>CM074524.1:28967184-29596234 GCA_037379345.1 Perna viridis | reverse complement strand
TGCTCTTTGTTACTTGGTTTGTATGACTTAAGTTGATTTATGTTCTTTGTTGTGTACGGCTCTTTTCCATGTCTGGTCTTTGTCCCTGGATTACATTATTTTGATTACCGCTATAACCTTGGTTCCCTTGATTACTCTTATATATAACAGAAAATGATAATGTCTATTATGCTGATGTTTTTGTTAGCTTACACTAGTCTTTGCAGTTGACATCCAGCTGATATGAAGTCAATCTGATTGGATGATAGACCAAATCATGACTAGTTTAAATTGACTGTAAGTAAAATAAATAAGTATAGAATGTTACTGTACACTTTTGTACTTTGGAATATGATAAATGTAGTTTGTAAAGATTGTCATTTCCATGTGTTAAAATTGATTTTTTTATGTTTTAATATCTTAATTTAGGCAGCGATTACAGAGACATGGAGGATGATACTTGGACGTGAGATATTACCATGTGAAGCACGAGGTAGTACTTTATACTATCATGGACTTTATATTAATCACTTTTTTCTTAAAAATGTATGATTTGTAACTTCCTTACAAAAAAACAAGGCTTCAATTTATTCAATGTATAGTAATATGCCATTTTTGTTCTGTTTTAACAAACCATATATTATGTGAATGCATCATGTGTGTACTGGTAGGGTAAGCGTCCTCTGTTTTTTATTGTTTTTAGAAACATCCGCCGAATTGCTCATAACAAATAGACGAAAGATGAAATAGAATTTATTACATGTTAGACAAATCAGTTATCATACTGCAGATGGATACACCGTAACGATCCACAAGTTAATGACGACCATAAAAAATTTTGTTGTGAAGACTTTAATATGGTAGCAACTTTACTCTATTCCAGAAGCTTAATTGTAAAAAGTATAGCGCGATGCAAAAAGTATGCGTAGTTACGGTAAGCTCTGGCATAACGTTTCAGTTGTGATTTGAACACTCCATACGCAGGTGCTGAAGGGATGTTGGCACAGATGAAAGGGAAGTTGACAATACGGAATGAAAAGGAAGTCGAGCACAGCACGAAAGGTCCACGTTGTTTTGGCAAGCTTCGCCACACCGTATTAATTGTGAAATGTTAACTCCATTGTCATTTGAATTGAACAAAAGATAATAAAAAAGAATACTAGTGTTGACGAAGTTAGACAATTGAGATTTATTTCATTTAAAAAAAAGTCTGTTTTTGTGAAAAAAAAGTGCAAATAATAAAAAAGCTCATTATTTAAAGAAATTTTATATTTTACTTGGATGCAATAACCCTTGTTATTTCTAAAAATCCAAAAGTATATGTTTTTTTACCGAAAACTCTCACTTCTTCTACATTGTACATCTTGAATACTTTTTCTGTTTCGAAAACAGCAAAGGAGGCAATTTTAAAATACCCTGTTTTAATTAGTTTTCGTTATTCAAGCGTCTATGTTAACCTCTTTACTTCCCTGTAATTCCAGCTAATTTCAATGTTCATATCACAGGGAAGATTGAAGTTCATCCGTTAAAGGGCAGCATAAGATCAACATAAACTTGAAACAAATATATTATCAACATATATACTGTGTAAGTGGATGTAATCATTTCCGTTTTCCCTAAAGATCCATAAGTTTATTATTTTAATTGAACAAATGTCAATATTTCATAATACATGGGTCATTGTAAACATATTTGTAGAATTAAAGGCGGTTGTAAAGTGGATACTTGCTCAAAATAAGTAACAAACAATCTTCATTTAAGGCATTTAATATTTAAGGTATGATAACTTTTACTTTAAATCAACAACAGTGTACACTATAATATAATTTGTAATGAGTTGATGAATAATAAAAAAATTGACCATATGATTATCGATTAGTGTCAGTTTTAAATCGAACAGTAGACATTTCAAACGAAAATTTTATTTTTCGATATTAAAGGCATCATATTTGTTCCCATGCATCGCCGTATTATATGTAGGATCATCATACCCTCTCAAACCTAACATTGTATCATACATATTTGTATTTGTTGTCTCTGGCGTCATCCTAATTACGCGATCAATTCTGTGATAATTGTCTTCCTCTGCCTCTTCCTCCCCTTCCTCATATATTTGAGTAGGATTGTCTCGTTCATAATTTTTAATAACAACGGCATACTCCTGTCCGGAAGTTTCGAAGTCATCTGGTTCAAAACTAGTTTCATCTTTGTATTTTTTTTCTATTCCTAAATTAAGGTCACAGTTACCATTACCTTCACCTAATTCATGTTGACCTGTCATCTTAGATCTATATTTGTTGTTAGTTTTGGCACGTTTAAAGTAGTTGAGTGGAATCTTCCTTCTAAAGTTAAATAAAAAATATAAATTTATACATATTTCGAATTTACGAATATATGTGTATATTAATATAAGGATGAAGGTACATAAAACTCTGTAGCGCCTACTAGAAGAAACAAAATTATCTCCCTTTAGTAAACTAATTTTTTTTCAATTTTTTAAATTTAAAAACAATTTGTCTTCCTTATCTTCCTTTTTAACAGATTAATAAAAAATATTTTCGTTTACAAACAAAATACATAAAGCTATATGCGTATTGAATCAGTATACGTTGAATTATGTACAAAAAAAGCAATTACACCTTGGTATTTTATTTGACACTACTAATTTAAGTAATATATTAACCATTTGTAGGGGTCTGGAGTATAAAACCTAGTCGGGGACATTTTTTCCCCTTCTGTTTAAGGTAGATCTGTTGAATGTTTTTTTTTTGTAATATAAATCAAGCTTTTGGTCAGTGCCGGACGTGAATAGGAAAAAACATGTTGGGTAGACATGATTGGGTGCAGTCACGTATTTATATCTGTAAAGAACCTTAACTTTTATTTACGCATTAAAAACCTATAAGCAACCAATAATTTCTGTTTCCCGTTTCGCAAAGAAGTATTCCCATGTTTATAAAACGTTTATATAAAATTCGGTGATCATCGAGAGTGTTCCACTGAAATCGGAATCAACAGAGAAGAGACAAACATACAAATCATGTGTTATCAATTTCCTCCTCAACTACATGGTAGCACTGCATCAGAGACTATATCCTCAATATAAACAGTTAAAAGTCACTGATGTTTCTTGTGTGTAACTACAGACAGATTCCTGCTGCAGTGTGTTTAATATTCTCTCTATCAGTACGGTAGGTAAAACACAATAAGGTCGTATATGTATAATTCATTGCTGATAAACTTATCATTATTTTTAGCAAAAACTAATGCATATACAATTTACGAAATTTTAAGATATATAAATTACAAAAATAACAAATGACACTTTTTCAATGAAAACTTATGATTGCAAATTGTACTAAATTCATGTAAGAAAGTTTGAATTAAGTGCATCTGTATAAAGCTGTTAACTGTCCCGTCATCAGCGGGAGACATTCGGTATTCCATCAAGCATTCCGTAATATCCTACTGTCTTGTCCGTTTTGGAGCTTAAAACCATGATGCTTGCGATTTTCTGTAATCATCGGTCACACGATGGGGAGAAAAAAATGATGTCATGAAGCTCAAAAGTGATACTCTTCAATTTTGGATCAAAAATACAGTGTTTAGTTCTAAATAACAATTTATAAAGCATACAAAATCTTCATTTAAATATCTTAGAACATTTACCTTACAAGTAATATAACCACAACAATAGAAACGCCCAAACCGACGACTGCTACTGTTACACCAGTTATTAACACTATAAAATTGAAACAAAAGACTCAATTTTTTTTTTCACAATACATCATTTTATATATAGACTATTTTATATGGCAAAATCTTAATCATATGCTGTATTATCCCGAAATTCCAAATATCGGTCAGTTGGTCGAGGGTGACACGGAATGTGGAACAAATTTTTCCCTCTTTTGTCAATATAATATAACAGCTATGTAGTGTACACTGTGTCATTCGTTTGAATTAGCAATCATCAGTGATATTTTGATAACTATTCATTTGGTCTATTTTTTATACTAAAGAACACTTTTATTTCATTTTAACAATTTTGATTTTAATTGTTGAATTTGTATTTTGTATTGATTTTATCTTTGCTTACATCATAACGGTCTGTTATTCGTAAAAAACCCGAAAAACGCCGAGTAAATTAGGAAAATCTGATAAAGTTGTGATAGAGGGGTTGCGAAAAAGGTTACATATGAAAAAAAGGTAGTGCAATAAAGATTGTACCTGAAACTGATGAAACAGCAAATGCTGTATCAGACATTCAAAACAACTGTATTAAGTATATATCAAATATATGATACAGATTTATGAGGCAATTGATAGTAAGCATTTTAGTGCGCGAACTAATTTGGTTAATGTATTCATTGCATCAACAAAGGTTCTAAGTGGCTAAACTTGAATTAATCAATCCCCCTTTTTAATGTTTTGCGGGACAAAAAATCACTTGATAGCTGTGTTAACTACTTTTTTTATAACTTAAATGGAAAAAAAACATAGTCATATTGCGTGAATTAGAAATTTGAAACCTTTTGTATTGATCGTCTGTGCTGATTTTTCCGGATATGTCGTGTCAACTCTAGTGGTTACATGGGATAGCGTCACAAATTTGTTCATTAATGTCATTCTTTTGGTAAGTTGACCATTGTTAAACTGACTTCCAGTGTTTTTTTCTAACATGTGTCTGTTACTTTGCTCAGTAACGAATTTTTGAAAAGTTAACGGTTGACTTATTTCGTAAGATGCTTGGAAAGATATGGAGGATGATCTCTGAAAAATTGGCAGTAAGCTTGGTTTATAAGTCCGTCCTTTTCCCACTTTAGTGGTTATGGCAGGGGTTATTGAAGTTTCTGCTAGTTCAGTTGTCACTGAATTATTATCAAGAACAATTGCAGGCTTTTCTACAAAAAAGGAAAACAAATAGGTATAAAATTCTAGAACTGTAATCAGACAACACAGTGTGAATTAACTGGAAAAAAAGGACTAGAAACAGGTTGATGTGTCGATGAAACAACAAATCTAAAAAACAGTAAAAAAAACAACCAAAATATATTCAGTTGCCGATCAGCTCTTTCGAATGTCCCTTAAATAAAAAAAACCATTCAACAACAAAAATGCCGGTGTAGCGAAATATTAATAGCACTCAAACTCGTTCTATTATGTTATGTAAATATACAATTAAAGCAAGTTTTCCGTATATTGTATACACTTCAACAGTGACGCAAAAGTTTTACTTAAGAAATATCTAATAGAAAAATCATTAATTATTCCATTTGCTGTTTACTCGATAATTTATACTTAATGAATAATTTTTGTTTGTTTGTTGGGGTTTAACGTCCGAGCAGCAATATTTCAGCTATATTCAGACGATGAACATGAAATTGATGATAAAAATGAACATGAAATGATGATGAAATGAAAAAGGGATGGGACACAAGGACAATGGGGTCGACAAATTTGGATTGCCACTGGAAATAGGGAGAGGTGGGTAGGGTCGGGCAATTCAGCCTCTTGTGGCAGAGCCCTATCGTTCCTACTCCGGGAGAATACCACAGTAGGGTTCCTTAACGTGCGAGGAATTTGGCATCTTTCCCAACACGGTTCACCACTATGGTTTGCGGTCAGATTTTCTGTATTATAGCCTGATAACCCCAGCATGTAACACGCCAGGGGTACCCCATTCCACCACCTGGGGCACACATTCCAGTTGCTTTGTGGGCAGAGCGCCCTAGCTCCCGGCTAGGGTTCTGAGCACTATTAAGTCGCCTTTTACGACAAGCTTAGCGCTGCTGCAGGCCTATTCTTTTAACACCCGGACCTGCACCCAAAATGTAATAAATGGGAAAAAATTCGATTGAATTTATAAACAGAAATTAATGAGTGAAGACCCCAAAAAAGTGCAAAAATGTTGGCTTGGTGGTATTATGAGAGTGCTCATGATAACTAAGGGTATTTTAGTATCTGCTGTTGTGTTATTCTGAATGATGTTTGAATGCTGTTGTTTCATTTTCATTTATATGATATTTATATTCGTAGAATTCGTGGTCAAACTGGAACCACGAAATAAAGATTTCATCGAAAACTTATCTCCATGGTTGAAATTCAGCTCAGATAGAAAGACTTGAAATGTTTTAAATTTTTATATGGTACACGTGTCATGAAGGAAGAAGCCACGTCGAGCTATCGACATCCTGTAATCCCTCTATTGTCTGATTGAATGGCTTATCAATGGATAGAAGCGCTTATTTGCAATGTGGCGAGCGGAATTAAAAATAAGTGTTAATCATCTATATCGTTTGAGTTTTGCTCAGTATTCTCGGATGTTCCCGTTTGTTCATCAGTATATCCAGGCGATGAGCATGAAGGAAAAGATAAAATAAACATGGATTGATGATGTGAAGAATGGGATGAGACACATGGAAAAAGTGTCGGCGAATTTGGATTGCCAATGGAAATAAGTAGAGTTTGATAGGGTCGGGCAATGTGGCCTTCTGCGGCAGAGCAACAGCATACAACAGCAGGGTTCCTAAACGTGCCAGGAACGTTGCACCGACAGGGTGTGCGGGCAGGTTTTCCATATTATGGCCTGTCGACCCCAGCATGTAGCTTTCCAGGGTAACCACTACCTGGGGGCACACAACCCAGTTGCTTTGTGGTCAGAGCGCCCTAGCCCCCGGTCATAGTTCTGATTGCTATTAATTAACCTTCAACGACAAGATTACGCTGCTTGGGGGCTATTATTCTGACACCCGGATCTGCACGAGGCGATTCAAAGTGGGAGTAATACATGTAATAATTTCCTTTCATAAACGCTATTTACATTCGTAATAACAATTACTTCGTTTTATTAGCCAGTGTTGTAAAACAAGTATTCGCAAAAATAAACGCCTTTAAAATGAATTTAAGGATTTTCAGCAGAAAAAGCTTCACTTACGTCCTTAAAGTATTTGAAATACCGTCAAATTTTGTCGTATTGACACACTAGCCACCAATTCAAGTATCCAATGAAATGTACCTATAGTCCAGTGGTTGTCGTTGTTTTTTATGTTCAATGTTATTCGTTTGATATTTTGTCTATAGATTAGGTCGATTTTCGTATTTTATGAATAGTTTCACTTTAGGGGGCATTTCACAGCTTGCTTTATGCTATGGGCTTTTCGTGAACTGCAGAAATTGCTTGGCTTTTTAATGGATCACTGTCTCATTGGCAATCATACCATATCTTCCAATTTTTTATACAAGTACAGATTAATTTTAACTTTAATACTTTATATTTATATTGTCATACTTGTTAAAGAAATCCTTAAAAAGGAGCACTAAATACCTGTAGTTTTACATGCATAGCCACCAATAACCGTATCGCAACTTCCATAGAAACTTTCTAATTTATGCTGACTTGAACAAGTACCATACAAACATTTGAGCGTATATGTCGAACTGTGAACGGCTACAAACCCAAAGGTTTTGTATTAATGCACACTATTTTATCGTGATCAATATATGTTTTAACTGTGTTCTGATATGTCTCCGAAAAATAAAAGAGAGAAATTACAAGTTATACTTAATATATTCTGACATTATATATATTGTTCGGGTATGATGCTCTTGCTTTGAGGCAGAGAATATAGTTTTGCACATTGCGGATAATAATTCTGGAATGCACATTGTACTTTATTTAGTATTTAATTAGTTCCCTGATAACAAATTGTGCATTAAAACTCTCATGTATAAAGGTTCATATTATAAAAGTTGATTTATATAGTGTTATGTTCATGCAGTGGAACAAAAGGCCTGGACCAACTTTCCCGGTATTTTGTTCATTGAAACGTACTAATAATTAAATGATGTATTGAGGCATTTCAATTTACACTACCAACCATCTTGTGCTTACATAAAATGAGTTTTTCTTAGAACACTACGCAACAAAAATAATGCACTGTTTGTCGTTGCAGGTGTTCTCCTATCGGAATTCTCGACTGAAAGTTTTCTATTTATACCAAAAATTGTCTAAAATGCATTTTTTCTTGCAAATGTTTTTATTTTCAGCCATCCATATTTTCACAAATTTGTAATTTGGGACCAATAAAGACCAATTAAAATTCGGGATATGTGGATACTTTTTAAAATGGGTCATACTGAGGGTCAGAATCCTCGGAAAAATGGCTCAGGTCTTTACGAGAATTCAAATCTGCTTAAGGAAAACGTAATCTAATAACACAGTGCTTATCAAAAGATAATAACTCTAACCTTGCTTGTGTACTTTTTGATTCTTCCGGTGACGTTTTATACCAGTCCAAAAGTATTCGTTGGCATTATTTCCAAAGGAGCAAAGCCCGTCCTTATCTGAGTTAACAAACGATGTTTTGCTTGTGCATTTACTTTCAATGTCATCATATGGACCATAAAGTACAGTAGATTCGTCGTTTACTGAGAAATATAACCATTTCAGTAAGATATGTAGTGTTTCACAATTCTTCTTTCCATGTGCTTGCTCCATTACGTAATTATAAATGTCGTCTCATTTTGAATTTTCTTAAAGGTTTTAGCGTAAACAAATTTCATTTTATCAGAAATCCGTCATTTTATTTTCTTCGGAGAAAATTTGAGCTAAATACACCATTAGAACAGCGGTACGAAAAAAAAATATATGTAGGTGAATAAATATTCATATAAGTCTAACGGAATGTTATCGATAAATATGTTTTAAGTGTGTAGAGTCGTTACTATCGTGAATACGTAAGTATGTGGGCTGAGATAACCCTGTGCACTCACCCTCATCAACCAAAATATAATTTTCAGGTACTCTTATACCTCCCATTTACGAATCTTTTTGTCGCCGAAAAAAGGGAAACATGTTTTGACAATAGTCATGGTTAATTCTGCTGTTTTAATTATCGATGTACATGTATCCAACATATTTTCTCATTTCAGGCGAGTTATGTTCAGTGTCAATGTGACAATAATGTGTTTTTCACAAAAAGGGGACCACAATTCATCTCATCATCAAGTGAATTCTTGGGACGTATTAAAACTATTATTGACAGTAAACAAGAGTAACAAACAAATTACAGAACACTAACCCGATCTATATTAAAAGTGTAATCAAAGGAACCAAGGTTATAGCGGTAATCGAAAGAATGTAATCCAGGGACAAAGACCAGACATGAAAAACAGACATACACAACAAAGAACATAAAGTAACTAAAATCATACATACAAAGTAACAAAAAACAAATGAGCAACTCGAACTCCACTAAAAACTGGGAGCATGGACCAGGTGCACCGATAGGGTATGCATCCTCTGCTTATGTAGAAACATCCGCCGAATTGCTCATAAAAAGTCAAGTCCGGGGTAGACAAACGAGGAAAGGAAAACTATGACCCGTTGAATAAATCAGGTTTCATGGTGCAGATGGATACACCATAACGATCCACGAGTTCATGATGACGACCATAAAACTTCTGTAGTGATGACTTCAATTCATCACGTTTATCGTAAAGTTTGGTCAATAGTTTTTTTATTTCCATTAAAATCTGGCAAAATAGATATTCTGGCACTGCCAGTAACCCAATGGTCCAGAGTTAGTACAGGCATTTCAAATTAAATGGTATGTGAAATGTAGATTCTACAGCGCGCAAAACATTTATTTTCCAATACGACTTGAATATACCGTTGGTGATCAAATAGTATTTGCATCAACGGTCACTTAAGCTCAAAGGAGACTTTACAAAAAATGACTGATATCTAAAAAAAAATATGAGACATTATTAGACGAGTTTCCTCATATCTCTGATTCAGGAATCTGCAACGCAGATATTTATTGCATTCAAGTTAACCGGAGAAGTTACACTGGAGTGGTGTAGCGAATCAATTGTGAAATATGAAAACCAAATGCAGGAAATATAGTATATTGCGGCCAATTACAATTTATAATATTAAAGTTAAAATCGTCTCATTTATCATAAATCTTATGCTGATATAAAAAATTAAAACATAAATTTGAGATGATCTTGAACTTTGTGAGAAATTTATCCAGACACACACAAACACTTTAAAGAAGTAAACTATACAAGCATGGGTGAACTTAATAGTTTTTGTTTATTACGTTTGCCGGTAAGACACGGAGTTCTATTTATTCAAAACACTTCCTGTGTGAATAGCTCCAGATCGTGTTCTGTTCCACGATTATGATTTACACTTTGTTGAAATGTTCGAGATCATGGTTTTGTTATCTGAAATGACTTATTTAAAGTAAGGGCTTCTTGTTAGGTCGCTCCTGTGTCCATTCAAACGTTTGTGAAAAAGGTTGTTTGGGTTCGCAAAGATATTGGAAATCATAGGAGGGACAGCAAAGTAAATAAATCATATTGCACTCTTGCAGTGCCCATTATATAATATTTGCATCATTTCCCCGTGAATGTGCTAGTAAATGTTCAGCTACCGCGGAGGGAACGACTAATAATTTGCATCGCAATTCGACAGTTCTAATATCGTTGGAAATTTGTCAGACCTTTCTATAGGTTTACATCTTTCATGTATCAATTTGATCTGAAAGAGCAGTGTTATATATATAAATGAATACACAGAAATATTGTTTTAGCATTTATTTCATGTAATCAACATGCACTTTGACATTTAATTTGTAAAGTTTTAAAGCGTAAAGTGTTAATAATATTCATTCGTTTTTTATTTATTTCGAATATGTAAATTATGAAAATAATACTTCATTACTAAGACAGATTGTGATAGTGAATATTGATTGCATGACATGTTTGTTACCTACAATTTATAATTTATTGTTTGCTGAAGAAAGGAGAACTTACCACATGATCCATTCAGACTAATATTGCAAAGTTCTGTCCTAAAAAAAGAATTGCCGCTTGAATTTCCACAACTCCTAACTACACAATCTGTATTTCCCTCATTAGATTTTAAATCTGGAAATATCATGGATTTTGCTAGTTCACGATTTACTTAAAACATTAAAAGCTCAAATTTATGACTAGTATACTACATAACATTGATGCTGACTTCATGTAGATTTATAGTTTAGATAAAGGGTTTGAAAAAGGTCAGCCAGGACTTTAACATGCACACATATGTAATTCGTAGTCCGAGTTGCTCATTTACTTTTGTTACTTTGTATGTATGATTTTAGTTACTTTATGTTCTTTGTAGTGTATGTCTGTTTTCCATGTCGGGTCTTTGGCCCTGGATTATATTCCTTTGATTACCGCTATAATCTTGGTTCCTTTGATTACTCTTTGAATCTACAATTTGAATGCGGTTGCATGTGTTTAAATCAAAAAGTACAAAATGCAAGTCAAGTATGACATTGGTATACATAAATGACTGTTTCGATTTCGATTATATAAAAAAGAGGCGCCGATCTAATAAGAAGATTGAGGATTACTGAGCTGATTCTTAGATAGAAGCTTGTGGTATATTATGTTACCAATTTATAACGGTTATCATTCCAAAAGTTATACAATAGTCACCCGACTAGCTAATTTGACTCAAATTTGACTGATGTTTTCACTACAACAAATGATCTTAACCTGTAAAGGAATGTTTTTTCCTCTTTTATTCTTCCATATGTAATTCGTCGCATTTTGACATCAAAATTACCTGAAAACGTCAACACTTCAAAACTTTTTATGTTGACATTATCATCAGAAATACATGAACTGTAGGATTCTTGTTGTGTAGGAGCATTTTTGAAACAAATGCATCTGGTATTCTACAATGATACATGTATGCAAAAAACAACAATCATAAATTTTGATTTGAGAGAAAAAAAAAATTGGCCTAATTGTTATTTCGTTTGTTCACGTCAACCTGAGATATAAAACTACACTAAACATGTTATTTGTTATCAAATGATACCAGTATTATTTTTTCTGCAATAAATATTTTTACAAACCATAGGACCTTCAATATTCTTATTTGGTTCATGTAACCTTTCATTTACAGCCAAATCAAATGTCAAAGAATGCAAAATGAAAATAAATTCACACTTATTTCTCCAAACTATATATTAAGAACACGAAAAGAGGTAAATGGTTACTTGGAGCATTGTATAAAGTACCCTATTGATGAGCTCTACTCTACAGTGAAAAATTGAAAGCAATTCCGAGCTAGCAACAATACCACCTAGACTCGTTGTAGCATAAATCTTATGTGGATAATGAAAAAAAAATCTGAAGATTAACTCATTTGCTTTTGTTACTTTGTATGTATGATTTTATGTTTTTTGTTGTTTATGTCTGTTTCCATGTCTGGTCTTTGTCCCTGGATTACATTCTTTTGATTACCCCATAACCTTGCTTCCCTTGATTACTCTTTAAAATACTAAAATACAATAGTTGTTCGGAAACTAGTTCTCTTCAAAATTTTGACTCGCAACTGCATGCTGCCACTACTTTGCCACGTGATAAATCAAAATCTCGTGTAAAAGGACTTATTCGTAAAGATTTTGCTGATTCAAGTTATTATGTTATTCCGGGTTACAAATCCACACATTGTTCTCAAACATTTCAGGAAGGTGCTACACAGAAAAGCAGGTTTGCGGCATGTTTGCACTTATTTGTCACATTATGAGGAGTTTTTTTTCAGCAAAATGTTGGTATTCCAATGGGCACCTATTGTACTCCTCTACTAACCGGCTATTTTTGTATTCCTAAGAGACTGAATTTCCCCAGAATCTGGTAAAGAATAACTTTATGAAAAATGCTAAATCCTTGAGTTTCACATACAGATATATGGATGATATTTTGTAAATCAACAATACTTCTTTTGGTAAATGGTTAGAGTTCGAGATAAGGAGACTACACAAACAGTTATTAGAGATCAGCATATTTTGTGTCAACAAACATCTTGAATTCGGCAACAGTGGCCATATCAGTAATTAGATTTGTGATTAAAGGGATGATTATAAATTATCCATTCATGCACACCATTATACCTTCATCCCCTGCATATGATTTCAAACTTAATTCATCTATAACAAGTACTAACTACTCTGATTTACTTGAAAGTCGTTAAAATAAATACATAACAGACTCCCGATTCAGGGGTATGAGATAGAGCGTCTCAACAGGTATCTTATGATTTTTTTTTCTAATATCAGTCTTTGGTTGAAAACTAGTAAATTTCGTTTTAAACAATGAGTAATGATTGCTTTTTATAAATTATTCTTTGTGATGATCTGACCACTGATCAACCAATTATGAAACTAAAACATGCAAATGCTAGGTAATCCCTACAGGGAATTGAATAGGAAGGTTTAGCGTGGTAAAACCTAGATTTAATCAACCATTTCGTTTGAAATGCATGTACCAGGACTATTACCGTATCAGCTACTTCGATGGTGTAAGATATATTTTGTCAGATAAAATTTGGACTTTCACTATGAATCGGAAAATGTTCGGAAATTAAGATGTTACCGTTTTTTTTTTTTTAGTTTTTGTTTTTTTGTTTTTTTGTTTTTGTTGTTTTTTGTTCAGGTTTGTACTCATTGTCCGAGTAATATTGTGCGTTAACAGTTTTGACAATTTAATCATTTTAAAAGTAATTTGATGACATTGTTCTGATCATATGGCCTTGAATGTTTTGCCCTTTTGAAAAACCTAGTGACCCTGGGTTGCATTGTGGTAGTCACAAGTCCGTAAGATTTAAAGTATGTGACGGGTTTAATATGTGTTTGAGCCATACCTGGAACAGTGGTGAGAAAATACAACAAAAGAAAACGAACTATGAAAATCCGTCGATTTGGATGTAACTCTTGAGATCGCTACAGAATACAAACATCGTTACTTACCAAATAGGACAAAAAACAAAAAAACAAATACAAAGAAAAAAAGAAACAAGCTGTACCCACTTCGAAAGCTTACTCGCTTTTTCAGTCAGCTACTTCAAAACCCAAAAGGAACAGATGGGCACACCCAGTTTACTTAGTACACCAAAACCAAAGACCAATATTAAGCAAAATGAACATAGTTCATAATTATAGTATAAATATTAGTTTTGGAAGTTTACAAGTTTCCATTTATAGATTTGTAATTGAAAAATTTCAACTTCGTCAAATGTGGCCGTATGGTATAATTGGGAAAGTCGTAATATGAACACTTAAAAAATAGTTTTAAACATGGTATTTCAAAGTTGAAATGGGTAAGGGTCATTAAAAGCAAATCAAAAATTCTGAATGGATGGATATAAAACGAAGGATATTCAAGCTTACATCAATAATATAAAAGTTTTATTCCCTAAAAATGGATTGATTTGGGTCAATGACTGCAAACAATTAAATACATAAAAAAAACTATCAAATTTATAATACAAATAAATACATATTCAAAGAGTAATTCAGGGAAACAAGATTCAAACGATTCGAAAAGAACGGAACAAATATTGTTGAAGATACACATTACCCTTTCTTAACATGAAATTTTAATTCTATCCATTTTGTGGATGAGGTATACCAAAATTATAGAAAAATGGGGCAATTTTAAGCTATTTGCTTATATATATATATTTTTTTTTTTTGCAAAATATCCATGACTCAATTATCGTACAAAATTGACATTATACGGACTATTCATATGCAAATCAATTGACAAATTTTCAGAAAAGTTCTCCGTAAAGCTTTTACATATATTTTAATTATTGTAGGGTAAAGCATTGACATATTTTTTTCTTAAATAATAAATAATCATGGTTAAACCATGTTAATTTTCATTAAGGTTACCAAATATCAAATCATGATAACTTATACTGATGAAAGAGCATTGCCGGGCACAGCTTGGGTCAACTACTGTTGCAAATTTATGTCACACACATATTCATACTTATGCACAAGGACAAAAACGCAAATGCTAAGCATAGTTAAATGCTGGATAGAGTCGTATGGTGAACAAAACAAGAAAATGAAAACAGAAAGCTTAGAACATTATAAGGAAGTAAAACAAAAACAATATGTTTTTAACTCTAAAATGTTAAGGAGTTTTAACACTGACAAGGTTATTAATTTGCTGTACTGTTTTATGACAGAGATTATTTTAATATTTTAATTTCAATATTGTTTCTAAAGGGATCGTGGTTGTTAATAAAAGGCATCATTTCAAACATGTTTCCACCTTGTAAAAATATATTCCTCAATGTACCTATTTGAAACATTTTACCAATACTTCAAAAGAACAGAGTTACTAGGGGCTGGTATCTTTGTTCTAAAGTTAAAGCCTTTCTTTGAGGTGTTTCCATTTAACATTAATATCACTTTGAGGCTTGCATATTAGGAGTCATTCAAACACTCTCGTCATTTAAAGTTATTCATTTGGATTACCTCTCTTAGCCCAGATCTACCACCTTAACTTAGATATTGTCCGATCTTTATAACAACACAGCTTGTGTTGATTTTTTTGTGTTTGAATACATGCGACTTTGTGCTTATACTTCGAATGATATGAATCTTAAACGTATGAGTATTAGATGTACTTTATTTTCACGGTGTATAGAAAATACTTACATGAACAATCTCTAGAAGTATTAAAATGAAGCTGATCAGTAGTTCAAAATATTTAATCAAAATTAGAGGCTGTTATTCTAATATTTGTAGCTAAAAACATCATCTTACGTGGTAGCCAATATAGTCGGTGTCACAATTTTGGAGACAATCTGATAGGTTGTTGGCATTAGATAATTTGGTGGCGTTTTGGGTTGAAAAACACCCTGTAATATGTATATACATGTATATATATGTCATATGTCAATTAGGCATATCGAGTAAAATATGATGAAAACGGTACAAAAGAAAAAGAGAAAAAGAACATAGCATGTAACTGCAAAATTCAAAATTTTAACATCATTATTTCTGTAATCCTCAAATGTATTGATGCGATATTTTCTGATAAGAACAAAGCTACATAAAAGTATTCAAAATAAATTAGAAAATTTACTGAAGACATTGGTGAAAATGTTAATACCTATTGGTTTCAACCAAGTATACGTTTGAAATCCATCAAGCCAAATCGACGTAAATGCAGATGACTGTCTACAGACTACATCGTCGGGGCTTGCCAGTGAATTTCTGTTAGAAAAGCACTTCTCGTGAGCCTGATTCCAAGTAACGTTTTCTTGGTTGATTAAAATTGATCCTAGAAATTGTATATCTAGGTGTGAACTGTACAGAAATTATTAACAAATATAAAATAGCAATATGTTATCTTGGTATTAGACATGAAGTCGATCTGGAAACTGTGATATATTAACAAGTGACAAATGTGCCCTCTTTGAAAAATGTAAACTATTTTATTTAATCTTAACAAAAAATACTTTAAAATTATACTTTAAAATTGTGAAGTGTTGAATGATTTTGTTTTATCTTTTTCAGCAGATTTTCGGTTTATTCAGATTCAGGATTCATTTTAACCACGTCTATTGGCCTTCTGCTGCAATACTTATGTAAACTATTCCAAAAGGATAAATGAAAGAATGCTTCTCGCAAGCAAAGTTTCTAATGTTGAGTTTGATTAATACAAACCAAAAAAAAAAACCGTTTACTGAAAATATAGGGTTATTTATTTTCTTTAATGTATTACGGTTTGCATTCATTTTAGATTTTTAAACTTACCTTATAAAAACAGAGACAAAAACATGTTGTACATACCGTTTACTTGATGAAGAAAACAGTGGTAAGAAGAAAGTATACCATAAGTAACAGCTAAAAATGAATTGATATCACACACCATTTTGTTAAACTTCCTGTTTTGTTTTATCAAATTTTGATGTAAACTGGTTTTATATTCAATACATTTTATTGATTATGTAAGATATTCAGTCTTATGGCCACTAACCTGTATTGTTTGTACTATTATTGATGAAAAAATGAATTTAGCATACTTATTCTTTACATTTTAGCACAGTGTTGTTATTATCAGAGAAGAGGGTAATTATCAATCTGTTTACACAGATGTGGGATCTATTAGGACGATAATGTTTGTAAATCTTTAAATTGTGGTTTGTGCTCTTCTTAAAATTATATTCAATCTCGATACTTTGATAAAAACGAAACGTGTACATCTGCAGTATAGTAAATCTCTACATACAGGTATGACCCATGGAAATCCCTAACCAAATTTAAAAAACATATCCGCAGATGTTGTCTTGTCGTGCCAATTATTCTTTGAAATACAGTATGTAAATACGTAAGTTTATCAGCTTTCCCACGCCGCGCTAGGGACAGGACCGGGAGACTTTTCTGGGTCCAATCGGAACTACTCGGCCATTTTCACTACACTGAAGAATTACCTCGAATGCATACAGGAGAATTTCTTCCTGGCAAATTTGCTGGAATCGTAGTTTTATGCGAATCCAAGTAGTTCTAAAGATTTTGGTTGGATAACATTAGAAATAAAGAACGACAACTCTCCCAAGAATTTTGACGCGAAGCGAGACAAAAAGTTTGGGTACATGTAAAGAAACAACCAGTTTAACTATAATTTCAGATCGGTGAAATAATCATTATTCAAAATCTACAATTTATTCATCTTTGGTAATAGGGGTCATTTCTCCTCTGTGGGCAAACATAGACTGTTTATATGTTTAGTTGATATATGTAAAGAGACATATTCTGACGGGCAATTTGAACTCAATAGTAGATGATACATACAAGTAAAAAAAACCTTCCGAATGGGTGACGGGAAGTTTCGATAAAAAAAAAACAATATTTGGAAAAGACATGCATATGAACGCGTAGCAAGTTTACCTTTACATATGTGTACGTATTTCATGTAAATTTGCACATGTTCAAGTTTGCTCACGTATGTAAACTACAAATAAGTTTGTATCATCTTAACTGCATAACTTTTGTCCTTATTAAACACATCCATATAATAATTCATATCTGAACATTTCATATATTTTAAAACAAAATGCAGAACTCTTCATTGTGCATTTTGGATTTATCACCTCTACAAATTGATCATATATTCAATATATCTCTGTGTATGTATGTGCAGCTTATAACGTAAAAGTGTTAAACATTCTGAATTCATAATGATTACTCTAACTACAGCATTAATTGATTTATTATGTCTGGCTGGAAAAAAAAGTTTGCCTGAACATTATTTGGAAATGTAGAAGAGCTTTAATCATTACATTGCATTTAATATATTTAAGAGTTACGAAGCAGAGTATTCAAATATAATAATGAATTATAATTTGAGGTAAAAAGTGTTTAATCAACTGTAAATTCCACTTTTTTTTTGTTGCAGGCTGTTTTACCTTAAAAGACTTTGAACTGCAATGTGTACCTCTCATACTGTTATCATTTAACCTGCATAACCTTCGCGTACAAATCCTATTTTCCTAACTGTTTGTTTTGCATGTAATCTGTTTTGTTTAAGTGATGCAGGAATGGAGGAAGCTTTTTTTATAAACTATTATCAACTTTAATGATTGTAGTAATCATAACAGACTTTTAGCCACTGTATAATTTGTTTCGCGCAGTTAAATTACTGTTTTTTTAACTTTATTTCGTTTTTAAGCAGCAATTATACCTTAAACGTTTCATAAAAATCTTATTGTTATCTTAATATTGAAGAGACATGATGTATACACTTAAAAAACTGTGATACTGCATTTTGAAAATGGGGGTAGCCAGGGGGATGCTAAGACATTATTTGCAATTTTCTGTCAATTTTGCACATGACAATGACAAATTTTCCTGTAAAGGGGCGGTGTGAGTATCAATCTCATGTACCCCTTCCTCTCCTGGATCCAACACAGCGCTATCCATTTAACTTTAAGAAATAGCATTATAATAAGCATTTTCATTTCATATTGAGGTCTTCAATCCCTGATAGTTTACGTATATTTCTTGCAGCACGCATCAAAATTTAGGGAGTGATAAAGGCAATGTCAATTGTGTAAAATTCATCTATATCTGTTTAAATTAAATGTGAACATTATTGGAGTGATAAATGCGTTCAGTAATTAGGTTGTAGGAGAAAATGGAATTTCAGACTGTTGTATTCTTAGGAGTTTTGCAGGTTTTTATTGATACAATCGGTATGAACAAAAGTTACGTAATATTTTAAATCGATGAATAAGTCTATTGGCAATATGTATAATAATAGTATTCGACATGTGTATGGGCATAATTAAGATATGTAAACGACTACATACAGACATAATGAAACAAATGTAGATTTTTTGTTTAAATAAATGACATCCTATTTCTTTAAGCCGTTCTCATTATAACTTTCGGTTTTTGTTTCTTTTTTATCATTATGCAAAGACGACGTATGCCAAAAGAATATTTGTTAACGATTTTCTTCATGTGCCTTAACTGTTCTATTGATTCAACTGAAAAAGTGACAACTTAAGACCGTGCTTTTCGTGGTACATGCCAATTTTGTAAAATAAATGTTTATCCATTAAATAATTAAAGACAGAAAGTCATGCTTCCTAAGAAATCAATGTTACTTTGTAATTTATTAAATTTATAAGAATGTTATAATCACATTTTACAGTAATTTCTAGCTGTCAAACTGTTCCACTTACTATATACACTACGTGCAATTTGTAGATTAAAAGTCTTGACTATTTTGTGGGACGGAAATCGACGGTACTCTGTCCTGATCAAAATACTTTTGGTATCATGTGCTTTTATCTTCGGGTAATTATCGTGTTGTACAATAATATTTAGACTGGTTCAAAGCTAGACAAAATGTATAGGTATGGGCTGTACACTAGTTTCTGATTTCAGTGACATAACGTGCAAACACTCACACATCCGACGGCATTACGATTAACAGGCCATTTAGTGGCTACATGGGTCAAATCCGAAGGTAAAAAATATGTCTAAGCACGCGAATAAATGTATTATAACCTTCAATTTGTTTTTAATTTTAAGTCATAACTTCTCTTTGTACACTGATCAATGTATCTAAATTTAAATGGATTGATGAGTGTATCAATGGACTTGAACGCCATGAATATCTGCGTAACAGAATCCTGAATCAGGGGTATGAGAAAATGCGTCTTAAAAGGTCTCTTACAATGTTCTTTTTAAGATATCAATCCATGTTAAAAAATACTCAGTTTCTTCTACAATAATGAGTAATGATTGTTTTTGTAATTGTTTTGTGCTGATGTGACCGATGATTTACGGATTATGACAATAGTATGCAAATGCTATCTAATCACCACTAAGATGTCACGCCACAATGGAAGAGTGGGATTTAGCGCTCTGTAAAACCTAAAAAATGCCTGTTTCAAGAAATGACCATTGCGGGACCAGCTGCTCCGGTGATACAATATCTATTTTGCCAGATTTTTTTTTGCCTTAACTTGATTATGAATCTGATTAGTTTTCGATTATTTTTTGTTATCCTTATTCAATGATTTATTGATTTAATAGAGCTCAATCTCGTTTTCTTAAAAAAAAAATAATATTTCGTGGTGTTTATTTAGAGACTGCACATTTGTTTGCTCTGGTGTTAAAATAGAACTGAGTTTTTATTAAAAAAAAGACAAATGTACAAACATATTAATCATTCGACAATTTTCTTAACGTGAGGAATAATACAAATAACAGTCATACGGTACTAAGAACTAAGTAAATTCAAAATTATGTGTGCATTTTATTTCAGGATGTTTTCATCTGAATAGCACGAAAACGTCAAGGCAGGTATCTCTTGGAAGATGTTTGACATTCCGCAAAACAAAGTAAGTAGGGTTCAGCGAAAACGCACATGTAAGTGTTGCATAGTACATATGAATATAAAAACAAAATATAGTAAAACGATTGCAATATGCACAAGAGCTGCAACATCACTCTAACCGAGTTGTAGATAAATGTTACGAAACCCTAGGTCTAAAGTGAGGTGAAACCTAAACCATCGTTGTCGTTGTGCGATTTACTCATTATATGGATATATACTGGTAAAACGTTCGGATATAAACACAAATTCTGATGTCAAAAGTAATATAAAATACAAAGTCTTGTGGATGAAAGGATCATCGATTTTTAACATGATTAAGTCATCGGTGTAAGTACATATAAGTACAACTTTCCCTTGTACGGCGGAGTCTAAAACATTCTTGTCTACATTGCACACTAAAATTATCTACATAGAATGCATGAATTTCCTGTCAATATGTTTTCTTGCATCGAAGACAAAATGATAAAAATATTTTTGAAAGAAGTGTGATAGTAGCATTTAATCTGCAATACAATTCGTAAGATTGTAAATGAATACAGTTTGAATTATCGTCTTAGAATAACAAAACTTGAAAGAAGATATTTTAGCAAATAACTTGTTACTATCAAGATGTTTACTATTCTCTTTTTCACATTGAAAGTCATTATTGTAAGAGTCTTCGGTTAATCCAAATAAATATTATCAATATTGTGTCAATAGACTGCTTTTTGTCACTGCCTAGCGACAAAACATGCTATCAAAGTATTGGACAATCTCTGTAGATTGCACGTTTTTGCACCTGTTTTTGCAGTTCAATCAGAAGGTAAATTAATTATTTATATGATTATTAATCTGTTAAATTCAGAAGATCAAAATGCAACACTAGTATTTTTTTTTAAATATACCTAAGACGTCGAATATTTGATTTAACTAAGGACGTATCAAGTGAGACATTATACTGCTAAGTTTCGCAACTGAAAACTCTGTTTGTTATTTCAATATGAAAATCTGTACTTTTAAGTGTTAACAAGTTCCAACATTTTTTAGCATATTTGCCAAATGCCAAAATTGTTAATTAAATTTGAAAAAAAAAAAACAAATAAAAAAATACACAGTTCCTTTATTGGTAACACTTTCTTCCAAAACAAGAAAACGGCAAAAAATAACATCTGACAATAGATAATGGAGCACGGGAAATCGATATATAATTGGCACACTTTGCTGAAACGTTTTACTGTCACATAAACTTCACTATCAATGTATTGTCTCTTGAAAAAAAAAGATAAAATGATAAATAATATTATGTATAACGCAATGAACTACGAATAAATAACGGGACATGGGACATGAGGAAAGAGAAACAAGGAATTACGAAAGTAATAAAAGTCTTAATTCACTTTTAAAAAAAAGACATGTTTATGATACTAATAAAAAATAAAAGGTAAACATACTATAATAATTATAATTATAACGATTTTTATTATTATAGATGTTTTTGAAAATCAACACTTTCTACACTCAAATTGTCTTGGCGTAGTTGCATTCTGCACTTTAATGAAAGCAAATTCCATACCAACAAACTGTCTTTCTAACCATACAATTGTATGCAGTGAGTGATTGTTTACATTGTGTGAACTTATAATTCCACACTTTTTCATGGAGGTATATTAGCCTAGAACTACGTTTTTAAACCCTCTTCTTAATCATCTGAGTCTACGTATATAATTAGATGGAATTACGTACAACATTGAACGCAATGGTTATAATATTTCAATTTTTCAAAATTAAAAGACATGTCACGCAATCGGACTTTGACTTAGGAATGTCAAAGGTAAACTGAGACTTGTCTGATCCCTAATTACATCATGTTTTACTTGTCATACTTAACAAAGTTAGTAGTATTGCACTTTTCAAAAAATCTAAAACACAGACCTTTCATTCCCTGTATTTCACATGGTAGACCCTCTCGATATTGGATAAGTCTTCCTAGTTTGGTAGTTTTGGTTTTGAGTACTTGTATGCAATTAATTCTAAAATTAAGATTTTCCTGTTAATTTGATTATAGTACTGCTGATTAGAGATTACTCCTTGAAACACTTATATACCATATCAAAATTTGCTATGTATATTATTGATATGTTAATATATTGGCAACATAGGAGGCTATATTTGCACCTCTTATCTAACTAACACGGTGATGAGCTATCGGATCCAGTACAAAACATTTCTTTGAAAACAAGTGTATCCAAGTAGATATGGTATTTCCAGTGCCAGCGAGTGGAAGAATAATCAAGGGAACCAAGGTTATAGCGGTAATCAAAAGAATGCAATCCAGGGACAAAGTCCAGACCTGGAAAACAGAAATACATGACAAAGAACATTAAATAACTAAAATCATACATACAAAGTAACAAAAGCAACTCAGACTCCACTAAAAAACTGGAAGCATGGACCGGGTGCACCGGTAGGGTAGAATTATTACTTTATGATTTCGATTAAATTTCCATTCAGTATGGTGCTCTTACACAGAGGTATTGTTCTTTCAATCCTATGCATTGGTAATGGCAAGGGAGATTTTTTTCAACCTCTCCGTCATATCTGATTTAAGAGTACATCTAGGTTGAACTCGAAATATATGAGTTACAATGTGATGACGTAATCGAAATTATAATTCTATCCATGACTAGATCTTCGTTGTATTGCCGAGATTTTACAGGACTTATCTGCAGACAAAACGATCTATTCTATGACAAATTGAATATACCCAATTGAATAAAGTTGAATTGAATTTATTCACATATTTTGAGACGACCTTCAAATTTTTACCTGTCTTGGTTCACAGTCAGCAGTCGGAGATCAATTGTGTGAAATGACAAAAAACTACTTTCAAAAGTCTTTTATCCATGAACGAAATATGGCTAGTAAGGAGAAAAACTATTATTTCTGTGTAATATGCTTTCTAGAAACTAAAATTAATCGGGTGAGAGTTTTCTTAATTACTCATAATTTAAGAGTATTCAAGGGAACCAAGGTTATAGCAGTAATCAAAAGAATGTAATCCAGGGACAAAGACCAGACATGGAAAACAGACATACACAACAAAGAACATAAAGTAACTAAAATCATACATACAAAGTAACAAAAGTAAATGAGCAACTCGGACTTCACTAAAAACTGGGAGCATGGAGCAGGTGCACCGGAAGGGTGAGCGTCCTCTGCTTTTCTAGAAACACACGCCGAGGTGCTCATAAAAAGTCAAGTCCGGGGTAGACAAACGAGGAAAGGTGAACTATGACCCGTTGAATAAATCAGTTTTCATGGTGCTGATGGATACACCATAACGATCCACGAGTTCATGATGACGACAATAAAACTTCTCCAGTGATGACTTCAATCTTGTAGCAACATAATTCTGTTCCAGAAGCCTATTTGTTAGAGTTCTAGCGCGATACAAAAAGTCTGCGTAGTTTCGGCAAGCTCTGGCATAACGTATGAGTTGTGATAAGAACACTCCATACGCAGGAGCCGAAGGGATGTTGCCACAGATGAAAGGAAAGTTTACAATTCTTAATGAAAAGTCATCACGTTTGTCGTAAAGTTTGATCAATAGTTTTCCTTTACCATCGATTTCTAATTGTAGGTCAAGATATGAGGCTGACTTCACAGTGTCTGTAGTATCCTTTATCTCAAGTTCTTTTGGGTAGCTGCGATGTATGAAATCCCCGAAATTAGGATTGTTTAAAGATAATACGTCATCTATATAGCGGAAACTGAGATTGAAGGATCTAGCCAAACGATATTCTTTCTTTTTTATCAAATCAGCTATAAAGTCAGCCTCATAAGAGTGAAGAAATAGATCAGCAAGTAAAGGAGCACAATTTGTTCCCATTGGACTGCCGATCGTTTGTTGAAAACCACGTCCACCACACTGGACAAATATGTTGTCGATTAAAAATTCCAGCATTTTGTAAACATCTTCCTCTGTATATTTGGCAGATGATTTGGAATTATTTCTCACAAAGTTTGAGGAATCTCTACCAAGAACTATATATTTGAATCTAGGTGTACTATTGTTTTTGGAAAAAAACAACTTCGCGACTTTAACTGAGTATGGGGAATAGAAGTATACAGTGGAACAATCATAGGTTTTAATGCTATTATATTCGAATTTTTCAGTATCCACATTGACTTGATACCACTACGGTAGTAACAAGTGTTGTGGTCGGACTGCAGACCCTCTTTGACAGTTGTGAGTATAGACGTTAAACGTTTTGAAAGAGGTTTGGTGGTTCAATTTGCAGATCCAGCTATAAAACATTGTTTGTATGGATTCTTGTGGAGGTTAGGAATCCAGTACATAGACGGTAAATCACAATCATCGTCTTTGGTAGAGAGGCCAAAAGAGGAAAGCACAGATTTGTGATTTTCCACATAGAAGTAGATTTATTCCACCATTTCGTTTAAAATGCCTGTACTTAGTCCAGATCATTACGGTACCAGCTGCAACGGTGGTGTAATATTTTTTTGCCAAATTTATTTTGGATTGACTTCATTATGGATTGGATTAGTGTTCGATAATTTTGTTGTTGCCTTTATTTTAATTGCAGTGTTTAAATAGACCTTTTGAAAAATAAACATCATACCCAATACCGTAATTACTTCCACTGATCAATTAAATACACATCGACTGTATGTAGAAGGTCGAACACTGTGGATCGAGTCAAAACAAAAGCATCTAGTTTCCTGCAAAAACGACATCATTTGCAGGATAACTTTATTTCTAGCACAAAAATGTACCTTAAAACGAATATACAATATTGAATTATCAAACTTATCAATATACAAATTTGAAACGTGAAATTATTAGAATTATTATTTTATAATGTGGCGGATTAAATAATTCATTAATTCAATAAAATCTTCTCACCACCTAAATGATCTAGCACTTGTAATAAAAGAAGACTCGACTGAAAAAAATCCAACATTATTCATTTTCACAACGCTTATCATGTAAATACTTTGTTCATTCTAACAAAGATTTAAATATGACGCAACAAAACTCCGTATGCATCGTACATGTAGCCAGTAAAATAACTTTAATCGCTTTAGTGAAGAAGTGTTGTAACTTGATAATCAAATGTATAATATTCGTAACTCGAAACATGAGTACAATAGTCTTCGCATTAATTCTGTCCTTTTATAAATCAGAATAAACAGTCTCATGAAAATATTTATTTATCGTCTACTTAACGTTTTAGGGGTCGATTCAGGCCGGGTTGATAAATTCATTCGTCTTGTCTAAATGTTACAAATAAGAGTAAATTACTATCACTTAAGTATAAGACTCAAAATAAAACTCATGTATTTTATCAGCCACTGGATTTATCAACAACACATCCGTCAATGAACAATCTAAGGTACTACAAATGCTAAGGTACCTAGGTTTGCTGAGAATAATAAAAGAATATCCATTGTTTACATGATGATAAGCTTGTCAAGAACACAAGTATGAAATATTTTATTCCTATAGGAGATTATCTAATAATGTAACAATTCTAACAATCATTTGTTTTAAATCTTAACAAGGTTTGAATCTTAAAACAATGTGCAACAACTTTCTATTTTAATAAAGCATAAATTAAGATCGTTTAATGGAGTAATAAACTTTTTTCTGCATGACAAATATTGGGTAAAACGCGGAGGAGTAAAGGTAAATAAAATACAATATTTTTCAGTTTTATTTTTATCCCAGTTTTGCAAATGGTATAGTTTGTTACTTTGTCACACACGATTAAAAAAAGAGGAGGAGTTGCAGACAACCTATGAGACCAATTTTTGTTCTTAAAATGCCTTTGCCAAACAACCACCATTTCTACAACTTTGGCTCATACATAAAGTCCTGTAAGAATGCATATTCCAATATGGTAATTAGTTACTCAAGAAAGTTCCATTACAATCCTTCTTCAAGTTAATGAGAAGGGGATGAGGACAACGCATCAGACCAAGTTATGCCGACAAACGCTTAGGTCCAAGAGCCGTCATTTCTATATTTTTTTCCTAAACAGAAATTCCTGATAGTATGCTTATCCCTAAACTTCATCAAGTTTCATAACAATCCTACAAGTAGTTGAGAAGGAGTTGCAGACAACGCATCACATCAAGATTTGCTGAAAATGCCTAAGCCAAACAGCCGTCATTTCTACAACTTTAGCCTAAACTTATATTCCTGACAGTATGGTCATCCAAATATGGGAATTTCAAACACCACCAAAGATTCAGGTCATTGTGGAGGAGCGACAACCCACGAGGCCAAACTTTGCTGAATAAAAACTGATAAGTCTATTATTTGTCAATTCTAAAATTTCCGCACAAACATAAATTTCTACAATATGCACATCTTCATGTGGTAATATAACATGCCACAAATTTCATAACTTTGCTGTTTAGAAAATAGATCGATCAGACGGACCAACATTTGAGTGGATTATCGATCGTAAGATTCCAGAGTGAAAAAAGGAAGGATCATTCCCAGCCAAGCATCTTCAAAAATAGGCAACCAAATACATTGCCTTGACTGTGTCTTGAAAGCAAGTTTTTATACCCCTACAAATACCCTAGAGTATTCATATGGAATCTATCAAGCGGAATCTGTATTATATAATTAAGGGTCAGGGGTATTTGATATATAAAGTCTTTATTGGTTACTTGCAAAAATGTATCCTTAAGGTAGAGTATTCATATGGAATCTACCAAGCGGAACCTGTATTATATAATTCAGGTTCAGGGTCATTTGATTAAATGTCTTAAAGTTCATACAAGATAAATAATAAATCATTAAGATGGAAAATTAATTGGACATCTATCTGCAAAGCGGAACCTGTTTTATATAATTCAGGTTTCGGGGTATTCAACCAAGTCTTTATTCTTATATTGAATAGTTTTCTACAAGCAAAAACACGTAGAGTATTCATATGAAATCTAACAAGTGGAACGTGTATTATATTGTTCAGGTTCCTGAGTATTTATTATTGAGCTGCCAGTTGCTATAGCACTTGGAAAACTTCGTAAGAACAAATGTAATATGTTGGTCTGCCGAGTTTTCCGCCAATATAACGGTATCATCTGCATACAAGAACTTGATAAAACATTCTAGTAGTTGTTCGATTTCTAGCTGTTTCACTTGTCAATCTATGCTGATTTTATAAGACAAGAGAAATCTTCTTAAATATTTACCAGAAACATGGGAGAATAAATTTTCATTGACCCTTGTCTAATGTCTGATTGATACGTGCACGGGAATATTTAGACCTACCCGTATGAAATAAACGAATTAATGTTTTGAAATAATCGTACATACTTTATATCATGAATATTACCATTTTGATTGGAAAAAGGCATTTTAAACCATAGAGAATCCCTAGACACTGTGTCGAAAAAACTTGTTGTCAAATTTGTCTTCAAAATTAAAGTACGATACAGTCTTTTTTTCCCCTTTTTTTCTAACTTTTCAAAATCTTGAAGAATACAGAGTGAACATTCAATCCAAAATTGAGTAACATTTTCGGAAGCCAAACTAGTTTTCTTTTATGCAAGGAGCTAATTTATTCTCAAAATGAAATAAGATATTTTACTAAAACAACTCACTATTGTAAAGGATCGGTTGTTGTCTTGTGCACTTTTTTTTTTATTTTTTCGATGTGGATGCTTTTTCCCAAAAATTTTTAGTTTGTGATACTTTATTTCTTAAATTTCTACATTTGTTTCCTCTGAACGTTTTCTATGCTTTATTCATTGTCTTTGTTTTTGTTTTTTTGGTTTATTATTATTATTCTTTTTAACCTTTTACCTTCATTTCGGCTTTTCTTTCCAGGAAAATTAGAATTAGTTTGCAAGCTATAATTACATTTTCTGAATATTATTTGCTAATGTTTACATTCAGTGTCATTTATCCAAAGATTCGTAAAAACAATAAAAAAAAGTTGTTTTTGTTTTTGTTTTTTTTTTGTTTTTGTTTTTGTTTTTGTTTTATTTTTTTTTGGGGGGGGTGGATATAATATTGTGCTGCTTTCGTTTTTGTGTGCGTGACGTATTGTTTCTTTTATCTTCAGTTTTTACGTGTAATCTTTTGGTATCGATTCACTACATTGTGTATGTAGTTTGTCTGCGTGGTCATGTTTAGATTATGTGATTCGATTTTGACGTATTTGAAAAATTCCAGCGCTGACCTTTCGTTTGTTTTTGTTTTTTGGAAATGAATATTTACAATGATATATGTTAAATATCGAGCTACCTGTACGTTAATATATCCAAATTGCTCGCAGTAATTACTCTGTACAAAAATTGCAAAGGTACAATTATGTATAACAATGAAATTTAAATTGCTTTAAGTATGCACCAATAATTGAATGACATAATTTCTTTAATTATGACATGTTGTTCATTTCATATGTATCGGCATGCACTTTCTTTTTACACTCATTGAGTGCTGCAATACTGTAAGTCGAATCATTATCTTTCCTTACACCCAACATTGTATCATATACTTTTATGTCAGAACTTCTATTCTTAGTCTCAAAAACTTGGTTAAGTGTGTTATATTCATCGTCGTCAGCTGCACAAACACAGATGTCATTGTCTATGTTGCTTGTCTCTTCATGTTTATGTTTCTTATTCACAATAGCATACTGTTGTAAAGACGAATGTACATCTTTCTCTAAAGCATACCTTTCATCTTCAACACTGTCTGATATCCCATACGTTCCATTGTGTTTTTGATTCATTGAGTTGATGCCTGTGTTATTGTATGTGTACTCGATATTTTGACATGGTCTCTTGATATTTTTGGCAACCATTTTCCGTCTACAATTTAATTCCTTTATCAATAAAACGCATATCATTTTAGTTGCAAAAAACTGTTATAATATATCATGTAAAAAATTATTTGCCAGTGAAATTTTTCAAGATGATTTTTCAATCAAAGGCAGCAATGTACTTTATAGCTGCTTTGCAATATACTCCTGAAACCTACAACGTTCCCAATCCTACGCACACGAAGCGCACGAAATAAAATACACGATCTCACAAAACACGGAACACGATCCCACGAACCTCGCACACGATACACGAAACACGTTGCACGAAGCACGATAAACTAATGATCGTCGCCTCCGTAAGTTTTCTTCTTTTGTAATTTTAAAGTAATTTGTATATTTCGAAATCAAACTTACAAGACGAAACTTATAATAATGAATGATATACAGTGAACGTTTTCGTCGTATTTTTGTTGATTGTTAACATCTTACATGTAATTGTACATTAATGCGAATTATGCTTTAATAAACACATTCGATATACACGATTTTTAATTGTATATAAATGTTTTGATATCAAATCACGTTAATTTTCGTTATACATCGTACATTGCGAATACATTGTCATAGGTCTGGAAGTATGAAAATATAAAAGTTCTTAAAATTGAAGAAAAATTCTAAAAAAAATTAGTTGATAAAGTTGAACACATTGTCCTTGTCCCAGGAGAATAAAGATATCAAAATTTCATGAAGTATTGGTAAAAAGCACTTTTTTGAAATAATTCAGCTATTTTAACTAATGGGATACCATCTTATTTGTCTAAAAAAGAAAATATTACAATATTGATATGAAAAGTGTCTATTTTTATTATATATGGTACATTGCAAAAACATTTGGACTAGACTGGGAGTATGAACATATTAAAATTTCATTAAATTGGGATAATATACACTCAATTCGTAGATGATACAGTATTTTTTCACTCACTCATGCAATACCATCTTATTGCTCTGAATATGAAAAAAAAATATTTATATGAAACAATGTGAAAAATATCCATATTTGTAATATGTGGTTCATTGGGAACAAATTTTCTTTTGTCCAAGGAGAATAAAACTACCAAAATTTCATTAAGTATTGGTAAAAAGTGCTGTATTTTGCTTGAAATAATTTAGCTTTTTTAACTAATGCGATACCATCTTATTTTTCTAAAAGAGAACCTATTCAATTACTGATATGAAAAATGCCCATTTATTATAAATGGTACATTGTGAGATCCTTTTCACTGGTCTGAGAGTATGAACATATTGAATTTTCATAAAACTGGGGTAAAAATACTCAATTGTATTCTCAAATGAGAAACAAAAAGCTATTATAATTTGAGAAACTTTTCCCCGACCATTTCGGAAGGCCCTTCAAATTTTGGCAATATTCCATTATATGTACAAATAATGTACGATTGTTTGAAACCGATTATTTCCTACATGACATTGATTCCTGAATATTTTTTTTTCCATTAAAAAGGAACGTTACAGTGATTTTGGCAAAGAAAACGAAATTACCACGATATTCCATAAAATTGATCTACCGTAGGAGCTAATTTTATCATCCAATCAGAATACAGAACCGTTGCACGAAGAACGTTGCACAATACACAAAGAATGAAGCACGAAGTGCGCACACGAAAGGCACACGCATACGAAGCACTCGAAGCACGCTGAAAAGGGAATGTTACACGTTTCAGGAGGTGTACGTCAGTTGGTCTTTGTCCCTGGATTACATTCTTGTGATTACCGCTATAACCTTGGTTCCCTTGATTACTCTTTAAAACAAATATGAATTAGCTTTCACTTCAAGGTATACATATATATACAAAGAACAAGCGATATTAAAGACATTTACCTTAGAAAAACTATAACTCCACAAATAATAATGCAGATACATATCATCGTTATAGAAATACCTGCAATAAATCCTGAAACAAAAGAATATTTATTTTAATTAAAAGCGAATATCAGCTGATTGCCTGTGATGCTTGTGCAGAACGAATAATTGAAACGTGTACGATTCGTTTGAACGTGTGTTTGTTAACATTTGGCGTCTTTTATGATCAAATTGAGTATTGAATAAAAAATCATATACTCTGATTGAAGTATTAAAAATAGTCCGTTAAATTACCTTTGTTATCGTTTTGATAGTCTCTAAATATGGTTGAAGTTGTTCTACTTGTTACAGAATGCGTAGTTTTTGTTGCAATCGATACATAGGACGATAACCGATTTCTCGTCGTACTTATTATGTCACTTGTGATACTCCATGTTTTTGTAGAAGAAATCAATGGCGATACACGTTTAACTGTCGTTTGAAAACTACTCGTGGATTTCCAAACATGAACTGTCACCTTTCGTGTCGTTGAACGTGTTTTTGTTGAGTATGATTTCATAATTTCTGTAATACAAATATATATCTTATTAATTAATTAACCAGCATCATTAATATTTTAAAATGAAGACTCATTTAGAAGAAGAAAATACGCTATTGCACTTGACACATATAAATCATGTACAGTTATTTCATTGTTCGAATGTTTTTGGAAAGTCATTGATATATCTTACAATAACTTCTAGTGCAACCATGCGTTTTTTAGTATGAAAATATTAGTTATCATATTCTGCCTATTATTTAAATCATGTTTTTGTGTTCTCGATATAAATTTCATTTCGACAAAACTGTTTAAATATGTTAATATCCATATATGTGTGAAACATGGAAAAAGATAAATTGCTTTTTTTTTAATGTCTTTATGTTTCTCTTAATAAATCGAAGTTAAATTACGTTTGTTAACATAGTTTATAAATTTTCCTTCTTAATTAAAAACAAACCATGTTCAATAAAATTTGCATTTGTAAAGAATATTTAAAAACTGTAGGATCTGGTTTATTGTTGTAATTCATTCCACGTTGGGTTTATGTTCATAAACAATGCATACCTTAAATAAGACTTTTTTTTAACAATTCCAAGTTCAAAATCTACTTCTGCAGTTTTAAAGGATTTATATATATATATATATATATATATATATATATATATATATATATATATATATATATATATATATATATATATATATATTGTCCGTTGTTGGTTGACAGCATTCCTCTGTACTATTCCTTACAATACGTTTAAACATACCAACTTTATTCACATCAACTGAAGGTAATGTACATGCATATCCATCAAAATGTTCATCACAGTTTCTTGATATAAGTTTTGTCTTTACATCGTTATAACTACACTGAACATATGAACAGTTTATTACTGCAGATGCAATAATCTGATCTGAAAACAAACATAAAAAGCACATGGTAAAATCCTTTAATTCGTTTATTTCAGCTAAATGTTATAACACAGAAACAGTGAAAATAGTGGTTGCTTTCTTTTGTTTAATGCTTTAGGCTCTTAAAACCGTCAATCAAACTAAAATATGTCAACAATAATATACTATGTACCTTTAGTTGGTTTCCACAAGTAAATATACTTACTAAGGGAATACACATGTAGTTACGACGGTAAACTGTAAGCTCAATTAAGCTTGTAAATATTTTATTGTTTCTACCACTGATTTTACCCCTATATTTCTATTTAAACAGCTTCTAGGTAATATTGTCCTACTTTTTGTCCTTCAGAATCGGCCAGTTTAATATACATTAAGACATCAACAAAGTTACATACATTATTCATAGATATTTAAATACCGTAGGTTGCGTCCTTTTACTGTTACTTTTGATGTAAATAATATGTTATGTGAAAGTTTGTTTAGAAGGAAATACGTTATTTCAAAAGTATTATATATATTTTGAGTTTTTTACAATTTTCGGTATCAATTGAATTCAGTCATATCTATTTGTCAGTTTTTCATTTGGTTATACACTTATCACTAGAACAATAGCAGATATAATTTCTGTTACATTCAGAACAGTCTTGCCGTATTCAATAGAAATGATAATTAAAAGAACCAAAATTCTAGGGAAATTAAAAGAAAGTAATCCAAGGAAAAAGACCAGACATGGACAACAGATATACACAACAAGGAACATAAAATAAAGGGACAAAAATATATATGCAATGCGTACTCTACTAAAAACTGGGATTATTTACCAGGTATACCGATAGAGTAAGCGTCCTCTGCTTTTCTAGGAACATCCACCGAAGTCATTAAATGAAATAAAGTACGGCGTAGACGGAATATGAAAGGAAAGCTATAACACGTTCTATAACACGTTCAAAAGTCGGTTCTCATTGTGCAAATGGATTTTGTTTGCAGTACTTGTTCAAAATGCGTTCATTCATTAAAACAGATCATACCTTTTCTATTGCAATATTAATCAGAACAAAAGTTGAAAACGAGGAAAATTTGAAGAAGCATTACCCTTCCTGTTAATTATACATGTATGTGTAAACTATGAACTACAAAACGGACTTTTAAGTATGTACATAGCCATATTATATAGAGAATAGCATTGAATTAATGCATGAAAATACATGTACATGTATCAACACTTAGACCAAGCATATTTAAACAAATATACATGTAGTGATGTACCGACATATATAAAGCTGAATAAAGTTTGTAACAGTCCCTGAACCTATCCACGCAACGGTTTGACGGATCGATGACCGTTGACTGATTGATCACTGACAGATCGATAACCGATGACCGGTGACCGATCTGATCGCAGTTTTGTTATGTAAAATAACGAATTATTTGTTAAAAATGAAACAAATGTAATATAAAAGTATTAATTAATGTTCAAATTTATTTCATTATGTAAATATTTGTAAAAGTGACAAAGAAACAGCGGAAACCGTAAAATATATTGACCGCTCTGTGGTCAGGTGAGGCGATTACCGGTTTTATAGATTGGTTGGACGAATTGATGACTGATCGGAAAGTAATCGGTGATCGAATGACCGATCGCAATTTGTGTTGCACGGATCGGTTCAGGTTCTGTATGTACACTTTTAAAGTAACTGTTATATACATATATTCCTTGAATGATGATACTTAATTCGCCAGTATGGTGAAGTGTATTTGCATATGTGAGTGGGGGGGAGGGGGGCCTATGTCAAAATCACTATCATTAAAATATTGTATTTATGTATGGAGCAAAAACACCACCGTGTTGTCTCGTCTTATTTGGTATAGATTTTTCATCAATTTTAAGTATCTATGATGATACCTCATGTTCCTTATAAAACAAATACTTTAGAGAGTTCAAATTGTACATATACACTCTTGCTATGTCTTAAAGATATCACATTTACACCAAATAGTAAGCCGCTACATTCTTGGTTATTTTACAAACTTTCTGTATTTATTTATGTAGATTACGGAGTTTGACAAGTCATACAGTCCTTGAACCGATCCATTCAACGATTTGGCGGATCGATGACCGTTGACTGATTGATCGCTGACGGATCGATGACCGATGACCGGTGACCGATATGATCGCAGTTTTGTTATGTAAGATGACTTAAGATTTGTTTTAAATAAAAGAAATGTAAAGTAAAAGTATAAAGTGATGTTAAAACATATAACATTAAAAAAATATGTGTAAAAACAACAAAAACCGTAAAATACATTGACCGCTCTGTGGTCACGTGGTGCGATCACCAGTGAAATGGATCGGTTTGACGGATCGATGGCTGACCGGAAACTGATCGATGATCAGTGACCAATCGCATTTTTTGTTGCACGGATCGGTTTAGATACTGTACCAAATTTCTGATGTAAAGAAATATTGCGACGAAATTGTTGGATATGGTATATTTTCTACGATACTATACAAAAGGGGGAGGGTAACCATGTTTTGTTAAGCAGGAAAAGGAGACATCTTAAACATAATTATCAACTTTTCTGCAAGTTATATTATAAATCGTAGTCTGCGTTGGCAACTAAATCGGTTGTTCACACGTATCCCTTACATGTCAACGTATCTGAGGTCACTGGTTCCTTTGTTTCAAAGTTCAAGTTCTATGTGAAAAACGGTATGGTTTAGAAAATGCAAAAGTGCAGTGCATGCGCTATGTCGATTTACCTGATTTACAATTCATTTCAAAGAGCGTATTTCATTTTACCAGAAAACTGCTGCGGAAAGTTAACTATCGGTAGCGTTTTGTTTTAATATTCGTTAAAATACAAGAAATCGCCAAAATATCTCATCTCATGCAAGATACGAGCCATTTTTTAACTTCCATGTAGATTTTTCAGACTTCCCGCAACACTTTTTTGAAAAGGATACCTATTCATTGACCTACCATTAAAATTTGGATATATAAATTTGTCATCTTCCCACTGCACTTTTGACATTTATGTGGTCCGACCCAGTCTTGATTAACCGACCACGTGACTCATTTTTATTGCACATTTTGACATTTTGTTGATCTTTTTGTCTTTTGGAAAGTTTCATTTTATGCACTTGTATACTTCAAATATAAACATCGACGAAATTTCACGTATTAACATGAGTTTAAAAGTCGCTCCTTTACGTTGATGAAAATATGACAATGTATGACTTTTCTCCTTAACACACCTGCGTGGAAAACAGACATACACAACAAAGAACATGAAGTAACTAAAATCATAAATACAAGGTAACAAAAGAAAATGAGCAACTCGGACTCAACTAAACACTGGGAGCATGGACCAGGTGCACCGGTAGGGTAAGCATCCTCTGCTTTTCTAGAAACACCAACCGAGGTTTCATGAAAAGTCCGGGGTAGACGAAAGAGGAAAGGAAAACTATGAGAAGGTGAACAAATCAGTTTTTATGGCGCAAAATGTTTTACGATCCACGAGTTCATGATGACGACCATAAAAATCTTGTAGCAATATAACCCTGTTTCAGGAGCCTACTTGTTAGAATTATAGCCCGATACAAAAGTCTGCGTAGTTTCGGCAAGCTCAGGCATAACGTATGAGTTGCGATATGAATACTCCATACGCATGTGCTGAAGGGATGTTGTCACAAGGAAAGTTGACAATTCTGAATAAAAATTCATCCCGTTTGTCGTAAAGTTTGGTCAATAGTTTTCCCTTACCATTACGCCTTTAGCGTGACTTGGCCAAGCTGGAACCAACGAACCCCCACATCCTCCTAGACCCCTATAGCAGTTATGGACATGTAAGATGTAATGTTTTCTTCTGAAAGCTGGAATTCACAAATTTTGAATCACTTTACGCTTATATTATAAAGCCTATTCTAAATTCATCGTTTTGAGCTCGTTTTTATCCTGTCAATTTGTTATATATATTTCGTATTTTTTAAATAGATATTATATAACAATGTGTTATTTGTTTTTATAAACTTACTATACGAATTAAATGGAATGTGCCAAATTCGTTTCATAGTTGTCCAAACTTTTGAACCATTCGGTAACTGTTTGCATAATGAATTTTGTGGAAAGCTGCTACCTGTACATTTCCACTCTGCTGCTTTGTGAGTGCCATTACTCATATTTCCTTAAAGTATACAAAAATAATTTAAAATAAATTATCATGTGAAAGAGTAATCAAGGGAACCAGAAACACGCTTTTGGTTGTTTGATACTCTTTTTGCAAACCAAATTATTTTGTATAAATTGGCTTAGTATCGTGGGGTCAGTTTCAACGATTGGTTTACACAATAAATTACATAATTTAGATTTGAATAGGTTAAACGAAATAAAATGTTCAAAAATTAGAAGCATTTCCTTAAAATAAAATAGTAGAAAAGAATTGCAGTATTAATGTGTGGGAAAATATGTAGGTACTTTTATGTTTTATGCAATGGAATTTTGATAATGTAAACTATTCTAGATGTACCCTGAAGAATACCCGTGCATTAACATAATGAAATTACATTTAATTTGTTGTGTAAAAATATCATGCTTTTACGACAAGTCGATCGCTGAACATGTTGATAGTAGTTTATACAAACAACAAAAAACTACACAAAAGGCATTTTCAACAACATGGGCTACCCATTTTGATTAACATTTGGCCACAGATATATCTTAGATGTATCTTGCTAAACATTTTTTTACTTCAGTCAGAAAAGTGGCTAAATCTAACAGTTCTGAAGATATATGCCAAAAACTACTATCTGACCCCGAGTTTCTACATATTAGAAACGGTTGCCAAGTTGTTTCGGAAATCAAAAATTCAAACGTTTATATCGTTTAGAATACCATTTAAAAACTTCAATACCAACTTTTATGGATCCTGTCGTGTAATTTCTAAGATGTTTTAATGTAATATAATTAAAAATGATCAAAATACGTCCATAAAGGAAGATAAGTCCTACATGGGTCATTAGAATTTCATGAAAATACGGCAATTGATAGATCTCATCAGGCTGAAAACTTTTATCTAGTTAGAATTTGGATTTACATAATCGGTTTGAAAATATATGCAATAAAAATCTGTCTAATGCCTTTGTTATCCTGAGTAACATAAACCATGTTTTTTTTTTTTGTTTTTTGTTTTTTTACGGATAAAACATCTTAAGTCTTTTTGTTTGCAGTAGTACCCAACAAAACAATCAAACTAACTTTCATTGACCCACGTCTTGTGGTTTCTGAGGGGAGCATTGTTGAAGATGATATAAATAAAGCAAAATTCGACTACTAAGGGCAAAAACTCAAACACCTTCATTGAATTCTGTCAGACTGTTGAAGTGAGGGGATATGTGGAGAACATTGTAACGTCAACCACGAATGCGACCTTCGCCAAGCGTAGATAATAACGCAACTGGCCTAAGGCAAGGAGAGCTAAAACGAATAGAACATCCCTGTTTTCCTAGTCTATGCATCCAGCTTACTGTTGTACTGTTTTCTATTTGTGTGCATCTGAATGTTGTCATTTACTATGTTCTATTTTTACTACGTACTTTGTCTGGTCGTTGTGTCTTTTTATCCACGTTCTTATGCGGGATTTCTTGATTTCCCTCTACAACTTATTCGTTAGAAGTGGTTGTTATTTGTCATTTATCATACTGACAAAAATATATCGGTTTAACCTATATTTTAGAACATGAAATGAACATCATTTTAAAAATTATTTATCTCAGGTATCGTTTTTTATAAGAATCACAAAATTGAATTACCACATGGTATTTTATGAGAAGTGTCGCAATCGTCTGGAATGAATTTTGCTCCCGTTGGTGTGCATTCAATGTAAATACCTAGACAATGAGTGTTGATCCACTTTCGTTCATCATAAAAAACTTTCACTTCTGAAAAAAAGTCCCAAACCTCAACAATGTTTAGAATATGAAATGACAAGTATCAGTTAATAAGATATTGCAACCTACATTCACTTCGTAACGTTTTTTTGATTCAATTAGGAAATGAAATAGCTTTAAACATAGTTAAGAAAGAGTAATCAAGGGAACCAAGCTTATAGTGGTAATCAAAAGAATGTAATCCAGGGACATAGACCAGGCATGGAAAACAGACATACACAACAAAGAACATAAAGTAACTAAAATCATACATACAAAGTAACAAAGGTAAATGAGCAACTCGAAATCCACTAAAAACTTGGAGAATAGGATTTATCCACTCTTTATTAAGTATATCATTCGATTGTTGCACAAGATCATGAACAATACAGTAATATTTGTCTATAATGGCATTCAAAAGAGAGCAAAGTCATTGACAACTGAGACATGTGCTCTTTATAAACAGGTTAATAACGTATAGAATGCATTACATAGGAACATTTTAAAGAGTAATTAAGGGAACCAAGGTTATAGCGGTAATCAAAAGAATGTAATCCAGGGACAAAGACCAGACATGGAAAACAGACATACACAACAAAAAACATGAAGTAACTTAAATCATACATACAAAGTAAAAAAAGCAAATGAGCAACTCTGACTCCACTAAAAACCGGTAGCATTGACCAGGTGCACTGTTAGGGTAAGCGTTCTCTGCTTTTCTAGAAACATAGTCCATAAGACAGATTATTGCTGATTAAAAATGATCGTTAAGACAGACTTGATTGTTCACAAATAATGTTTGAAATTAAGAGAATGGTTTTTAGTTTGGTTTATTTTATGAGATTTGAATGTATTGGATCCTCAAAAATACAGATTAAAATCAGAGAGGGCTATTATTACGTCAAAACATAGAATATATAATCCGACGTTCGGTAATATTTTCTACACATTGAATCCCCTCTACAGTAGACAGTGTCTGAATTTTATCTGGATATTCTTAGTTCCACTGAATATACTTTCTTTTTTAGTCTAGGGTCTTTCTTGTACTTTTTTTTTACTAACACATGTTAACTTTCGTTAAAGCACTCTTCCGCTATTTAGAATTGAGTGTACCCAACTCACTGTATGTCTGAATGATTTGAAAACGAAAAAGTACCAAATTGAAAGAATGCGTATGGAATCGATTGTTTAAAATTTTATTTTTGAAATCAAATGCATAAAAACTAATATTATGTTATTTGGAAAAATGAAAATATATATAAGTTACGAAGTCAATGTCCTCAATGATCTCGCTATGATTAGCTAGTGTAGTCAAATGCTTTTGTTTTGTTTTTGTTTTTGTTTATTTTTAACATGTTTTTTTTCTGTCTTTCGCTTGACTCTTGCTTACCATGATTTTTATTTGCCTTCAACTAACGATAGCAGTGCGTTTAAGGAATTTCGAATCTGTTTCGTTGACCAATTCACTAGGGAGTAAACGCTTCTTTAGTAACAAGTAAATATTTCATGTATGATTTTTTTACTCCCATTCTTATATATCAATTTTGTTTAGCAGTGTTTGTATGCTTTATATTGTTGGACGAATGCCATCGTTTGTATAAACTATACCTTCATTGGATTCAATATTTGTAGTAAAATATTGTTTCAAACCTGTAACTGTGTAAACAAAATAATGTTGATCAGAACTTTTGCATGCACTGTTAGCTGCAACCGTCTGTGGTATTTTCTCGAGACAAAAGCACTGTGTTGTCTTTCATGGAAAGGAAATGGTAAATAACATATTTAAAAGGAAACCAGATATTTAAAGGCTATCCTGTTATTTATTTTCACTTTTTTTTAAGTCATTGTGTATTCATCAATGGAATGTAAAGTTTATTAAAGAAGGTAAAAAGGTGCAAAAAACACCACATTATAAGTATTATATATAAAGTTCTTATTTCAGCAAATTACTGCTTTTACAATTTTATTCTCTTTAGATGTTTTTCTTATGTCATAAAAAGGAATTTATTTTTGTGTTCTACAGTTGATTAGTATTTGTGATACTTACAGAGTTATTGAAACCAATATTTTGAGTCTTGCATCGAAACAAGCATTCTTCTAGGGATTGTGAATGATATTGATTGCTACCTTCTATATGATAGCATCCTAAATGAATAAAATCAATAAAACATATAATTGCCTTCCAATCTGATTGAATATATAAGTGACTTTAGGCGTAAAATCATGATTCAATCAATGTTATTAGATGTATTGGTCTGAAAAATCCCCAACGAAGGAAATGTTTTATCGTTCCCACCACGGTACTTGAACTTGTAACGCTGTGACATCTATAGCAACACCGCCCGCACAAAGTCCAGCGCCCTAAACCATTCGACCAACTAAGCTATATTAAGATATAGCTTTCGCTGGCCTGGTCATTTCTGCTCGTAGGGTTGGTATAGGACCGCAACTTAGTACACGATGTATGGAAGTACAGGACAGCTCATGTAGGTGTTGTTATGTAGGATATATAGAGGAACAAATAAACGATACATATCACAACAAACGTAACAGAAAGTAACGGCTCTACAGTGCTAAATATATTCAAAAATTAACGACTATAGATGGGCGTACCCATCCCCCTGCCCCTCAAGAGATTTTATTTTTTTTGTTTTGCTTCGCTCGGCATTTAATTTTATCCACGTCCCCTAACATGAAATTCTGGACCTACTTCTTGTTTCTATCATTAAGCTTTATTGATTTAAAATAATATTCTGAATTTCTCTTTAATAGGTAACGACAATAATGTAGGAATTATTTTACCCAAATTTATGTATTGTAGTATTGATAATTCTGTACTTTATTTCAACGTATGTTTATATTTAAAATTTTTCTTACCTTTTGACAGAATCCATGATGCAGTTTTATGTTCTTGTATCCAAACTTTCTTGTCATTTGGCTGATTAAAAGCATTACATGATACATTAATGATGTCACTAACTAGATGTCCACCATCTCTGCCGCATTTACTTCTTGCATCTATCCAAGTTATGTTAGCCAAAACTGTGGAAGATACCATCCAGGTCATTATTCTTTTAAAATACATTAACAATGTGGCGAATAACGTTTGCATTATAAATAAGCGCGTCTCTCCAAAGATAAAATTGTTCAAACCGATAATATTTAAACCCGGCACCGCAACTTGTACATGCATATTGTCAAATTGTGTTACCAGGGTGATTTTGGGTTGATTTTTAATTTGTCCAGAACAGTTTTCACTACATAACATCGTTTTTTATATTCTTTGAAGGTTACCGTTCTCGCCAAATGTTTGTTGCAAAATTCAATGGTCAGAATCTGTCGATATTACTGGTTATTAACAAAAATGGTGGTATGACTATGGGATTTCTCGTAAGAAATAACACAATTCTGTTCAATTCAGCATATGAGACGGGAATCTGTTCCAGGAAAAATAAACTATTGAGTAAAGAATTGTTGAATCAATGTTCTTCAATGGACGTCTAGAGTAGTTTTAGAATTACAAACTATTGTCCATAAAGATAAATAAACAATTCACAAATCAGGATTCATTCATATAAACACTATGAAGCATTGGAGACATCGACATCCATGATCATTAACCTAAAGCTTGTTAAATAATTAACTAGAAAGCATGTACATTTGATGAATAGAAGATATAAAGGACCTGAAAAATTTGTTTTGCAATTTAAATCTAAACCTAGAAACTATAGACGGAAAGGAAGTTAACAGTCAATTATGATTTGCGTTAAGTGTATCCTTTATTCCGAAATGATTGATGCAATAATGTGTGCGAATGGTTTCATCAAAGTTTTCTGTAATTTTAAAATAGTAATTAATGGAACCATGATTCCAGCGGAAATAAAAAAAAATGAAATTTAGGGACAAAAGTCAGAAATAGAAAACAGGCGCACATAGCAAAAACATGACATAACCAAAGTAATACATGCCAAGTAACAAAAGTAAATGAGCAACTCGGACTCCACTGCACTTTCTAAAACACCCACCGAGTTGTTCCTAAAAAGTCAACTCCAGACGATAGAGGACAGGTAAAACATGACAAGTTGAACAAATAAGATCTACGAGTTCAAAATGACGACCATAAAACTTCCGTATTGATGACCTGTAGCAATATAACCCTAGAAGACTTATTTTAAGAAGACTAGCGCGGTACAAATGTATGTGTAGTTACAGCAAGTTCTGGCATAACGTTTGGGTTGTGATATGAAAAGTTCTTACGCAGGTGCTTAAGGGATATTGCCAAGGAAAGTTGTCAGTGCGAAATGAAACTTCATTGCGTTTGTCATAAGGTTTGGTCACTAATCTTTCTTTACCATCGATCTCTAAGTGTATGGCAATATTTGAGGTTGACTCCATAGTGAATATAGTATTCTTTTTCTATTTGGGGTAGATACGCTGTGAAAATTCTCCGAAATTAGATTGTTTAACGATAAAATGTCATCTATACAGCGGAGATTAATGGAACAGATATTTCTTTCTATCTTATAATACATGAGCTAAAAGAGTCTCGTAAGAGTGAAGGAATAGGTCAGCGAGCAGAAAATCACAATTTGTTCCCATTGAAATGCCGACCAGTTGTTGAAAGAGTAATCAAGGGAACCAAGGTTATAGGGTAAGTAAATGAATGTAATCCAGGGACAAAGACCAGACATGGAAAACAGACATACACAACAAATAACACAAAGTAACTAAAATCATACATACAAAGTAACAAAAGCAAATGAGCAACTCGGAGACCACTAAAACCTGGAGCATGGAGCAGGTGCAATGGTACGGTAAGCGTCTAATACAGTGGACAAATATGAATAAACGTTTCCTAAACTTAAAATGATCAGTGAAACATGTTATAAAAATACCACAGCGAGCTTGTCTCTTGTCACCGAAACTTAATAAAATGCAAACAGAAAGTAGAAACTTCAATGAGTATAATTTCAAGCTTAGATGACTCTTCATTTCAATTCAAAAGAATGAATCGAAAGGCATGGGTACTACCTTTAAAGTGTTTTTGAAAGAACTCCTCATTAGCTTATAGTTCTGAGAACGACGTATGATAATAAAATTTACATAACAAATGTTTTTTTTTATTCAAATAAAATTATATTTGCTATTCAACTAGACGTAGACAGATAAGTTTGTAATTCATACCAGTTTTATGAGATAAAGATGCATCCGTAGAGTATATAACAGCTACTAAAAGCAACAGTTGACGGACAATACACGATTCCATTGTTCCACCATAACTGTTCGCCAATATTATAACTTCCTTACTGTCACTCGTAATTACACTTGAGGTCGTTTTATCGACGTATAGATAAGGGCTCTCGTACTCGTTTACGTCAAAAATGTAGTTTGAAAAGTATGTTGGTGTAATTGAAAACCGCTTACTAGTTATCTCGAAACAAAAAACTATACATTTGTACTAATAATGCCAAGTTTGGAATTTTATTTTTCCATTTCGTTTTTTTTTGTTTTGTTTTTTGTTTTTTTTTTGTTTTTTGTTTTTTGTTTTTTTGTTTTTTGTTTTATTTAATATATTTATAAAGGTTGTATTGTTCTCATCGTAAGAATGGAAATATTTTGATCACCAAGACATTTATCTTCAAATACCTTGAAGTTTATCTGTGTGTATTTGTCAGAGTCTTAAGACCACTTTACAGCAGGTTGATATTTTAATAATAATATTCAAGTGAGAGTTACATGAAGGAAGTACTTTTAACGAAACTACTAACAAAGTTAAACAAACAAAAAATATGATAATTATGTGTCAGTTCGATGGGTGAAATGTTTTTCACTATAGCATTTACATTTACCTAAACGTGTAAAATATCCATATCTTCGTTTGTGTGTCTGTGTGTGTGTGTGTATGTTTCGTTTGTGTGTGTGTTCTTGTATCGTTGGATTGTGGTTGCCAGAATATATTTAATTCGTTTATCCAGAAACTTATATATGTCATATGTTTTTATGTTGGTCCTATATATATAGAAATACAATGAAAATGGATATGATGGATATGTTAAGGAGATAACAACCCCAACAAGATGAAAAATGTCAATTCAAGGCCACATATTGGTCTTCAATGAACGATGAGGGATCCTTACGTCATAGGGCAGGCTGCAGCTTGCCTCAGAACAAAAATATACACAGGTTAAGCGCAATAGTTGCCTCTAGTAGTATAAAAGTAAACTAGAAATGAAAACGAATATGGGAATAGGCGCAAAAATTGCAGCTAGGTTAAAGTACCTTGACGTGATCAAAACCCTCCCCCTTTGAATCTCGCCACTGTGAAAAATATAATACAATTAAACGCAGTTGAAAATCAGTTGTAAAAGATCAGAGTCCTATGTTAAAACATAAATTATGAAACTGATTATAAGTTACACAAATGAACAAACAAAGTACTGCTAACAGATAACTGACATATCAAAACATAGACTATTTTCTTCGTATGCGGTTCGTTAAACTTCTTTCACAAGTTTTAACTGTATTCCTTTTTAGATATGTAGTAGGAATTGTCTAAATAAACCAGCGTCATGGTCTTTATTCTCATTTCTGTCCTTACGAACAGCGCCATCTTTCTGCTTCTAAGTTTTACAAAAGTTTATAAACAAGAATCAAATGTCTTATTTCTTCCCTTTTTCGTCTCTATTGCTGTTCACAATCTAACTTAAGTTTTACCAGGTTTCTTCAATACAGGATATATCAAAACACCAATGCGATGTAAAATTAAGAAGAACAGCGTTCCAGTTCATGATAATCTCGAAAATTATAACGTTTAAACTAGAATTGACCACGAAAACTACTCAATGACACTGAGGTGAGAACATGTACAACCCCTCATACAATATATAATTGTCAAAATACTACAGTGTTGACTTGTTAACAGTTATGGATTTATTTATTTGCATTAAGTAATAGCTTCTTAAACTGATGGAGGCCGTATTACTTGGTTGATGACAAATCGACCTATTGAACCAAACAGAATAGAATTTCACACACCAAAATGTGATGACCAACGGAGTAAAACCTCATAATTTCTTTTGTCTGTTTGATGTTTTAAATTCCTTCTATAGATATTAAATTTCGTTTTTATGCTTTGTTGCATTTCAAAACGGAAGCAGCTAGTACATTATAATGTAAAATGAATAAGTAATATGCAATAATAAATTGCACTGATCTTTAAAGTATTTAATTAAATGGATAACTAATAGTGGTATTGGTGTATAATATTCACCGATATTTATCATTGAAATTAGATGAGTAAAACATAGTTCTCTGTATTCTTGGATTCCGAAACTTTGATATTGTAGGCATCATATTGACAGTGGTCAAATGAAATATCGTAATGCATAATTCGTCTTTCGAAATTTTTATTGTGTCCTCAATCAACATCGGTTATTTCTGTCTACACAAGTAGACGATTTTATTTTTACTTCTTTTATAGCAATGTTATATTCTTTTTCGTATATTTTCCATGTTTCGTTTAAAAATTATTGTTTCTCGGCATGTTTGTACTCACGTACGCTTGATCGTACACATAATTGTTTTGGTATTGAGAAAGAGCAGTTAATTGTTGCTCTATCTCATCAAACCAAATTTTAAAGTCATTGTTCGAAATCGACTGTTACTTGCTTTCAGAAATCATCTTTCATCTGAAGTTATACATATATATTTAAATTCGCAATACATATAACGACAATGGATTTGTCACACAAAATAAATGTAAGGATGAACATATTCTTCTATCAATTCAATAATATATATATATATACGTCACAGAATGTGACGACTCTATTCGCTACACTGCTTCATCGGATCATATTGATACAGGGAAGATATGTAAACGTATAGAAAGGTCTGAAAAATTCCCAACGATGTTAGAACTGTCACATTTGCGATGCAAATTTTTGGTAGTTCCCTCCGCGGGACTCGAACTCGTACCGCTGAGACATCTATGGCAACACCGCCTGCACTAAGTCCAGCGCCCTAGACCACTCGGTCAGCTAGGCTATATAAAATATAGCTTTCGCTGGCCGGGTCATTCCTCCTCGTAGGATTAATCTAGGACTGTTACTCAGTACACGATGTATGTTTGTACGGGACAGTTCATTTAGGTGTTATTATGTAGGATAGAGGATCAAATTAATGATGCATGTCACAACAAATCAATATCATACAACGTCTCAGAATATGACGATTCTATTCGCTACACTGTGCAATCGGATCAAATTGATACAGGGAAGATAACGTAAACTTATAGAAGGGTCTGAAAAATTCCCAACAATGTTAGAATTTTTAAGTGTACATTTTGTTTACTTTTACGGTAAACGATTACTTGTAGATAGGTTGTGTGGATCAATTCATTTTGACGCTTTCAGTTAAACATGTATTGCTTATATAATCTTATCAATGATTTTAATTGAAACATTTCAAATACGTTATAATTCTAAAGATTTTTTTCAAGATGATTAGCGAGTTTGTGGAAACATCAAGAATAAAGAAGCAGTCTTAACTAGAAAAGTCGAATTGTTTTACGTTGTTTATTCTTTATTCTGTATTTCTTAGTTATTCCTAAATACTTAGACAAAAAAAAAACATATAGATATAAACAGCTGTCGGTGTTGACCGAGGCATACAATCTTAGAGAAGATTATTTTGAAAGATGATTTACAGGTGACTTCATTGTGACATTGTAAGCAACAACAAGATAAACAAATAACAAATACGTTATGACAAATAGGAAACATACACTGCATTGCTATTTTGTACAATTAAGTTTTTATCAAATGTTTGTTTACATTCAAAATACGATTAAGATAGTGTCCATAAATATCTAAATCCAATGAGTCGATCAAACATGATTTATTCCCAAAAATAAGGACGTCTTTTTACAGAATTACCATTGTCGCCTTATTATTCCAAAAGCTGAAAATAAATACTATAAAGTCAAATTTATAGTTATAGACTTTCAATATTGAAAGTATCATACTGGCAGTCTCTACTCGGACTATTATGCACAACAGTATTATATGTCGCATCGTCTTTTCCTGTCACACCTAACATGGTGTCATACATATTTGTGTTGGTTGCTTCTGTATTTGCCTTTGTTGCATGATCAAGTTTATCATATTCATCTTCATTTTTAACTTCAAGATCGTCTTTTGTTCTGTTTTGCTTGTTCTTTTTTAAAATAACAGCGTACTCTAGTCCATAAATATCCTCGCGTTCTTGATCGAAGGATTTGGTTGGTTTTGGATCTTCTTTGATTTGTTCAGCTATGCCGGAAAAACCATTGCTTTGTATCACGATTGCATTTATTTGATGATTTGTTTTTGATCTATTCTCGGTAGTTTGACTTTGTACATCTTTGAAAATTGCATTTCGTCTGCAAGTATAAAAAACATTGACAACATCTAAATGCTATCCAGAGAAAATAATTGCATTGTTATGATGCATGCTCTTTCATTTAAATATATTCTTTAGCAAACTCTTAATCTACATGTTTCGTACATGTGCGTCCTCTCTTTACACACAGAAATGATATTGTAAAATGTTATTTGAAAGTTCAAAGACTATGTGTTCACATAACAGGTAAAAAGGTGAAATCATTCTTACAAGTATCGTATGAAAAACACGGCTCCCATTGTGATGAGGAAAATAAATATGAAAGCAGCTGATATCCCAGCAATTAACGCTGCAAAAAGAAAACAAAGCAGAACGTTATCTTATAATACGTATATGTACATGCACCTAGCTAAATTGAGTATAAAACAATAGTGTTTAAAATATATGAGAGCACGATATATGTCGAGACTGTGGATGTGTTATTTTAAGAAATTGTAAATAGTCGATTTTTCTTTAAGGTGTTCTTGGGAGAGCTGCACTTTGCTTTAAATGGGGGAGGGTAATGATCCCGCCAAAGTACTTCAATCCTGCCGCATATTTTGTGCAGGTTCCAAGTTAGGAATTTATGGCCTCTGTATGTCCTTTTTGTTTGTACTTTCAGTTTTTTATGTTTTAGAGTCATTCGGAGCAACGTATTTGTTGTACCTGTGTATAATGTTGTTTTGGGAACAGCTGCATCCTGCCAGGTTGTATATGGGTTTCCTCGTCGTTCATTGGAGATCAACTAGAGGCCTTCAGCTGATACTTTTCATTTCGGTTGGGTTGTTTTCCATTCATTCTCTTTATATAATTACATTACACTTCGTTTATTATTTATGTTTTACGTATTATTTTTACTCGAAATGCTTTTCTTTCTCTTACTGGTTAGACAGAGTATGTTTGTGCTACCTAAATGCATTGTTTCGTCTTAAAACAAAATATCATTCATGGCGTGTAATAATGTGTAGTATCAATTATTCATTGGTTTGTTTCTTACCCGGGGTAGTAGAAGTCACATTGATAGTTGACCGATTCCTTAGAGATATTGACACATTCGTTATACCTGTTTTAAGGACAGGAAATGTTGATGGTATTGTGGTAACAGTAGTCATAACTGAAACAAATCAGTAAAAACTAACTTTGTATTTGTTCAGTAATTTATTTCAGTTGTAGCTGGATTTTTTTTCCATGCAAAATGCGATTGTAGGTATTACGGCTCCTTTTGGTATTACATTCTATGCTAAGCATGAAATATTTAGGACAGTATTGTTCACGTAAAGTCCATAAGAATTAATGTGATTTGACTTAATGTGAACGTCATTTGAAAAAGTTCACATGAAATTCTCTTGAAGACTCGATTCAGATACATTTCATGTGATATCTCTAAAAAAAAATTGTTTTCTCAGCTTGGACGAAAATATGATAAAATGCATATGAAAATCATTTGAATAATTGTACAAGTCAAAATTGATGTAATCTATAAATCAATTGAATATTCTCAAGAGTTACACTATTGCACTTCAGAAACCGGGGATGGAATAACACAAATCGTGATACCCTTGAGCTTGCAATGACTCTTGTTAGTAAACGACAAAAATGTCAGTTTTTTATAGATAAATAACGAAAAACGCAATTAAAACACTTGACTCCTTTTTGCATTCCACTTTAGATGAGCTGTCCCTACTTTCTAATTTTTTTACAGATGTTTTGTACATTATGCCGGGCTGCCCATTCCCTTTTATTGCTATATCGGTAAAACAGCATTCCACGATTCTATTGTCAATAGAATTTTACATTTGCCGGTTTCACAATTTGAAAACCAAAATATAATGAAGAAAAAGGAAAACAAATAGTTATCACAATACTTTTGCAAGTAATACATGTAATATCAGATTTTGGTTTGCTTTGTGTTCTAAATGAACTTCTTGATTTTTCCTCGGGCGTTGAAAATTGCATCGTGTTCGAAGAAGCGCTTATTTATTTGTCAGTATGAACAGTAACTGTCTTTCCACTAGATATTAATGATGCTCTTGGATTTTTTGTCGACGATGATTTTGTATTAGATTGCTTTTTTTGTGATATCTATATGTTATATAATTTTGCATTATTAATTAAGTAAGAATCGTCAATATTAAGACAGGTGTTGCTTTTTATAGGTATAACATAAGTGGAATTTCAGCAAGAAGACGTAATGATTACAAAGTGAAATTTGTTCCATCCTTATATAGATGTCCAGTGAGGTAATTGCATTGCTAATGAAGTCATACATATGTATGAAAAGATGCTGAACTCTACTTTATATCACTAGTGAACAGCATAATAGGAATTATTTCAAACCTAATTTGTCGTCGAATACACAAGCATATCCATCCATTTTATCGTCGCAACTTTCTGTTGATACGTTCCACATCTTTTGTTTATTACCCAGGCACAAACCAACCATGCACCCAACCTTGATAGTCGTGTCGTCTAAAACTACAATTATATCTAATGAAAAATATATTTTGTACATAATTTTTTTTTAAACTTTGTAATAAATACTTTCATATCTTAACAGATTTATTCGAAATAAGTCTTTCACTTGACTGTACACAACCCCATATCTTTATAAAATCTTAAATTAGATTATTCCATCCCCAACAAATCAAGGTACAAAAAACACAATTTTATATTTCCTATTTATGAGGTTAACTTTTTGTACCCGTTTCCATAGCTAAGCATACTATTTGTCTCAGTATACAGAATTTACCTGCTCCGGTCCTAGTTATATTCTTTTTGAAGCGCCTGATTCCCGTCCAAAATTGATTTAAGGTCTTGTTTGCATGCGAGCATATTCCGTCAAACTTTACAAAGGATGAAAAGCCATTACAAATCCTTTCCATATAGTCATATCTGTGAAAACTTCCATTTTCGATTGGTGTAAGTCCATCTGGAGATTTATGACAATTATTCAAATTTAAAGGTCTTCTTACACATGAAAAATTAAGAAAACAGAAAATGATTTGATTGCACTTGACAAATCAAATTTTATTAACTAGTCAGAAGGTGTCAAGAAACTCATTTGACATTTGGAAAAGTGACCAACTCCAGATAATTGGGAATTCTTTACACTATCAACAGCGCCTTGTTTTCAGAATGGCGTAATCTTTTACTTAAAAATATCGACAAATTTATATATGACCAATCCCCTCTGACTGCCAATCAACGACCTCACAAAACCAGAACCAACTGTGTGAGAAATCCGAAATTGCATATGTACAAACATTGAACAAGTTCGATGAACTTGTTAATAAGTACTATCTTTTAAAAAAAAGATAGCCAACGCGGTAATATGTTGTTCTTTGTACTTACAATTTTTCAACATTTCACTCTGAAAATAACAAATGGCACGCAATATCAATACAAATTTTTCGAACGCCACTTAGTTATCAGTATTTGGCCAATGGGGAAACAAAATTGCGATCAGGTGATCAGATTTCCATGGAAGAGCGTCTTTAATGTCAAAGGGTAAAAAGCGAAAATATACCGACTCCGTCGGAGAAAAGGACATGATGACATGACACAATTTGAACACTGTACCCTTATATAAATATTGCAAACATCGGTGGGTGTACCTGTTATACAAGGTGAGTTCTGGTTTTATCAGCAAATGAACTACGTATACAGGAAGTTTGAGAGCCAAAAATAACAATAAAGTTACAAAGCAACACATATCAAAATTGGAAGCCAAATCAAGCACCTTGTCAAATTATGTCATGTGCTGTACCTGGTAAGGAGTTGCAGAGTTCCAGAGGATTTGAAATTTCAAAAACAAATAAAATTGAAAATTGAAAATTGAAAACCTCGGTAATTAATCGATGGCATTATTCTTTTCTTCTTTTGCCTTTTTATGAGCAACTCGGCGGTCGTTTCCAGAAAAGCATAGGTCGCTTACCCTACCTGGTCCATGCTCCCAGCTTATATTAGAGACCGGCCTTGTGCAGGTCCGGGTGTTAAAAGAATAGGCCTACAGAAGCGCTAAGCTTGTCGTAACGAGCGACTAAATAGTGCTCAGAACCCTAGCCGGGGGCTAGGGCGCTCTGCCCACAGAGCAACTGGGATGTGTGCCCCAGGTGGTGGAATGGGTACCCCTGACGTGTTACATGCTGGGGTTGTCAGGCTATAATACGGAAAACCTGACCGCAAACCATAGTGATGCACCGTGTTGGGAAAGATGTCACGTTCCTCGCACGTTAAAGAACCCTACTGTGGTATTCTCCCGGAGTAGGAACCATAGGAGGCTAAATTGCCCGACCCTACCCACCTTTCCCTATTTCCAGTGGCAATCCAATTTGTCGACCCCATTGTCCTTGTGTCCCATCCCTTTTTCATTTCATCATCATTTCATGTTCATTTTATCATCAATTTCATGTTCATCGTCTGAATATAGCTGAAATATTGCTGCTCGGACGATAAACCCCAACAAACATATATTACAGACCGAGTTCCTCATTTACTTTTGTTACTTTGTATGTAGTATTTTGGTTTTTTTTATATGTGTTTGTTTTCCATGTCTGGTCTTTGTCACTGGATTACATTCTTTTGATTTTCACCGGAATCTTTGTTCCCTAGATAACTCTTTCCAGATAAATGAATCAGATAAGTCTTGCGTCTAGGTTTGTGAGTATACACGGCAACTAGCAATATCGTCGATAGAGTGGTTTTGACTTTAAACAAGAGGCTCCCAGGAGCCTGAATCGCTCACATTGTTAAAGAGTAATCAGGGGAACCAAGATTATAGCGGTAATCAAAGGAATTTAATCCAGAGACAAAAAACAGACATACACAACAAAGAACATAAAGTAACTAAAATCATACATACAAAGTATCAAAAGCAAATGAGCAACTCGGACTTCACTAAAAACTGGGAGCATGGACCAGGTGTACCGGCAGGGCAAGCGTCCTCCGCCCTTCCAAAAACACCCGCCGTGTTAATCACTAAATGTCAAGTGCGAGGTAGACGAAAGAGAAAAGGAAAACTATGACACGTTGAACAAATCAGTTTTAATGGTTCAGATGGATACACCCTTAGATCCACGAGTTCATGATGACGACAATAATACTTTTGTAGTGATGATTTCAATCTTGTAGCAACATAACCCTGCTCCAGAAGCCTATTTGGTAGAATTCTAGCAGAATACAAAAAGTCTTCGGTTTCGGCAAACTCTGGCATAACGTATGAGTTGTGACATGAACACTCCATACGCAGTTGCTGAAGGGATGTTGCCATATATGAAAGGAAATTTGACAATTTTGAAAGAAATGTCTTCACGTTTGTCGTAAAGTTTGGTCAATAGTTTTCCTTTACCATCGATTTCTATGTGTAGGTCAAGAAATGAGGCTGACTTCACAGTGTCTGTAGTATGTTTTATCTCAAGTTATTTGGGTAATTGCGATGTATCCAATCCCCAAAAATTAGAATTGTTTAAAGATTATACATCATTATAGCAAAAACTGAGATTAAAGGATCTGGTTAAAGGATATTCTTTCTTTCGGATTAGATCATTTAAACATCTTTTTCTGTGTATTTGGAAGATGATTTGGAATTATTTCTTACAAAGTATGAGGAATCTCTACCAAGAACTATATATTTGTATCTAGGCGTACCATCTTTATTGGAAAAACACGATGTATAATGATTTTAAGTAGGGCTTTTAACTGAGTATGTAAAATAGAAATATACAGTGATGAAAAATCATAGGTTTTAATGCTATTATATTCTGATAATAGTCTTGAACTGATTGTCTCCAAAAGATCTTTCGAATTTTTCAGGATACGCATTGAATTAATACCACTACGGGAGTAACAAGTGTTGTGGTAGGACTGCAAACCCTCTTTTATAGAAGTATAGAAGGAAAAAGTTTTGAAAGAGTATTGGTGGTACATTGTGCGATCCAGCTATGTAAGTTGTTTGTATGGATTGTTGTAGAGTTTATGAATCCAGTACATAGACGGTAAATCACAATCATCGTCCTTGGTAGAGAGACTAAAGTTTGTCTTCCAAAGGCAATAAATTTAACAAGGAGTTGTCAAACAAGAAGATTTTGGCGGTACTTGTCATAAATCGTTTCAGCAATTAAAAGTTTCTTTCTATCTATTATAGTTATCAATATATTGGCTAAAAACTGTCAGAAGGCATCATTTTTCCTCTTTCATGGGCAATAGCTCTTACAAGGAGTCGCCTGACATCTCTGATCCCTGACGACTTTTGAAAGTCTTACAATAAGGATTATTTCAGCAATAGAAAGAGTTTGGCTAAACCTAACGTTTTCGGAGATATATAAGATGAACTACCGTCTGACCCCATGTTCAATTTTTAGTAACGGCAGCCATCTTTTTCAACGATTCAAAAATTTCCACCTCATTTCTATGCAAGGTACATTCATATCAAGTTTGGTCCCAATTGGTCAAGTAGTGTCAGAGGAGAAGGTTTTTGAAAGAAATAACATTAAAAATAGCAAAAAACGTCAAAAAGGGCAATAACTCCAACATGGCTTTACAGATTAAAATCAAAATTTGACCACAGATAGATCTCATCATGCTAAACACTTTTACCCATAGAAAAATCTGTCTAAACCTAACTGTCTGATCCCCATGTTCTATTTTCAGTAACGGCGGTCATGTATTTTCCTCGGATCAAAAATCTCCACATCAGTTCTACATGTATTCAGGATACCCCAAAACATTCATACCAAGTTAGGTTCCAATTGGTCAAGTAATGTCAGAGGAGGAGAGTTTTGAAAAATTGTTAACGACGATGACGACGAACGCCAAATGATTGCAATAGCTCACATGGCATTTGACCAAGTGAGCTAAAAAAAACAAATTATTATAGATATTTCGGTGTGTTGTATGTTTGTTTCGGAGACAATACCCTTTTGCCGGCAGAATTAGAGCAAAACACATACACAGATCCAAAAGCACATTTATTTGTATGCCGACAATAAATATCGGAAAAAGTAAATAAACTTAGCATTGCAGAGATCTTTTTTATGCAATATAACATAATAAAGAAGGAATTTAAACGCGCATCAAATAAACACCATCTCACTAGTACTGAGTTTTAAGTCTTAAGCCTTTAGACTTTATAAATGTAATGACTAGTTCATTTTAATTCTTAGTATTATTTACATTCATTTAAAAAAATATTAAAGTCAAATTTTTATTGTTTATCTTTTATCCAGTTTAGTTTATTCAATATCCGTCCGTTTGATTTTAAAAAAAAAATCTTATACAGAAGATTTTAAATGCATGTGATCAATTTTTCGGGTAATTGAAGAAAAAAACTTTAAAGCGACAAGATGTACTGAACTGACTCCGAATTATATTTGTATTTAACCTGCATTCTAAATATTAGACTGAAATATAATCATAAATGTTATCTATTATACCAAGTTAAAAAGATTTGTTTCGTTAAAACCCCCCGTAAACACCCATTAACCATGTCCGTATTCCAGAATGTCGTGTACTTGTTTTTAGTTGCAGTTATTTTTAAGTCATCAAATAAAAGATTGCAAGCTGCGAAACGCGTTTGCAGATAATGGAAGTCGCTACCCGACACCGTACAAAGATAAAAGAAGCCGTACGTGGTACAACATCAATCGAGTCCTATGGCGACAGATTCTTCATTAAACTCTCAATTTTCAAGTTAATTTATTAATCGCGTTTTATTACATCGGCTTTGTTTATTCTAAACACTCTCATGTTCACGTACTATAAAATACATTTAAAAGTGTTAATAGAGGGGCATTCCCTTGGTAAACACGCAGAACAAAAAACTATGGTACTTGTAAACCACTAAAAGAATTAGAATATCACACAAGTATAAGAAACAATGCTTTGTGTCATATATTGATCGACCTTTCTCTACGTGTTGTAAATGTACTCCTAATAAACTGTTCATATTTTAATGAGCTAATTAATTTAAAGCGTGTGGAAATATTTTCACACCCACATGAGATACATTTGTATTAGAGTGAGCCAGAAAATCAACACAGCAACTTGACTGCTACATGTAATAGGACAGGTTTTGTCTGAGTCCTACAGTCAGGTTTCACGAAGGCTGAACATCTAACAAAGATCCCCTAAGGGGCGCTCATTATAGACTAAAACATTATAGAGGTCGCAGCCTGTTTTTTTTAAAGATGATTCTTTGCTACCAAATGCCAATTTGCACTAACTTTGCTTTAAATATATTAAATTCTCAACTACAAGGGGGGGGGGAGAAACAAACTTAAATTAACAATAACATTAACTTTACATGTTATGTATACCTATATATGTAATAGTTCATGTGACACCGTTTAAATAGTCAAAGTTTGAAGATTTGTTTTAAGTATGGGGAAACATATATACGCCCAACACACATCATTTTAACCTAGACTGCGCTTTTTGGGTATTGCCACTTGAATTTGAATATTTCTTTAAATAGTTGTTTTTCTTGTCTTCAGTTTTGTATAACCCTCCACTCGTACCACTGTGACTTCTATGGCAACACCGCCTGCACAAAGTCCAGCGCCCTAGACCACTCGGTCAGCTAGGCTTTATAAAAATATAGCTGGACTTTATTCAGGCAGTGTTGCCATAGATGTCACAGTGGTACGCGTTCGAGTCCTGGGAAGTCCTAAAACTTAGTCAGTACCCCAAACAAGTAACAGTTAAGTCGAACTAGTGATCTACGAAATTCATTAATTTTACATGCTCACTCAAATATAAAAAAAATGTCAATATAAAAACGTCTAAGCTCAGATTATTTTATAACAGCTGTGTTATCATATAAAAGCATCTAACCATTTATTTATTGTATTGTAGTCTCCCCAACCTGTTTTATATTTGCAGTTCTTTAACAAGGATGCTGAAATAATGTTTTGATCTTACAGGCCTACTACACTTGTACTAAATAGACATTTGATACTTCAAACAATTGGTGTTGGTGGTCCATCAAGAGAATTTATTTCATGAGGCATTTAACATGTAGACGTGATTTTTCAAATCAAGTATATACAGTATAAAGTCTTCTAAATTACTAAAGTCAGTGGCAAAATAATTTTCAAAATGAATGCATGTGCCCAATATGGATGATGTGTTTCCCACGAGGGCTTACTCAAAGAGGAGAGACAGATATAGAAAATAGACAAATAATTCAAAATCTTGTATGAAAATAAACTTATAAATTCTTCATTGTAAGGTGAGTATAAAATTTAATTGGGACTGTATATGTCAATACATGTATAAGCACTTTGTACACTTCATATTTAATATTATTAAATATTAGGTTTTTAGGCATGTATTCCCGATGAAAGCAAAGGCATATTAACATGATTAAGGTATTCCTCTGTATATGTTACTTATATCGTTGCATGGTAGACATGACCACATGATGTTATATATCAACCCAGTCTGAGTTTAAGGATGTTTAAAGGGAAGCCATATCCAGACAAAGGAAGAAAGTCATAAAACTATACACCAATACTGTGGCTTCAAAGACAGTTTATGGTCCATGATAGGTGTCTGTCACGTCTGTCTAGTTAGCTTAGAAATAAAAGGGAAAATTCCCAACGATGTTAGAACTGTCAAATTTGCGATGTATGAGAAAAATGAAAATCAATTGGTTATTAAGTTAAAACATTAAAGACAATTGTTTTCGTTACCCTGATCTCGTTTTAATGTATTCAGAATAAAAGGAATTGATATTTCTTCAAGTAAAAAACTGTGTCAATATCTCCTAAGAGCAAAAGTGCAATATTAATTTCCTTTTCAAATAGCATGCAACTAATCAACTGTATAGTCTCAAAAAGTTTCAAAGCTAAATGAAAACCAAAGTATCGGCTACCGCTAAGGCTTATTTTGCAATATTGAGTAAATTCTTAAGGGTTTTATCTTCTTTTACACTTCCCTCGGCTCAATTTTTTTTTTATTTCATATAAAGATAACAAAAACCTAAAAAAGAACAGTACTTCAAAGTCAGACCAATGCATCGCTGACAAATAAAAACCTGCATGCATCATCGACTGTTATTAACAACCTGTAGACAATAAATAGTCCTGGTCATGGTCAGTTATAAGCGTTATTGCCGACACTTGCCTGGAAGTTCTTGCATAAAAGATTTAATAACAGACGGTTTTATTTGATTTTGTAAAATTAATTTAGTGATTTATAAACATTTTAAATGCCCTTTCCAGTGGAAGAGCTTTAATTTGTTAAAAAAATCTTCTTATTGGTCTTAGTGCTACCTGTATGGTCTTGGTCTTCGCGGTGTTTAGACAATACTATGAAAAAGAATAAATATATTTCAGTCAAAACAATTGGGCAAGTTACAAATAAACCTTACGAAATGTAAAATTGATTTTGATTGTATTCTAGATATTCCTTGATATAAAAAGTTTAAGCGATACATCATAAACACAGCTGCCATTTATTTGCCAAAATTTCTCACATTTGATACCAATTCATCAATACGAATAAATACAATAAAATACCAATTTTATATATTGTAAATTTCTATATGCTGTGCACGTATTTCAAGGAGTAACCTCTCATCAGCAGCATTAAAATCAAATATGTAGGAAGATCATAATCAAAATATTAGTTGTATTCATGAAGTGCAAAATATTAGTTGCATACAAATAATAAAGAATATATGAAATAGAAAAAAAAACATATTTAACCTACTCCAACACCTACATCTGTCTGTAAATTTTATTGTACTTCTGCGAATGCGCTATGTTTGTTTTAAATTGATATTTTGAAAGTTTTTTTTTATCACGATTTTGTTTTACATGTGGATCTACTGTTAGACATTCCGAATGCAGGCCGTATTTAAGTGCGCGGTGAAAGTATTTATCAAAATCCCAAGAAATGTATTTACACAGCAATTTATGCACTTTACGAGAGATTCAGAATACTGACTTAGTTACAAAATATCATTTATATAAAAACCATCTTATCGCGGCCTGTCGCCGTCTTAACAACATTTTAGGCACAAGTCTGAAATAGGCTGAACGTGACTGAACCGGTACTGAATACGAATGATTGGACCGACTTAAATAGACTTAAATAGACTGAACAGGATTTAAATGGCTACGGCCAATATCAGTCTTAACAGTTACTGAACGACTGAACTAGTCTTAACAATTTTTTGATCAGACAAGTCAGACTTGTCCAGATCGAAATGACCGTTTAAGAGAGTAATCAAGGGAACCAAGGTTATAGCGGTAATCAAAAGAACGCAATCCAGGGACAAAGACCAGACATGGAAAACAGACACACACAACAAAGAACACAAAGTAAATGAGCGACTTTACCAAAGTATTACTGTCTTATAGACTTATAACCTGAATGCAAAACAATAAATACTGTCAGAGATCACTAAAGAGTTTCCCAGAAGTTTAAACATATTTTGAAGTAAACTCTTAAAATACCCGAACACTAAAGTGATATCATCCATGGTATCAAAACGATTATCAATTTTGAAAATCAAATTAATATGTAGTATAACGAGACAAGGACACATTTTCTAACTGTGGACAAGTGCATGGAGTCTGTATTGGGGTTAACTAGTTTTATAAGATCTCAACCACTCGATGTCTTAATGTAAGGTGAACAAAAATATCTGCAACAACAATCAATCACACAATGAAATTCAGTAAATAATTCTTTCGAAAGGATTCCTCAACGTAAATCCTTTAAACAAAATGAGGTACCAACTGAAAGACGTAGTACCATATCAAAAGATAATAATAACATTATAGCTACCAGCGTCAAAAATAATTGGTTACTACCGTTCCAGTGGACTGCATTTTAAGAAATAAAGAAAAGTACTGGAAGGGTAAAATCTGATATATTGGAATACTACTTATGACTTAGTTTTGTTTACGCAGAGATGCAATACGGGTTCGCATATGCCTATTTGTGAATGCACGATTTATAAAATAGGAATAAAATTGACAAATTTAAAACGGGGGTTAGTCATCACGCCAAGGTAATTTAACCCATTGCTATTCTCTTTATTAATGATGTGAAAATCGTCACATTTTCGAATAAATCTATTTAGGGCAGTTGAATTTAATCCATCAGACTTAGTTTGAAAGTATATAGACACCATTTTTGTTTACAAATACAATTCCTGTGTGGGATAAACTTCCCACTTGCCCCATACCTCATTTCCTTATGGCCCATTCCCCATTGGCCCATTACCTATTTCCTATTATCCCACTTCCTATTCTTAATTACCCTTCCATCAGTGTATCCCCTTTTCCAATGCCCAATTCCCCATTCATGAAAGACAAAGTAAAGCTAATATTCCATCATAGACCTGTAATTGAAAGATGTGCAACTGTAGCATTATTAAAGTAGGAGATGTGGTACGATTGCCAGTGCGACCGTCATCCATCAAAAGTCAAGCAACGAGTAATTAAACTTCTACAGGCTGTGGCGATGTATTTATTGATGGATACCATTACCAAAAAGCAAGCTATAAAGCATTAATATACCAATATTGATTTAGAAATCTCGCTGCTGGGTTCGGCAATGACCGAAATCACGCGACTCTTGCGTTGTGCATTATCGCCACTTTGAGCTGTATGATTATCAAAACATTCATCTATATATAAAATGTGAACGGTGGTTAGTTCAAATGTTAAAAACAGTATTGTTAATGCTACTTTTTATTGTTATTCATTTGAATTTAAACAAGGGAGGACGATCTATCTTTTCCAAAAATGGCGACTTGTCGCATGTCTATTAAATTTTGTATTATAATCTTTAAAACCTTAAAAAAGAAGCATGCATACTAAACGTTTTAAAAATCCTTAAAAAAAACTTATGTTTCTAGTTATACAGTATCTTCTATTAATGCTATATACATTTGTATCCCATTTTTTAAGAAATGAAAGGATGTGTTATAATTTCAATTTGTTTTAGATATGGATCATTAGGAATACATTTTGTATGATCTAAAAACATACACATATCAAAATTCTATGAATTTTTGGTAAAAACATACTCAGCATTGTATTATTATGATATATTTGCTTAATGTTTATGTTATATTTTTCTGAACATAAACAAAGTGCATTTATTTACGTGAAAAATATCGTTTTTTTCTAACACATGGATCAATGTGAATTTTTATCAATCATTAATTCAGATTGTATAAAAATTCATAATTTGTTTGATCAAGCTCCAATCACTTAACATTTAACAGTAGCAACAGCATTTGCTATTCTTTTCGCTCGTTACGTACAAAAATCAATTTTTGTTCTACATTGGTCATTGCAAAACATCTTACTTTTTCATCTTTTTAAATTGGTCTGAAATCATTGCTAAAATGATAAATAAGTCAATATTACTGTCATATTGGTGGCTGCAGCAAATACATTGTACTCCAAATTCTTTTATAAGACATATTTCTGTTCGATGTACGTGTGTAAGCATTAATTTTCATGGTGGTCTTAATCTATTGTTAATGGATTTACTTATGCTAAATTTATACTTTACACTTTTAATTATCAAAATGGTATGAAATGGTATGGTATGCAATGTCAGATATATCAACGTTAGCATCATACGTCTGGCTGCGACACATGTTTTTCAGTCCAAATTCTTCAAAATGACATACTTCTGCAACTTGTATGAGAGCAAACACTTGCAATATCATTGTTTAAAATATTAAATATGCAAATATAAGTATAGTGTGGGCGGTTGCTACACAAATATTTTGGTTTTTATTCTAAACAAAGCACATTTTTGGCTTTAATTTAAATGCACGCACATATTTATACGTCTAAAATCATTGTGCAAAATGTTCACATTGTCAATATTAAAGTCATATAGGTTATGGTCGTTACTAATCGTAAAAGAAGTTTGTTTTTAATTATTATGCTATATGAAAAATATCAAGCATGTTTCATGACACGTTTCTAGGAAGTGTACAGTTATTTTCTGTTATTTGTGTTATAAAAAACACTTACTACATGATGCAGGTAAGGTAGTTGTACATCTTGTCGGTGCAAGCAAATTTTCATACGAACTGCAGTCAACTTTTACACACATTTCGTCTTCAGTTAATGGATTAGTGATATTTATCTCTGAAAATTTCAGAAAAGGATTCATACAATGAACAAAAGTTTAGAAGTCTATATAAAATCGAAAGCTAAAATGTTCTATTCCTTAAGCTGTCTTGTGTAAAATGTACAAACACTTCGACGACGGCATACTTAGTAAACGCCTATCAAACTTGTCATTTCATTTGTGTTTTTGAACAACATCTTCCAGGAACTTTAAGTGTTCATACATCATTGCAAGAAGGGTAACCATAGCACTGAAACATTCACATGTAACTATATGATTTGATAATTTTATAATATGAGTCAATGGAGAAATTGCAATTCTGTGAATTTCATTTTTGTACAAACACGTACGTCTCAAATTTATTTGTCTGTTTTAAAACCACAAGATTTGTACGTATTTGGTGTTAAAGCACTTGTAATTTGGACTCGGAAGCATCCTGCAAAGCTCCTTTTCAACGGAAGGAGGAACACTCATACACAAATATGTATTCATTCTTTTTCATATATTATCAACTTTTATTGTAATGTATGTTTGAACATTGTCATTGGTGAACGTAAAGTGTCTATTTTTTGTGTATTTCTTCATCTCGGTAATAGCCGTTCCAAGCAATTCCAAATTTTATTATCCATTTTAAAACTTTATAACCGACCAAACCTAATATAAGTAATGATACAAATAAATGACACTAGAATAATAATAATAAAAAAATATTTTGGAGAAAAGATGCCGAATATGAAAATGATTGAATGTTGCTTGATATGGGTTTGAATTCGTATATATGATTAATATTTTTTTCAGAAATTCTTACATGAAATATTACGAAAGATAGGAAATCCATTTTTCTTTGGCAAGATTATTATATAGGCCCTTACCTGTCACCTCAAACACTTTTATAACTTTAGATTGGATATTCGGTTGAGAGCAATAAGAGTACGGTTTTGGATAGCCAGCTGGAATGTTATGGAGACAAATACAGAGTGGCACCTTAAATTATGAATAGATCATATGAATGTTAAAAAATAAATCCAAATGAATCTATACCATCAACACTTCATAGCTGCAAAATATATTACCACACCTAATTCGAAACTTTTAACGTCCATAATCACAGCTGTCGCAGTTGGTGTTCAGACTACAGCAGCGCTTCTGGTTATTGCCATAGAGGTATTAATTAAATGTGGATCCTGCGAATTCAAAGGATCTTCAGGAAACCCATCAAGACTAATAACTTTTCAACATTCAAAATGCTATTACTAATACTCTGTTGAAATGTTGACACAAAAACGTTATGTATAGTATTACTCAAGAAAAATAAATGGTACACCTAGTTACTAGTACGTACATTGTAGTGCTTGATAGCGATTCCTCATATTTTGTAAAAACTCTATTCCAAATCATCTTACAAATCAACTGAAGACGATGTTATCAAAACACTTATTTTTTTTTTATTTACTACATTTTTATCCAGTGGTCAGCATTCCAGTGGAAAAATGTGCTGCGCTACTAACTGACCTATTCCGTCACTCTTACGAGCCTGACTTTATAGCTGATATGTTCCAAAAGAAAAAAATCGGTTAGCCAGATACTTTCAGCGTCCGCTATATAAATGACGTTTCATCCCTAAAAAATCCTAGTTAGGGGAATTTAGAACATCACATACACCCCAAAGAATTTTAGTCATAGTACACAACAGATACTATGAAGTTAGCCGCATTATTTCACACACAATTAGAGACTGATTGTAAAGGGAAACTCAAAACAAAACTCAACGACAAAAACAGTGACTTCTTATCCATATTTCTTTTATGTGTGGCAACATCCCCTTCAGCACTGGTGTATGGAGTGAGTTTTCATATCACAACTCATACTTTATACCACAGCGTACTTTAGCTTTGCGGACGTTTTTTTTAACTTACCCTTGTACTTCTTACAATAAGGGTTCTGGAACATGGCAATGTCGCAGCAGTTTTTTTGTCGTCATAATGATCTCGTGTGCCCTATTAGAACCGATTTGTTCACAGTGTGAAGACATTTCTTTCTTCTTTCGTCTACTCCATACTTGACATTTTATGAGCAACTCGGTGGGTGTTTCTAGAAAAGCAGAGGTGGCTTACGCTACCAGTGCACCAGATCCTTGCTTCGAGTTTTTGCTCTACTCCGAGTTTACCCTTGTTTCTTTGTACGTGTTATTTTTTATTTTTATTTTTATTTTTATTTTTTCATGTTCGTTGTTTTTAGTAACTGTTGTCTCTATGTGGACTTTATCCTTGGATAACATACTTTGGATTTCTGCTCGAATCTTAGCTTCCTTGCTTAGTCTATGAAACATGGAAAGATCTCAAATTTCCACTTGTGCATGTTATTGTACAAATCTTATCTGTCGCTTACAAGGTTATTACTAAAGGTATTGAATAGGTCGTCTTGCAAAGCACCGGACAGAAACATCGGATGAAGGGGCTACAAAAATCACATAAGTATCGATTTTATGGTGAAAGTTGTTTGTATGTAGGTTTTCGGGTAGTACAGCAGATATAATTCATGTATCCAGCGTGTTTTTCAGTTACTTAAACATCTTTTTTTGATTTACAGCATACTACATGTACTAGTGCAACATGTAATTAATTATTATAAGTGCACTTAGGTTCAAACGATTTGTGAATAAAGCGTATTTAAATAAGAGCTTAAATAATTTTTTTTTCAGCGACATGAATAAGTATCATCTGACTCGACTACTTTTTTTTCCATATCAGTATTGCTAAACCTTTGTGCCCTTTTAACGAAACACATAAATTCAATGCACTACGTTACTTACAGTACGTACAACCGTTTCAAGCATCGACAGCATAACGTCTGGTGGTTATTAAAAATGTTTACCCATTAGATCGATTCCTACCATACAATTTTGTTTGTCTTTTAGAACTTGAAAATTAAAGTAAACTTACTTTGACAATAATATAGCCAATATATGATGTATTGCATCGTGATAAGCAATCGTCAATGGTCTCATGGATAAATTGTGTCTCTTCAAATTCATAACAGCCTTAAAAAATGTGTAAATCAAATTGCATTAAACATCATATTTGTCTTGCTTGCACAATGATTTTCATTTTGTCATGTTTCTTTAACTGTTTCTTAAATTGGTTGATATAGCAATAAATTTTTGCCTCGCAGACCTGTTATTGACATGATGACATATGATGTCGTTTTGTCAAAGTTATTTGATAAGGCTTAGATTTTCAAGTTTTCCATGTTGACATCGAGGGAATATAATAAACACACTTTATGACTATACATTTTTTTAAATGCATTCATCTTAAAAAGAAATTTATAATGATCAAGACATTGCTAGTTTTTGCCTTCATTTGTACACATTTTTGAATAAAGATTGTAATAAGCAGCTTATCTTAATATTTTTATGTCGTAAATGTGATTGCAATCTTTATTGTATGCTTACAACATCTTATCATACTTTGTTGAGTTATTAAAAAAGCATGATGAATTTTTGTATACATGGTGCTTATGAAATTATTGCATATGAAAAGATATAATAGCAATTACCTTTAGGTTTCAGCCACTGATAAATTTGATATCCACTAAGCCAAACCTTTGAAGGATATTGCTGTAAGTTGTTACATTGTACATCACCATCACTTCCTAGCGTACCACCATTGTTAATGCATATTTTATTTGCATTATTCCATGAAATACGATTTGAGAATATCTTCCCTGAACCTAAATATATCAGTAGTAATGCAATTGAAATTCATTAAATGTACTCTGCTTGATAAATTTGATATATTTTGTATTGTTTGTGTTGCGTTGTTCCCTTGCATGATAAGATATTTGAGGAAGTGAGGCTAAGCGAAGCTACAAAAACCTCCTAAGTCTTGAAGAGACATGTGAATGTACTTCTTCTCTCTTCAACTACTATCCTTTGGATCATGTCATCACTGGAGATTTTAATATCATAGAGAATGAACTCCTACATAATGTAGTTTCTCATGGTAAAAAATTCAGAGAACCTCAGCGCCTAAGTTGGAAACTTAATGTCAAAACCATGATGGATGCTGTTGAAGATTATGCCAGATCATGAGGCACTTGAAAGCCTTTCCACATACCATGAGTAATATCTTATCGTTCCTGTGAACAAAGCTTCGAACAACATTGTATATTTTGTTTGTAAAGTGCGTTCCTTCAGTTGCTTTATTAAGGAATAAGGCATTAATAGTAACATTCCCGTTAATGCCACATGTTAACATCGAAACAAATGATGAGGTCTTACCTTACTTGTAATGGATTCCCAAACTTCATAAGAACCCATACAAAGAAAGGTATATTGCAGGATTTTCATCTTGCTCCACAAAGGAGATTTTAATTCATGTTACAAAGATATCGTCCGCAGTGACAGATGACAGCAAACTTATTTCAATACCACCTACTCTCGAATTGGCATTTATCATATTTGGATTTTTAAAAATTCTTAAGATATTCTTCAAAACCTAAAATCCCGCAGTTTTTCGGAAATTAGTTCTCTCAATTTTTTTACTTTCCAACTCTTTACACTACCTAACCACATGATAAATTGAAATAAAGGACGTATACGTAAATCTTTTGCTGTTTTAAAAAAATATGTTAGGTTATAAATCCACATATTTTTCTATAACATCGCAGAAGAGAAGAATGTGCTACACAGAAAATCAGGTTTGCAATATGCTTGATTTTCTCATTGATAACATATTTGACACATTTTGAGGAGCTATTTTTCAACAACAAGTTGGTATTCCGATGGGCACAAACTATGCTCCTCTCCTAGCCGATTTGTTTTTTATATTCATACGAGACTGAATTTCGTCAGAACCTCGTAAAAAATAAAAGATGCTTATCTTTACATGCAGATATATTGATGTATTGTCCATCAACAACACTTCTTTTGGTAAATGATTACCGTCAATGTATCCACCAGCGCTGTAGATAAAGGAGACTTTAGAGAAACAACATGTCTGCATATTGTTTAGACATAAATCTCGAATTTGACAACAGTGGTCATCTCAGCACTAACATATATGATAAAAGAGACGACTTTAATTTTAATATCATAAATTTTCTTTTTACATGTGCAGCAATGTTCCTTCACCTCCTGCATATGGTGTTTATATTTCACAATTGTTGTGCTACGCTAGAGCAAGTACTACTACTCTGATTTCCTTGAACTCCTTAAGGATCTGCGTAACAGACTCAAGTACAGACTGAATTATTGATATGACGAAATGTGTCTTAAAAGGACTCTTATCAAATTCTTTTTTTAGATATCAGTCCTTGTTTGAAAAAACTCAGGTTCTTCTAAAACAATGAGTAATGTTTGTTTGGTTGTTTTTTTTTTTTTTTTTTTTTTTTTTTTTTTTTTTTTTTTTTTTTTTTGTAAAATGTTCCTTATGCTGATATGCCCACTGATTTACCTGTTATGACAAAAGTATGCAAATGCGTTTTAATCTCCACTGGTATAATCGTGCCTCAATGAATAAATCAGTTTTCATGGTGCAGATGGATACACCATGACGATCCACGAGTTCATGATGACGACCATAAAACTTATCCTCATTTACATTATATTATTTCTTAAATTATTAATCGTTATTTTTGTTATTTTACATGTTGGCAAATAAGAAATTTCAACAGCTGAACATTAATTAAATATTTCAGATTCAGAGTTTGGCGGGAAACGGATTTTAGTTAAGTCACCAATAACCGGAACGCAAAGACAAACAAAAAATAACGGATATGAACTCAGTTGCTACAGTGCGTTGGGTGTGTTCACTGATTTTTCTAGAAACACCCACCGAGTTGCTAAAAGACGAAAGACCATGACTGCAACTGCATTAATACATTGATTTCCAAACAAAAGTCTTTTCGAATGACTCGCATACTTTATATTCGTTCTTTCACAATAGGAGTAATTTGTGAAATAAGGATTTTTTTAACTTTTCGCATATAACAATAAACATGTACTTACACTGGACCTCTTGGCACATAAAATCACAGAAAATAGGAAAATAAATAAAAACCTTCACATATTTCATTTTACAAAAATAAAGTTAAAATACTTCCTCTTTATAATAGGATCGATATCAGCATAGATAAAACGGTTTATACTACAATCAGTGTATTTTTATTACACAAAGCGGGGTATGTTTTGATTCACATGTTCATTTTACAATAGTCATAACTTGTCTTCATATAACAAATTTAAACAAGGTAATACCGAGAGTATTAGAATTCTAGACAACTGTTAGATTGCAAATTGAAGAAGAAACATACAGATGCATTGTCGATACCTAGGTGCCTAACGAGGGAGGAAATAGGGAAAAACGCGGGCATAAAAAACAGTCGACGAATAAAAAAAAAGTTATTGTAAAACAAAAAGGTAGTAAAATGTACTCAGAAAAATAAGTCTATCAAAATTACAATCTTTGCAGCGCAGTAGCACAAGCACGCTTTGTAGCAACAGTAATTGAGCATGACATAGTGGTGTTTTCGTCATATTGGAAAGAGATCTTCGTGTCTTTCAATGAAGTTTTGATGACACAACAATATTCAGAGCGACGACATTTAATTTTGATCAACATATTTTAGCGATTAGTTGTTGATTCAATTTGCCCATATATATTTTATTATAATACTGCTGATGAGAGGTTACTCCTTAAACACGTGTACAGCTAATCGAACTTTGCAATACATATGATTGGAATTTTTGTATATAAATTCAGACTGTGTGGTCTTAGATTCACAAGCATATAACATGAAAACTAATACCACTGTTACTAGGAAGAATGACTGAGGGTATTCCTTTTTATTCCAGTTGTTATTTGTAAGTATTACTCGTAGTATTGTTAATACTTGTATGGGAAACTTTATTTTCGAATGTTATGTAATAGTATTACATGAAAAAGGTTCAACAATTATTGATTCATCAGTTACCTGTCGATCTATTTATAAACTCTTGGACAAATATTTCCCTTAACTTACATCAGCAAAAGGAAGGTGTACTTAAATAAGCACAGTTCTTTAACCCAACCACAATTATATCCAAAACTAAGTTGAGACCGAAAAAAAAATACAAAAAGAGAAAATCTGAAGAAAACACAATGCCCAAAAGAACAGCATGACAAAGAACAGGTCACAAAATACAAACGAATTTAAACGATTAAAAAACCGTTAATATATCAACGTGCCCTATGTTAGAAACTTTCACATGTTGACGGCTCAACCATTTCGAAGGTTTATTTGTTTGTTTGTTGGGGTTTAACGTCCGAGCAGCAATATTTCAGCTATATTCAGACAATGAACATGAAATGGATGATAAAATGAACATAAAATGATGATGAAATGAAAAAAGGAATGGGGCACAAGGATAATGGGGTCGACAAATTTTGATTGCCACTGGAAATAGGGAGAGGTGGGTAGGGTCGGGCAATTTAGCCTCCTGTGGTGGAGCCCTATGGTTCTACTCCGGGAGAATACCACAGTAGGGTTCTTTAACGTGCGAGGAACGTGGCATCTTGCCCAACACGGTGCATCACCGTGGTTTGCGGTCAGGTTTTCCGTATTATAGCCTGACAACCCCAGCATGTAACACGCCAGGGGTTACCCATTACATCACCTGGGGCACACATCCCAGTTGCTCTGTGGGAAGAGCGCCCTAGCCCCCGGCTAGGGTTCTGAGCACCATTTAGTCGCCTTTTACGACAAGCTTAGCGCTGCTGCAGGCCTATTCTTTTAACACACGGACCTGCACGGGGCCCATTTCGAAGGTACAATGGAAGAAATCTAGTTATCATATATGAGATAATTGGGAAAAGTTAGTATTTAAGATCTTGAAATGATTTTTACTTCTTTGTATGGGTGATACAGGTATGGAGGAAGTTCTTGAAATGTCATATCTGATTAAAGTTTTAACAAACACCTATTCTTTTAACACACGGACCTGCACGGGGCCCATTTCGAAGGTACAATGGAAGAAATCTAGTTATCATATATGAGATAATTGGGAAAGGTTAGTATTTAAGATCTTGAAATGATCTTTACTTCTTTGTATGGGTGATACAGGTATGGAGGAAGTTCTTGAAATGTCATATCTGATTAAAGTTTTAACAAACACCACTTGAGAACTCAATACGTTAGTTTTAGTTGAACTTAAAATTTAGCTTGAACTTAGTATATGATTACGATAAACAGGAGGAACAACAGGAGAAAAGATAAAAACTGTAATGTTTGAAGACTTTGGTGAACGATGTAGTAAATAATGAACAATGAAGTAACTTTCTATCATACGAAGCATTTCTATCGACAGTCTTGCAAATTTATTGAATATATGAATCTTTAATGGACACATTGTGAATCATATTCTTTTACTCTTCCTTTTCAAACTTTATTTAATTCATTTGTAGACACGAACACGAAATCATAATTATACTGTAGGCCTATTTGCTTTAATGCATAGAATGGTTCCTAATCTACCATTCAAATGCATGGAAATGTTGTCATTTATAGAACGTTGAATTCAGAATTATAAGTAAAACATGTTTCTGTGTACAAATGCCAATGAACAGAACAAATAAATATTTCTACATGATAAAAGTGTTAAAAAAGCAAAAAATATAGGATTTTGCATTGTAACGCAGCGTTTTGAGATCCAGGAAGTAAACAATAAAATGCAGATTGGGCTTCAGTCTTCAATACATTATATATTTGGAATTCCGGTATGGAAAATTGAAACTAAACTTGAAAATTTCTCAATGTACAAATCGAGAGTCAATAATCAAAAACCATTCTATGCATAAGTTGTGTATCTACTTTAAGTTTGTGTATTTGTGTATTATCAATTTTTTAAACGAATTATCAGGGTCAATATTTAATTCAAGTAGAAATTTTTCATGAAATTATGAAAACTGTTCGATAGGCATATGCGACGATGTTACATTTTTGTAAAATATCAAAATTAAAGCTTGTATTTTAAATTGTCAAAATGGATAAGTTTTCTGTACCTTTAGTAATATATTATTAAAATTAGAGTGAGGAACACGAGTGTCGTAGACAGTCCAGCTATTATTCCTGAAATACTATATTAGAATTTATTAGATATTTGAAAATTCAGAAACAAGGAACTTTTTAATCGGAACAGATCGTACCTGAATCTTCATCCTGTGTCCATAATTTTGACACCGGCTTAATAGAAACTTTGAAATATAGATACAAAAAATGTATTCGTGTGCATAAGTATCAAATGACTTTGTAAGCATTTCGTTTCGTACGGTGGGTTATTTTGGCGGAAAAATAACACTAAAATACGTCTAAATTAGCACCACGCGAAAAGTATACGCTATTCGATATTGTCACACACTAATGAACTTGAATTGATAAGGATTATCCCATGTTTTATAATGTCCACATTAACAGAAGTACAAGTGTCACATATGAGAAATCATATAAAGTGACACAAATGATAATCACATCATAATAACATGATAATCTTATGTATTTCACAGACATATGATAATAATATGCTAATAAGCTAATATTACATATGAGAATCATAACCAAGCGACATAAAATTTCCACATGTGGCAAATTTGGCTGTGTATGTTACTTATAGGATTTTTTTTCTTTTATCTCGTATAACTGCATATGTATTATAATTACATACAAACAATTATTTGGGAGCTCCATTATTTTTAAAGGAAGGTTAAAGTTTAAAAAAGCCATTTTTGGGAGGCTTTTAAAACCGGAGTTTAAAGGTATTGATGTAAACATCTTAACAGCCGTTGTCATTGTTGGGTTCGTATATAGTGAGGCCATATTGGTTACACTCTTACAAGATATATACTTATTGTATAAGATTTTAAAACAAGGTAGTCTCGTGTATCGCAAATTTCATCTTCAATTACAAACACTTAACAGACTACTTATTAACAGTTTAATTAGTCCTTGACTAAAATATGTCTTAATGATCACGTTCATATTCAAAATCAATATTCAGGGTTACCAATATTATTGCTCGTGGTCTCTTCGGAGTGTACTTGTTAGTACATACTGTCTGCTAGTTGATTGTTGTGATCGTTTGCCTGGTTTGGTAGCAGGTTTGTTGGTTGTTCCTAAATTAAAACTTAATGTTTTTTCATAGTGCTACTATAAACTAAAATGTTTTTGTATCATAACAATTTTACCTTTCAAATTGCAAACAAATCCATTCATCCTCGCTGTACATTCACGTCTTGATATTACCATCTCTTGATTGTTGTTTACACAAGTTCCAAACAAACAATATCTACTGATGGTAACATTTTGGAAATATAGAATGGAGCAAAGAAATTAGATATGAATAATATACAACGTATCTGATATTTTTATATATTCAAAATAAAAAAAAACACAAAACGATGATATGTTGTTGCATTATCATAACCATTTCCAAGTTAGGTTTAAATAAAGAAAAGTATACGGTGTTCAGTCATGTACAAAAATTACATGTTTGATGTTTGAATGGCGTTGTAAACTTAAATTGTGAAAAGACCTTAACATTTTCTAAATCATTTTGTTATTATTATTGAAAAGTCAACAGTTAGATATTTACCATCAATGTAATGGTCTTGTCGAAAACGTTTGATTCCAGTCCAATACATTGCTTTGGTTGCATTTTTCTCTAAACACAAATTCCTTGATTTGACATAATCGGAGCATTTTCCTTCAGCTTCTTGTGTGCCGTTGACAATTTTGCTATCCGACCCTGGATTGGTAATCCGATTAGGAGTTTCTAAGTTCATTGAATACATAGGAAAAACAGTAGCATATAAATTTATAGTACATGTGTTAATGTTTACCTTGAATTGATGTTGAAATCTATGTTAACTTGAGGCAAAACAAAGTCTTATATTGTGTTACCACAATATCATCAATCATTTAAACAGTCTTATCTTTTTTCTCCACTGAGCCAAATATTAAAGACTTCCAAAACTAATAAAGCACTCATCCCAAAAATTAAAACTACAATAAAAACACTAAGTCTTAACAACATTTAGACAGTTAAAAGAATACACACAGAAACCACATTATACTTGAATAACATGTTGTTCATTAAGAACGAAGTATTGACTCGGTGACCTCTTTTTTTTTCATGAAAAAAACTATGGTATTAAAGACTCCAATGAAAACATGTTCGTTAAATTGGAACCAATGTCATAAACAAATACATATCATACGCTGCCTACAAAGTTTTTTTTGTTTCGGAAATTCCGATCTTATTGAAAATATTTCAATATGAAAGTATTTCTATGATATCATCAATATATCTTCTGTACTGATTATAACTATAGGACCTGGTTTAACTCAACTTTACCATTGGAAATGCCCCAACAAGTCAGGACCATTACGGTTGATTCAAACTTTCCGGTGATATTGATATTGTCATTTGTTATATGGATTTTCTTAGTTTTAAGATAAGTACAGGTTGGCTGAGGCGAATAGACTTAAATTTGTTTTGTGATTATTCATAGCCTCTTAATGTCAGTTTTTTTTCATTTCTTGAACATTGATTTAAACAAAAAATCTACCAACATAATAACTTTCACGTCATATAGAAGGTCCATTTTTGGAAACAGTCATTGAAAAGATTTTCAAAGGTTTTGACAAGAAACTCTATCATTGGGCATATAATTTTGGTGGAGTCTATGTCTTGACAGTCTATGGTCTATGCTGTTAAAATGGATTACATATGGTAAAATTCCATATTTTCAAACGTTGTTGGTGCATTATATAAAAGAATTCACAATTAATGTGTGTTTTTGTATTTAATTGTTTATAATTTCTGTTTCTGATGTTGTCTATTTTGGTACTGTTCCTTTTGAGATTTTAGCTTAGAATGTACTTTGAGTTTGAGATAACTTTTACTTCTTCTTAATAACATACACGTAATAAAACTCATAAAGTTAAAACTGACAAACGTTTACAATTACAAAAAAAGTATAGATACGCGAGTAGTTTGAATAGAATCATAATAAAAATATTTTTTTTCTATCAAAACGTGGTCATTTTCAAATCATCGGCGATTTTAATCGAAAAGTAATAATTTTTTTATAGATATATTTTAATATGTCTCACCTTTCACAAGATATAATAAAGTGACATAAGGAGCATCAGAATATTTTATTTTGTTGAAAGACACAGACGGTCTGGAACAAAACTATTTGCATGCAATTTATCAAAGCAGTTACAGCGGCCGTCCCGAAATATTAAGGATTGTTCATTATTCCGGAAGAAATATGAATTTTAGACATTAATAATTCTTAGTTATCTATGAAAAAATATCGAAGGCCATGTTGTCAAACAATGGAATTTATTTGATAGACAATGCATAATTATGTCCAGCATGATGGAAGTCTGTTTCAGCAGACAGTCTACATTACAATGGAAATCAATTGTGCTCAGCTACTCAAAGACATATTCATTCACTTTTAATATGCTTACCTTATAGCTGATCTTGACCAAAAACGAAAGCATCGTATAGCAAGATAGTTTGATCTCATTTACCGCTATAAAGATTACATTTTAAACAATCAGGGATTTTATACATTATATTGCATCTACATCAAAGATCTTGAGATTAAGGACACTACTGACACTATAAAATATGCCTCAGTTACTGACTAATTCTTAGAAATCGATGGAAAAGGAAAATCCACTCCAAACTGTACGACAAATTCATCGTCAACTTTCCTTTGAAGTATTCATATCACAACAGCTCTTATGTAATGTCAGAGCTTGCCATAACTACGAGGAGTTTTTGAACCGCATTAGACTTCTTGGAACAAGGTAGAGTTACTACAAGATTAAAGTCATCACTACAAATATTTGATGGTTTTCATCGTAAACGCGTGGATCATTTTAGTGTTTCCATGTCACCATGAGAACCAATGGCTTTGCCGTATCATAGTTTTCCTTTCCTCTACCCTGGATGAGGCATTTTATGAGCAACTCGATGGGTGTTTCTAGAAAAGCACAGAGTTACCAAACTGGCCCGAGGCACCACACTCATTCTCCCAGTTTTTTTAGTGGAGTCCGGTTGCTTATTCATTTATTTTATTATTTTCCCCCTTAATTGAGTTAATTGATGTTCTTTGTTGTATGTACCTGATGTCTTGTCTAGTTGTTATCCTTGACATTTGTTTGAATTTTGAATCCTGGTTCCCTTGATTTGATTTAACAATGTTAATGAAGGACATTTTTTAAATACTGAACACATATATTATATTACCCATTATAAGACAAGACAGATAATTTTGTTTTTAAAACGGAAGCAAAGAACTGTATTAATTAATAACAGTTTCGTACCGCTAACGCATGTTATTGTTAGCATATACTTACAACATAACCAATAGCTTTAATTTGCAAAATCTTGAACATTCGTCGATGGTTTTATTTCTATGTTTCTATAAATGTACAAATTATTTATTTGATACATTCTACTGTTTGCTACATTGCTAAATTTATGTACATGAAAATACATACAGGTCCTCTTAAGAAGCTCTTAATATTAACTTTGAAAAAGTACTTTCAAAATGTCAATATTTCAAAGGAAAAAAAAACGATGCGCCTTGGCAATATAGATTGCTGCATTTTTCCTAATTAATCACAGTTACTATAAGACCTTTTCTTATCCGTACATAGATCAGTAATTAAATTTGAACAATTCCTGAAACAGTAACCTTGATTTAAAGAAATAACAGTCTGGCTATAGAGATTACACTAAACTAGCTAAAGACCCTCCTTATTATATATTTTTGACACAGAAAATCTATACAATAAACATATCTAATATCGCTAATACTTACTTCTATGAACAGTTAGTAGATTTGCTAATAGTAAGATACATGCAATGTGATCACGCCAAAGTATTTAAACCCAGCCGCATTTTTTGTGCCTGTCCCAAGTGAGGAATTTCTAGCCTCTGTATGGCTTGTTTCGTTTTCCCCTATTGTTTATTTTTTATGTTATATGAGTATATAGGGGCAACTCTTTTGCTGTATCTGTGTATAATGATGTTTTGGGACCATCTGCAGCCTGTCCGGAGCTTTGAGGATTTCCCAGTGGTTCACTGAAGATCAATGTGTGGCCTTGTTCTATTTTCCTCGGTTTTATGTTTGTCTCTTTGAAATATACACCATACTTGTTTTCGTCATAATCAATAAACTTTTTCATTCATTCTTAAATTTCAAGTGCGGGATTAAAGTTAGACATAAGTGTACTATTTAAGATTGAAGGGGTACGTTCTTTTTTATTTAATGTGTGTGGAATAGGATTGGAAATAATTGAAGTCATTTGGATGATTATACTTGTTGCAAGTTTTGTATTGTTATATTTACATTCACGAATAACTGCACCATATGGCTAATAAATGACAAATTATTTTATTTAAGCTATCATATTAACTACTATTGAAAACATTTGTAATATTGACATTTTTTGTTATATATGTACATAATTTAATAAGAAGTGTGAAAAAGGGCATTAAACAATACAGCTTGACATGTAAGATTACTTCCCGTCACAACTGCGATAAAAAAATGATCAAGATAGAAAAATACAAAGATAATAATGCCATTTAGACTTATCTCTGACGTGCGGACTTGTTGATACATTATTTTCAGTTTCCTGTTTGATATATTTTTACAAAGTCGGAGCTGAAACAAAAACAAAAATAGCCATCATATAAATATGCGCATATACTGATGTGCTGTTCACATATTTCAAAAAGAAATATCTCATCAGTAGTATAAGAATAAAAATATAGAAAGAGTTTAATCTAAAAACAATTTGTATACCGGAAGTATTTAAAATATAACTATCGAAATAGAAAGCCAAATCCACAGTCAAGAGATTCTTTCATGTGCAATACAAGATATGAAGTCTCAGTATTTTAAGGATTCTAAAGTTACAAGGAATGAATTGTATACAGGGAGTAATTAAAACCATAACTATCGAAAGAGATATCCACTCCATCAACAAGAGGCTCTATCGTAAGGAATGAAGCTTCCATGTTTTAGGGATAATAAAACACTGCAATACGTATAGTGCTAAGCATATTACTACATTATTATTAATGTTTGTCAAATATGAAATTTAAACAAAATAAATTTTCTAGTAAATCTTTTGACGATGCGTTTGTATTTATTTGATAAATTCCGAAAGATAGAAAAGATTGGCCACAAAAACTACTTAATATTCGAAAAAGACAACGTCACTATCAATGCCGCTCTATCACTCCTACTACCGCAGCCTATAGGACATAATTACACGTAAAAAAACAATTTTATTCGACTTCTGTGAATAATGAAAAAAGGTGGTCCTCCATTTAATTGACTCATCTTTAAACATTAAATTTCTATTATAACTAACATAACACTGTCTTATAAATAAGGTCTTTTGGCCGATATGAAGTTTTACCACATAGATGAGACAATATATCTTCAATTGATTCCTACCTGATTGACAACTTTCTGCGGTCTTTTTCACAGAAAAAAATCATAAGTGTAAAATTAGTCGTAAGTTATGATATCATAATAGAGTTAAGTATTGTGACGTCACAATTACGACTAATTTTACTCTTACGATTTTTTGTGAAAAGGGCTGCAGAACTTACTAGCTGTAGTGGTGAAGCACTATGAAATTACTGTATGGGAGCAACTAATTTATAATCCCGACTCAAACAAATAAGATATTCAGTATTTTGCAGAGATTTGCATACTTTGAAAAGAAAAACGATTCAAAATCCTCTTCCAAATATACGAATATGTTATCAAAGTGTTGGAATTTTTTATCGACAACATATTTGGCTGGTGTGGTGGGCGCACAGATGATCAAATGATCGGTATTCCAATGAGAAAAGAATTTGCCCCGCTACGTATACTCGCTAACCTATTCCTTCAATCTTATGTAGCTGAACTGATCCAAAAAAAGGAACATCGTTCAGCCAGATTCTTCAATCTTAGTTCCTGTGATATAGCTGACGTATAAATTTTTAACAGCTTTAGTTTCGGGGATTTTATAAATCTAATATCTAATATATTGACCTACACTCATAACAACACTAAACGACAAACGCGATGACTCCTCATACCATCATGTCAACTTTCTTTTGATGTGTGGCAAAATCCCTTTAGCAACTGTGTATTGAGTTTTTAGATCACACTTCATAGGTTATGCCAAAACTTGCCGCAACTACGCGGTTTTATTTTTATTTTTATTTTTATTTTTTTGTGCCATGCTCGACTTATTGTAATTAAGTTTTTTGGAAGAGGGTTATGTTGCTACAAGATTGAAGTCATCACTATAGTAATTGTTTGGTAGTCATCGTGAACTCGACTCGTTGATCGTTACCGTGTATTTATTTGGGCCATGCGAAGAACCTTTTTGTTCACCGTACCATATTTTTTTTCTCTTTCACATCTCCCACTATAATTTATTAGCAAGACGGTTGGTGTTTCTACCGGTGCAACTGGCCATGGTCCATTCTCCCAGTTTTTGATGGAGTCCGAGTTGCTCATTTGCTTTTGTTTCTTTGTATGTGTCATTGTGGTTTTTTCATGTTCTTTGTTGTATGTATCTGTTTTCTATGCGCCCCGTGCAGATCCGGGTGATAAAAGAATAGGCCTGCAGAAGCGCTAAGCTTGTCGAAAAAGGCGACTAAATAGTACCCAGAAACCTAGCCGGGGGCTAGGCGCTCTGCCCACAGAGCAACTGTGATGTGTGCCCCTGGTGGTGGAATGGGATACCCCTGTCGTGTTACATGCTGGGGTTGTCAGGATATAATACGGAAAACCTGACAGCAAACCATAGTGGTGCACCGTGTTGGGAAAGATGCCACGTTCCTCGCACGTTAAAGAATCCTGCTGTGGTATTCGATAGGAGTAGGAAACTGCGATCCGCTGCAGGAGGCTAAATTTCCCGACCCTACCCTACCCATCCCTTCCTTCTATCTGGTGGCAATCAAAATTTGTCGACCCAAACACATATATATACAACGTCTCAGAATGTGACGACTCTATTCGCTACACTGCTCCATCGGATCAAATTGATACAGGGAAGATACCGTAAACTTATAGAAGGGTCTGAAAAATTCCCAACGATGTTAGAACTGTCTAATTTGCGAAGCAAATTTTTGGTCGTTCCCTCCGCGGGACTCGAACTCGTGCCGCTGTGACATCTATGGCAACACCGCCTGCACTAAGTCCAGCGCCCTAGACCACTAATAATATAGCTTTCGCTGGCCGGGTCATTCCTCCTCGTAGGAATAGTCTAGGGCTGTAACTTAGTACACGATGTATGGTAGTACGGGACAGTTCATCTAGGTGTTATTATGTAGGATAGAAGATCAAATTAATGATGCATATCCCAACAAATCAATTTTATACAACGTCTCAGAATGTGACGACTATTCGCTACACTGCTCCATCGGATCAAATTGATATAGGGAAGATAACGTAAACTTACAGAAGGGTCTGAAAAATTCCCAACGATGTTAGAACTATCAAATTTGCGAAGCAAATTTGTGGTCGTTCCCTCCGCGGGACTCAAACTCGTACCGCTGTGACATCTATGGCAACACCGCCTGCACTAAGTCCAGCGCCCTAGACCACTATATATATATATATATATGTTCCATTGATTATTCCTTAACCAGATGTTTTTTGTTTTTGTTATTTTATTAATTTCCGCATGATTTATTCCTATGTAATATTAAGTTCTAGATGTTCAGGCATTTTATCATGTAGAGTTTGCATTGTCCAATATTTTATACTAATTTTTCTTATTTAATTTGTCTATTTGTGGAATAATTTTTTCATCACTATTGCATTATTAACTTTATGAACACCATAATACTTTGATGAAATAAAGTATATCGCTCAAGTGTGAATTGTTTTAAAGGAACCCCTTTTGGGCTCGTGTGGAAGAGCTGTATTATTGTTGCTTAACAATTACAATATGGCGGATGCCGCTGGCTGAACAGGACATGCTTACCATTCAGGAGCACCTGATGTCACTCCCGGTTATTCATGAGAGTTCAAATTGCTAATTTGTTTTTAGTTGTTTTTTTTTTTTTTTTTTTTTTTTTTTTTTTTTTTTTTTTTTTTTTTTGTTTCCTTATCTTCAGATTATATATATGTATTATTATTTTTATTATTCTGTTCAACTTATTCTGTTTCTGTTTTCAGGTTTCAGTCATGTACTTGGATTTGGAAGTATTTTCTTATTGTTGACGCTTCGTAATTGTTTATCGACATTGAATCTCAGAAAACATTGGGTCGTATGTCTAATGTTTTTAAATGCTATGCAGTCACCCAAAAACATGTTTTGTTTTTTTTATTATCTATAATCTACAAAAATAAATATATAAGTTATATCACTGATTTTGATACTGGTGCATACATCTACCGACAAAATTTTGAAAGTGAAGAGATACTAATATGTCTTCTTTTCCTTCATACCTATATGTTATCCAATTCATATATGATACAATTAGGACATATTACCTTTATGACAAATATATGTTTGCCTTTGCAAGTCTAATCTTCCACTTTCACTGTGAAATATACCAACATCAGGTGTATATTCAACCTTTGCTGACACAAAATTTAAATTGACGGTTTCGAATACTTTCAAATATATTGTGTTATGTTTCGTGTTGTTTTTGTATCCATAAATAAATAAATAAATACGGGAATTTGTTATTCTGTCTTTTAGCAGTCTGTTCGGTAACTTATCGATCTATATCAACCAATATCAACTATTTAAAATCTATACTACCTCAAAAACAGTATTTTGTTATAAAGCACTACCTGTGATAGATTTCATGAGGGCTGCTTTGAAATGAAATGAAGGAAGTTTAACTCATATCAAGACGTAATAACGACTGAATAGTAGCATGGACTTATACATTCTTCTACTTTGTGAGCTTCTATTCGGCGTTACAAATTCTGTACAAACTTATGGTAAATATCATAACATTTTGTGCCACTTTTCTTTGGGATTTAAGACGAGAAGATAAATAAGAAATCTTATATGAATAACATATTATTTGCCTTTCTTTTTCGTAAACCGGGAGAGATTTAAAACAATGTTTTCAGTGGTAAATTGGTGGAATAATTTTCTGATGTTCCAATGTTGTAGCACATTTCAGAATAATCTTTCTCATCAAAGACTCAAAGGATACAGAACTATTTCTTTTTTTAAATGCATAGTCGAAAGACACCGCTTATGTCAACTTTATGATCGACAAATATAAGGGTGTCGAATTAATTGGGTTAAGCGTCATACAAAATGTTGTATGCAATTAAGTTAAGTGACACATCTTACCTTGTTACAATAATGATATAATATAGGGTTATTTGAATTACATGGTTATTTTACCTGTATTCATAAATGACTGCAGAACACATCGTATAAGATTATTCTAATAAATGTTTGTCAAAATATTTTATTTTTCCATCATTGCAAAACTCAATTTTATAAACTATAAATAACTGGTCATTATAAAACATCAATTAGGGTAATCAAATTCTACATTGAAACAAAAATGGAGTAACTTCTTTAATAAAGATTGCAGTCTTCCTCGTTCCTTCGTAGGTACACATCATGTGAAATATTTATTGAAATTTAAAAGGTGAACTTCGTGATTTATTTTAACCATAGATTGTGGCAACACAAAATTTCAGCCAATAATAATACACTTCGATTATTAATTCAATTTGCTGCATTGTCGTTTATTGTCGTTTTCAAAATGTCACTTGATTCATGTTCATACTAATCTATGTTATTATTTACCAACATTACATTCTTCTGGCTTCTAGCAATATTGCAATATTTTAGGGGACAATTGTACACTGTCGTCGAAAGACATAATTTGCATTTTCATAGAAAAAAACATCTTAAAAATAATAATAATAAAGAAATGCGAAATATAAAGGTAAATTTCAGTGGATATAGCATTTGTCATCATTGGACGGCGTAAATTTTGATACTATTGCTTCGTTCATGCTTTACCGAAACATACTCTCATTATTTTAATTTGTGCGATTGTGTAAATATTCTACATAAGTTATGTTGCAAAATTTAATTGCAAATTATTTAGAAATAATTGGTGATATCCAGTCGTATATTTTCTCAGTTACAAAAGCAAAATATATTTTTAATTAACCATGAATTCCATTTATTGTAGCCAGGTTGAATGTGATTTCAATGAAAAACAATTGGTTCATTGCAAGAAGCCAATGTACACGGAATCATGGAAGACTTGTCAGTAAGGGTTTTGATTTTTCTTGCCAATCTCTAGAACAACCCTTTCCGAAAAAGCTATGGTTAGAAGGACATAAAGTCCCATCATGGATACGAATGGAAGGTAAGTCTTTTATTACATGTACTGAATTTTGAAAGAACTTCCTACCAAAAGTAACACTCTTGCTCTGGCTTTATTGTTTTTCCCATCCGTAAGTAAATATTGCATTACGACATATATTGTGCAAAGCTTTAAAAAGAAAGTAATCTTAAATATGTCAAATTCGTATTGAATACTTTAAACCTAATAATGGATTTTATTCATGCAATATATAGAATTATTTTATATTTCTCGTGCAATGTATATCAAGCACTGTTCGAAGGCCAATAAATGGCCACTACCTGGTTAAGGCGTATAATGGCAAAAGCAAGAAAATTAAATGCGAGAAGAGCACAAAACAATAAACAATAAACACCAAGAAAGCTATGAAATTGTCCATTAGTACTGCGCCATGCATAGCTAATTGTACATCTTAAGCTCGGGACTGATCTCTCTCGATCTCTCTCTCTCTCTCTCTCTCTCTCTCTCTCTCTCTCTCTCTCTCTCTGGTCGTTCCTTATCAACACTACCGGTTTGAGCATTGCATTCAAAATAGTTAACCTGCGTACAATAATCATTGTTGTCTATAATGATTCTTGTTCCTATTCAACATCAACCTAAACTAGTGCGGGAACAATAAGACATCAGCTGAGTTGTCATTGTCATTCTGCTAATTTACCTAAACAGAATAACATCAAATAATAATGTAAACAAAAGGACATTTAAACTTTTTAAAAGAATTATTTTGATCTCAATGTTGATGACAGACAGAAACCTGAAATGTCTTTCTAAGCAACTTGAAATCAAATAATGTGATTAACCGGGATTCTCACCTTTTCTTGAACCCATTAAATCATGCTTTAGAACAAAAGTCTCTTGTCGTTTTTTTAAATCACCGTTTAGTCTGTAGATGCAACGTGTTTTCCCTTTTGGTTTAGGTCTGTAAGACCAAGCATTCCATTTAACAACAAAATAATCCACAATTTTAAACAGTAGCTAATTTGAAAGGAGTGTTCTTTATTCATGCAATCAATTGACTATTCCAATACAGTTCGGTAAGTTGATTATAGCTTAGATATTTTCGCATAACTTGATCTTCTAACGTTTAGATTTGTATATTATTTTCTAGTTAGGCTGTTTTGACATGGAAAACTTATCGTATCTTCGAACTCTTTCTATAGAGGACTGTTTATCACACTGCAAAACCAACACGATAGGCTTCATCAAAAAAGTAAGTAAATTATTTAAGATATCACGCGTCATTTAAAGTTTAAAGTTGCCTGAACTTACGCGCTGAAATGTTGAGATAAGCCTATTGAAATGGAGACAACAACGGTAGATATGACAAAGCCAGTTTGATCTATACGAAAACAGCTTCTCATAAGAAACAACTTTTCTTTGTTTTGCTTTGTTCGTAATATATTTGTATGGTACAAATGTGTGCAATATGTCATTTCCCTCGTAAAAAATAGTAGACGGTGTGTATGCTTACGCAGTTGTCCTATAAACCACAATCAATGTCATACTATTTACACTTATTTGTTTTGTTTGAAAAATTATCCCTTAATTGTTCTTGTGAAGTTATTCAATTTTTAATTTCTTGTGTGTTTCTGTCTCAATCAAATGCCATCGAAGAAGTTACAGGACACTGTATGTGCGTATCCGCTTGATGAACCTCGGTTTGCATCAGTGTATACAGTTACAGGTAAACTTTGAACTGATGTGTGCTTGGTTTCATAATACATTTTTGCATACATTTTTTCTGTATTAAAAAAGTGACAATGTACAATAATTGCAAAATTAGTTTTTTCTTTTTAAATTTATATTTGTCTTTTATGAGTGCATAATTTTCTTAAGCAACAATCAATCGTATCAATGTTTTGATCTGACTCAATCCTACATAGAGGTGTTTTTCTATACACCCTTAAATGGAAAAATAATTCCGATTTTTTTTCTTTTTTTTAAGTATTGACCAAATTCTGCCAAATCCTTTAAGTAGTGTTCTTACGAAAACATCATACTTAAAATTCCATTTAACAAAAACGTTATCAGATCCTTAATGCACGGTTAAAATTGTTAGTAAGACTTGTGATCTATTTGTTCTGTTTATATGTACGTTTGTAGTTGATTTTGTTCATTAATTTAATGTGCAATTTGAAAAGCATGCTCCCAGTTTTTAGTGGAGTCCGAGTTGCTCATTTGCTCTTGTTACTTTGTATGTATGTATTTTAGTTACTTTATGTTCTTTGTTGTGTATGTCTGTTTTCCATGTCTGGTCGTTGTCCCTAGATTACATTCTTTTGATTACCGCTATAAACTTGGTCCCCTTGTTTATTCGTTGACTGTATAAACCATGTGATGCTTGAAGTGTTTATTAATGACATATACTCAAAACGTTTTAGAATACACTTCCGAAAATTCTGGTCAATGTCAACAAATCGAAATACATGGTTTTCATAAATGTCAACATTAAACAATGCATAATCTGAAATAGTATTCAAAATAGTATTCATTAAAGATATCCAGGTCGACTTCCATGAACAGTTGCACAATTCCAGTTGCCTTGGTATTTACGTTAAATGCACATCTAATGGTGGAACGCTTATACCTGCAGACTAACAATCTATACATACAATAGTCTGTGGTAAGTTATGTGGATTGATTTAGTAGCAATCTCGAATAAACAGATAAATTTTAGACTAAATCAAACCCCTTATAACAAAACTGGAATGATTTGAATTGCACCTTATAGTCGTTCTATAGTTCAAAATATTTCAGCGAATCATCTTATGCTACCAAACAGAGACGGTGTAAATACGGTGTAAGAATAATTGTTCTTAAGATATCATTATCGTGGCGCGCGGCTCAGTCAAACCATGAAATCAAATTCCTAACACAATGATGAAATTTGAATTGTATTTATTTCGAAATTTATGGATTTCATTTTCTACAAACTGATGAGAGATTGTAAAATATCTGATAACAAAGATTAACATGCCTTTACACGAACTGTTGACATCATGACTTATTAAGATATTAAATTTCTTCACACCTCCAATGCTACATGTATATTTCATACTTCTAACGCACTGCGCTACACAATACCAAAAACAAATAATAACAATGTCGTATCGCATGTAAATTGTACCATAGCATTTAAAAAGATTTCGGAATGATGATGATGTTTTAAAAAAAACAATTTCAGAAGGAATATTGATGCATTTTCGTAATGGGAATATGTTATATGCTAATCACATATGCTCAGAGAAACACCGTTTTATCATGTCGAACTATAGTGCAATTTGCGAAAGACTTCCAATTGGAAATACAGCATGGACAAATACAAGACTCATTTGGCATGACCCTTATGAGTACAAAGCAGGTTATGTTGAATAACTATATTATAGGGTATCTTATGCCATGTAATTGTTTGGTCAAATGCAAATTTGCGATGATATTTGCTTGCAATAAAACAATTAGTGTGTGATTAAGATTTTTGGTAATGTCAAGATATTTTCATTGTTGTGTAACAAAAACAACTTCATCGCTGGCGAATAAAGGCTGTGTTCAAATATGCACAAAGGGTTGTCGGTTGTATATTCATTGTCAATTACAAAAGCCCTTTACCGTTTTCCGCTTCTTTAATTGTGTGAATTACTATCTTGTTCCGGTAGTTATAATTCCATTCAATTAAAAACAGTAGTTTGGTATTATATTCATTTCCTGCAAAAGTGATATACTAAAGCCCGAGTCTTTGTCTTAACTTATATTCTGTTGATATCGTATGGATAAAAAAATTATAGTTCCGAATTCATATGTCAATGGACAAAGACAGTCAACAGTCGGATTCTAATTTAGTTCATATACTAGTAGCGATGTCACAATGAGCGTGATTCACATGTAAATCGGGTATTTGTTGCGGATTAAGGAGACAAAAAAAATCAAATTCACGCTTGATTTGAATGTAAACAATATGGGCGTATCGCTCGACATAGGCCATAGTAAAACAGCATTTGTTTCTTGCCACAAGATTATATATAATAACTTTAGTGTAGAAGAATGACCGAGGTTTGGATATAATAGTAATAAAAGGGCTTAAGATATTATAAATCAATCTAATTTACCTTTTTTAATCTGTAAATTTGATATTTTTTGCCGATTTCCTGGTTATATATATCTTTGATATTTTAACCAAATTTATTTCCTTTTGCCATGTATCTTGGAATTGAAATACAATTGATGAAAACTCCCCACTTGTGTTGATACATAGATATCAGGAATATACACGAAGCAAGGAATTGTAGTTTTGTGGAATGCTTAAATGGCGAATCGAGATCAGTTTTTACACAAGGAAGCTGTAGTATGCTGTTGGATGGATATTTATGCTTGATAAAGGGTAAGAAAAATATTGAAACTTTTGTAAAAAATATATCAGCTACCCAACAGAAAGACTATTATGATTCTAAGCTACGTCTGTAATGGACGGCATTCATTCTTTGTTTAGGGTGCATCGCCATGCTCTATGGGCGAAGTCTCATTCGGTGAGAAAAATGTGTGAGGCTTTTCTGGGGGAAAGCTTAATGCATTTCTACACAGCCAATAATTTCCAAATCATTATTAAATAAATAAATATAAATTTATAAATAAAATCGCATCCATCGACAATTTAAAAGACAATGCACCGACTCTGCACTTGCACAGTCTTCACTTCCGTGTCGACAAATTTCGTCATATTAATTTCCGTCATCGCTGTTATATGTTACTTACCAAAAACTGCAGTAATTATATTTTTGTTAACCATGTCTTTAAACACGGGTTCGGTATTAACAGATTTTTTTAAAGCATAAAAAATAATTATAAAGATAACAAACAAGTATGATTTTTAACTATTACACTTATGGTTTCCGTAATTCTCTTTAAAACAAAAATGCTACCATTATAGATAACTACGCAAATAAAACCCAAGCTCTACCGCCATCTTTTCTCTCATACGTACCGACGACTCAAAAAGTAACATCGGATATAAGAGAAACGCACAGTAATTCTTTAGATACATTCAAGTCAAACAAGAAGAATAGTTCAAGTCAAGGTAATATGTAGTAATATCAATCGTTTACAATTTCAATACTATTGTATGAAAATACAACATCTAACCAACATGATATATACCAGTGGTAGAGGTATCTTAAGGTGCAGATAAGCCTTCCAAACAATGTTTTTTGTTTGTTTGTTTGTTTGTTTGTTTTTGTTTTTGTTTTTTTTTTTAGTGTGTACATACCCTATATTTTAGCGTCCTCAACGTGTTGATATTCTTTCCTGTATATGTACAGATCAGTTTTTGGGGGAAATCATTTATTTCCAACTTAAATCATCCAATTCAAAAACCATAACTCTTCCAAAGTGACAACTTCATGTGCATTCTTTGATTTTTTTCTCGAAATGACAGACAAATTATGTGGTCTTAACTTTTTCCAATTTAAGATAAATGAATTTGGTGGGTTTCCTGTCTTATATTTATGAACTGCTACTTGACGAATTATCGTATCAGAAACATAACTGAATTGTAAACTTGTTTATACTTGTAGAATGAAAATATAGCATGTGCATAGGACTGGTATGACTGTCAATTGATCTTAAATTGATGACTTTTATGTCTATTCACATTAATTGATCGTTCATTCATTTCAAATACTAGAAGATAAAATGCATTACATATTTCGATTTAAGAGTTTGCTCGATTTTGTCAGTGCGTTCGCTTTATGTCTAAATTAATACTCTGTGATAACTAAACTTTCAGGGTCTGTTATTGGTGTTCCTGTTTCTATTGGCGGTCTCTGCCTCATTGGCGCAGTGATTTACACAATAAGGTACGTTGTATAGTCACTAGGTCGCTACTTAATTGACATAAAACGAGAATGTAATATATACTGTTTGACTTCTCATGTTAAAAATAGTGAACCTATCCAACGCCAAAACCAATCAGCATCAGTTCACATTTTCAATCTTTAGTGCGTTAATTACTTCATTTTGTTATTGTGCCATATTTGTTAACTTGTCTCCCTCACATACACACACACACACACACACACTTTTCTATTTTCGAATTGTTGCAAAGGTTTTGTTTTCGATGAAGTAACATACACTTCTTTATTTGAAGACGAAAAAACTGGCTTGCTCCACATGTCGACCGACCCATTCCTAATTACAAATGTGATGCTCCAGAAACAAACAGTGAGGAACAAGATCACCAGTATGAGACAATTGACAATTTACAAAAACCGACCTTTGTTACTAACGAAAATGTATGCTTTAAAGACAACAGACACGAAGGAAATGAACTGGTACAAGAAGCTCATTATTCCGTATAAAACTAATAATAATGTAAATTAAGAAAAATTCAAGTTGTCTTTTTCGCAACTTTTTATATTTATTTGTAGACAACAATATTAGCGCATACTTTGAATCACGATCGTTCCTCAAAAGAAGGAAATGTAATCAATATTATATTTTTTCATGTCATAGGGGTCACTGCGAAATGATTTCAACCAAATACAAATAATTTTTTTTTTTCATCTTTACAAGAACTTTTATTTAAGACTTTTGCTCTCTTTTGGTTATTTAACTTTACTTAAATTAATACAAAGTAAAATAACCCACTTTCCTTTATTATCAAACATTGAATTTAGGAAAATATCATGTGTTAAGTAAGAGCTGTATATTAAATCGACAAATTCTCAATTATCGTCATTGAAAAGTTATGAAATTAACACGTACATATAATTGTAATTATTCGCTTGCTAATAACCATTTGATTATTATGTGTACAATATAATGTCCAAAGTACCTTAACACATGGGTCACGTTCAGTATCTTCTACATATTACCATGATAATGTACATTGTCAACGAATTAACTATTAATGACGAAAACAAGCATAACTTAACAAATAACTTCGATAATACATTTTTTCTCTACAAAAGTTTATATATACTGAGGTTGGAAAACTGACATTTTGAACGGGTTAATGGAGACCAAATATACCTGTAGTGGCGATATAAACCGGTAATACGGATGTTTTTGTTGCAAACAAAATGTCCTAAAAACAATATATTTTTTTTACTTTAAGATTAAAGTGTGTCATTTTAATGTATTTGTTTTAAACAATTGTCTCCTCAACACTGTAAATGAAAACAGTTTATGTAGTCACAGTAAGGCATTGGTTGAAAAACCATTGTTCTTTCGTTCTTCTGTTTATATAGCTGCAAAATACCTCTATTTGGATATGTCCACACGTAACTCCTGTACTCCTTTGTCTTCATTTGTCATTCCTTCAATAAAATGTAAGTACTAAAAATTGAAATACATCTAATTATATAATACTACTTTTTATTTTGCAAACATTCATTAACTAAATGAACAAAACTAGCGAACTGATAAAATATATGCCGTAATTAAAAGATAAGTTCGGGAAAAACTGGAAGTTGGAAATCACCGCTATGGTATTCTTCGAAAATTAAAATTTAAACTTTCTCAGAATCTCTTTGAAAAACTATTCACAGTGAATCATGTGTGAATATCCGACCTTTATTTGAATATGCTTCAGAAGTCTGGGATACTTGTGGGATGGTCAACACTCAAAGGTTAGAAACTTTGCATCTTGGAGCTGCTCGAAAAATAACTGGTTTACCGATATTCACAAAATTCGCTTCGGAATTGTGAAAATATCATTGTTCCCTTTTGTTGGTTGTCGGTCCAGGAACAAGAAAACAAACTCGAAAATAAAGATTTCTTGCACACTCCATTGTCCATAGTATATGATTGAACAGCTATTTTCGGTCATTCATGCATGTATGAACGGATCTCCGGAACTTCCAAACTCAATGAACGGCCCAAGGCCGTTTATATAATGTTTGTGAGTGGAGAGATCCGTTCGTACATGCATGAACGACCGAAAATAGCTGTTCAATCCTTATAATTCTATCCAACAGTCAAGGTTACCCTCTTAGAGCCTCAGTCGGTTATATTGATACACTGTGTTTATGTTTACGCTTCAATACACACACATTCCTTTGTACACGTGCGAGCGCGCACGAATATTAGCACAAAATCGGCTGCACAACGACAGTGAAGGCGGCATGGACGAAGTAATAGTTGGCATTGAAAAATACGATGTGTAAACAATTCAACAGAAATATAACAAGAAGGAAGGAAAATTACAAGGTTTTTTTTTAAGGGTTCAGTTAGACTGGGTCATAAGTTTTTTTCCCCGAGCTGAAAAATTACTCTCTGTAAACAAACTTGACCTGTATGTAATAGACTATTCTTACGGCTATATGCCGATCAGTTCGTTGCCACACTTTTTCGAACTGCACGGCCGCCATATTGGTTTCAAGTTGACTGGCGTTCATGCATGTATGAACGATCTGGCGAAGTTTATACATGTATGAAACTCTGGCAACGACGTTCTCTCCCAATCAAAAACGGCTATACGCACGAAGAATCTCATGATTAGAATTATACGCAAATGTCTACTCTCGAAAAGTCTTTAATTTTCCACACATGTGTCTGTAGTCTATATCTACGTACCTGATGTTGCTATTGGCGGGTTGTTTCTGAAGGTAGTGTTCGATACAATAAACGTTGATGTCAATGGCGGAGCTGTTGCTAAAAAATAGATATTTTTATTATCATACCGGTGCACCTGGTTCATGCTCCAAGTTTTAGTGGAGTCCAAGTTGATCATTTACTTTTGCTACTTTCATAAGTTAATAAGACATAAGTATATAAACAGGAGAAGTTTAGGTTTGTTTATTCATTGAGCTTTGTCGTTAATCTACTGTGGTATGTTTACTTCTACGTTTTGTCATAAATGACGTTTATCGAAAGTTTTTAGTTTTGCTATATTTTTTCGTTACCTTCATATTCTCTGTAGGGTGGTGGTGGTGAAACTAGGTTATCTCTGACGTCATCGTATGATGGCTTGACTGGAACAAAACGTAACATATATGCACTAAATAGATTTATAAGATACGTCGTTGCAACTTAAAACAAATTGAAGAACTGAAATATAAAGTGAGCTTTAATGTTGAGAAATACTTGTAATTACAACATATAATTTGCTAACAGAAGCAATGTTAGCAATTTGTAGTGATGAATAAATCAGCGTACTTGTAAATGATACTGTCGGATGTTTCAACGTCGTTTATAAAAGCTTATTAAACAAGGGAATTTTGCTTGGATATTATTTTTCGAATAGTTCGTGACCGCGACGGTAGCATGTATTTGCAGATTATTTTTAAAACCAACCAAATGCGTTTGGCAAGAAATTCTTCAAATCATGAATTTGCTATTTCACTATAAATTCTTTCTCAAATATTTCTAACTAATAGGAAAAAAGAACAATCTACAGAATGTTTTTGCCGTATATAATGTTAACATATCTTGAAAATAAAAATAAACACTGACAACCGAAATACTACCTGGATAACTGGTAGCCACAGCGTTTCTCACTGTTCTGTTGTTCGCCTTTTTCAGCTTCTTATCAAGTTTCGTGTAAGCAATGCACAGACAGACAGACAACACAGTGAGAACCACAAGTCCACATGTTAAAATAATTGTTATGGCAAAGACGCCCTTTCCCTGCTTGAAGGTTTCAATATCTACAAAGATTTTGTTAGATTATATAAAAATATGCATTTTAGAGGAGAGGCTGCTTTACAAATGTATAGTTAAAAACAGAATTTTTAGTACAAATTCTCAAACCGTTTTACCGATGAAAGGTAAACCTTCGCAAAGATGATCATAGCATTTGACATAAATACTAGGTAATATCAAAATTACCGAACATCGTTAGACGTACATGCAGTCACCCTTTACAGTTCATCGGTGAGGGTTCCGCCCATAACCATTCGATTTACATACGAAATCCCCGAAGGGACGGTCGTGTAAGACACGAAAAGATGATCAACACCGTACAAACTTAGACTGAGAATTAATGGCCTAATCACTCAAATCTCTCAATCTCATATATTAACCATTGATTGATAACTGTGAACAACATGGGTTTTTTTCCCTTCTGAATATATTAAAATCCTCACCTTTACATATATATGTATCATCACAGGGATCCTTTATGTTGTTTTTGTCGGTCATGCAGGTCTGGAAGAATGAGCATTTAGTGCATCTGACTTCGTAACCTTTGTCGGACTAAAACAAAATGATAAAAGCGATGTCATATAATGTATGTATTGTTTGCTACGCTTCGGTATACGGTATTACCGTATTTGATATCAGATGAGTTTATAAAATTATTATACACCCTTTTTGTGGGTCCCTTGAAATTGTTTGTTTATGAAAATTGGGTATTTCAATAGGTGAAAAAGTATACCTTTATTAGATACGGATTTATCATTTAAGGACTTTGCTGAATATACATATTGACCATTTAAAACATTAACAATATGCACTAAACCACTTGAAATTTCACGAGCATCCTCTCCTTTAATAGAAAGCTTAAGCGTAGTAATGTTTCATGCTCATGAAGAGGCGATAACGAAAAACATCAAAAAATTTTCCATGATTGTAAAAATATAAACATTTAAGAATCAACAACTTGATTGCATCACTTAATCTAAATACAGTGAATATAATAACATCTGAAGAGGCTGTATGCAAAATCGTCCAAAAGTTATTTCAGCAATTACTAAAAATTTAATGTGCATTAAGTAGGACCCCATGTGAAACGAAAAACTGCAAAATATTTTTTCGTAAAATCCAAGATGGCAAGGATATGGTTGTCATTTTTTTTCTGAGAATTTACCAGGACAATTTTCAGGTAAAAACCATGCAAAATTAAGAAATTGTCTATTTAGAAAGTTTTAAATATATAATGAACTTAATTTACTAAATAAATATAATTAACGCGTTTTGAGAAAAAAAACAGGCAAATTGTTATAATCAGTGACCAAAACTCTATAAATAGGTTTTAAAATTTTAAAATTTGCCAAATTTTAAAAATTCCTTATTTTTGCCACATTTTAACTTAATTTTAATTGCCGAAGTAACGCTTTTAATTTTTTTTATGGAAACATGATGATGCACCCTAGCAGTATAAAGAAACAAGGGCTGTGACTGGGAATTTATTAAATGACAATTTCATAGCATGATGGAGTTGGCATGGTGGCGCGAAAATTGCTAGGAATCAAAATTATTCCGGTGTTCATCATTGATCCTTTACCTCATTTAAAGTGTCTTTGTATGTAAGGAAAATTTAGAAATAGTTTCGCAAATTCATACTTTATGCCAATTACATAAGTAATTCCTATGCACTGATATATAATAGCAAAACATAAGCTGAGGAGGGGTGGGGTCAAACACCGAATACCAAATTTATGTATTCTGCCTGTATGTTTTAACAGAGCTTGCCGAAACTACGCAAACTCGATCTAGAACTCTAAGAAATAGGCGTCTGGAACAGGGTTATGTTGCTACAAGATTGAAACCATCACTACAGCTGTTTTATGGTCGTCATCATGAACTCGTGGATCGTTGTGGTGTATCAATCTGCACCATGAAAACTGACTTATTCAACGGGTCATGGTTTTTTCTTTCCTCGTTCGTTTACCCCGGACTTTTTTATAAGCAACTCGGTGGACGCCTATCTTACCGGTGCACCTGGTCCATGCTCCCAGTTTTTAGTGGAGTCCGAGTTGCTCATTTGGTTTTGTTACTTTGTATGTGACTCGGACTCCACTAAAAACTGGGAGCATGGACAAGGTGCACCGGTAGGATTTAAAAAAAAATCTATTTCTCTTTTTATTGGCATCTTTTAAATTTTAAGCAATGCCTTTTAATTAATAAATTATATTCCTCAGAATTTCAATGAATATTAGGAATCACCATTACATGTATGTACATGTACAAGCATAACAAGTATGAAACCTCATAACATTTATTATTGATGAAGTGAATGATAGACGAGGAATTCTTCGATCACCTTCTTGCATTCCTTCATGCTTGTAATTTAATAATTTTATACTAAAAGACAGTCTGCGTTAGGCTCAGAGCTAACTTTTTGAATGGTTAAGCAGTGTTTCATAACAATCCACGATTATAATTACGTCGATATTTGTTCGTGACAACGTTAGATGCAGACCCTTCCGATATAAAGATACGCAAGTACAAGTTTATCATCTTATTTAAGCCGTGTAAGATTTATTATTTCGTAGATTATGTATATTTTCCAAACAAACAAACAAGGAACAGAATGTAAGGGATGGGTACATCTAATTTTAATTAATCAGTAATCTCGTGCCAGATATTGCTTTTATATAAAATATTGTTTTCCAATTTGTATTTAAATGATATACAGTGTTTCTCTGATTTGAATCTTTTAGTTGACTCGCTTTAATGTACATAGTGTATAACATTTGGCATAGGGCATATATACTATATAAAAACGCTGCTTATCAAATTTCTAATTTTAACGAAAAATATCTCTTTTTCAAGTGCATAAACAGTTATGAACATTTTACAAATAGGTAATTTAAAGCAATACTGGTCTTTTAAAAGTAAGTATAGTCAATTTTAGGCGTTACTTCGGCTATGACATACTTCCAAATTACCCATATCAAAACAGAAGGAAAAAACCTACAATATTCATTAACTGAGCTGCGTGCCAATTTTCAAACTTAAAAGAACCTTGTATTTTATACTTTTTTCAAAATTATTTTGTATTTAACATTCTAACACTTTCATTTTTTATCGATGAAAATAATCTAAACTTAATGATGAAAAATGGGAGAAAATCAAACAAATTATGTATATACATAAAAATGAATGTTACTATAAAAAGAACAATGTTTGACAAGAACAATTAGCATTTTTGGGATTTTAACTTAATACTTTCCAACCCCATTACAACTTTTCAGTCAATGCATAAATGACTTTTAGATAAAAAATGAGATTTTGCATGGTTTTCTGAAAGACAGCCTCTTAATAACTTGTCAGGAAAAAAACATGTTTGCATGTTACAAATTGCCGTGTTGCTTTATATTGTAATGTAGTTCCAAGAAACAAATTCTGATTATAATGACCCGTTATATAAAACGTTATAATTACGTTACACTTGTCGTAGTAGTTGCTACAGTAATCATTGTAGGGGCACCTGTCGTACTCATAGTCATCCCAATCCCACATCATATTCCACCTATCGCGGTGCTTCGTTTCAGCTGCAAAGTGCAAACATAAAAATGTCTAATTCGTGGTGTTATGGTTCATCAGCGGTTTGTTCACGTGTCCGTTGTCATTTTTCGTCAATTATGGACATGACGTTTTATGATCAACTTGGTGGTTTTTTAATTAAAAAAAAAGATGTTTACTCTGCCGATGCAGCTGCTCCATCCATGCTTTGTAGAGTCCTGGTAGCACATTTACTTTTGATTTTATGTGCACGTTATCTTGGTTATATCATAATCCATGTTGTGTTTGTCATTGTTTTTCGTCTAGTCAATATATCTGGATTGCGATTTTTTATTGCTGTTCGAATCCTGTTAGTTCTTAATTTTCCCTTCAAATAAGCTGTGTTTAGATATGCAATATTTTTTGGATGTTTAAGCGTGTGTAAAAATTACTTACCCGATTCTGATGGCGTCAACAGTCCACAAATTATCAAGATCACGGCTACGACTGTCAATTTCTGAAAATAAAAGTTAAAACAATTAATATTAAAGTTGTTTATCTTACGAAATGCATAATGTCAATAGTTTAAGATATTATATCCGATGGTAGTTTTGGGAAAGACCAGGTAGGTTGGTACCCCATTTAATCTTCCTGGTACTTGACTAGTTTATGACCCTTAATTACTCTATAACGTAAACAGTGAAAATTCTTACTTTCAAAGCAAAGAAATTACAATGCACTATGTTCCATCAGAGATCTTGTTTGTTGATTTATCAGTGATAACAGGCATATGTAATAATTGACTACTTCGTATTAATTTTGATGTAAAAGAGATAAAGGAATATCTTTTTTCTTAGGTCTACAATTTCTGAAAATAAGTTTCGTAAGGCTACTTACCACCATCATCTCCATCTTTATTTTTAGTTCTGTGTCGTCTCTAAATTTCTGTAAAACTGCCAATCTACCTGTGTGATATTAATTATATATGATATTTTTAAACTAACACAATTTATGCCTTTGTAATATTGATCACGAAAACAGTTGAAATGTGAAACCATGCTTCAATGATTATAACTAACTTTAATACAGTATATACTGTGCGATTTACACGTTATGGTGAAAAGGGGATTTAAATTCAAACTTATCTTTCGATTTTTGGATATATTTCAAATGTATGATTGCTTTTATAATGTCATGTACTGAGAGGTGGCGTTCTCATGCAAGACTTGAATATTGCAATATTTAATCGAATGTATGTCTATGGCTGAGATAGTTCAGTCCGTGTGAATTTTAGTAAATATTGTGTATTATTGGTATTATATACCTTAACTTCTTTTTATGTACACCTGTTCTTTTTCAACCAAATGGTTCCGGTAAAAATTACTGTTATAAAATGGGATCTCGAATATTTTTCAGAGTGTCAACTATATTAACAATAACATTATATATTGTTTCGTTTACCAAGAATTTTCTGTAATTTTGTTTTTGTTGTTGTTTTTGTTTTTTCGTTTTCGAAATTTCTTTAAAACAACATAGTGCATAGATTTTATACAAGTTCGACTAAAGGAAGATTAATCAAGGGAACCAAGATTCTAGCGGAAATCAGAAGAATGTAATAAAGGGACAAAGACCATTCATGGAAAACAGACAAACACAAAAAAGAACATAAAGTAATTAAAATAATACATACAAAGTAACAACAGTAAATAAGCAACTGATATTTGAGCTGTTGGTCAATTCTAGCGCATACCTGATATTTAAACAGTTTTCACATGGTTTTTCCCTGAATTTCCTTGGTTAGTGATTTCTGATATACTTGTATCTTTAATATTATTATACTTAGCTAAACGGGTATATGAGAATTAATTCTTAAGATGCATTATCCGTTATCTTTGTCAGTTAACCACTATTAGGTCAATATCGTTTTAGAGGTTTTAAGTAAGCTCTGAAGTGTTGATCACAAAAAAAAGTCATCAAGACATTGATCGCCACAAGTATCCATGATATTGTGAATTTGAAAATTAAATCAATGATTTCACAGAAAGTATACCGGTAAATGCATGCAGATGTTAAAACAAAAACTAAAGATGATTTTTCCATTACCCAAGCAGGATGAAATTCTTACACAGAATGGTACTTGAATACTAATCGATTAGGATATGATTCGTGTAATTTAATGCTTGTTTTGTTTGTTTGTTTGTTTGTTTTTGTTTTTGTTTTTGTTCTTGTGTTTTTGTGTTTTTTTTTTTTGTGGTTCATGCATTCGTTTGTATTTTAATTATCGACTCTTACTCTTTCTTCACATTAGAAGGATTCACATTCACATATACTGAATATCGGCGTAACCGTCGAAACTTAATGATGTCAAAAGGAAAGCCCCTCCCTAGAATGTGCCAGTCATCAATGCTTGAATCAATGATAAATTTTTGGCTTAAGTTGAACCCTTTTCGTCAGAAACTTGTACATCAGATGCAAAACCCCCTGTTGTAAACTTAGACGAAAGTAAAATGTCTACTTCTGATCAACCTTATGCTACCCGCTTTGGTCGTGAAACCTAAGAAAATAATTGACATGTGACTAATTTTTGTTCGTTCTTTTAAATAATTGTGTTGTCCACATTCAAATATGGAATAGACATTTTACTCAAAAGAGAGGAGATGTAACATTTTTTCTTATATCGTGGAAATCAGTACCTTTGTACTTTGATACTGTCGTGCAAATTATCTCCTTTGTACTTCCGCCCCTACGGACCCAAAATCACTCCTTCAATAATAAACGTGGAAAACACATGTCGTTCTCTACATTGTATGTAATTGTTGGTCCCTAGACACCCCACAGATATGTTACAAATGTACAACCAATAATCCCCCATTGGGTTACACTTGTTAACCCATAGGAACATGCATATAGATTTAACATTGGGTTACCATTGGTCCCGAATAGGAACATACATATAGATATAACCTTGGGTTACCTATGGTCCCCGATATGAATTTGCATTAAGATAAAGCACTTTAGAAACATACCTATAGATATAACAGTTGGTCATCCATGTTCCCCAATAGGAATACATAGACATAAAACATCAGATTGTCCGTATTGGGACATAGTTATAACATTGATTTCCAATGGTCCTCTATAGGAATACACACACACACACACACACACACATATATATATATATGTCTGAAGGTGTGAAAAATATTCCCAACGACGTAAGAACTGTCAAATTTGCGCAAATTTTTGGTAGTTTCCTCCGCGGAACTCGAACTCGGACCGCTGTGACATCTATGGCAACACCGCCTGCACAAAGTCCAGCGCCCTAGACCACTCGGACAGCTAGGCTATATAAAAATATAGCTTTCGCTGGCCGCGTCATTCCTCCTCGTAGGATTAATCTAGGGCTGTACCTTAGTACACGATGTATGCTAGTAAGGGACAGTTCATTTATATGTTATTATGTAGGATAGAGGATCAAATTATTGACAACAAATATATATATATATAAACATCTAAATATGTTTAACATCACCAGCAGATGGTAAAATTTAAATTGAATATTTTGGATAACTGATATCCTTCCTCAGCATGAAACTCATAAAACTATATGACCATAAAACCATATTTTTTAAGAATAGGTCACCCTTGTTCCCCCATAGGAACACTCATATTGATATAATATTGGGTGTTACCCATGGTCCTCTATAGGAACATACATACAGATATAACATTGGGTTACCTATGGTCTTTTGTAGGAGCATACTCAATTATAGATAAAATATTGGGTTGACCATGATCATATTTAAGGACATACGTATAGATATAACAATGGGTTAACCATGGTCCTCTACAGAAACATACATGTAGATATAACATTGGGTGACCCATGGTCCCCTACAGGAACATTCATATAGATATAACATTGGGTTACCCATGGTCCTGTATAGAAACGTACATATAGATATAACATTGGGTTACCCATGGTCCTCTATAGAAAAGTACATATAGATATAACATTGGGTTACCCATGGTCCTCTATAGGAACATACATACAGATATAACATTGGGTTAGGTAATACAATACAGTTAGGTCATTTATGAAAATTTGGTCTTATTTTGTTGAAATAAAGTTGTTTTGAGGCAGTCTGCACAGAAATTTCTAATGTTCTGTCATAAAAAAGTGCATATTTTTTTTTGAATCCTTAGTTTGTGGAGGTTCAAGTCATTTATAAGTAATTTAGTGATTATTGTTATAAAATCCAGTAGCCGTGGTAACTTACTCAAAAAATATTACTGAGTTTTAGTACAAATCAGGGGGGGCCTTTCCTAAAATAACAGCCAGTCACTATGTTTTATAAAATATCAAGCACTTAGACACCACAGGATGAAAGCATGCATGGAGTAGGTGGAAAAAGGGTAAAAATAATATGACCCTTTTCGATTCATTCTCTCACAATATTAGTTCCAAAAGTTCGTGCGAAATAAGGTATTTTGAAAATCAACCATCTGATGCTGAGGAGAGAACCTAATACGGCAGGGTACAGAAACGTTCCGGATGCCATTCATCCTTTAAATTACACCTGTTTACCTTTACATATATTACATCTGTCAATGTATAAATGCTTAATTGCATTTAAACAATATATCCACCAAAATTCAACTTTTAATTTTAAGTTTTACAAAACCTGACCGGGGTAACTTGGTGTTCGAAACAGTGCGCCTTAATGTACATGTATATTGCAGTGCACCCTTACCCATGGTGCCCTATAGGAACATACATATAGATATAACACTGAGTTACCCATGGTCCTCTATAGAAACGTACATATAGATATAACATTGGGTTACCCATGGTCGCCTATAGGAGCATACTTAATTATAGATAAAATATTGGGTTACCCATGATCACATTTATGGATATACATATAGATATAACATTGTGTTACCTATGGTCCCTTACAGAAACATACACATATAGATATAACATTGTGTTACCCATGGTCCCTTACAGGGACATACATATAGATATAACATTGTGTAATCCAGTTGTGGGCAATGCGAACCATTCTAATGTCTATATTTCAGACATCATGACTTTAAAGCCCCGGGAAGAACTAAATAATCAGGTATTCCTTTTTGGTAACCCCAAAGAATTAAAAATTTCGCTTCATTATAATTAATATTTTTTTTTAATTCACTGTTTCTTTACTCATAGTGAAGCTATGTATGCAATATAATGACAATATGATAGAGTAAAACTGATATCACAATTTCCTAACTTAATTTCAGATGTATATACCTGTATTATTCCTGATACATTTAATTATAGAAAAGAAAGTCTTGGATTCATGCTAATGATATACAAAGAAGTCATGAGAATATACATTTTGTAAACGTAAAGTTAGTGTAATAAAGATCCTTAAATGAAATCACATTTTTATGTCTTTACAAGTCATGTTGTCTAGACACGGTTTTGTTTCTTATTGGTTGTATTTGTCTGAATAATATTTGTTTGGAGGAATGGGTTTGTTTGAGAGCCTGGTTATTGACAAGAAGGTGTGAAGGCTTATACACTTATATGAATGATGGGGGTGTACCCCGACCCTTGAGTTTAGCGTACGCTCAAAAAATGACAGCGCCGCCAGCCTATAATTTTGAAAATTTATACAATGAATCATGGATAAATATTTGATTTTTGCGCCTGTAGAAATACTGTGTACATTCTAGAAACGAGCTGCGTACAAACAAAAGAGGGATTACACCCACAATGACATTTTTTACCACTGGAATCATGTTATTGATTCACGTTATGTTCTTATCTCAAGTGTATAAAGTTTCACTTCTCATTTGTAGGGTTCAGATTTGTCAACATGTCAAGGGTTTGCCATTCTGAATGGCTCCCTCAAATGAGGGTTGCAATGCTCTGTTTATTATAATCGAATTATCTTTTATGATTTTTACATTAGTTTAGGAGTGTCGTACCCTGAGTTGTCTATATTCTGTTTAGAAATGCTTTGTGTAATATTTCAGTCACAAATATGTATGTTCTGACAGACATTGTTAGGGCCAAGACTTCTGTGAAGTGGTCCAAGAAGGTAGATTTTCACATTTGCTGCAAAATCAAATATTGGAAAAATGAGCTTGCAAAAAAAAAAGAAATGTCCTTATAAGTCCTGTGCAAAAGGAATTATAATTTAATTGACATTACTCAGATTATACTACTTTCATCTAGATAAAAACTATGAATTATGTAATGTAATTTTAAATAAATAACTTATTAAAAGAAGTAACTCCCTCACAAAAATATGTGTGTTCTACAGGGGACCATGAGTCACCCAATGCTATATCTGTATGATAAATGGAAAAATAAATATGTATGTTATCAAGGTCAATTAAAATCCAACTTTGGAGCTGCATTTAACACGTTATTTCTTCCAAAATCAGCCAACAAATGATATCATAATCATTCTGTTATATAATAACTGTATTGTTTTGGGTTTTTTTTATAATCTGCATATTTTGTTATCATTGCTATTATTTTATAGTGTATACTCTGTTATGTTTGTCTTTTTCCACACTTTCATTTTCACCTCCCCAGAAGTGGTTTAAGTACATATTCGACGTATGTAAAGAGGTAATGATAAGGCGGGGATCTCTGGTTACCGTTGAATGACAGATATATCCCCGTGCCGCGTGTTTCTAGAAAAGCAGAGGACGCTTACCCTACCGGTGCGCTTGATATATGCTCACAGTTTTTAGTAGAGTCCGTGTTGTTCATTTACTTTTGTAACTTTGTATGCATGATTTTTATTATTTTATGTTCTTTGAGTGTGTGTCTGTTTTACATGTCCAGTCTGTGTCCCTGGATTACATTCTTTTGATGTCCGCTGAATTCCTTTGATTACACTTTTTTATGGTATCTTGCTTTTGTTTTGTCTTAGGTTTTATGTTTGGGTTTTTTATTTGCTTTGTTTTGTTTTTGCTGTTGGTTTTGTTTATTTTTATTTATTTTTTTTTTACTTATTGACTTGTTTGGTAAAAGATTATTATCGTTTTTAACTTTTTTATGAAAAGAAAATGCAAAGCAATGTAAAGTTAAGCTATGACTAGTGTAGTATGCAGGTCTCGCTTTTACCATAACATCTTGTTAATGCGTGTATATGTATTCATAATGTTTACACTCCGTATATTCATATTTCAAGAACATGAAAACCTTTGAGATCTAATATTCATCCTCGTTACGCCACACGTTAAAGTTTTTGACCTTCTCTTTACGGGTTTGTCTACAATTACAGGGGTTTCCTTCTCCATCTCTGAATCATCAAACAGAGCGTCTAAATGATCTTGGTGTTGGATGCACGACTTGTGGACTTTTGTTTTTTGAATGTCTTTGTAAATCTGGAGGAATTGTTTAGCTAAAGCTTGGTCTTGTTCTCGAACTTCTGCCTGTAATATGTATAACAATTACATGTACTTTATATGAATATTGTACTTAAAATATATTTAAAACCATCCAAATCGTATACTTTTTTAAATCAACGAGACGGCGACTGACGAGTGTAGTATACAAAAATATATCGGGGTCATATATGAATATACAGTCAAGAATTCTGAATCAGTAAGGTTCATACAGCAGAATATGCAGAAATAACTGTATTACCGCTGATAATAATTACATTGTGATTTTTTGTCGTTGAAATATGGTTTGTTTTAATATCCGCGTTCATCTCTTTAAAAACAGTTTATGTCTTGTTTCGGTTTCAGTCAAAAGTAAATATGACTTTTATTGTCTAACATTAATTCTAGTCAACAAATTCTTCAGAGCTCTCCGATCGAATACATTCTTTTTCAAGTAAGCTCATAGATATTTTACGCAAATAGATATAAGCAACAAACAGACCAAAATTTCAGATACATCAAAATCCAGATACAACACCTGTACATGACCTGTATGTGAAAATGGGAAGTAAAGACAATCTACATATACATTGTATACACTAAGTAGACAACAGAATAAAATACGATTACATATATAAAACCGAAAATAAGGGAAACAAGATGGCCCACTAAAAAAACAAGCACATGCAATATGAACACCGACCAAAAAAAAATAACAATATTTGAATTTCATATTCTTAATTAATACAAATTATTACACTTCGAACTGTTTCTGGTGTATAATCATGTAACAACGGCTTATTAATTGTTACCTGCAGCTTCTTGATGTAGTCGAGTTTCTCGGAGAGTGACATATTCTGACATTTTTCTAAGTCACTGCTACTAAAGCAAGAGTCGTTCTCTTGAACTGCGGCTAGAAAGGAGTGACTTGAGACTTTCCTCATTCTGATGGGACTTGTACTATCTACATGTATAGCATTGTTCATGAGTGGGCTGTCATTGGAGCCACTGCGTAGTCTACCACTTTCTGAAGATTTCCTGCGATCCGATTGGTTAGACACGGCGTCCAAAAGAGTGTGAGTGGACGCTTTTCTGATCCGTCCTGCTGGGTTAATGACGTACCGTCTGACATCAAGTTGAGGACGCAGCTTGAGTTTCTTCGTAATATCCATTAACGCTTCCAAATAGTCCTTGTTCATTTTGTTTTGACTAGTTCTTGCTGGAATATTTTTTTAACTAATGCGTGAATTCCGTTTATAAACGCACTGTATGTACATATAATACTCAATTGTCAGTGCACGTGTTCTTTTGTCGATATTGGTGCTCCGTAAGTTAAATAGTTTGTTATTTTCGATCGTGCGTTCTGATCAAGTCCTTCGACGACAATTAGAACAAGGCAGGATATTGGAAAATTATCTGACTTGTTTGCATATTTACATTCAGGGCTTAAGTACATGTACTTGTATCATTTCCCTGTAAACACATGTACAGGAAACTTAATCACCTCTTCACATATATCATGTTATAATAGTAACATATATTTTCATTGTTTATATATTTATCATAATCATTCCACATTGGATGATGATGACAACAAACATCTATTTGAAGAAAAAAAACCTTTCCGGTGGAAAATGTCAATTTAAAGATCTGTATATACATCCTCAATGTTAACAAGAAAACTTATAAAACAGCCTTGGATGGTGTTCTAAGTCACTACCTCTTATTTATTGAATCTTTATTATAATCTCTATTATATAAATCCCTATTATATCATGTTGTGTCTACCCTATTTATGAAATATTGCAGTATTCGAAATTCAAAAATACGTAAAACACTGAGACTTCATTCCTTGCATGGCATATGGTAGAACCTCTTGGTGATGGATTTGGCTTCCTCTTTCGGCAGTTTTGGTTTTGAGTTCTGCTATATAGCTAATATTTTGATTATGATCTTCCTACATAATTGATTGTAATGCTGATGATTAGAGGTTACTCCTTGAAACACGTGTACAGCATATCGAAATTTACAATCTATATAACTGGTATTTTTTTGTATTTGATGTCAATGATCATTGTATGATGATAATCATAAAGACAACATGCACGTTGATGCTTTAAATGATAATATAAGTAAATAACAACCAGCGATACTGGCTGAACCGTGTTCAAAAGAGAGTTTTTTTAATGTGTAATCGAATATATTTTATGATGAAAAAAATCAAGAAAAAGCATCAAAGATGTTGGCTAATTATATAATATTCAAGATAAATTAATTAATCCAAAAACGATGGCTCAAAGGATTGAGGACGTATGAATTATTCAAAAAAATAATTCAAATTTCTTTTTAAATTTTGCATTAAGGGTAATGGGAAACTTTTTTTATCCCATGATGAAAAAGTGGTAAATGATTTCAGGAATAGTATATGATGTTAGAAATGTGTTGGCCAAAATTTTAATAAACTCTGATGGAAATCTGATTTATAAAGATTTTTTTCACAATCCTATAGATGTAAAATGGACTCTAATCAATGGACTATAATCAATGTTTTTTTATAGTAGTCTACTATAAAAATCCTTGCATAGTGCTCCGAATTTTCCGAGTACTTTATTGGTATTTCAGATAACTTTCAATATTACAGATCGCTGCAGCTGTTATTTCTCTATGATATGCACCCATGTTCATTCTAATCAATCATTTCTGTGTATTGTCTAGCTATTTATAACCTACTGAGATTTATCAATAAATTTGTTGTTTATTGATTTAAAGTTTTGTTGATTGATTGAATTGTCACATTTTGGGGGTACGTTATGGTAGTCTGCTGAAAAGCTTCGTTGTCGGTTATTACATGTAGCTAGACTTTATGTAAGAACTCTTCAATGTTATTATTTCATCAGCTAGAAAAATGATGTTCAGAAATTATATTTAGACTAGGGGTAAATAAACCGATAATGTTTGTTTTTAATGTTTAAGTGCGTAAACTGCATAATCTGGAATCAATTATTTGCGTTTTTTTCTTATTCGAGGTAACGTTATGTTATACTGTGTAAATTATGAAAGAAAAAGAAGGGTGATCATATGTTTGTACATTCTGTAAAACTACAAATGCTTGTACATGTAATTTATACAATTTGTATTTGTGCACCTGAAACAAATATATGTCAGAAAGGCACATTGTAGCTAGTACTAGAATGTAGATTATTCGTTGTACATGTGAAACCTGTGCCAGGCTGTGGCAAGATAGCCTTCCTGTGTTACACATAACATGTTCAAATGTTGCTAATGGCTTAGCCTTAAGTTAAGGATTATTTTTTTAGCTGAAGCAGTTTGTTACTGGCTTGACACCGAGCCATCTAGGCTTTAATCCCCATTGGCAGGCATATATTTTTGTAAGTCAAATCATGCTCTCCTATTACTTTTGGCACCCAAGAGGCCAACTGAAAAAACTAAATGGTGCGAATGCAATATGCTCTTAAAAAAAGGCGACTTCTGCTGAAATCTTGGTTCTGATGATATGATTGTGTACTCTTTCATAACTGTGATGACCCGATATGAATTTTTTAAAAATATTTTTAACAAAATTATATAATATGTGGATTTAATATTTATAAGATAAGAAAACTTTATTTTGATTCGATATGTCATAAATACAAACACAAGCTCTGAGGAGCTTTTGACTGAATAAAAAAAAATAACATAAAACATTGCAAGTATTAAAACATACATGTATGATAGCAGAGAACTAAGCATGAAACTAAATCAGCAGAAGTACTATAATTCAAGTAGAAGCGAACAAAACGTATAGCTAAGATAAGCATGATATAGAACAAAAAGTTACCGGCATGCTGAACAGCAACATTCTGAACCATTCCAGGACTGAATTATCCTTTTGAAATGAGAAAAGCTGTTTTCTGTCCTGAAATGGTTGGGAAGGCTGTTTCTGAGTGTTGCCACAGCAAATTTAAAAGATTTTTTGCTATATCTGCTGAACTTCACCTGAGGCACATCCAATAAGATCACATACCTAAAAGAATATTTAGAATTTTGTACATTTCTCAGATTTTTTTTACTTATATGAGCAATATTATGAACAATTTTAAAAGTTTCTAAAGCCATAGTTCTTATTCATCTGATCTGCAGTGAAGGCACCCTAGCATTGATGAGGAGTCCCTGGTATTAGCTATTATAGTTCTCATATATGAAACAAAGTGCTGTTTCTTGCACTTTTTAATTTTTTTTTTAAATTCTTTTCTGCACTAAAGTGCCAAGCCAAAGGGCAAAAATTGAAATTACTCATAATAAAAGTATGAAATATAGTTTGTTTACTTAAGTGATCCAAATAAGAGCCTAATCTTTTAATACGTTTAGTTAATGCCTTCCTGCAGATCACAGTGATATGATCATCAAAATTTTAACTGATAGTCAGACTCTATTCCTAGTAATTTTACCATTTTTTCACAAATGAGGACTGAATTTTGATGGGAGGATTTTTCGCAAATTTAAGATGAATTTAATATGGAATTATATTGGATTTGTTGCAGTGAAAATTCTCAAATCTACATGAATCAGTCATATGTCATTTTACATCCCCCTTTACATAACAAAACTGGGATCAGATCGGTCACCGGTCTTCGATTAATGATCCCTCAGCTATCAATCAGTCAGTGGTTATCAACCTTCCAAATAGTTGTGCTGATCATTCAAGAACTGTATTAGTCAGAAATTTAAATTAAATATCAATTATTGTCTGAAATTTGAATTAATATCTATTTTTCAAAATATTTTTAAAATTTAACAAAAATCAGTTTTGATTAGTTTTTTGATAACCCTTATTAATGAATGATCAATACCAGGTTGGAGTAAGAAATTTACATCTATTATTATTACTTTGTACTTGACAGTTTAACTATGTGTACAGCTATGGATCATACCCCGTAGACATGTTAGAGTTAAATATTTTTATTTTACTGTCATTGTTTCATGTTCTTCTGTAATCATAGCCACTAAATGGAGTAGTTGTATATTTTATGTAATTAACATATTTTTTATTTCTTCAGAATAATCATGTCAGACAGAACAGCTTCAGGGAGTCAGGAAAAGGGCCAAGGTCAAGATGGAACCCCAGGTAAAAAGAAAGAGAAGAAACAGAAGGGGCAAAAGGGAGGTAATCCATCTGGTGACAGTAGTCAAGGGGGACAACCACCTAAAGATGGTGTTTCACCAAAGGGGAAGAATGAAGAGAAAAAACAAACAGATGCAGGTGAAAAACAGAAACAGAAAGGACAACCCAAACCTCCTGATGTAAATCCGACTGATCCCAACAAACCACAGAAAAGTAAAGCTGAACTAAAGGCTGAAAGGAGAGCATTACAGGTTACAAATATTTTTTTATGAGGAAGACACATGAGCCAAGCCACTCAATTAAAAAATATCATTTCTTTAAAAAATCCCATCCTTGGAAACCTATGGGGGACTTTGTAGTCTATTACTCTCTGGGTTATATAATTACTGAAGTAATAGCAGGCTCTCGAGACACCATATATTTCTTAGGGAGATGAAAATAACCTTCAGTCTTAAACATGTCAGGTCTAGCTATGATTTAGTTTTACAGTAAAGGATTAGGAGTCGAAGTAGAACTTGTCTTCATGAAAAAGTGTATTGTGTGCAGGTCCCAGGTCCATATACACATCAAAAATCATAAAAAAAATTCAGTAATTTTAGTCACTGATTTTATAAAGAATCAAATATCCACCTTGGTTATTATAGATGTAAAGTTTATATCATGTACATGTACATTAACATGTATTGGATATAGATTATACAATAATTCACCAGTCCATTGTGAATAATTTTCTTATTATAATGAGATCACAAATTTGAGTCATTTGAAACTCATAATAAACGAAACTAATTAATACAAAGTTCAAAATTACATTTTAAAAACTTTAATTTAAACAATATTTTATTCAACATAAAGTGAATACAGTTAAGCAGCAGACATAAACTCAATTTAAATCATGCTAACAAGGAACAAAGGGTTTGATGGAAGTCATTTCTGTTTCCATAGTTTCTTATGACATTTCTATGTCATTTTGATTTTCTATTTATAGGAGCAACAGAGAGCTGCAAAGGCACAAAAGAAAGATGGCCCTGGGGCAGCTGGTTCAAGTAAAGATACTGGATCTGCTTCAGGTAAGGCTAACCTAACCATTATACTATCTCAGGTTGAAATGATTATGGTTAAATCCATAATTAAAACATTTCTTTGAACTTGTTGGACTATAAAGGCATACAATATCTGACAATTTTGATATTCTAGGCAAAGCTGACCAAAAGTAGAAATATGAAAGTTTGTATACTTGGTTCATTTAGAAACAAAATCGGAAGAATTCTAATTAGGTGTATGATCAAAACACAGGTCAACTTGGCAAAATGCCAATATTGATTTCATTAAATCTTATGCAAGTTCTTTGTTGGCATTTTAGGTACATATCTCTCATATTACAGTACCATACATGTTCTTTGTATTGATATCCTCCGTTAACAATTTTTCAAAACTCTTCTCCTCTGAAATTACAAGACCAAACCGAACCAACTTATCAAATTTTCTTTTTGATCTGTTAAGCCATGTTGGAGTTATTGCCCTTTTTCGAAGTTTTATTGCAATTTTTAATGTTATTTCTTTAAAACATTCTTCTTGACTCTTTTAAACTACTGGATCAATCAGAACCAAACTTGGTAGAATGTTCCTTAGTGAGTTATGCATAGGCTGATGTAGGTATTTTTGATCCTTCAAAAAACGTAGCTGCCATTGCAAAAAATGGAACATAATGGCCAGACAGAAGTTTTTCGCATATATCTCCAGTACCGATAGGTATAGATATCAATTCCTGAAATGATAGTCATTTTAAGGCTTATGAAATCTGCATTGGGTCAAAGTTGTCTGATGACTCCTTGTTAGAGTTATTGACCTTGAAAGGTGGAAAATGATTTTTTAGTAGTTTTCAGACAATATCTTCTAATTTATAATAAATAAAAAGTAACTTTCAATTAATGAAATGATCCTTATGATGAGTTCCACCAAATTCTTCTTTAAGTCTAAATTTTCAGACAACTCCTTGATAGAGTTATTGCCTTTAAAAGTAAAAAAAAATTAAGTACAAAATGTATGTGACTGATTTGGGCTCCTTGGAGCCTCTTGTTATGTGACGTGTATGCTGAACAGCGTTTAAATAGAGGTAAACTTTTTTATATGTAAGTTAAGAATTTTGATTGAAGCTAAAATCATTTTAGTGGCTAAGGCAGAGCCTAAGAGGGTACCAGATCATCTGATGGCAGATGATGCGCAGGCTCAGAAGAAAATGGCAAAGAAATTAGAAAAGCAACAAATACCCCAAAGGACGAAAGTTCAACGACAGGTCAAGCTGTTTGATCATTTACATCAGTATGAAAGAGAATTCTCATTAACACAGAGCTTAAAGTAAGTAAAATTGATGGTCTGTTTTTGTTCTATGCTTGAAAGATGTGGAGGAACAGAGTCAGTATCCAAGCAAGCCTCAAACAGACGGGCAAACTGATCTGCGTTTCTGTCGGTGTACCTTTAATTACTGCAGATAAATAATGGGACAATCTGTATTTTCAATGCACAAGAAGTGTTTAGTATGATGTAAAAACTTGAACTTTTATTTGTAAAGATAATTATACTGGAGTTTATGTTATGTTAGTATAGGTGTTATCAGTGATGGGGGGTGTACGTGTATAACAGCTTTGTTGCAAGTAATCACAAATTTTTAATTTCTACTCTATTTAAGACCAGTTTGGTGGTCTTGTGGTTTGGTGTTTTCCTTGAGTGTGGGATGTGATTGGTTCAAACCCTAGTCCTGTCATACCACAGACTTATAAATTGGTAGTCAGTGTTCTCATCATTGCCATATTCTGTTTCAAGTTATAGCATGTAAACAAACAAAAAATTGGGATTGGGTTTAGCACAGTCGTTTATTTCTCTTGTCAGATTTAAGAACACCAGTATCCATCCAGTAATTGTGAGGTTAGGAGTCCAGTATGCTGAGGGTGTTATCTGTGGATCTAATGCTAGATGCCTGGCAATGTTAGCTGCATTTAAAAAGGTATGCTACAGTAATACAGCACTATTAGGTTAATGGATTATTTACATTTGATTGATTTCATTATTAAATCCACATTTATGATGAATTTTCTACATTTATTTGGGATTTTGAAGTAATTTTGTAACAGAACTGCAAACACCATGTAAATAATTGGTACAGTGCGGTGAATAATTTTTTTTCCATATTTGTTAATACAGTGTACCTGATAAAACTCAATGAGAGGGTAGTGCTGGCTTTAACGGAGGGTTGGAGGTTACTCTTAACACAGCATGATCTTAATGACCTAGTGGTGAAATTGAGCATAACCTCTTTTCTGTTATGTTACTACATTACAAATTAGAATCATAGTAGATAGAAAAAAAAATGTCCAATTGATGAAAGGATCTTTACAATAAGGCCTAAAATAGAACTTGTATGATGTCCCCTTATTGGAGTTATTGCCCTTGAATGGTAAAAAAGGTACCAGATGAGTGATTCAGATTCCTAGGAGCCTCTTGTTATGTTTTTACATTATAACTTAATAGCAGTTTAATCATTACCAGTATAACCAAGTCACATGTTTGACAACAATAAAACATGTTAGTATAATCTGACTGAAGATTGAAAGAAATAAACAAAGATTTTTTTAATGTATCATCCCAGTAGCCATGGAACATGAAATGAATTCGTATTGCATCATATTCTATATTTAGCCATTGATGTATTACAGGTAATAGCAGACTATACTACACCAGCACATAAAGAATTATCCAGAGATTTAGAAGCTAAAATCAAACCCTACATCAGGTAATTTAATTAGAATTTTATTCCTACTCAACTCAATGGATGGTACATGTGTATTGGAATTATCATGTTTGTCTGTCAGTTTAAATTTCGTCACAATTATCTTAACTCCCAATAGATGGATACAATTGTAACATCCAAACACATGTATAACAAATAAATCATTTAAGAAATGATTGATGATGCCACTATCACACAGATGATAGACACTTTCTTTATTCATTCAGAGGACATGCTTCTGATGAAATTAATTTATTAAAATTTACAAAATTAAAAACACACATTGGTCATTTTTTTACCCATCAAAAACCATAAAGGTAAGTTAATACCATTGCAGTACCAGAAAACCTGTCTAATCTGAACCTGTTATGGACCGAGGAATTTGTAAAGTTTTCTCAGATTCAAAATGATTCGAAATTGAAATAAAGAGACTTAAAAAGAAATAAGGACAGATATGGTGGAACGCTACAAATGTACCAGAGTATAATCTAATTATGAAATAGTTAATACTTTCAAAGATTACCAAAAAGTCTTCAACAAGTATAAACACACATTCTGAAATCCCTGTACAACAAAAGTAACTAAATCCATGGAAACAGAACAATGATAATTCTTCAAAATCAAACTAAAAAGTAAAATAATGGCACAAAGACACATTAATGTCCAACATTCCAGACTAGACAGGGGCATGAAGTGTATGGAAGGGTTAAGCTAGTGATATAGGGCCTTAACCATCCCCCCTTTAATGTTAGGACAAATGAACTGAAACAACTTATTTCATAGGAAGTCTGGTTTATCATTTATTTTGGGTTTTGTTTGGAGAATTTCTGTTGTACTTAATGATGTCACATCAATTTCAGTTTTCTGAACCAATGTCGACTGATGTCGGTGAGTATGGGAAACGCTATAAAGTATCTGAAGTATAACATATCTCATGGAACTAGAGACCTTTCAGAGGCTGAAGTAAGTTATCATAAATAATAGTTATGAAGAAACATGCACATCTATTATTATATAGACAGCAGTGATTTACCCAATGTTCCCAGTGTAAAAATAATAAATAATTCACTCTGAAATAAATTTGGTAATTTCACTCTCACACTTTCTCTGCCAAAACATCACATCACGTATATTAATCCGCTGTTCACAAAATTTTAAATTTATGTTGAAAATAGCAACGAATAATGGAAGAATTCAAAGACCAGACAGTGAAAACAGAAAAACACAACAAATAACATAAAATAACCAAAATGGTACGAACAAAGCAACAAAAGTAAATGAGCAACTCAGACTTCAGTAAAAACTGGGAGTATGGACCAGGTGCACCGTAGGGTACAGTGACAGAAGTAGTGTTGTAATTTTGTATTGCAGCTTATTATTTAATTCCTAATGTATATTACAGGCAAAGAGAAAACTGATAGATGATATTAACAGCTACATAGATCTGAAGATTAAATTGGCTGGGAAAGCAATTTGTGAAAGCATTAGTGATAATAAGAAAATTGTTGACAAAGATGTGATTGTAGTTTATGCTTGGTAGGTGTCAAGCTTCAAACAGTATCTGGTGTTTGTAATGTATCTTTTAATGTTGTTGACAACCCTCTGTAAAATTGAACGAATCTTGAATTCTCTGAAAAATGTTAAAGACTTTTTGTTATCTTTTTGAAAAGTTTATTAACAGCTTACTTGAAAGTTGAAAAAGGCCATTATAATTAAGAAATTTTCCATTTATCAATAAATATGAGAAAGAAATGTTGCTGAAAATTTATAAGATACCTGTAATATTTTAATTGCATTTTACATGAAAGATAAAAATATAATATTTGTATTTTTTTCCTCAAGTTCATCTTTAGTTTTGAATGTACTACTCACAGCACATAAACAGGGTATTAAGTTTAGAGTAATTGTTATTGATAGCAGGCCAAGAATGGAAGGTAAGTCATCCTTTATTTTATGGTTGTCATGTCATCAAAAGCAAAGGTATGTTATTCTGTTGAAATAATGTATTTGTATAAAACCTGTCCCTGTCATGGCTATATGATCTAAGGCTAGCATACTTACCCTGAATGCTGGAGGATGTGTGTTTGATCCCTGACTGAGTGACCACACTAACGACATTAGAATTAGTAGTCACTGCTCCCTCTCCCATGCATGCTGTATTTAAGGGGATGATCTAAGGCTAGCATACTTACCCTGAATGCTGAAGGATGTGGGTTTGATCCCTGACTGAGTGACCACACTAACGACATTAGAATTAGTAGTCACTGCTCCCTCTCCCATGCATGCTGTATTTAAGGGGATGATCTAAGGCTAGCATACTTACCCTGAATGCTGGAGGATGTGGGTTTGATTCCTGACTGAGTGACCACACTAACGACATTAGAATTAGTAGTCACTGCTCCCTCTCCCCATGCATGCTGTATTTAAGGGGATGATCTAAGGCTAGCATACTTACCCTGAATGCTGAAGGATGTGAGTTTGATCCCTGACTGTGACCACACTAACGACATTAGAATTAGTAGTCACTGCTCCCTCTCCCATGCATGCTGTATTTAAGAGGATGATCTAAGGCTAGCATACTTACCCTGAATGCTGAAGGATGTGAGTTTGATCCCTGACTGAGTGACCACACTAATGACATTAGAATTAGTAGTCACTGCTCCCTCTCCCATGCATGCTGTATTTAAGGGGATTGAGTGACAACTAACTGGCTTGCTAGGAAGATATTAATGTATCATCATTTCCTTCAATCAAATAAATAAAAAAATATATTTAAGATTACGTTTCAGTAAAAATAAATTAATCTTATGTGATAGTTTTCAGGTCTTTTTCTAATTTGTTTTACTTATTTAAGAAGTGAATGTTGTGTTTTTTAAAAACTTTGGGAAACACGTGGATGTACGTACGTGTATCTCCGCTGTTTCACTGTTGCTGTTGTTAAGAACCTAACCGCCTTGGAAAAAAATATAACTCCAATTATATTATCAAAATCGAAGCATAGCTTTTCTAAGATAGGAAAGGCAATCATTTTCTCGTTTGGAATTTGCAGCTGTGGCTTGAATTTTGTTTACGTCACATGATATGTGTAAAAATATTCCCTGCATCCGTGGAGAACTGTAATATTTCTGGTATCGGTACATGTACAGATTGATCTGACAGGCCAAAACTGAAATGAATGTTGCTAGAGATGCCGTTATGGTGGAACGGTACTATTTATTTCCCATAGGGACAATAGTGAAACTTTTGAAAAAATCACATCCTTAAAACAATGACGGAGCTATCAACTGACTTTTTTCCAGTAATATCTTCATTTCTCTAACTAAAATTGCAATCAAAGTCATAGCAAAACTTTCTCGATTTTTTGGTATTTTAAGCAGATGATGTTTGGGGTCAAATTTCCCCCCTTTTTCTGTGAATGGTGCATAAATTTTAAAAACTCATAATATTTAAATAAAATGGTTTTCAAAAAGTATAATGCAATTTTTTAAAAGTATAATAATGTTAGAGCCTGGAATTAATAAAACATTTTGGTTATCAGCACAATTTGTCCAATCACAGTGTCCAGTAGTATTTACTTAAGTAGGGTACACAAAAGGCCAACCTAAAATAATGAGAAATAGTACGGTTTTACCTTAAGGGATAAAAAATGTAAAGTATTGTGAGGTGCTGTAAAGTTATTGACCATTTTGAGAGCGAGGGGAAAGGGGGATATGGGGTTGGAATTTTGGGGGGGGGAATTGTTCAAATTATTCATTTATTGAAAATAAACTCCCCCATTAATTAAAAAGACAGATTTTCAAATAGAAATATTGATTTTACTTCCTGCTTAAATATAAATGAAAATATTGCACTTGCGAAGCAATTATTTTTAACCGGGTCGCCCCCTTTTTTTAATGTCCTTTATTATTTTTTACCAGTCTTACACAGATGGTACATGTATGATAAAGCTCATGGTGCTCACTGATTTAGGCAATGCCTACCCCATATTATGTATTATCAAACTACATATGATTTTACATCATGTATGTGTACATGTCTTTTGTGTATTGTAAGAACTTTAATGACCAGTCTACAGGAGTAAGAAAACAAAATGTCACTGAATGAACTGTAGAGGCTAAAGTGGAAAACATAGGATTAAATCACAACAAAATGTAGTTTTTCTTTTTATGTCTTGTCCATTTCAGGCAAAGAAATGTTGAGAAGGCTTGTCAGAGCTGGAATAAAATGTTCATACATGTTAATCAATGCTTTGTCATATGCCATGCAAGAGGTATGTTTTTATCAAAGAATTAGATAATATTACATGTATATTATATAGATAGCTGTGTTTTACCAAATGTTCCAAATGTAAAAATTTCACACTATGAAGTAAATTCAGTAATTTCATTCTCAGTCTTTTTCCCGCCAAAATATTATTAATCCAATCACAAAGGCAATAAATTATGGAGGATATCTATGTGATAAACAGGATCATCAATCTTGTGAATGACTGATATACTGTTTCTGTTACCACGGATGCTTGAAAAAACTTGCACGCTTATTAAATCTAAGCGTTCTTCAGCACTTGTGATCATATTTTGGTTATTCACTCAATCCTGTCCTGATATTAACTCACCTAAACCAATGAGTCATTTGAATTTGAATAGACATGATTAAGAATTGGATGGCACAATGTTGATTTCAGATACAAATGAATAATGTGTTTGATAACGTTAATTTGTGGCATTTTTTGGAAAGAAATTTGTTTTATTTTATTTTTTTTTTTCATCTCTTATATAATAATGAATGTATTCACCATCAATTTTCTGCTTTCGCAAACTTAAGTATTTTTATACTACATAATCAATACTCATTACTGTAAAAATGTATTCTAGGCAACCAAAGTAGTACTAGGAGCTCATGCCCTACTGGCTAATGGATGTGTCATGTCACGAGTTGGTAGCTCCCAGCTCGCATTAGTAGCCAAATCTTTCAATGTGTCTGTACTAGTCTGTTGTGAAACCTACAAGTTCTGTGAGCGTGGTCAAACAGACAGTTTTGTTCTTAATGAACTTGGTAAGTACATGTATTGAGTTAAAGTTACTGTTTATAATTTTTTCTTGTTAAATGCTTATTTGGCTGTTACTGATTTCATGGATTTGTCAGTTTATCAAATTAAAAAATGGAAAATAGAAGTGATATGATGAAAAGTAACCAATGCTCTAGCATTCAACCTTAATTTAAAATAGTAAGAAATTACAGAGATCACCAAAAAGACTTCTACAAGTGTAAACACACCTTTATGTAAGCTCAGAAAGGCCACAACAATGAAAGTCATAAAATCCATGGTAACAGAACAATAAAAATTCTTCAAAATCAAACAAAAAGTAAATAACAACACATTAATGAATATTTCATTGATGAATAATTTGATTTCAGAAGTAACACAATTTCTGATTACATTAATGAATATTTCATTGATAAATAATTTAATTTCGGAAGTAACACAATTTCTGATTACCATTATGAGTATTTCATTGATGACTCTTTTGGCCAATTTTTTTTGTCTTGAAAATTTCCAAAACTAGTACTCTAGGGAAAGTACTAGGCTCACAGTCAATTCTTCAGATGTATAATACTTAACTATATTATACTTATTTTTCAATGTTCTATTTTTAGGTGACCCTGATGACCTTGTGAACATTGGAAACAAAGCCCCTTATTTATCTGATTGGAGAGATTATAGCTCATTAACATTGTTAAACCTTGTTTATGATGTGACACCGCCAGAGTACATCTCCGTGGTGATAACCGAATTAGGACTGATTCCCTGTACATCTGTTCCTGTAGTGCTTAGAATGAAACAAGTGGAAACAGCAGAGACTTGATTTGTTGGTTATATATAGAACTGCAATAAAAAAAATACTACAGGAAGAATGGGCTCATACTGATATTTGTCAACTCATAAATAGTACCCTCTGGTGAAAGCAAGATGATGCCATTTCTTTTGGTGTATATGACTGCTTGCTTGGTTGTCTCATGGATATGTTAAGACAATTTTAAACTAGATTGATAACAGTTGCAGCGAAAAAAAAACTATAAAAACTGACATTTAAAAAATTATCCATCTCATGAAATCTGTATACAAACTTGACGACACCATGAAAAGAAAACTTGTAATAAAACAGTTGACAACATCAGATTTTGAAGCAGTATCTTTTGAAATTTTCAATAAAGATGTAACTGTGTACATTTCAATATACGTCTACTGAAAGAAATATACAAATTTAATTTAATAACAGGCAAAATAAGTATCTGTACCATGAATGCCCGTGCACTTTAATGAAAAAATGGACTTTCATAAAGAGGGTATCTAGATGTTGAAATCATCAACTGGCTTGCATTATATGCCTGTTTCAACGGATTGTGTAATATGTGGTATCCAACCCCCTCCCTTCATTTTAGAGTTTTAATGTTCAACAAAAAACATTTATGAAAAAGTATGCAAATCTTGATACCATTTATTTTTTGGTAAACAGCTGTATAGAGTTCAAAACAGTTTTGTGATACAGAGATATGCAAGAACACCCTGCTTTTCTAAAGAAAAGTTCAGTAACTCTGGAACAAGAATATTATTAATGTCATCATCAACTTCTAATTATACATACCTTAAGATCATGATAGTAAACACTTGTCTTAATTTTGATGAAGCATTAGAAGGAGCCCCCCCTTTTTGTCTTGGGTCATCAGTAAGAGTTTAGTGTTGAAGTCATAAAACTCAGATAAATAATTTATGGAACACCATAATCAAAAAGTGAACTGACTTTCAGACCACAATATATACTGATATTACCTAAGATAAGATAATCCAACAAATTTTCAAAAAGTTGCTTCATATCTATTTATATGTTCAGATCATACCCAATACTTGTTTCATATTTATGCTCTCAATTTAAATGTCTCTGTAGATAATTCAAATACTTTGCATTATGTTTTGCTTTTAAAATTGCACATATTTCACATGAAGGCTTAAAGTACTTTAGTTCGTTACTCTTTGTATATATTTTTGGTTTTTATGCTGCACAATTATTTTATTGGTATGGCACTGTGGTCATCGTTTTTGTGAAATAACTTGAGTATTAGTTATTCGATTATTATAAAATTTTACAACAAAGTTCCAAACAGACAAAAGTAAGGTTGATATTAATTTTGGTGGTTATGGCCCCATTCGTTTCAAAAGTTGGAGCCCAAAATGGTCGTTTCATGGAAATTAATTATATTACTCCAATAAAAGTATAAGAATGGCTGTGGTATTGTTTCATAATATTCAATACCACAATTATCAGACTGATTGGGGTTTTTTTTTTTTGCAGTAAACACTTGAACTTTTCAGAAATTAGGGTCCAAATACATGCATTTTCCCAAAGTCCAGACAGTAACTTGATAATTAGTGAATACATCTTTTTGAAATTGTATTAAAAGGTGTTGTACCACAAAAGGAAGATTGGGGTTGATTGGTAATATGACTTGAGCCAACTGAGAATTAGGGTGCCTCAAAAGGGCAGTGACAAGTATTTTTTCTGATTTCTTGACGATGGCTTGTTTATTTCTAGTCTGAGAATTATTTCATATAAAATTCCTCATAAAAGTCCTTGCCTGTGATTTGCTATCAAATTCAAAATACTTTAGTTTTCGAATTACAAGGGGTCACGCCCTAAAAAATCATGTTTTATTTTTGATGCCATATAAAATAAAATCAGATTCCTCATGAATATTCCTGTTTACATTTTCAATCAGATTTCAAAATCTCTTACGGTTTTCGGGATATAAAAACCCAGCTTTCGTAGGAAAACTTTGCAAATGATAGCCTAGAGCCCACTTTTTAAAATTGTCTAGATCCATAGACTACGAATTAAATCAAGGTCTATGCTAGAATCAGCAGGACAAAGTACGAGTCGTTTAATGTTATCGGATCTCCTTAACTGTATATTGTGTACTACTAATATGACCTTAACTGCTGACCTTAATTTAAACAAGTACTATCTTAAAAAAAAAAGATAGCCGACGCCGTAAAATTTTGTTCTGTTTTACTTTTAAGATTCTACATTTCTTTCAAGAAAATAACACATGGCACGCAATTTTTAAGGTTCCGATAAAGTTTTTTTTCGAACGCAATTCAAAAATTTCGATACCTATTCTTCGAACGCCACTAAATTATCTGTATTTGGCTAATCGGGAAAAGGAACTGCGATCAGGTGACTTGCGTTGCCATAGAAGAGCGTCCTTAAGGTCAAAGGGTAAGAAGCGAAGCTATACTGACTGCGTCGGAAAAAATCTTAATGTTTGAAGTTACAGATAAGCTACGTTTTGTCGCTAGTAATACCACAACGCGTCAAACATGAAGTTGTTTTTGTTTCGTTTTTCGTCCGTCGTATAGCTATAGGGAAACGTTAGGGTAGCCAGGGCACACGATATCAAGCCTCGGGGTAGCCGGGGCACACAGGATGTCAAGCATCGGGGTAGTCGGGACACGCAGGATGTCAAGCCTCGGGATGGCCGGGGCACACAGGATGTCAAGCCTCGGGGTAGCCGGGGCACACAGGATGTCAAGCCTCGGTGATGCCGGGATACACAGGATGTCAAGCTTCAGGGTAGCACACAAGATGTCCAGCCTCAGGGTAGCCGAGGCACACAGGATGTCAAGGCTCGGGGCCTCCGAAGGCACTCCTAAGCCCAGTAGTCCTATCAGTAATACATGATAACAAAATTTAAAGTTTTTCATTGTAGAACTTCTTAGAAAACTATCATTTCATTTTTAGGAGGCTAGGATCAAATTTTAAATAAAAAGGCAGGAATGAAATTGTCAAGAAATAAAAAGCAAGGACAGGCCCTATGAAAAAAAAAAGTAAAAATGCAGAATCTATTATTGTCCTAATTTTCGGCTCTTCCGAAACAGCATTCCTACGTTGGGCCAACGTTGGGTACCCAGTGTTGGTCCAACGTTGTAAGAGCAAACAGTTTCAACGTACGTAATGCCAACATTGACTCAATGAATGCCTAATGTTGGCCCAACAAAAGTCCAAAGTTAACTCAACCATGTGGTCCGACAATTTATTTCCTTAAGAATTTAACGTGTTTCCTAGCTATGATGCTAAGCACTCCTTCAGATTTTATCATATAAATTATTTATAGTTAGAACATACCAATGACAAGCTGATTGTAGTTCACAAGATTTATAATATTTTTGTGTTATATTAAAGTTCTGAATATCAAACGCGAATGTTGCATAAATATTACACATGCAGTTAACAAATTTGCGAAAAGAGCCAACAAAACTTTTTGACAGAAGTAAAATTACATTAATAAATATACCTATTTTTTTGGAGTTCCAACGTTGGGCCAACTTAGTATCGCAGTTTAGATGCAACACAATACATGTATTTGCTTTCATATCCCAGGATTTGTTTCCTTGTTTTACTTTTCTCGAGATCGACATTTTTGCGTCAAGAATAATATTAAGTCTGTTTTCAGATGTTTGTTACCAAAGTTGTTTCGACGTTAGTTCTATGTTGGCTCACTGTTGGCTCTTGGTTGGACATATGTAGAATAATGCAAATTATGTAATCATGTTTTTGATTTAAAAATTGAAATTTAACAATACTCTCAATTACAAATAGCTTCTAAAAGAAGTTATTATAGAGAAACATAAAATACAATGGTTGTTCTGAATATAGTACGTATAGGGCCAACATTGGGAAAACGTATTATGATATTAAAGTAATGAAAATTTAAACATGTCGTGTTTAACAATCGACATGTCTAGTAGAAACCATTCTGGTAAAAATAAATCAAAAAGAAATATATCAATAACCACAGCCTACCACATTGGGCCAACGCCAACGAACCATGTGCAACCACCAATCAATATTGGCCCAACGCAGGCATGCTATCGGGGTTAGCGGAGGAGATAAAAAGGCAGGACCTAAATTTTCTGAAAATAAAAAGACAGGATAGAAAATTCAATCCTAGCCCCCACACCCCTAAAAATCAATTGGTTGTTTTTGGCTTCCTATTTCGATGTTTTGGGTTTTCAGAAGTTGTTGAATACAGTTCATTTTTGGATCTCGATCTACCTATAAATTTAGTTCTCGCGCTGCAGTGTTTCTCTGTACCTGTGTATAATGTTGTTTTTGGGCCAGCTGCAGCCTATCGTATGGTGTGAGGGACTCATTCATGGGTAAACTTGAGCTGACATTTATCATTCCGTTGGGATTTTCGTCTCTTTTACTGATTCACCATCGTCTGAATATAGCTGAAATTTTGCTGCTCGGACGTTGAACCCCAACAAACTTATTCACCATATCCACTCTCGCTATGCGGATACTAAGATAATTGGTATTATTGTCTTTTGATTAATATTTAAGTACATAATAATAAGTATTTTATTTTTTACACATTGATCCTTGTACGAGGTTGTGTATCCACGAGTTACTAGTTTATTTGGAATTCGTGGCATTTCATTACTGATTTTTTTCTTCACCACTATATTTTTTTGGCTAAAAACTACTTGCAAGAAACTCAGTAGTGACCATGATCCCAGCAATAACAATACATCTAAACCTATTGTAGCAGGCATTTGAATAGTGAGGATTAAGAACAATATTGTAATGCAAAATTTGACTTTAAACAGACTGTGAATTTGCCACTACATGTACATGCAGTCAGAACCCTGAGAAGACTGATAGTCTTTGTACTTTAGTTCTGCATTGATTTAAACCAAGGAACAGATTGGAATTCGGACAAGGACAAAACCAAAATTTCAATGTGTAGTGGTCTAGGTACCGGATCCTGCTTGTATTTCTTATCTAAGCTGATGGTAGAGTACTTCAGAATGGGAAATATATGTGTTTATCTAATGGGAAATATTACGAATTAAGTTCTAACACAGTGCGCTTTCGTAATTAATTCTCCCATTCAACGAGGGCATGCATAGTAAATTGAAATCGCCTTGTCCGACCATCCGTCATACCGTCATTTTGAATTTTCTTGAAAATATCTAAACTCTCATTGAATGATTGAATTCTTCCTTGGTAAGTGGCTTTACATGAAAAAGGCATTTTGGTTTCTATCCGATATCAACATCATGTGGGATTGTCATACGAGTTTTGTTAAGATGACAACGCGTGCAACTTTAAGTTCATGAAAGTTGATGTGAATGTGGTACACAAATACCAGTTGTATTATGACTTGTACTTCTTCCACTAATTATAAGAGTAAATAAGACCATATTGTCACCCATATAAAAATAAGTTTGACTAATGACGAAGTTGCTCTCACATTTCTTGTGTAACTCTTCACATGAAAGATAAAAGTCCATCACGTCTATTCGAAGTTGGCTTCAATAAACGTAGAGATTATAAGATAATGTATTTCTGTTCCACATTTAGCCACGACAAGTCACGATATAAAACCTGAATATAAGCACGTCATCGTTTCAATTTGGTAGTAGTCTATATACTCGTCAGTGGGAATTAACTATGAAAGCGATAGCAGTTTTGGTTGGACTTTGCCTCATTGGTAAGCATAAATGCAATAAGTAATGAAAATGAACAGTAAGGACATTAGATTTAGCTTAATTTTCAATTTCATACAAAAAATGAAGTTTTCTAAACGTAGATATGGAATTCACTTGGTTCGTCTGCATGAAAAAGACTATACTGTCCACAAGATTTGTTTGTTCTTTTTGAAATGAATTGATTTTCGGAGTCTTGGTGGTGTGCCAAAAAAAAGCTTCTAATATATTTATAAGTTCTACCCATTGTTAAAAGCCACAATGTGACTGTCCTCAAGTTGTCAATTAGCCCCTGACTACTTCTCCTATCTATGATGTCATTTTTAAAAGGTTGACTTTTAAAACACATAAACAAGTGCCACCAGGGACTTTATATAACTAGTACTGGTATTTTATAGTCTCTAGTCTCTAGTCGCATTGGGAGGTATGTTTACTTTAAATTTTAAGTAGCAATGAAAATCGTGAAAATCGGACGTTTAAATCACTTATAAAACATAGCAAGGGTAATATGCTGTCACTAAAATGTATCTACTTCTTTGGAAATTTTTGAATACGATGTTTGAGTAAACAGTTTTCCCATGCATGGACACATTATTCAACCTTGATAAAAAAAATGCATAAAAAAAATCTCCCTCCCCCCCCCAAATAAAAAACAATCAACCCCAGCCTTTCGTTGGGTTATAGCTTTTTATTGTACAATTTTAAAGAGATCCATTCACTAAATTCAAAATTATTGTCTGGACATCATGAAAATACTTGTTTCCGGTCCATTTCTGGCCCTTATGCCTAACAAAACCTTAACTTGACCCCAGCTTCGAAATGCTCATTGTCACTTGGCACTTCGTAGTACAATTTCTAAGAGAGATCCATTCATTTATAGTCAATTTCTATATTGACATCATGAAAATGCTTGTTGATGGTCCTTTTTAGGAAACCATACAAATGATCTACGAATACCAGCGCCGACAGCGATAACATAGTACCATTATATGAATGCACATTTTTTGCTGCCCCATAAAAATTACGATAAATGAAAACTAGTCTTAAAGCTTTAAAAGCTTTAAAACTTAAAAGTATATTCAATGTTACATTTTGCATCATCTATAATTGTGGTTCCAGGCGTCATCAGAAGTGAGACATGTACCGGAAATACCAATCTGGACCAACAATGTTCTCACTTGAACTGTGACCAGGGCTGGCACTTGGCCTGTGTTTCCGGACAGTGTACATGTGAACAGGATTCTGGGATGAGTAAGTGTTAGCAAAGATCAGAGGTTATCCTATGTGTTACTTGTACAATGGAGGAAAGTTTTACTATAACTAGTGTAGATGTTTTCTTCACTGAAGTCTGACTGTACAGTACTTTGTCAGGTTTGGGTCCAGATATTTTGATAAAAGGGCCAAGAAAACAGGGGATTTTGACTAACATTAGCCTTAAAGTTTATTTAATTGCACTAAATTAACATTATTTTTGTGTGAAGGGTCATCCCACAGGAACCTCTAAAGATTCTACGACTCTTATTTTGGTATGTGCATATGATAAAACATTCAGTGGACATTGTTTAAAAAACGAATAAAATCTGCTGATGTAGTATTTGTAAATCAGAATTAAATAAGGAACACAATAAAAAGGAATATTAATCAAAATCGGAAGAAAAACAGACCTTCTACATAGGTTTTAATAACACACCTATTTTTAATTAAGCTTTTTGACCCCTTTTCTAAAACGGTAAGGGTCATAAAAATCAAAATTTTACAACAATTGGTCAACCACTACTTAAGTTATCGATCGGAAACAAAGTATCCACAAACATTATACGAAAACAAAATGTATACAGCCATATAAAAATGTATCTATCGATGGTGAATATTATCAATAAATGTGTATTCGTGTGTATATTCTTTGAATATACTTTATTATAACAATGATTCAAAGTATATTTTACTTTGTTTGTAGCCTGCACAACACTCCAAGATTGTCTCAACATGAACGGCTGGGACTGCCCCGATAACCGAAGACACTGTATCGACGGTACATGCAGATGTACCAGATGGATCATCGGATAAGCCATTATGGCGTCAAATTAAAACATTTTGTAGAATATTCTAGTTCAATGCTCCAAAAGTGCATGGATTATTTACACAAGACAAACACCCTCTTACAAAATTTGATAAAACGAGAAAATTAGTTTCTTATAGAAGGCTAGAGTTGACCCGCCCCCTTTTCCCAAAGTACAAATTGATACTGAGTGTAACGAAAAATTATTCTTCCGATGTCAAGTTTGTATATGTATAAAATACTACTAACACTAATTAAATACAAATGTAAAAAAATGTGCCAAAGACAGAACCGAGTGGAAATATTAGTTTTTCGAATAAATAAAAACAAATTTAAAGAAACACTCATCAATTTGAATCACTTCACACAAGGATCAACATTACACCAGTTTCCAATTTACACAAACACAACACCTATTCCGTATCGTAGTGTTGTGAAATTTCGTATGAACGTCAAACCAATGCAAATGAAAAGGTATGTGCTTGTCCTCACCGTCATCATAACATGCAAGAAAAAAAATATCATGCAACAGATGTCTAAAATCCAGTTTTACTGTAGATATTTCATTCCCTGCTGATTGAGTTTCAGTGAAATGTTTTAGTTCATTACCAGTCTGAATTATGCTGATGCAAACAATCTAGAAATCCAGAAAGAGTTATCAAGGGAACCAAGGTTATAGCTGCAATCAAAAGAATGCATTCCAGGGACAAAGACCAGACATGGAAAACAGACACACACAACAAAGAACATAGAGCAACCAAAATAATACATACATAGTAACAAAAGTAAATGAGCAACTCGGACTCCACTAAAACCTAGGAGCATGGACCAGGTGCACTGGTAGGGTAAGTGTCCTCTGCTTTTCTAGAAAGTAACCCGAGGTGTCCAAATTGAAAAAAAAAGTATTGTTTCAGGAACACAAATTATAAATTATGTGGTTTACTGTAAAACGTGATTTCTAGCCTTCCAAACGAGAACAGTAAATGACAAATCAAAAATATTATAGGCTAGGATTTTAACATGCACTTACATATGTATTTCTAACACTGTAGCAAGAACAAATTTTGACTGTATATATAATAAGTGAGTAAAAGACTAACTAGATCCATTAGATGTGCTGATTTTTATTGCACATTTTATACTTACATTGTAGATACAGAAAAAAAGTTCAATGAGAAGTTTATTTAATCAATACTTGTTCTGCTCTAACATATAAATCATTTGGGTTGAATACCAGTTCAGTTATATTCACTTCTTAAATTCACTTTGAAGTATTTCATACAATGTAGCAATACATGTCAAAGTCACAAGTTATAACACATACATGTACTGGTTAGTTATAAACATTCTGCAGATTCTCATATTATTCAATACAAAAATGTCCATTAATAAAAAAGCTGATACAAGTAACTAAAGTAAAAATATTACAGTACAAACTTGTGAAAAAAAAGTACACAAAATTATCAGGCCTTGTTGTCACAACTTAAAAATAGTCTCAATGTTCATGGTTCTCCCATGTCACTCATAGTTATTACTTTTGTTGTACTGAGGTCTGATAACACTATTTAGTAAAATTCGAAAATCTTAGTTACTTCTTAATACCTTGATAAAAAAAAATGGTCCTCAAAGTTTAATAAATGAAATAAAATTTCAGTTGACCTAGTGAATATCAACCCTAAAATGAGAGTTTTTAAACAAAATCAATTTTTGATGATTTTTTTCTCTCTTTCCCCAATTAATAATGAGTTATTGCACTTATAAAATGTCTATTAAGGAACACAAAATCTAAGTATTTATTTTCAAAATTATTATTCCAAGTATGAACAAGTTTGATATCTCTTTTTACAACTATTACCATATCCTTTACAAATGTCTAATTAACCATATCTTTCCATATTTTAAACAGATATAGGCCTCCCAGAAGATAAATGTCAAAATAATCACAAGTCTAAAGAGATATACAGAATAACAGCAGTTTAGAATTAGAGAAAGAAAATATCACAGTGCAGCCAGTGGAACATGATATTTTACTGAGGTGTTCAAAACTGATGTTATTCTGCTCATTGGCAATACCACAGCTGATTTAAGGAATTGTTGTCACCAAAATTTGATGATTATTTTCTGCTCTGACAGCTGTAGCCTGAAATAGAACGATCCATGGGTAAACAATAAAGTTGCAAGTTACAAAGAAATTTGTTCATGTTCCCAATTCATGTATTAAATTCATGGACATACACTCAGCTAGCAACTAACTATAACAAAACAAATTGAAATACAACAATGAAAAAACAACAATAAACCTCTATCAATATTTAACAAATTGTTGCTATAGAAACATGCAACACAGAAAATATTTAAATATCAAGAATCCATAGGGGGCAGCACTGTCGGGATACTATCTACTGGTACTAAAATAAACTGGAAGTGGAAATTATAAATAGTACATCAGTTTAACAGATTTGGATGGTAATTATATTCTTACTACTGAATATGTCCAACCATCAACTGCCAATCGAGTTTACTAGCCATGAGCAGCTGAGCAAGTTGGACATACTTTAAATTATTTGTTCAAAGAAAAAGAGGAAGCCCTTTTCAGACACAGGAATCTGAACTTTCTGACTGTCTATTGCCCACTCTATATACATTCTGTAAGAAAAAAATTGCTTAGATAGATTCAGGAACTTGCTCCCACTAGCAAATATATATTAGTTGGAATGCACATTTGGAAGTGGTAAAAAGCCCCTGTGGATGGACAAAATTTTTACAATGTATATAGGATGTCCCCCAACCATATACAGTAATATCTGAAAGTACTATAATATAATATAAAGTTTTGAATACACTGTACATAATGGCTTACATATAGGTTAAATAAAACATTGGTGGGTAATCATATCTGGAATGGATACAATCTTAACAATGACTAAACTTAACAATAAAAAAACATTCTGCAATCTATTTAAAACAACCAGTTACTATATTTGATCATATTTTAAAAGGGTGTCCATGCAAAAACTAGGCATTAAGTGGCACATGACAAATTTGTTTCAAAAATGTTCACCCATTTCATTTCACAAATGCATTCTTTCTCAAAGTTTAATGATTGTTATGGATTAACTGCAACGATATTCACTGAAAAAAGGGGAGATAACTCTATAATTTGAGCAAAATTTAATTGCGTTGTTAGGGAACTTTAAAATCATTATCTGAGCCATCCAATGTTGATTCAAAATGAACTATACACTTTTTGACATACATATGGTACATACAAAATATTGGAAAACAAATTTAGTGGGATAAACTTTACCCTGTGCCATGCCGATAATAGGATCTGCCTGATTTTTACATGGACAGCCTCTTAACATAAACATATTAGGGTCTGGTTTCATATTTCACACACTGATAGTTGCCTAAATTCCTGAAAATACCACCAGAAAGCTTAACAGAAGGTAATAAAAATAAAGAGTTGGCAGGTGTAAAATATTACCTAGAGGTGAACCATTATGTTTACATTTGGGTCCTACTATAACCTGTTGTATCAGAAATGGGGAGTATTGATACAAATGTTTCATGTAACAAACAAAGCATGCTGGCATAGCAATTGTCAATATTACAATCCAATTACTTGAAATTGTGAACGCGGGAAAAGTTCAATTAAAAAATTGCTGTCAAATAAACAAGCGTATCATTTTGAACTCCGTTTTCACACATATAATAGAACATTTTACTTATATGGAATGGAAGAAAGTCCATTTTGTCAATAATTTATTCATGCATGTCAATATATTTATATGTACCAATACTGTGAAAGTACCATTGTATGAATGTGGTTTTCTTCTGTTAGGCAAATCACTTCCCATTTATTCATATGATGCAGGTAGTAAAATCCAAAATATCAAGAAACTAGGACCTGACATTTTCCAAACCATGAACAAATTGGTACCCACTGTTAAAAGTACTTTCATAGCATTTGCTAAAAATAAAATCCCTCTCTCTTATGTTTCTTATACAGGCATTAGTTTCTGTAAAAAGTATATACCATAACATTATCAAGAGTAATTGGGTATCTGATTACACTGTAATAGAAATAAATGCCTGTCGTTTCTCATATGGTCAGATGGTTGGTGAAAAACAGGATTTCACACAAAATAAATAGATGTATTTTAACAGTAATATATACATGTATGGCACGAAAAACAAAATATAAACATGTAATTTTCAACTAAAAACTAAAATGGAAAGGAAAGAAAACCAATGTACCTTATATTTAAATTCTATAGATCTTATGATAATATGTAATTGTAAATGAAAAAGAAGAGGACATGTAACTTACATGTAAATTAAAACATAGATTCTATGTTGATGCCATTATATAATAGTTAAAATGGAATACGAAAATAACTATAAAAGGAGCAAGAATGCCAAAAATTGATAAAGGTCAATGGTCAAGGACCTATTTCTCTACAAGAAGATCTTTGATATTAAGATGACCTAGTTTTATGACATTTTACTGTTTAAATAGATTTGCATGTGTGACTTATTTTTCTAAATGAAGTGTTTGGTTTTAGATTTTACCAGATTTAACAAAGAATTATTTGATTTTCTGAGGAAACATTTATGTGAAAAAAACACAGGAGGTAGACCAAGGGTAAGGGACATAACTCATGGAATCAGTGATATATTTGTATTATATTCAATATCACCAAAGGCTCTCAAGCATTCATTTGAAGCAGAATAAAATGAATCCAAATTAATAAGATGCTTACATAAGATTGATGTAAAATGCTACATACAAACATTCCAAAGATTTTTAAGAGGTGTGTCCCTTATCCTAGGTCTACATCCTTAATGCAAGCTGCAAAATCAAAAGCTAACAAAATATCATAAAAAATAAAACAACTTGAATGGTGGTATTTTTCACTGGTGAATGTTAAATAAGAAATGGAAGGTGTAAACTACAAAGATTATTTTTGATTTTCAAAATCTTGAATATCACAGATATAAAAAAAAAAACCAAAAAATGTTTACCAGTAAACATACTAGGAATGTGTAAGTAGATTAATGGTACAGAGGTCAGAGATGAGGTCAAAGGATATTTTACTCTGACTAATCATGTGAGGTGAGTTAAATGAGAACAATTGAATTCCATTCTAACCTTTGTTTACAGATGAAAGAAAAACATGAAACAGAAGTTTGACCCAATAAAATTATCAAATTTTAAAAAAAATTCTGGGAAGATTCTTGGAAAAATGGCAGTAATGTATATTATTCAACCAAATGAACATTTAATGCACTAAAAAATCAATTAACGATTTGTCTATTTAATGTAGTGACTTTTAACAATTACAATAATATATCTAAAATTTTCTTCAACACAACACCTAGGGTTCATAAAATATATAGTACCATGAATCTAAACATCATTTTTTCTTTGGTTTGAGGACAATTTCTATCATCTTATATTTTCTACTATACATCAAACAAAAGCATATAACAATAATATCAACTCAGGAAATAACAGTATATGTAGCTTTACACATAATTTTCTAACCAGATTGAAAATTTCTTACGTTTTTATTCAGTAAAATACAATTCATGCTATCACTGGGAAACTATGATATATAACAGAAGGGGAAAAAGTTGTTAAAAGCTCGACATGTATTGTATTTTTAGCCAGAATGGAAATTCCAGAAAGAAAGAACCCTAAATATCATGTATCGGGCAGTAAGGCTTAATATGCTATTATTTGTCATTATGTTTTCATCGTTTTATTGAACAAAAAACATACTATACTATATTTACCTTGTCACTATTATGTCAACTATCAGGCCATAGTTATTATATTTTTAGTTTTACATAATATTGAGGAGTAAAACATAGAAAAAAACAATCACCAAGAGATTCTCCCCAAGTTTTAAAAGATACCTGACAAAGCTTGAACTTGAAAAGCTATGTAAAATAATTTATTTTATCCCTAGTGGTATAAACTAAGATTCTTTTATACATTTCCATTTTGCATGAACACTAAGTTGGAGAAAAATATCAATATTTATAATTTACCTTGTACCAACTTGGCAAAATTTAAAAAACTAGAAACAAAACCAAAAAAAACACAACAACTTTTTTGCCTAAAATGATATTTATCAAGTTACTTGAATGATAGCTTCTCATGATACTGAAGTAATTAAGTAACCAGCAATTCTCATAATTCATTACTTAGATGTACATGTACAATGATGTATATGCAGCTAAAAAAATGCAACTTTTCTAAATATTTTGTTAGTTAAATCAGTCTTCAAATACTAGTGACCTTAATTCATTGATCTTTACATATTTGTAGGATAAAACAATAAATACATAATTTACTTGGCCTTTGTGTCAATAATACCAAATAATGCTGGAAATGTCTTTCATTTAATAAATGACTCCACAAAATGCCTAAATGAACTAAATGTTTTGGCAGTCTTGTAAGTTCTGTTTAATATATTTTGATCTGTCTGAACAGAAATATTGTAGAAATAACAATAATTAATGTTTAAAATTATTACTAACAACAATTTTGTTGAAACTCTCCAACAACTTTACAATAACACATGTACAAATGATATTGTCATATAATATATACATTGTGTATTGCAAATGAACACAGCTTGCATATAATTAATCAACACAGAAATAAAATCACAACTTATTTATACATTATTTATACTATATTCTGTTTATTAAGTGTATGGTCATAATTCATGAAAGATATCTATTAGAAATAACACCCAGAAAATCGGGTGGCAGTAACATAAGCTTGTTTGGCTTGTCAAATACTTGTAATTCAATAATTCAGATATAAAGCCTTATATTATTTCTCAGCTTGCTAATGTTTTCTCCATAAAGGAAAATATTTGAAAAATGTAAAAAGAATGTTGAAAAGGAAATTTCGAAATGTTTTTATAACTTTTTCGCTCAATGGAAACAATACCCTAACATATTTAAAGATATACATATTTATTATTTTAATCTAAGAAAACTTTTAGTAAAATTAATGAATACATTTTAATTTCTTATAATTCTTTAGGAAAAAATGATTTAATGAAACAGTAAACAATATCCTATCATCAATTGAAAACTGATTGTTCATAAAAATCTATAAAAATAATCTTAAAAATAAGTAACAATCAAGAATAGGATTTATTTACCTATGTAAAAAAACCTGAACATTTGAAAGGCTGATCACAGATCCCCTTACTTTCCAAAATGTTTAAGCAAAAAGGGCAAGCACTCATGACCTGGCTTTCAAGGTCAAGAACATAGAGCAAAAAAGATTTGATCAGGCAGAGTTCGGAATACCAGGCAGAAACCAAAATTGTGATGGACAGATGAACAAACCAGGATATCACTATATACCCCAACTAATCGAGATATGGAATGAAAGATATGAGAACACAAATTAAATATACATGGGAACACTTCTAAATGTTTTTAACATAGTTTATCATATACTTTACCAGCTTAATGGATATAGCCCTATTAGTACATGTATCAATGAAATTCAATACTAAGGTTATACCACTGATGGGACCACTTATTTATCTTCCTCTCTATTGGTATCCTAATGAAAGAAGAGTTGCAACTAGGTAACCTGGTCAGTAAAATAATGAATCCAGTCTTGAGGACACCAAGCACTTACAGACTTTACAGAGGAAGCTTGTTGTTTACAAATCATCATCACCGATCGTACTAAATGCATCGTTTGTTACTACACCTTTCTTGTCATTTTTCCCACTATTCATCACTTCCTGTATAGAAAAATAACAACTGGTTACCAAAATATGCCAAGATTTTTTTAAAGATTTTATCATTTACATCCTGCGATTGTAAATTCTGTATGATTACTCTGGTTTAAGAAAATTGCCGATGGCACTGACTCATAAAGTACTGTACTTAATATTCTTGCCAAAAATTAAGAATTTGTTTGGTGAGTGTTTTGCATTTATTGTTTGCAAGAATTTTATGATTAATGACTTGTACAAATTATCCAGTAGTAAGGGGAAGCTCCAATTGTGAGTCTGTTTCCATGGAGAAATCTAGATCTTGTTCTTTTCTTGCATGTTCATAAGAGTTATCTCTCTTGGAGAATTTTTTGTCAAATGTTTGCTTTACTACTAAGGAGCTTGTAAGTCTCATTATGAATATTATCTGGAAATTATAGAATTGATTGCATTCAAACCAAAGACACATTTGCATTTAGTTTCCTACTTCTGGGTACCATAATACATGTTATACTATTTTGTGCTATCAGATTTTATTTCCCCAGATAAACATGTTTTACAGTATAGATATGGTAAACTTTTTTTCATCAAGTTTTGTAATTAGAAAAATTGCTATGTTTACTAACAAACACATAACAAAACTACTCCCCATGCTTTTGAATGGGAGTTGGTACCATTTCTTATGTGTCCACAGGGCCACTTGATAAGACTAACAAGCTCTATTTTAATTTTGTTAACAACTAACCTCGTCTGGACTAGATAATGGAGAAGATACTAAACCAGTGGTATAACTACTGTCTCTTTTCAGCTGTACTTTCTTGGATGTACCTTTAATTCGGTCTTGAGGCTGCAAAAAATAAAGAAGATCATTAAATATAAAAAAAATATTATTGTATTCATCTTTAAAATGAACCTTTAACATTGTATGAAAAATATAGGGTCAAAATTTGATAGAGAAATTTTTAGTTCATGTAATTTTATGCATTACTGGTGGAAATGTGATGAAGTGATGTTTAAGTAAAATATAAACATCAAATTTCTAAGTCAACAGACCATGACTACAGGGGCATAAGTATGAAAAGAATACGGAATTGTGACGTAGTGATGCTAATGCATCCGCATACCAAATATAATTGACCTTGTATAAGTGAATCATATTAAAATGATGTTATCAGTAACCTTGACATTTAAATCTTAATATGGGAGGTCTTGTGCTGACATTTTCATCAAGGTGGGGCAGTTGTCTGACATATTCACCATACCTATTCTCATTATAACTAATATCTAACTTTCGCCTTCCATAACTTTTGCGGCAAGCCAGATTTCTCCAAAGCACTTTCTGGTCTCTTTTGAAGGTACCGCATTGCTAAATTTGATCACAATCTTCAATAAAATACACACAAAAAAAACCAGAAAGCACCTCTTTATCAATTATTTCTGTGTTATGTACATTCCAAAAGGCACTCTCAATACTTTATCAAAATGTAGAAAGAAAGCCCATCTCTGTCTTTGGTCTTTAATAAAATTGGTCTGAGAACAAACAAATACACTGTGAATGTTTGAAATACAAATACATTTTTAATGTTTCATTTTCCATCATAGGTATAAAAATTTTCCCAGCCTTTTTTATTACATCTTTATTTTTGATAAGCTAGTAATAAAAAATCTCACCCTTTTCATTTTTTTGCCCTGTTTCTGAGAGATCAGTTCATCAACCATAGACTGTAAACACATACTCATTAAAATGGCCTGAAATACAAGTAACATCTTCTATAAACAGTAAAAAACACCTTCAAGCAATATAATCCGTGATATGTGTATCAAGCAAAATATATTAGTGCTTTCCAATTTAATGTATTGTTTAAAACTTGAGTGAAATGAATAACACTGATCCATTGTGTATTTTCCCAAGAAAAATGATTCCCATGATTCATTTAAATAATGTTTCCTAGACAGTATAGCAAATTACATAAAATGACCTCTATTTCTGAACTCATTTTGAAATGTTTTGCATGTGTGAAATCCTCTTGGTGAAGCCGCTAGTAGACTTGGAATCAACGAGATTAAATGTGTTACATTATTGTTTATCCAGGTAAAATTCAAATTTCATTGTGGTGACATTACTAACAGTGAATTAGCTCTTACTTTCACTATAGCAGTGTGTGTGCTACAGTGAAAGAAAATGAGAGGCTAAGTTTTAATGCATATATAGGGAACTTTTCTTTAACCTAAATTTGTTTGACATTAATAGAATCAAACCTTTCAACAGACAAAAAAAAAATATTTTTATTACAAAAGGAGCACAATATTGCTTATTTATTTGTTTTAAAAATTGCTGATCTACTAATTATAAAAGCACAGCACTTGGATGCAATTCAAACCTTAAAAATGTAAATCAAGATAAAATATAGGGTTTGGATTTAACTTCAAGAGAAAACTGAAAAATAATACCTGATCTGTTTTGATATTGATCCATTGTAAACAATCTCTAGACATTAAATATTCAAATGATAACTCCATCTGGGGAACTGGTTTACTCTCACCATTTCTTTCCGCAAACTGAAAAAAAAGATAAAAAAAAAAATTGTAATGAAATCAACAAAAAACAAAAAAAAAACAAAAAGAAAAAAAAATCAGAAATACTATTTAATTTTTTATCCATATCAACATGATTAACTGATGATAGTTTTTAATTTTTTAACAAGTTTCATAACATTTTTTCAGGGCAGTTAATGCTTCATGCAAGCATCACCTGATGGAAAATATTATTTTTAAAAATCTGTATATTTCAATCTAAAAACTAAAAAAAAAATTCAATTCCTATTTAGGATTTGAACCTAAATGAAGCCACTGACAACAGTAATAAGAATTAATTTTCAACATTCAAAAATGAAAAAAAATAAATAAATAGAATGTTTCTTTCTATCTATTATTGTTTTCAAGATATTGGATGAAAACTGCTAACATCATTTTCTATGTTCTATTTTTTGTAACTGCAACCAAGTCTTTTAACAGATCAAAAATCCCCACACCAGTTCCATGCACGCCCCAAGGAACATTCATACCAAATTTGGTTCATATTGGTGCAGACGTTTCTGAGAAGAAGAGTTGAAAAATTGTTAACAACGACAGATGAAGACAATGAATGCCAAGTGGTGGCAATAGCTCACATGGCCTCTGAGCAGGTGACGTAAAAATGAGTATATTATATACAATGTAGATATAATGCATGTTTTTATATTAACTATACCTTTGTTTTTATATTAACTATACCTTTGTTTTTATGTTAACTATACCTATATTTTATATTAACTATACCTATGTTTTTATATTAACTGTACCTTTGTTTTAATATTAACTATACCTCTGTTTTTATATAAACTATACCTCTGTTTTTATGTTACCTATACCTTTGTTTTATATTAACTCTACCTTTGTTTTTATATTAACTATACCTTTGTATTATATTAACTCTACCTTTGTTTTTATATTTACTATACCTATGTTTTTATAATAACTATACCTTTGTTTATATATTAACTATACCTTTGTTTTTATAATAACTATACCTTTGTTTTTATATTAACTATACCTATGTTTTTATAATAACTATGCCTTTGTTTATATATTAACTATACCTTTGGCATAGAACTTGTTATTCTCCAGCATTTGATTCTCGTTATTTTAAAGCTGCCTTCCTTTACTGAATTCTGAAATAGAAATCATCAATAAGTATGGCAGATAATTTGTTTAGTCTATATTTCCATTGAAGGTAAAAACTGAAAAAAAAAGAATATCAAATTCAAAACCTCAAACATTCTAAGGACTGTACAAACATTTCCCAGTTTGTAATCAAATTGAAATCAAGCTTTTTTTTTGTTGATCTCTGAAAGTATTTACTATTTTCTATTTTAATAGGATATACACTGGCTCATTTGATTCATTATACCATATCAGTTTTACACACACACACATTTATAAATAATATATGTTATAGATTTACTGATTCAAAAATAACTATGTCCAATGTAGACTAAATCTTAAAACCCATTTGAATTAAATTAGATCTATTAATTGTTCCATTTCGTCACTGTATGAAGGAACACTTCTTTCTACTCTCTGTTTAGATGACCGTTGAAGAATCCTGGGGTTTTCCCTTTGAATAATGCATTCAAAATGGTGAAAGATGAAATGTGACTGGCTGATCCTACATACAGTGACTTTGAACAATTGAAAAGTGTTACTTTAATTAGATTGCTTATACTACCACATGTAAAGTAGCTGTTTTGTATTTGGATGTCTTTTTTTTACTTGTACCAGTATGAGAACTTAAAAATCCCAACCAAGATAATCAGTTCTTGAGAGTTTAAAGTATCAAACCTACCCTGTTCACTATAGACTTCTTAACAACAAACTTACGGCTGCTGTCTGTATTCTGAAGTTCATTTCTCTGGCTCCTGTACAGATAAGGACCCGTGAATTCCCCTGGGGATAATCTGTTATACAGGGCTTGAACTGGATATATCCATAGTACTTAAGGGTCTTGGCTAACCTCAGGTACTGAAAAAAAACCCAAATATTTCATTGAATACTTTATTGTTTTATCCATTAGTTGATATTTAATGCATATTGGAAGTAAATGTGTAAGTTTATCAACTGAGCTCCGTCAGTGTTCATTTCACATTGAAAACATGTTCACCTCATTCTGTTTGACCTATTGTTTCAGAGACTCAGAGTTAAATTCAAATTGATTAATGGCAGTGGTACATGGTAAGCCATCCCTTTTTTCCTGTACAAACATTGTACTTAAAAAGTTAGAGAGAGGATGCCAAAAGACAGCATATAAAATAAGAATTTCCTACTTTGAAGTCTTTGAAGAGGAAAATTTTGACTGATGATATAATAGTTAACATTTTTCATATTGGTGGGGTTCTTGTCGCTGTCACATATTCACCATATCCATTCTTATTATATTGAAGCATATTTCTAAGAAACAACTTTTCAATGGTTTGGTATTTTTCACAGTTAGTCCTAAACATTTTTACTACATGTATTTACTGACCTATGTTATTAATGAGGCAGGCACAATTTGTCTTTTTTGTCTTTTCAGTTTTAATGTAAAAGACAATACACTAGTGTAATACAGAATTATTAATTGCATTTTAATGTCACAGTTTTGATCATTTATTGCAATACATGTACCAAGAAAAAATCTCTTCATTCATATAAAAATTTCTAAAAATGCAAGTTTCAAGTTTGGTGATTACAATTCTGCTGGATTTTTTGCAATAATTAAACCATTGCAAACTATCAATATCTCAATTACTTCTTACCTCCCTTTTTGACCCTCTTTGCTGTAGAGTTGCTAAATGTTTCAGCTGTTCTTTTGTTCCTAGAGTCCATTGTCTCTCAATATCACTTACAGCCTGAAAGGTAAATTAAAAATTACAAAAAATGAAAATTATTCATGTATAAAAGGGCTTGAAAATGCAAATTACCACAAGATTTCCAACTGCTAATTTTCACTTTCTTGACGGGGACTTTCCATTGTTTTTTATGTTTATTGTTATTCATTTTACGTTTTTTCTATAGACTAGGTTGATTTTTGTCTGAGATGAATAGTTTTATTTCAGCTTGCTTTATGGTATGGGTTTTGCCTATCATTGAAGACCTAGTTGTAACCTTTAGAAGTTTAATTGTTCATTGCTTGGCATTTGGTGGATAACTACCTCATTGACAACCATGCCAAATCTCCTATTTTTAAATTCATTACCATCTTAAAATGCTTCCTTTAGACTAATACGAATAGGAGTAAGTACACATGTAGGTTGCTCACAGATTAAATTGTCATTCTAAAAGTTCAATGTTCATCAACATAACCTGAATGACCATATTAATTGTCCATTTCCAATGTGCTTTATTGATAGGCAAAATCTATACCAGTTTTTTTTCAAACAGCAGCACATTGGGAAAGAAGTTGTAACTACACAACCTCCAGAACACACGAGTTCATCACAGAACATCACAGAATATCATTTGTAACTACACAACCTCCAGAACACATGAGTTCATCACACAATATCACAGAATATCAGTTGTAACTACACAACCTCCAGAACACGAGTTCATCACACAATATCACAGAATATCAGTGGGGATCATGCTGTGTGTTTTTCTGTGTATACTTTTTTTTTTTTATACTTTTTTTGAGTTGTGTATATTTTGGTCTTTTTTCTCTCTGTTGACTTTTTCCCAGCCTACTGTTCCCTTGTTTTAACAATGAATTTCACCTAATTCACACGTCAAGTATTCCTCTAAAATTTGGATTTTTTTCTGGTTAAAATCAATTAAAGGGAGAAAGTCAATAAAGTAACTAACCTGAACATATAGTAAATTCATTGCTACTTTATTCTCTAATAAATCATCCTCATAACTCAGGTCCCAAAACCTGTAATCAAAGTATTATAATTGGAAATAGAGTGAAATCTGATCCAATTATGGAGGTAGATCTAGGGTAAGGGACATAACTCTTGAAATCAGTGATATGTTTGTATCATATTCAGTTTCCCCAAAGCCTATCAGCTTACATGAGATATATATAAAAATGATGAATACAAAAATTCCAATGATTTGTAAGAGTTGAGTCCCTTACCCTACGTCTACCTCCTTAAATTCACCGCACCATAATTTTTGGACACAATTCTTGTGCTTTTATGTCAGGGTTGAATATTTATCATTAAGGCGATAACTGTCATTTATTTAAAACTTTGAAATATCATTCATGGATAACAGAAAATAGTGACCATCAATTCAAGAATGAAAATAACAACCTTCAAAACAGTTCAGTTAAAGTTACAATGTACTTTCTAATGTAACTGTCAATTGATCTGCAAGTGCTTATAATTAATAATTTTGAGGAAAAAATCATAGAATCTATACCCTAAAACTGTGCAATGTTATCCAATGAAATTCGATATTGCAATATAATATCTGTCATTCATCAGGCAATCAGTGATACAAAGTTTTAAACAAGATAAACACTTAATACAGTTTCCATGCTATCCTATACAGAGCACAAATTAATCCATGTTGAACTGATTTATAAAAGGTTTACTTCTAGTTTTCTGTCTTTTTTTTTCATTTATTGTACATGTATATTCAAAAAATACTGCCATCTTTGAAAAAAATTACACATAATTTTTTTATTGTTGTTTCTATGTAGTATCCTATTGAAATGAAGTAGACAATCTTCGTTCATAATATTTCAGTACCTACCCTTTGCGTAGTACAATCCTGTGAGAACCAATCTTATTTGCATATTTCAGTGAGATGTAGGGTGATTCAAACTCTTGTAGTTTTCGAACAACTGTAAATTTACAAACAAATCTCAAATAAACAAATTCTAAATATAACTTTTAGAATACCAATGAAACAAATCTTTTCAAAAACATAAATTTTTTATGAATGTGTAATTTTACATAAATAATCTAATTCGATTTGTAACAATCTTTCTGATTGGTTGGTTCACTTTTAGCAAACAAGGCTGTTTTATGTAACCTGACTTAGGACTATGACCTTCTTAATGTTGATTGGTCCTAATTCTGGGATTCCAACAGTCCCAAATAAATAAAGTTTTGAACTGGTTACTCAATAGCCTGTTTTGGACCAGTTCACAATTTTTATAAACCTTTTCTCAGCCTTTAAGTATAAATTCCAACAAGGTTACTGAGTATAAGTAGTACAAAAATTGGAAAGGTACCTGAATTAAAACAGGTATATCTGCTTTCCACATAAGTAATTCAAGTATGTGTGACAAGGCATTAAAATGAAAGCATGTTAAGTTAATGCAAGATATAAGTATGACAAATACATTAACATACAGTATATTACCTACCACTTTACAAACCAATAAAAAATTGTACCAATGAAAACATTTTTTTATTAAATCTGTAATTCTTTGTAAACCTCAAAACATTAATAACCACAAATAAGCACACTGGCTAACTTAATTAAAAAAAATTAGTAACACAAGTGTTTTAATAACAAAATACATACAAAGAACCTCTTGGCTTGTGATTCTAGAATAAAGGCTTCTTAAGACATTTAGGATGCTTACCCTATCAGTGCACCTTGTTCATGTTCCAAGGGATATCAACTTTTATTTCAACAGGAAAAATTTCAGATGATTTGAACAGGTGAATCAGATTTTTTTCTGTTTCAGAAATTAAAATTTTAACAAGTGATTTTATTGAAGTGGAGAAATTTGCCTGATGCCCTCTCCCATTGAAAATTAAACCCTGTGCTCCCAGTTTTAGTTGAGTCTAGGTTGCTCATTTATTTTGTTTCTTTGCACGTGTCATTTTGGTTATTTCATGTTCTTTGTTGTGTGTGTCTGTTATCCATATTCCCTTGATTACTCTTTGAGAACCTGTTGACCTACCATTATATATAACTTACTAGAGTTATCCCCATCTCCTTCTTTCCGTACCAGGAACAGAGCAAAGTAATATGTATACTCCTCTGGTAATTCTAACTGGGAAGCTACAGCCTGAACAAATAAAGCATAGAAGGCTTAACATGCTAAGCATATACTTCAGCTTCAGAATGCTTGTCATTTATACTAGTCTACAACAGATAATCCTTAGAAAATGTGCTTTACCTTGAAGTTGCTGTCTCAAGCATTTGGTATATGAAATGTCCAAATATAATGTTCCGTCAATCAAGATATTTTTATGTTTTGAAATTCATCAAAACAGGTATATGCAACAAATAACACTAAGAAATTGCAGTTCGCAAGAAAATGCTATTTGTTGCCAGTTTTATTCCAGAATGATTTTTTTACTGGAAGTAAAAAATTCAAGCAATGTCAATTTCTATTTTTAAAAGCTGTTCTGAAGTATTTCTGATGGGGTAATAACTCTGAATCTGTTTTTTTTACTTCCTTGTTTAAAAATAAATCAAAATATGAAGTTATTTGTGTGTTAAAAAAATTTTCAAATTCATATTCTAAAAAAACAAATTCAGAATTAATAGCTACCTTGTTTTTAGCATTTGTACGTTATGTACAACATGTGAATTTATGGTCTAAATTATTGTGATTTACAGATGAGGCATCAATTTTGTACATGTTGTAGATTCTTGAATTTGTTAATTTGACAACCATCAAGTAAATAAAGGAGAAATTTCTCATTTGTTGGAAACCAAATATTGTGGTTTACTAAACAAAAACAAAATAAAAAACCAACAAAAATTGACACTTTCACAGCAAGCAATTGACAGGAAGAAACAAACAAAATGTTCTCCTTGTTTGTGCTCACTTCTCCCATTTTTCTTTGACAGGGAGACATTTCGGTAATAGTACTTTTGATTACATAGACAAAAATGTCAAAACTGTAATTTTTCAAAAAAAATTTACTAAAACTTCTCTTTCTCATTAATGTCTAGACTATGCCTTGAATTAAACGTCTACAGATTTTACACACCTCCAACACCTCTTCAGTTTGGTCCGTTGACATGATTTTGACAGTAATTTTATACCCATTCATCAGAAACACATCCATTGAAACAGCTTCTGACGTTTCTTTCTGGGTTTCCTGTAAATATGATATATTAGTAATTAGATTTTAGTTAAGCTAAACAAAAACAAATGTGTAATTAATGATATAATTAGTTTTATGACCTAGAAGTTGATCCTGAGTTGCAAATAACTATTTCCAATTTTGTCAACGCTGACAGAGATCATTCAAGTTCAAGGTGACATTTCCTCTTTTACTAAACACTGAAGACCTTCTGAAATTTGAGGATTTAATTCAATTAAAATGTTTTTGAAAATCAGATAACTCCTTCACAACATTCAATGCATTTTTCTTTACAAGATATGTTGTTTTTGGGCCAACTGCAGCCTAGGTGGCCATGAACAAACAATTGTCCTCCTAGTAGGGTTGTTATCTCTCTGACATATTTACCATATTCATTCTCCTAATGCATTTAATATAACTCTTTTTCCAACATGTGATTAACATTGATCATAGATATAACACTTTCACCCCGTTTTTTACCCCCGAACTTGATACACAATGTACATGTATATGTACCACCATTCAAGCACAAAAATTGTCTATCTAACAAGGTTTACTGTTAATGTAGTATTTACAACAAAAACTTTGATTATAGATTTAACACTTTCACTCCGTTTTTTACCCCCGAACTTGATATACAATGTACGTGTATATGTACCACCATTCAAGCACAAAAATTGTCTATCTAACAAGGTTTACTGTTAATATAGTATTTACAACAAAAACTTTCGCAGTGGAGACAGACGGCTAATTCTATAAATTACAATTAAAAATATTACCTGCTGAGCTTTAAGGAGAAAGCCATTGAAGATATCAGAATTTGCTATATTTGGTTCTTGGCTTACTGAAATAAAAAATATACTTAATTTATGTCTTTCGTTGATAATAAGAAGTATGCAAAATGAATATTTCAAACTAAAGAAGCATGCAACTGAAGCAGAATACTGATTTGTACATGAATTTGAAAGTAAGTGGTTTTACTTTTCAAATAACAATGAAAGCATGTGGACTCACTACTTTGAATTTTGACTTTCTGCTCTTTCTGTATCAATTTCGGATGTTTTGTCGACTATTTCCAAGTTTTCTGCTGTGCTTGGAGCATGATATTTAATTAGAAATGAATGATTTTGCCTATAATGTTGGTCATTAATGTGTCTATTATTTGACTTTTTAGTTTATTTTGTGGAGGAGTGTCATCGTTCTGTTATCACGGATTTTATTACTTTTGTAGTTGGCACCTTTCAGAGCTTACTTGAAGGTGTGTTGACCTTTTAGTGATCTCTGCATACTATTTTTTGAGGGATTATGTGATAATGCATTTGTTATGTTTTACCATATCTGTTCCCTTTCTAATGCTGAATAAGGAATAATCGTTAATGACTTGATGTACAAATGTATGATACACATACATGTACATGTACTTACTTATTTGTACAAAACGCTCCAACATGAGCCTACGTTCCTCCAATTTCTCAGGAGTCAAACCAAACAACCTTTTAGGTGGGAATGGGGGAAGTATTGTTGACCCGAACTCCTTCTTCAGCTGAAAAAGGAAATTACCATGAATAAAGTTATGTATCATTGCATTGAGTACCAATTTTAGACAAGTATTGTTGCCAAGTCGTGTGATCCAACTGCATGTTGAAGGCTAAATAGTGCCTCCGTGTTGCTGGTTATTGCAAATCCTATATAATCTGGAAGGCTATACAGTATCATTTTGTTGTTAGAGTCTAAAAAATACATTTTTTTATCTTTAATTTTACAAGTGCAACAGCCCAATTATTTTTATGTGTCATCAAATATAACTGCTGATTAGACAGATGGACCTTTCCAATTGTTCCGCCGAAGAGGTCGAATTTTACAGTGTAAGTATTACTACATGTGATAAGAGACAAAATAGACTAACAATATACTGGTTTTTAAATATGTGTACATGTCTATTCTATTCCTTGAATACAGATGACTAACTTAAATCTACTTACCTCTTCATTGAAAGAATATAACAAACTGTACCTCACTGAGCAATGGAAGACACCATTAATGTGAACATTAAAACTCTGCAATGGATAGGAAATAAATATTAACAAGTTGTATGTGTTACAAGACCTGCAAATTAGCATACTACAGATGCAATATATTTATAAGGAGAATGGATATGGTGAAGAGACAACTGCAATGTTCTTCCCATAATTTTAAAATAGCAGAGTGCTTACTGGCATAGCACAACTCTTATGGCCTTCCTAAAAAATTACAGCACAATGCCCATTGTGCATTATAACAAAAATTATTTACTAATAGCACTGTGCTAAGAAATCATGGTGCTGCAAAGTACAGCACTATAATGGCCTGAGGAGAACACTGCTTGAACCACACAGGAATGAAAAATGTCTACTTCGATTTAACTATATTTTTTAACATACATCTTACGGAAGTGAATGTAATGTTAAATTCTTTAGTGACTCTCATATCTATTATTATTACATGTGCTTTAAAATAGATTGCTAAGTACATACATGCAACATAACAAGTCAGTATCAGAATTGAACATTATACATGTAGAACATGTGTATAATGTACACATATATCTATATAACGTGAAGTTGATTAAACATATTTTAATCAGTTTGGATATACAGCCCATTTTTTCTGCATTCTAACTGAATAAAATATATTCTGCAAAATGGAAATATTAAAATTTAAGGATCAAGAGTACAGGTGTATACTACTATTTAAGCATGTATTACATAATTTTGACCTCTTGTACTGCTAATATGAATTTTAAGGTAAAAAAGTGATCTAGAAAACCCTGAATTCAAACCTTAAAATTCATGTTTATACACTGGTAAGGGAAAGATTTGTGACAGGTAAATAGCCATCGAGAAGCAATTGCCCCAGCAATACTAGAGGTTGTCTGGTAAGCTCTTACATTTTACATGTTATAAGCTCTTACATATGTTATAGGAATACAGAAGCAATCAGCTGATCAGGGTAATCTGATAATGACTGATATGTACATTTGTGTAAAATGGATCCCAATTAGATCTATTCCAACTTGTGGCCAGCCAATCAGTTGTATATTTAATTTCTACTGCACAATTAATTTGACTATCAATGCCAATTTACAAATGTAATATATGTAGGTCCAAATTGTGTAGAACTACTTGTACATGTGTATATAATTATAATTTCAATCTAATTAGCATATGTTTTTTCATGCAATAGGATTGGTTGATCACCTTCTACGACCTCAGCAATGATAGTTTTTACAACAGTGTAAATTCCATGTACATTTAGATATTGTAAACAACATGGCTACCATCACTTTAACATAATATATCACTGATTTAAAGCTTGAAATAGCATTACCGGTACATGTATCTGCTTAAATCCATTCATAATTTTGGCATCATCTATATTTAAAACAGAATTTTGAAAGAATATACAGTGAAACTTCTCCAAACCGGACCCTCAGAAAACCGGTCTTCCCATCAAACCGTCTATTTTCAAAATTTCGAGCCAATATACCTTAAAACCTGTGTGTTTTGTCTTGAATAGTTCGGCCACCCCTTAAAACCGTACACCGGCCGGTTTTTCACAGTTTTAGTTACAACTGGGGTCATTTAATAGTATGATCTTTACAAACTTGTAATTGTCAATTAATGTGACCTGAACCCAAGTGAAAACAACATAGGGGTGAAATTATTAGTTGATAGGTAATATACAAAAACAATACAATTACAATCAATAGCTCTTTGATCTTTAATACTCATTCTTTCAAAACCATGAACATTATTTTGCCGGCAGTACCGTTTGTAAAGTCAAATCATTTACAAATGATGCAAGCTTTGAAATGTAATAAAAGGTCAAAAGTTTGAATTGGCTTTAAACATGTTTTGACCAACAAACTGACAAGGTGTAGGGTTATAGAACACATTAATGGAAACAGCTCTTAGAACGCATTGCTGTTTTTCACAAAACCAGCCATTTTTTCTTGTCCCAGTGCTGGCCAGTTTGGAGACGTTTCACTGTATCAATCAGTTAAGCCTGTATTTACATTTTGTACATCGAATATTGAAATTGACAACCATGTCAAGTTGTTGCTCGAATATTGAGGTTTGCAACGTGAATTTCGTTAAGCGAGAGTCTATATTTGTAATTGACACTGAATGAGAGTGTACAAGAAATAAAAAGACTTTAAATATATTTCAGATAGTTTGGGACTTTAATTATAATGTATAAGGATTAAACACGTTTTTTTTTCCAGAATTTATGAACATACATAAATGGACCATTTACAATGTACTCACAAACCTGTCATGTTTTGAGAGTGAATGGTTTGATTTTACACATCAATTAATTCTGGAAAACAGTTTAGTCTTACAATCAAATTACACTGCTAAAGTTATTCAAAAAGTCAGTTATCACTCTTACAAGTTTCAATCTCTTTTCACGTTTCCTGCATTTCCAACAGTGCACTTGCCAAAAGTTGTGTTTGTAATATTCATAGGAAATACCATTCCTATAATTAAACTAGCAATGGTTTTGGAAATCTTGAATATTAGTTACATTTCCTGAAACATTGTACCTCGTGGTATGCAGAAAATGTAAATAACAGTTGCCCATGTTATGCCATTTTAATGTTCAAAATCATTTTGAAAAATCAATGCAGGCTCTTAAATGCATGAGGGGTATCATCCATACATGAATACAGTACCCATTTTTTTTCAAATTTGTTGTAAAAAATTTTCTGTTCTGACATATCCCACCTACATTGCAAAAGCCCCAATTGGAATGTTCAAAAGTTGGCAGGTACATTGTGTGTACCATGTGTATCAAAGTCCAAAAATATCTTGGAAAAGGGGTTTCCTGTATGTGAATTTACTCCAACTTCAGTCATATCATTAAGTCACAATGGCAAACATATTAGAAGTTTGATAAAGAAGCTGAAGCTGTTCTAAAACTAAAAAGGGTAAGAACTTATGTTTCTTCAGAAGTTCAGTTCAACTTCAAAAGCATATTGTTTCAGATGTTTTACCCGTTTCATAAGATACACATGTTCCTACTATAGTATGTATGATGAAAATCCAACAAAACTTTTTTAAAGAAATTGACAGGCAGATAGTGTTTCATGTACTAAATCAATATCTAAAAATGTAAGTATTCATTACAGAAGGTTTCGGAAACACAGCTTTTACTGTATAAATTACTACTATAAGTATTACCACTACCAGTCTGGTCTTCTTGTAAAACTAAAACTATACATTACCGTGTACGAAGTGCCACTTTCATCTTTCAAAGCCGATGTATCAGGTATTGAAAAGTGCATTTTGGAAACTGAATTGTACTTAGGTGTGTGATAAATCAGCTAAAGTATCCTTCGCAAAAATAAGAATCCTCCCCTCTGACATTTTTCTGGGAAGTTTAAATCATTCAGACGCTTTCATAAATTGCTCTTCAATACAAACACTTTCCCAACCTTCTTTTTGCTTTCGGAATATTTTGATTTTCTTTCGGTTTGTTTCTGGATTGTCCCTTCGATCAATTTACAACACAACTGGTGCCGTTGTTTTGTGATATCAACAACAAAATCAAGTATTATGCCTCCAGTATCATCTGATTTAAATGAAAAAGGAATAAATGCAGTTCTCCTTGGCCCACCCGGTGCAGGAAAAGGAACACAGGTGAACTTAAAGGCTGAATTTGATATTATACACGTGGATGACCTGTGTCACATAGATTTTGACCTCTAGTACATGTAGCTTTACTATATATACACTTGCAATCTCAGTTTAAGTTAAAATCTTACTGTTAACCTCTGGAACAGTTGATATAGCAGGTTTTCTCACTGACACTGTCTCACATGGGATATTTTTATATAAAAGCAAATTTTTATATAAAAATTAAGTTTTTTTTTCACAGATTTATAGTAAATTAAACCAAAAACCACACATAAATATTATATTTTTATGTGAAAGGTTGAAATTTTTATTGGTTTAGTTTGAGTCTCCTCCTAATGAGGGAAAGGTAACAGGTATGTTAAAGTACCACCCAATAATCACAAAAATGTTCAAATGTTCAAATTTTGTTATTTGATACATGTACCTTGGGGACATTGTTTTCTATATCTTCATAAATATCTGCCAATAATAGATTAAAGTCTATGTACAATATAGACTGGCCACTAAGCTAGAGAAAATTAGCCCCCCCCCCACAAGACAACAGAATTATGTGTACTGCATAAAATACTGATGCATCATAAAATTCTGAGTGAATTACAACATGAGGCATAATTCTCTGACTTACATGTATGCACCACAGCAAGATTTATCAATCACAGCTGTTCATAAAAGAAAGGTATTTGTTTCTATCTATGTATAGTTAGGCCAAAGAAAATAATAGTCTTGTTTCCTGCTACTGGCAAGAAAAAAATAGTTCAGGTAGGTAGAGAAATTATTTTTTTTTTTTTTTAAATTTTACACTGAGATAATGGGGTAACAATATAGACTAAAACAGTGCTTGAGCCAAAATGGCCATTAAATGTTAAGGGTAGGCACAAACAACTTAAGTAGACAGGGAAGCAGGGAACAGTCATACTATTTTTTTGCCCTTACTATTAAGTATTAATGAGATGGCTTCATACAGTATCAGCCCATTGATAGAAACCAGTCATTCCAAAGGCCATCCCATATAAAAAAAAATCCAGTAAAACTTTATTTGGTCCAGTATAAGCAAAGATCAAATTTATGGATAAATACTTGCTAAATGCAAGTTACAATGTACATGTAAAATTCAATTTTGCTAGTAGAAATTATTTCTGTTTGCTAAAATTTGCTGGTGGAATTCTACATTGTACATGTATATGGTTCAGGTTAAATATAACCCAAGATACTGAGATATAGCAAGTGTTAATTATTAGTACTTGCTTAATATAACTTAAGTGGCAACAGTTCCTAAATTCAATTCCCAAATAGTTGATGACTTGCTGTGCCAAAAGTTTATTCAATGTTATGAAATTATAACATGTAACATAACAAAATAGCTTCGAAAATAATCTTTTGGACCCATGAATTCCCAACAATGATCTTCTATGACTGTAGAAACAAGTGCATGTGTAGATCATGTTACATTATGAGCTTTTCAATTTTTGATCCCCAGTTGATCCCAAGTAAGGAGGAGAAACTTGTGTCCTATGGTAAAGACCAGGTTACTTTCTTATGTAGGCATTTTGGTCTGGCAGGATGAGCATGGTCACAAGACTTTGAACAGGGAGGAGTTTGCTGATGTTTAAGAATATCCTAATTGGGTTCAAAGGTGTTCAGATACATGCTTCTCTGTCTTCATTACTCTCAAAGGATTCCTTTTTTGTGACTATCCAAATGTTTCCAGGCCTCTGTCTTCTGTCTGCTCTGTTCTTTGTTGATTATGAGAGAGGATTTAGTAGGTATAATTTGATCAAGACCAGTTTCTTAGGTTGAAGGTTTATTCTGTATTTTTTTATTATCTTTACATTGTTCTTTGTAGTGCTGAAGAATGAAATAAATGATATGTGTTTAAAATATTATATGTATATGTTTATTATAACCCAAGGCAACCATATACCAATTGTCCCATAAAGTATACTTGTAAAATTGTATGATGTATTGATGTTGTTCTATAGTGTGTCCAAAAAATAGTAAAAAACTCTTGGCTAAATCCGTATACATGTACATGTATATTCTGCCAAAATGAAGTAATGTTTAACTATGTGAAATAACAATAGTAAATAGAAACACGATTCTGATCAGGCATAGCATTTGTACAAAATAGGAAATATTTCGAGCTACATGTAAGCTGACATGGAAAGGCTACAGCCAGCAAATTACATGAGTCTGTATATTGTTGATCTCTGTAATTATGAGAAACTTCAGTCAGTTCTGCCTTGGTGGCATGCAAATCAACATCAAACACTTCTTGCATATTCCTATGACCCAAGACTTTTTGGTCACATCAAATCTTATACAGGAAGCAGTTTTGTCTAGCATTTTCAAATGTCATTTTACAAATGGGTCAGCTTTATTCTAAAATTACTGTTGTACAAATCTATGTACAACTGTTGAAAGCTTAAATTATACTTTACCAACTTGTATTGAATTAATATTTTAAGTAGAATGATCACGGATGTCTTCATCAATGCATCATTTCACCTGACAAGTTGAAAGACGTCGATTCAAACATTATCCTGTATATTGTGTGAAACAAAAGCGAGGTTGCAGAGTGAAGTTTGGTTGTCAGGTTTTAACAGTTACTTTTTGTCCTCACTAAGTGGAATTTAATTTTGAGTATTGTAAATTAAAAATTAACACTGATTTTATTCATCCTTTCTTTGGTGCCAGTTTTGATACCAAACATGTATTCAGATATTAATGTTCCATGATATTGAATTGACTCAACTGACATTAATAATTCCTCATACATGAACATATGTTAACAAATTTTCTTTTTTGGAAGTGAAAGGCTACTTCTGTAATGTAATAATTAAGATGTTTTAATGTAGTCAGTAGCAGGTGAATATTTAGATACTTTTTTTAACACATATGTACAGTTTTTGTATATTCTTTTATCACCAGTACAGTAATAAGTTTTATAAACATCATAGTCAATTTGAGTATGAAATACAAAATGTACTTGACATGAAATTTCCTGGTGGCTCCTGTCAAGTATACACTTAGGACAAGTTTATTTCCTGTATAAGAATATACAAAGTGAATGTTCAGATATAAAATGTCATGTAACCCACAGTTAGAAATAGTAGCCTGCCCACCAGCCCAAGACTATTTTTTGGCAAGGCTGGCTAATTTTAGCAAAAATCTATATACCAATATTTAACCATATAGTAAATATATTGAAAAAATTGTATTCAGGACTGGCTAGTTTTTGAGAGTTTCCTACCCTGACGTAACCACAATGTCTAATGTTAAAGGTATGCTTCCTGGGGTAGTTGAGCAGAAATGGTCATTATGAGACTTTTACAATGAAATTCCTTGCCTGACTGCCCTTGCAAGTAAGGATTATGTGTGTTCAGTGTATCAATGAGTAGTCTAGAGAGCCAAGATACAATGTATGTTTTTATTTTTTTTTAGGCACCATGGATGGCAGAGAAGTATTGTGTTTGTCATCTGTCCACAGGTATGTATGATAAGGTTTGCTATAAACTAGTACAAAGAAATATATTTATTCAAGACAATGTGAAAAGAAGCAAAAAAAAATATCTACTTGCATGTTAAGTCTTGTCGGTCCAAAATTTTGAAATAAGCTTTTAATAAATGATACATGTAGAATACTGGTACACTACCCAGAGCAGATCCGAGGGCCCCCTTATCAATTGCAAAATTTATGAAAATAGCTTATTTTTGTGTACATGCATGCATCAAAATATGTTTATCTAGGATTTTTTGTGCCCCACCACTTTAGGTGATTCTCTGGATCCACCACTGCTACTGTCCTTTAGAGACCCAAAAGGGTAGTCAAAAACATTATAAAACCCTCAGTCAGGCTGGTCCAACTGCTGTATGTACATTACTAACCATATACAGTTATGATAGCAAGCTCATCTTCACCTTATTGTATAGTGTTCTTTAATTACGAATGTTAATAATATATATACAAATGTATGTACTAAGTCAGAGAATTTGTTTCATTTTTGTGCTTGGTGAGAAAACTTGGTATAATGTTATTATGTTATTGAGTTCATGCTCTTATAGGAAAATGTTGTATTGTTTAGGTGACATGTTGAGAGCTGTTGTTGCATCTGGGTCAGAACTTGGTAAAAGATGTAAGGATGTGATGGACAAAGGTCAGTTGGTTAGTGATGACCTGGTTGTAGAACTGATTGATGACAATCTAGACAAACCAATGTGTAGAAATGGTTTTCTGTTGGATGGTTTCCCAAGGACTGTAGGTCAGGCAGAAGCTGTAAGTTGTATCTTTTTCATTGTTTTCTTATTTTGTTTTTATGTCAGAGTTACGAGACTTAGAACAATGAAAAATGTAGGAGGGATCTTTCTGTAGTTTAGAGCAAATTTTTATTCAGATTATTCAGAAAACTTGGATTTGAGTGAATTTTGCAAATGAAAGGCTTAATTGCCTGGCTTGTATCTTTAATTTGAAGACTGCAAGGTTTATTTTTGTGAATATAATTGAAAAAAAAAGCATTTACAAGCTTATGCAGCTTACAAAAACATTTAGTTTGAGTCATGATTATTTTGATCAATTTTTTCTTCAGCTTGACCGCCTGCTGGAAAAGAGGCAGACCAAACTGGATGCCTGTGTAGAATTTGCTATTGATGATTCCCTCTTAGTGAGACGTATAACTGGTAGACTGTTCCATTCTAAGAGTGGCAGATCTTATCATGTTGAGTTCAATCCTCCCAAGTTTCCAATGAAAGATGATGTAAGTATAATGATCCATATGGACAACTAATATCCAGTTTCTGCTTTGAAAGTCAGGGGTCAAAACACTCCCAACACTTAGTAAAATCAGTCATAAGTTGATGTGGTAGATATTGTTAGGATTCATAGTACAATTATTAGATATTTTTGTTTTAGATGTGTTGTATCTTAGGCCAAAAAATGTATGTGTGTTTACTGTACCCTGCTGAAAAAAAAATGGGTTGGTAGGTTGACTTCATTTATTCTAGAATTGATTCAGTTTTAACTTCTAGTGTGAATCTGTAGTTCTAGATTTAGTAGAGGCATGTGTTGTTCTGTATCAGTGAAACAAAAAATATCTGTCAACATGATGATGTTTTATCATTTAAATTTTATAGATTAACTTCATTGTATTCAACAATGAACAGAAAATATAAAGAAAGGTACAAATGTCCATATAAAATCTACAAGTTGTTTTGTTGTGTCTAATATCACTGCAATCAAATTATTTTGGGTGTTTACAGACAAGCTAGAAATCATGACTATCATGTGGAAGATTTTAAGGAACAAATAGAACTATATATACTTTTTGCAGAATGATGGATACAGTCTCGTGATTCTTGAAACAAAATTTAATTTGACTGTCAAATTTTAACAGATGTTTTATGCTAATTAAAATCTTATTTAGAATGGTCTTGCCACCACTGTTTGTTTGCCTTCAGCTTTGCATGTGTCACATAATGATAGAACAGTCTTAAATATCTTTTTAACTTCTACATCCAGAGGGTCGAAGTAATCATGGTTTCATTCTTAGCTTTGATAGAACACTCCTTGAATTTCAAATTAAAATCATGGTGTCCATGAAATGTATCCACAAACTTTGTATTGTCACATAACTGGGCTATTACATTAGTCTTTTCCTTTCCATGGGTGCATTCTTTGGAAGTATGAGACGAGACATTTGACTGGGCGTACACCCTGAGGTCACCATGTTTCTTTGAATTGGTAATAGACAAAACCGGATGCCGGTGGAACAAAATTTTCAGATTTCTAATTTTCTGCTGATTTTTCCAAAAAAAATGCTTAAGGTCTGTGTTGGAAATTAGGGTCGGTCGGGGTACCGTAAACACATATTTATTTTATTTAGTAATACCATCACTATTAAGTGTTTATTTTTGTTAGATTTACAGTATTAGCCGAGACTACCCAGACTTTTTGTATTGCACTAGAATTCTAACAAATAGGCTTCTGGAGCAGGGTTATGTTGCTACAAGATTGAAGTCATCACTACAAAAGTTTTATGGTCATCATCATGAACTCGTGGATCGTTACAGTCTATCCATCTGTGCCATGAAAACTGATTTGTTCAATGTGGCATAGTTTTCTTTTCCTCTATTGTCTAACCTGGACTTGATTTTTACGAGCAACTGGATGAGTGTTTCTAGAAATTCAGAGGACACTTACCCTACTGGTGCACTTGGTCCATGCTCCTAGTTTTTAGTGGAGTCCTAGTTGCTCATTTGCTTTTGTTACTTTGTATGTATGTTTTTAGTTAGTTTATGTTCTTTGTTGTGTATGTCTGTTTTTCATGTCTGGTCTTTGTCCCTGGATTACATTCTTTTGATTACTGCTATAACCTTGGTTCCCTTGATTACTTTTACTTCCACAAATTTTACAATATTTGACAGCGTCCTTTGCAGACTGTTGTTATCAGGTTATGGCTTCCTCTTGTATATGATGAACTAAAAACATTTTAGGTCTTGACTAATCATGTTTTGGGATCTTTACTGGCCTGTTGATGCTTTACTGGCCTGTTGATGCTTTACTGGTCTGTTGATACTTTACTGGTCTGTTGATGCTTTACTGGCCTGTTGATGCTTTACTGGCCTGTTGATGCTTTACTGGCCTGTTGATGCTTTACTGGTCTGTTGATGCTTTCAGTAATGTCATTTTTCAGATATTATTTTCCTTATACTGTATGTTATGAAAAATGCAAAAATTATCATTTCATTATCCATAGCTCTACATAGCTTTTTTGATGGCTTCATAAAATTGTATCTACAAACAGGCAAAATTTTGAACAGGTATTACAAGCACTGTATTCTTGTGTCTCCAAAGTCCTGTACAAAATACTTTAAATGTGCTATTGTTATTTTCTAGGTAACCGGAGAACCACTGATAAGAAGATCAGATGACAATGAGGAGGCCTTGAAGAAACGTCTTGAATCCTATCACAAACAGACTAAACCACTGGTGGATTATTACTCTAAGAAGGGCATCCATACTGCCATTGATGCAGCCAAACCTCCTTTAGAAGTCTTTGCAGCAATAAAGAAAATCTTTGCTCCTGCCAGCTCAGATGATAGTAAAAAAGATGGACTTATGTCAAAAATCAAAGGAATGGGATCTAAATAGAGCTGTGTTGTTTAGAAATACAGATTCCAAATTTCTTGTATATTATTTTTTGCCAGGTTGCAAATTTCCTCCATTAAAGGTCTCAACACAAAATGATTAATTAGTCTGTGATTTCCTTTAAATCAGTGTACATCTGGTTTAGACTATCTTTATTTAGGTACATGTAGTATTTTATTAAGGTACATGTAGTATTTAAATCTCAATATTTTTCTTTTTAACCATTTACACATTAAAGTTACTTTCAAACTTATGTTTATATTTATAGAACATGTATAAAAGTATTGAGTATTTTTTTTACATGCTATTTGCATCATATGGAAATAGTGGAACAATTTAACACTTGAATCCTGAACTGTGACTTTTTATTTTGACTGAGTATAATGACCTTGATAATGTTTTAGTCATTTGTTTCATTACAAAAGTATCAACAAAGCCAAGATATTTTGAGATTTATATGTGTGCTCAAAATTTGATGAATGTGATTTTTTTTTCATTTAAGAAAGATCATGGAAAATGTCTATTTTGACTTATGTCACTGCAAAATGATCCTATCTTGTACAAATTACCTCACCATTACAATTGTAAAGATGTTTTGAAGAAAGTTTTTTTCATCTTTAAACCATAACTTTAATTCAGAACTTAGTATTTTAATACAATAAATACTTGGTTTCAGACTTTTATATTTTTGCATTAAAAAATTGAAATAATTACAAGTAGGTGTATAAAAGCTTCAGTCATTCAAGGTGATGTTGTCTACGCAGTACATCATTTCATGCCTTACATTTTATCCATTTTGCACATGGTAGAAAAATTAAACATGACAAAAAATATCCTTCAGGTTTTTTTTTACCCCTAAGTTGTGGTGTTCATATACTTGAGTTGTTATTCCATCTTGTCTGCTGGAGATTATATTATGATATCCATTTTTGTCCCCGCCACAACGCGGAGCGGAGACATAGAAATGCTGGTGTCCGTCCATGCGTCCGAAGCTTGTGGACGCAACTCCTCAGAAACGGCTGAATGGAATTTGTCAAACATTTGTAATTCAATTCTTTCTACAGCGGAGGGGGACATATGGCTACGTGTAGCATTCTTGTTCTACCTAGCACCTATATTTGGCTTCCTCATGATTTTGCTTGATATCATAAGTAATTGTACTCCTGAAATTATTTTGATAATTTATCATTGTAAATATGGAGATAGTCATTATGGAGCATTAAGGCAATTAATGAAACAGTGTTATCTGATTATAATCATTGGATGGAAGTTGTTAATTGTTTTCCAATTGTTACCATGAATTGCCTCGTATTTGTTGAACATTTTATTGAGTTCTGTTGTTTTTAATTTTGAATTGTCCATGTTAACTACATTCCTTATCAAACTCACTACCATCATACTGTAATAGTACTTAAGACATCGATGATGATTAAACTTGATTATCTCCCTCTGTTCCAGATGGTTGCTGTAGTTGTGAAGTTTAGTGAATTTGAGTGTTTTATAAACAGTAGAAAACAAATTGTTAGATATATAAATACAACCATTACTCATTTACTGTCTTTTAGATTGGTTGTCTTTGTTTTGTTAGAAATCTTTTATTTCTAACTGCAATATGTGAAGTATGCAAAAACTATTTAACCTTTAAAGACCTAAACAGATGAAATAAAATGTGTTTGAAATAAATGTTTTGTTTTGTTTTAAAGCAAGATTGTTTCTTCGTCTATATAATTCATTTATGAATCTTCAATTTCTGAAGTATTTGGTTCTAATACTGCTAATGAGAGGTTACTCCTTGAAACAGGCATACTGCATACTAAAATTAGTAAATTTGTATTTGTATTTTTGTATTGACCTTGCATGACTGTAAATGGATTTAATAACTCCAATTACATGCAATGGCGGATCCAGGAGGGCCCTGGGAGCATGGGCCTCTTTTTAAAAAATTGCAATTTTCAAAAATTGTTGAAAAATTGTTCAAGATACCCTCAGAGTGCAGGATTTGAGGTTTAATATTTCAAAATTTTCTTGGGGGGAGCATGCCTCCAAACCCCTCTAGCAATTCTGGATCACTTCATCAACCTCACTGGTGATCCTGTCAAGAAATTATTTTTGGTCCCCTCCCTTTACCTAAAACTCTGGATCTGCCACTGACATGCACTTGTAAAGTTTTTAAGTTATAGAATGGTACATATATTATGTTGCCATCTTATCATTGCTAAACACTTAATTTCAGTCCATGCTGTAGCTCTAGAGAATACAACAAATTTCAAACTTTAAACAGGCGATTTCTTGTCACAAAATGAAAGATTGTATTTATTTATCTTGTCCACATTAATTCAGAAATTAAGGACAAATAAGGCTTTAAACATGATTTTGCAATAACTTGGTTTTACCTGCTTATATCTTTACATTTCCCATGGGATTTGTTTCCACTTCTTTTTCATATTACGTAAGTGTCACTTAAGGTATTAAATAAAAAGGGTAGAATATTGAATAAAAATATTATAAATAATATCAAGATATTATACCACTCAGTATTCTTTTTCACAATTTGAAAGAGTAATCAAAATTGAATTTGTAATCTTTTTTAAGATCAGTTGTTTAAAAAAAATAGACACACCTTTGAGAGAGTAATCAAGGGAACCAAGGTTATAGGAAATACACTTGCCAGTTTAACGACTACAAAATCTATTTTAGGCTACTACTGTAATATATGTTCATTGCTTGCTGGTTATTCAAAATGCTGCCCGTTTAATTACATAAATGTGTAATTTGGAGAATCAAATAAACCTTTTCATGCCATTTGTGGGCATAGTGGATGAGCATGGGTGGAGCATGTTCCATATACACTTCCGTGAGGAAAATTCTTTTGTTCTACCAAAGCCCTACCTCGCAGAAGTGTATATTGGGCTTCCTCGTAAACTTACCACAAAAGGGTCTATGGCAAAATCACTAGGAAGAAAGTCGACTCATACCCATAAAAAAATGGAACAATTTTAAAAGAAAGCATAGCGCTGATTTGAATATAGAATTCGCTTGAATTTTAAAATCTAAGTCTTAAGCATATCACAGAACATGTAATGAAAGCTCTAAGCAGTCCGGATGTTTTAAACGCAATAGTTCCACTTTTATGTGAAAAAATCACTGAGTCGCTCACAGAAATTGCTAAATCCAGTGTTAAAACACATGTAGACAGTGAGATAACACTACGAGAAATGTAAACACTCAACAACAGACCATTGATAGCCTAAATGAAAAAAAACATGTAAGCAATTTATTCAGATTGCTGCTCTTGAACATTCAATGAATGAGCAATCACTAGCTATGAAAGAACGAGATTCAGACATAGATGCATGCATTATACAGGAGAAAACAGATTGGAAAGCCAGGAACAGTATTCTAGGAGAACTTCTCTTAGGTTCCATAATATAAAGGTACCCACTGAAAATGGTCGCGTAAAACATCCAGTAAACACAGATGATTTGGTGCTGGACGTTGGCAATAACAAACTTGGATTGAACATTAGTATCAACGACATTGGCAGATCTCAAGTAATTGGTAAGGTTAGAGACGGAAAATCTCAGGTTATTGCAAGGTTCTTATCTTACAGAGTTAGACAACAAGTGTATACCAACAAAAAGGAACTGAAAGATGATCCAGATGGAATTTTCATTACCGAAAATTTAACACAATTCCGATCCAACCTTACTCGAAAATTAGCCGATCTAAAATATAACGAAATCATATACACTTTCTGGACGACTGGTGGACGCATCTTCGTGAAGGAAAATGAAAAAAGCAGAAAGAAAATAATCCAAAATTTCGGTGACATTGACATCATCGAACGTAGAGCTCAAGTTGTTGCTTCTATTCGAGCTAGTCGGCAGATGTCAGAAGAACCGAGAGATCTAATGCCCTAAAATCAAAAGTAAACTTGTATTTCTGATATTCGAAAGTGTAACTATCTTAATATGCCATAAACTGTTCCATTGTCATGTGCTTTATATTAACTACATCTTAATGCTGTCTAAATCATTTGAAAAATCGCATTTAGATAGAATCATGCATATTATACCCTGAGTTCAGAACAGTTAATGTTCAATGACTTGATAGATAAATGTTCACCCTAGTAAACCTGTTTTCCCCTACTCCTTCAATAATTATGTCAATCGTACTTTCATCACGTGTGATAGTTTCCGAACGAACCTATACACTAATATATAATTTGAAAAGTAATTGAGTGTTGTCTTGTCGCCTGTTTAATTATAATAATACCGTACTAGGAATTTAACCTATGACCCAACTTGAAATTTAGCCTGTTTATACAAACATGTTTTCATTGAAATGCTTATCAAATTTCATGGTTCATTACAGATCTCTATACTGGAGAAATTATTGTATAATCTAACCTTCATATATCATCAATTGAAATATGCAAATTACCAACATTTCCTTTTTACAGCTTCACAATAAATACAATTTACTAAGTGACAAAATGCTTTTATTGATTCCAAATGTATAATATAAAATTAAAATCTACAACTTCGTGTTGATTAAAAATCAACTAAACTTTCATTGATTGTCTTCCTTTTTTATGTATGTTAATCTTATATCTGTTAATTTTTAACAACTTTTTTTACAACTGTTTTCCTAAAAATCCTCTCTTGTGTCCAGTGACCAACTGAATGACTCTCTTCCTGAGATAGGACTCATTAACTAGTATTAAAGTATTGGCTTATTCACATTCATTAGTTCGATTATTTTATTTATTTATTTCAGACTTTAAAAATCAAAGTTGCCGGTCACAAGAGACTTTCTTGACCTTCAATATTAATTTATAACCAAATTCTATCGACTTCTAAACCAGATATTGATATGAAATATTGTTAATCAATTTCCCATGTTTAACATTTGTTTTCCAAAATGAAACTCAAACCAGCCTTGTACATAATTTTACTACATATACTCATTCCATTTGTATTTTATTGTATTTTCTTAACTATTAGTGGATGCGATGTGATGTGCAATTCTGTTTTTTTCATTGGAAACATTCCTTTGGTTGCAAGTTTATATCCAAATACATACTACCAAATATGATTGACTAACCTACGCTGTTCTATACTGTTTATCTCGCTATTGGCGCTTCAATGCATAAATCCCAAAGTAAATTCTGTATTTCTATTATATCTACTACACTTTATTCTTATTATTGGAAATATTGAATTAAATCCTGGTCCCGAATTTGCTAATTCTCATAATATTTCATTTCAAAGTAAAGATTCGTTAACCGACAAATCTATCTCCATTTTTAACCTCAATGTAAGAAGTATCAGAAATAAAACGGCATTTCTCGAAACTTTTAACGAAGAGTTTGATATTCTCATAATAACAGAAAGTCATGTTGATAGCTTAATAAAAACGATGACATAAATCTAGACTTTTTTAATCCGAATCCACTGCGGAGAGATCGAACCAACACTGGTGTGGGTCTGCTTATTTACACAAAAGATGATATCGACATTTCACATCAACCTGAATTAGAAAATGACATCGATGAAAGCTTATGGGCTGAAGTCCATGCTAGAGGCCAATCCTTTTTATTGTGTAACACATACCTACCACCCGGAATTGGTATTGACTACTGGGTAACACATACCGTTTGCATACCGACCGACCGGAACTGGTATTGACTGCTGGACACGTTTAAGTTATTCAATCGAACTCGCCCAACAGGTAACCGAAAACATCGTGATCGAGGGCGACTTGAACTCTAATCTCTTAGCTACGTCTGATAATAAACTTGTTGATTTGATGCGTAACTTAAATCTTCAAAACGTAATAACAAAACCAATCAGAATTGTTAATTATAGCAGTACTTTACTTGACCCTATAATCATAAGTGAAAATACGAATTGCTTGTACTCTGATGTATTTAATATCCCGAATGAGATTAGCGATCATTATGCAGCAATTGCAGTGATCGAAATTTTCATAGCCCTAAACATTCTCTTACAAGAGATGTGTGGGAGTATGATAAACTGGACACTGAAAAATTTGACGAGAAACTTGGAGCTATAGACTGGGAAACTAAACTTAATAATTTACTTGATATCGATGCCATGTGTGTTGAATTTACAAATACATTTATTAATTTGGCCAGGGAATTTATACCAATAAAAACAATTCTCATACGTGATAAACCTTGGTTTAACTGCACTATCAAAAAAGAAATTAGAATTAGTGATCGATTGAGGAAAAAAGTCTTGAAGCATAAACGGGATCAAGACATCCAAAAATATAAACATCAACGTAATAAGGTTTATAATATAAAGAAGATTGCAAAGGAAAATATTGAAAGTAATTTAGATAATATGCTTCTAGAAAACTCTCCTAACTCTAAAACCTACTGGAAAATCATGAAAAGTCTATGGAGGTCCAGTAAAGCAAACACCTGTATTTCACCTCTTCGTAACATAATAAACGATTCTGGTATTAATGAAATAGCATATGATGATAATGATAAGTGCGAACTATTGAATAATTATTTCAGTTCAATTTCAAACTTATATGAACAGGATGTCCATCTTCCAGACTTCCGGTTGAAAACCGAAATTTCGATCAGTGATAACGTAATCTGCGAACAGGAGATCATTGATGTCATACAAATTTAGATGCTAATAAAGCATCTGGACCTGACAAAATTAGTCATAAAATGTTAAAGATCTCACCCCAAAAATTTGCTGTTCCTCTTCAGATTATCTTCAACAATTCTTTAAGACAAAGTATATATCCTTCTGATTAGAAAGTTGCCTTTGTTACTGCCATTTTTAAAAAGGGAGACAAATCTATTCCCTCAAACTATCGCCCAACATCGCTTATAAGTTGTGTGGGTAAAATTATGGAAAGAATAGTTTATAAAACATGTTTACACCTACCTCGTCAGTAATAGTTTAATCTATGATTACCAATCAGGGTTTCTACCGCAACACTCAACTGTGCATCAGCTATTAGAATTGTACAACACAGTACTGAACACAATGGAGAAAAAAGAATACAACTGTTTCGTCTTCTGCGACTTTTCCAAAGCTTTCGACAAGGTCTGGCATCGTGGTCTTTTGTGTAAATCAAAATCGTATGGTATTAAAGGAGAGCTATTAAACTGGTTCGAAAATTATCTTTCATGTAGAAAGCAAAAAGTAGTGGACAAATCTGCGTCTTCTTCCTTCGCTACAGTTCTAACTGGAGTCACTCAGGGATCTGTACTGGGACCTTTACTATTCCTTATATATATATAAATGATATCAGGGACAAATTATTTTCTCTTACTAGATTGTTTGCAGATGATACGTCTTTGGGTTACTCAAATTCCAGTCTTGAAGACATAAAAAATGTAGTTTATCACGATTTAAGAGAATTGAATGATTGGTCCTTTAAATGGCTTATGTCAGATAAAACTGAGATCATGTGGTTCTAATAATGAATTACAGGAACCTTTTACTGTCTCATTCGATGGGATGCAAATACAAAATACAGCCACTCATAAGTATCTTGGAGTAACATTCTCTGATAATGGTAAATGGAACACTCACATTGATAACCTTATTCTAAGTGTATCCAAACACTTGTGTGTACTACGAAAATTAAAATTTAGATTAAGTAGAAAAAATCTCAATAAGTTATATCTTGTCTTTATACGCCCCATCTTAGAATATGCCAGTGATGTCTGGGACAATTGTGGTATCACGTACTCTGACAAGCTGGAAAAACTGCAATTAGAAGCCGCGAGGACAGTAACAGCTCTTCCAGTATTTAGGAAATGTACTATTTACACGAAGAAACAAGTTGGGAAAAATTGTCAGAAAGGCGAAAAAAGAGAAAATTACGAATGTTTTACAATATACAAAATGACAGTGCTCCAGGCTATCTCCGCAAATTTATCCCTCCTCCTGTTCAGAGTACAACAGTCTATCCGCTACGAAATGGATCTGATATTATATTACCCTTCTTTAGATTATCATTAACTAGTAAATCATTCATACCATCTGCTATAAGAGAATGGAACAATTTAAGTGAAGACGTGCGAAATGTGAATTCAATATCAGGATTCAAATGTGCAATCCGAAGCAAAAACACCTTGCATAAACTAGACATTCCCCAATATTTTAGTTACGGCCCTCGTAAATTAAATATCTGTTTGACCTAGCTACGATTTTCTGTGTCTTTCCTTCACTACGATTTACACAGAGTCCATATTGTAGCTGATCCTGCGTGTAGTTGCGGTGCTCCAATTGAAAGTGTCTACCATTTTGTTTCTTCGAATACAAAAAATATACAGAAAACCGTATTACACTATTCGACAGTTTACGCTTAATTCCTTTAAGATTGGATGTTTCACTGCTTACCAGGGGCAGTACTGATCTAACGTTCGAAGAAAATATACTTATTTTTGATAGTGTCTTCATATTTATTAAAAGGTCAAAAAGATTTCTGACCTAATATTGTTATGGAGGTAAAACCAGTGTCACACAAGAACAGCGCATCAACTCGTCCACTTTATGTTTCTCTTCAGTTTTGTACATATATTTTTTGAAACTTTGGTGTATTATATATGCATCGTATACTATTGTTGATGGGAAAAGATTTCATACGTTGGTAAAACTTGTGTCCTATCCCTTTTGTAGAGTTAACAAATAAAATTGTTGTAAACTAAACTTGAATTTTATTTTGAACAGTCTCCATCTATGATGATTAACTGCTAGGCTAAACTGATTAATGAAATATAGTAGGCTGCCAACCCGCATGGAAAGATACATACGATGTGAACATAACTTTTTGTAGTTTTTAACTGGTCTCGAGCTGGTATGTCCTTTAACTAATAGAGTCCTTTGTTCATTTGTGCAACGTATAATCAGTTTCTTTATTTCTATTTTAACAAAGGACTCAGACCTTTTAGAAGAGATTTTAAATGTGTTTAATTGTGTAATAAGTTTTGTGCCATATTTTTTTCACAGTGGCCAGATTTAAAAGGGAGATGATTGTGCTTTAACCCCGCCGCTCTTTTTGCGCATGTGCCCAAAAAGGAATTTCTTGTCTGTGTGTATTGTTTCATTTTCACTTTTAGTGTACATTTATGTTAATGCGGTATATAGAGGCAACAATAGAAGGTGTTATTAAAAAAAACAACAACATAATTTTCTACATTCCTAAATAATTTAGTACAGCTGCCTCTGAGATTTAGAACTGACACTGTAATACCGTTCTTTTAATGGCTTTGCACAATAACTGATACATAATTCAGTTAAATACTGTTTATATGAACTCTACAATCCCATAACCTTTTATGTGCCACCTTGACACTGAAACACTACAAAACTGTCAAAAAAATGATGGAGGATTGTTTACGTGTTTTTTTTATACGATGACAAATGATCATTGGGATCACCCAGTCCAATCTTCCATTCTTTGTTACTTTATATATTCTGTTCTGTTTACTTAAATTTTGCTAGTGCAAAAGATTTTATTTACGAATTGTTTGACTTTACTATAGGCCATTTAATTTTTAATAGGAGTCCAAAATAGTACCATGACCCTAAAAGTACTTTAGCTATGATCATGAGTTGGCCCAATTTTTGGTAAACTATGACCCTAAAAGTACTTAAGTTATGATCATGAGTTAGTCCAATCTTTGGTAAACTATTTATGAAATATAATGGATTTGATTATTAGATTTCACACGGGGAACAAGAAAATAACAAGAATTTTTTTCTTAAAGATAATTTTATTGATTAAGTATTTATAATTCTTTAAGTATTGTTAGCTTTAACAAAGATTTAGTATTTTCATCCGCTTGTATTGAAAATAAAATTCGATTCAAGTAGTTGTCAACTATTTAACAAAAACGAGTTTTATTTACTACTATAAAGATGGGTAAACAATTCATTAATTTTACCTTGAGAAAAAGTAGATTGATTGAATACCATCATATAAAAAGTACATGATGTGATTCAAGGCTTAAAATCAAGCCTTTCTTTAATGAGATTGAAAATGTTGTCTTTTTAAGATGTTACAGTCGTAATTAAAAAAATTTATACTTCGGTTAGCTGTTTTAGTTATCTTCGTCATTTCAATGAAAAAATACAGTGTATTTAGCTTGAACCTTGTTTCGATCGTTCCTTCTCAGTAAACAAAGGAATCGCTTCCCTAACTTCCAGCATACCTACTTAACTACCCTTATTCAAACTTGCGAGTATCGGAGTAGGAAAACCGCTGATAACAGCATTTTAATTTAAACATGACCTTACAAACCGAAACATTCGATGTTTTATTATAACCCAGCTTAGACTAGGGGTATAAAGCGACAAGGGTGTCGCTCTGCCTGCCCTTCCATCATTCCTTCCTTCCTTCTGTTCGTCCGTCAGTATATATGTACATCCTTCCGTTACACAGAGGGGTACCGACATATCATATCTTACTTCCCCTACATCACTGTATGTAATTTAATGAAACTCTCCCAGAATTTGTTTTCCATATTCTCATTGTGCACGTCCTATTTCTATTTTGTTATAAATCAATTTGGAGGTTTCACATTGCACAATATGGACTTAGTCATTTATCTAAATGGGCGATCTGGGATCTCATCCGTTGCTCCTACACATCGGAATGGATTTCAATTAAACTTCCACAGAATATTTTTTAGATATTGACATTGTTCATGTTCTATTTTAGGTTTTGATCCAATCGGATTGGAAGTTTCACGTAGCAAAACACGACCTTTGTCATTTTTGAATATTAGGACTCGAGATAGCCATCTCTTATTCGTAACTTCTATATTCACAGGATCTTCATTGCATATTCATATTGTGTACCGCCTATTTTAGATTAATATCAAAATCAATATTGAGGTCTAAAGGTGCATGTAACGGTAGCAATTTAGTGACCATTGTATTGGTCACTGTTTTTTTAGTGTGAATTTGAATGTAAAGAAAAAAAACGAGAAATATGTCAAAGACAACAACACATTTAAATGCAAAACAGCCAAGATAGTCTATGAAACCTCAATGTATAGTGTGAAACGGACCCCTGAAGATATACCAGCTCATGGAAAGGAGAATTTCTAAAACACAAAGGATAAAAATCAAGATAGCCAAGACTAAGTGTTCTTGATTTTAAACAGCTACAAAATAAGTGACAGACATGACCTAGCTTGTTCGGGCCCAAACCAATACCACTAGTTAGCTGAATAATGATCATTTGCCTAATGACTTAAATATCTAATCAAGACTTAATCGTCAAACAAATGCAAAATGCTAAGTTTCGTATACGATTCGATATTACATTTTGCAACTTACAGTACAAAAATTCTGACTATTTCAAAATTATCAAACTATGTTCCATCACTTCAAGTGATATATTTGACTACAACGATTATGAACCACATTGTACCATATCAAAATGTGGTATTAAAAATTGCAAAACATGCAACATTCATATAACCGACTCTTATTTCTCCAGTTCCCTTACGTACAAAACCTTCCATACAAGAAGTCACGATGACATAAGTTGCAAATCAACTTAATATATGGATTAGAATGCAACTTATGTGGTTTAGTATATGCCGGAGAAACAGAAGAGCGATTAAGCAAAAGAACGTACGGTCATCGTTCGGGAATTACACCGCCAAATTGGAATTATAACTTTAAAGTTCTTATGGATGCCGTGGAGGACTATGCAAGAAATGGATAAAACAAGAACAAGAAGACATTAATTCTCTGTCGGAGTGGTTAAAGGCCGTGAGGTCTTTAATTTTGAAACGAATGACAGTTTTAAGTAGGTCAATGAGTGCCAAGGCTACACAAGTTTTCAAAGACCCCGATGTAGCAAAACCATTGTCTACTATACATGACAAATATGTTGTCGTACCAGCAGACAAAGCCAAAAATAACATTGATTTTGTCTGCACAACGTTTTACAACCAATGTTTATTATCAGAGGTAGACGTAGAAAATAATAGCAGTGATAAGACCTATACTGCTACCACACTGTCCAAAGAAGAGATTGTAGAAAACCATAAATCCGTCCTCTTTTGGTCTCTCTACCAAGGACGATGATTGTGATTTACCGTCTATGTACTGGATTCCTAAACTCCACAAGAATCCATACAAACAACGTTTCATAGCTGGATCTGCAAAATGTACCACCAAACCTCTTTCAAAACTTTTAACTTCCATACTCACAACTGTCAAAGAGGGTCTGCAGTCCTACCACAGCACTTGTTACTCCCGTAGTGGAATTAATTCAATGTAGATCCTAAAAAATTCGAAAGATCATTTGGAGACAATGAGTACAAGACTATTATATATCTGAATATAATAGCATTAAAACCTATGATTTTTCAATAATGTATACGTCTATTCCCCATACTCAGCTAAAATCCCGACTTAAAAACATTATACATCGTTGTTTTTCCAAAAAAAGATGGTACACCTTGATACAAATATATAGTTCTTGGTAGAGATTCCTCATACTTTGTAAGAAAGAATTCCTAATCATCTTCCAAATATACAGAGCAAGATGTTTACAAAATGCTGGAATTTTTAATCGACAACATATATGTCCAGTGTGGTGGACGTGTTTTTCAACAAACGGTCGGCATTCCAATGGTGCTCCTTTACTTGCTGACCTATTCCTTCACTCTTATGAGGCTGACTTTATAACTGATCTTATCCGAAAGAAAGAATATCGTTTGCCTACATCCTTTAATCTCAGTTTCCGATATATAGATGACGTATTATCTTTAAACAATCCTAATTTCGGGGATTTGATACATCGCATCTACCCCAAATAACTTGAGGTTAAGGACACTACAAACACTGCCATGTCAGCCTCATATCTTGACCTACACTTAGAAATCGATGGTAAAGGAAAACTATTGACCAAACGTTACGACAAACGTGATGACTTTTCATTCAGAATTGTCAACTTTCCTTTCATCTGTGGCAACATCCCTTCAGCACCTGCGTATGGAGTGTTCATATCACAACTTATATGTTATGCCAGAGCTACGCATACTTTTTTTTTATCGCGCTAGAACTCTAACAAAAAGGCTTTTGAAACAGGGTTATGTTGCTACAAGATTGAAGTCATCACTACAGAAGTTTTTTGGTCATCATGAACTTGTGGATCGTTATGGTATATCCATCTGCACCATGAAAACTGATTTATTCAACAGGTCAGAGTTTTCCTTTCCTCGTTTGTCTACCCCGGAATTGATTTTTTATGAGCAACTCGGCGGGTGTTTCCAGAAAAGCAGAGAACGCTTACCCTTCCGGTGCACCTGGTCCATGCTCCCAGTTTTTAGTGGAGTCCGAGTTGCTCATTTGCTTTTGTAACTTTGTATGTATGATTTTATTTGATTTATGTTCTTTGTTGTATATGTCTGTTTTTCATGTCTGGTCTTTGTCTCTGGATTACATTATTTTGATTACCGCTATAGCCTTGGTTCCCTTGATTACTCTTGCATATATTATATTAAACCCTTTTAAAAGTCGAACTATGCAAAACAAAAGATCTAGAATATTTAATAATTATAGTTGTAATATGTAGATGAATTGAATTGAATTGTAGTGACAATAGTATTAATTTCTAAGCATAGATTTTAACTAAATTAACGGAAGGGTAATGACGGGAACCAAAAGGAAATCTAAAGAATATACCCAAGCATAAAGACTAGACTGCGAAAATAGACACAAACAATTACGAACTTGAAATTACCAGAATACATTATTTTTGTAACATGTTCAAACAAACAAAAGTAAATGACTCTACTAAAACTAGGAGCATGAACAAGGTGCACGTTTTGGGTAAGCATTCTCTGCTTTTCCAGAAACACACGCCGAGTTACCCATGAAAGGTAACGTCCGGGGTAGACGAAAGAAAAAAGGAAAACTATGAAACGATAAACAAATCATTTTCATGGAGCAGATGGAAACACCATTTTGATCCACAAGTTCATGGTGACGACCATAAAACCTCTTCGGTGATGTCTTCAAGCTCATAGCAACACACCCTTGTTCAAGAAATTTACATGTAAGAAGTTTAGCACGCTACAAAAAGTTTGCGTAGTTAGGGCAAACTCTGGCATAACGTACTGGTTGTGATGTGAAAAAACTATACACATGTGCTGAAGATATGTTGCCACAGATGAAGGTGTTATTTTTGTAGTGTTAACCAGTGACGGTTTGAGGTATCGTTGGCACTTTCTTTGCGAGGGGATGTGGAAGTGTTATAATATTCTGAAGTTAAAAGATGCTTTTATTTCATGTATAGAAAATGTAAGTAGATGGAAAGAGCCAACAGGATCATGTATCAAAGATATTGAATGTTTATACCAACATACCATCATACATTGTACACTAAAGACAAATACTGACTGTTTCAGAATTGGATGTGATAATATCTAAAACAAATAGACACGTACAATGTAACATAATATTTTCAGCTGGAGTTAAATTCATGCAATTTGAATAGAGAATATGAGAGGATATATCCATGGTAGATCTAGTTAGGGTTCTAGATCAAAATTAGTGTCGAATAAACAAATATTTAATCGTGTCACATGAAGCCAAGATTAATTCAAACAAGATACTGATATGTCGTACAATGTAAGAATCAACTTTCTCATAAAAAAATCTCAAGTTGCGATTTTCATCAAAGCCTTGAACTTTCCCTCAAAGCTTTACTTTCAAGTTATTTGATTGGTTGAAACGTTTAAGGATTTAGGGAACATCTCAATTTGAAATTCTTTATGAAAATGGGCCCTGTTTGCCTAACATCGATTGCGGGAATTTATTTACTACAAGAAAACCATAACGTTACTAAAACCGGTTGCTTTTTCAAGGTACTTCAGTGAATATCATAGGATTAGTGCATAAAAACTGGTGAATGGTATACTGTTGCACGGGCGTGTGAGTGCACTATGATAACTGGCGAGTGCCAATATTCATTAATATTCATGCAATATCCCTAGTATACTATAATAATTTTTCTAGGGATCCTGGAAATATTATTTAAACACTGTTTTGATATCGCACTATGTCCAACATAGCACTTGTGCAATATGACTATTTTCCTTTGACAGTGCTTATTTTTGAAAAGTACGTAATTAATTAGGTTTTTATTAATTAATTTCATTTTTTTTATCTGAAACATGATCAATTTTCACTCAGTCCTGTAAACAATCAAATGAGACGAACGGCAAAATTTCCTATACTTTCTCGTTACACATGTAACCACTACACGACTGAGATATTGATTGAACAATGAAACTTAAGTAAAATGTATAGTTGGTAAATACTGATCCATGCCCGAATAAGTCAAGAAAGTTCGAAATCGGGCACTTGTACACCATGTATAAAGTTTCTAGTCCTTTTTGTACCGTTTACGCTTGTTTAATTACTTTTTCTGCTGATTTATAAAACTTTCATAATAGTAGTCAGTTGGTTCTTCTTCTAGGATTTCGACTAATTCGCCTATATTCGAAAGATTAATGGTGTCCTGTTCCACCGTTTTATTTTGTCTACCACGAATAAGTGTGCAATATACAATTGAACACGCGGAACGTTTCCCAAAGGGCATTTTTCCTATCCAAAGGAATATGGTCCTGTGTTCACTAAAAAGATCCCAAATAACGCATGATGCCGGTATGTTGTCATCCAATCATTCATTCCAGGTGTCCTTGGATGGAATACTAGAAAAGACTTATTGTCATATCTTACCCTACCGGTGCACCTGGTCCATGCTCCCAGTTTTTAGTGGAGTCCGAGTTGCTCATTTGCTTTTGTTACTTTGTATGTATGATTTTAGTTACTTTGTGTTTTTTGTTGTGTGTGTCTGTTTTCCGTGTCTGGTCTTTGTCCCTGGATTGCGTTCTTTTGGTTTCCGCTATAGCCTTGGTTCCCTTGGTTGGTCTCTCGCACCTGTTGTTAGAGCAATAATGGCAGTCAATTTATCACTCATCGAAACTGCAACCAAACTGCATTCCATTATGATATTTCGAATACAAAGTAGAAACTGCCTGTGTGGAAATTAAAACAAGATATAAGTTCAAAATTAATGATAAGCTGAAATTTCATAATTTGATTACTCGAAAACAAATGATAAACCACCTTATATTAAGCAAGTGCTAATGCTCTGGTAAAATAAGCAAAAGAAAAATGCACCAAAACACTCAGCTTTGATAAACAACTTCAACAACATCAGCAGAACAAAATGGTAAAAATGACAGAATCTAAGAAATTTAAGGTACAGTAACATGAAAGGACAAACAATATCAGATATTAACTTAAGTTCACAGAGGAAGTATTTACATGTAATTTAACTAGTGAAGTCTTCAATTTAACGCTTATATAACAATTCATCGAAATCCATCACCCTTATTTTTTCTTGTTTATAGTTCGACCGTAGAAAATAAAAGAGAAAAAATGACAATTCGAAAATATATCAGGGATGATCCATCAATTGGGAATTCACCACATGAATCCTGTTGTATTTAGACCTCTATATAGATGCATATAGAACTGGACTTTCGAGACTTCGCTGAGTAAAACAGAAGCAATATGACGGTTAAATTGGAAAAGCAGAATGGAGATGCATGTGTCAAGTAAGTTGATAAAGCAGAAAGATAATGTGGATTTACTAGCTCGTCCGGATTTACATTTGTGTAGTTGTGTGAGTTTACTTATTTATTCTTTCTCTATTGTTTTAATTCCCTGCGTATATATCCTTTAAAGTTTTGGTTATCTACTAAGCGGGTAAAATATATCCTTACATTTGATAGTTTTTGAAGATTTTCGTTTCTATCGCGATATACAGACATATATAAGTACGAAAACTAGTACCGCGAATTTGTCTTTTTAACACTAGGAAACACTAACATTTTAAGCTGTGAAAATGTGTACTCGCAAATGACAAAATTTGCGAAAATTAGCAACCGCCGAAATTAATAAATTTACAGTATTTACGAAAGTATATGTTAAAACGATTTTTAAGTCCTATAAAAACTTGATATACTATATCATATATTACTTCCGGACTGTATTGACATATTACTAACATAAGATAACTGGTAATTTTGTAACTATGTCTTTAATGCCAATACTAAGCATGTTGGTTTTCTAAAATGCATCAGACTGTTCTGTCGACTTTTATTAGCATGTGTTATCCTGCAACCCAACTTTGCAACTAAACAATATTCGTTGGAAATACAAATCAATTTGCTTTTAATGTTACATTTAAAAAATATTTTTTCTGTTAAAAGTAATTTGTACTGTGCCATTCCTGTTTTATTTTTACCTGTGGTTGATATTAGAATCTCCGGTACCATTTGCGCCTCCTCTATTTGTTTATGTTTAAAACATTGCTCTATGTGTCTTTCAATTTAACAGATATGCTTATAAGATCCTTGAGAAGCGAATGACAAATAATAAATCAAAATTAAGCAAGTGTTATTATGATACTTTTCTAACCCATCTAAATCAATTTTACTGAACAATATATACTTGTAACAGTACACAGACTAAATCTCATCACGTGAAACTCATGTGACGCGAGCTCCACGTGAACACAATTTCTGCGGAAAATTTATTTAACATGAACTCCGTATGAAAAGTTTAAATATCATCAAAATGTAAATTTCATGTGAACCCTGTTATAAATTATATTTGCATTATATAATAATAATTAATTATATTCCTGTGAAACGTATGAGAAACAATTTTACATTTGTATCAGAAAATTAAAAAAATCAGTTGCGTCAACTTAAAATTGCTTTCTGATTAATCAATATTTATAGTAGACAAAACACATGCACACTTACAAAATAAATAAATAAACAAAAAAGGAAAAAGAAATTAGATCAATCACAGTAAATTGTGCTTGTTAATTGTTGATATCAATCCATGTAAATTAAAAGTACATCAAAATAGCGAGGTTTGAACGATTTTATTTGTTTAATGCACTTATGTAAAAACATGAAGATAATCATATTGACAATGATGAGTTGTAAAAGTAATTAAGGAATACTGCGATGTTTGGTACCTTACATATGAGTATTACAATGACACCTAATCTCCAGACAATAAGTAAAATTAATGGTAACGAACATTGAGTAAAATGAATCTATTTGTATACATGTTACTTTAGAGGGAATGATTTTGTACAGATGAACAATTCAGTTCATGCTGGACTTAACATATTCATATTTTAATTGGTGTGATTTTTTTTCGCTTTAAAGAATAAAATTAGCTATGACAAAACTGTTGAGGTAGAATTTTTTTTAATGACTTAGATTTTGGGCGCTTAGAACATCAGCAAGTGCAATTCAGTGGATGTTTTACGCATACACATCAAAACAGATAACTAAACACCAATAAAAACGGAAAAGCAAGCAAGTTTTTAACCACCGTTTTAATTGATCTTAATAAGATGAACAAGTAGTTATTGCTAGACACAGGTACTAACTAGAATGCTTACAAAGGGTATTATGAAAGTTTGCTCTATTCCAAAAACTGCCATGGCAGACTGCATCTTCCGCCCACATGCTCAGCAGCAAAGTTGGAGGAAATTCGCACGATGTAAATCACATTTAAACATTCTGTTTTTTTTTGTTTTTTTGTTTGGTTTGGTTTTATTTTGTTTTGGTTTTTTGGGGGGTGTGGGAGGGAGTATACCAGATTTTATCTTTCATATTGTTTTCGTTTTTTAAACTTCTTAAGGTCATGCAATTGTATACTTTGTTTTGACAATTAACTTCTGATATAAATATTTGTCTTGCAAGAGTCAAATGCAATAGCAGACAGATTACGAAATAACTGGAAAACATCCATGATTTAGATATATATATATATATACATAACAGAATTCAAAAGCCAGTCATAATCCAAATTGGTTTTATTATGGACAAAGCATAACCCCTTTGGAAACATATATATATAGGCCCCGCATTTTTTTTAGTTTGTTTTGTTGTGTTTTGTCGTCAAATTTGTAGCAGATGATAAACGTATGGATACAATGAATTCATGTGTTACTAGTCCATCTTTTTTTCAATAATGCATGACATAGGCCATGTAAAGAGAAAGTAAATTAGACAATTGTTAGTCGTATCGATTCACGATTACAATAAGCTCCATAATAATTCAACTGAAATCCTTCTCTTTGTATTTACTGGTGCAACATCTTGATATTTGTATGACATTTGAAGTACAAGTTCTTGTAAGAACTTGGCTGTTTTGTGTTAGAAACTGTCTGACAAAAATACGCGTATAAATCTAATCTCAAAGGATCCATTTATGCATTTCGGCTCTATACAAATTTGACATTTTTAACAAAATCAATATTTCCAATAAACTTGGTCGTTTTTGTTACCCATTTTACAGCTAAAATTTGACGTTTTGTAACACAACAAAGCATTTTCTTTTCTTCAGTCACCACTCCAAGAAAAAAGTTCAGATTAGTTAATTGACATTAACGAACGTATTGACGGACAAAAGGTATGAAAATGGGTTCCATTAAAAGACGGACAATTTAGTGTAAAGAAAATAACTAAGCTAATGTATCGCAATTAAACTCTTGCCCGTTTCTTACCAAAAACCTTTATTTAATACTTTTGGCTAATAGTTTATGTTCAGAAAGTTCATATCAGTCTTGTAGTTGCAAATTCCTATTAATTTTGCAAACGTTTTAGACATGACATCTGATAGTGCAACGGAGGATACAGAGTCTACACCGTAAGTTTTCAACGTTTACTCATAAACTAATTTAACCCCACCGCATATTTTGAGAGGAATAGAAACTAGACTCGTCTTATAACTTTGAGTAATTGACAAAATACAATGTAGTTAAGAACGTTTTGCTTCATCTAGGAAAGGTTTCATATCATTCCAACGTTTTATTTTTATTTTAGAAATACGACCAAGACTAGGGAATCCCCACCCCTATGTATTGTGTATAGCTCAGGTTTCAATGCTTAACCATATCAAGTATAATATATGGAAATTGCAGATCCAAGATCAAAATAAATGAATTGCATTAAATTTTGGATTCAAAGTTACAGAGGAGAACCTTTTGTGTAAATATCAATAAACATGGTACGATGAACAGCAGACCACGGGTATCAACAAGACCATCTTGATAATTGGGTATCATTTACTCATGTTTGCCTATTTTTATCAAAATATGACAAACTTTGCAGATAAAAGTAGGAAAGAGAGTTCCGACCCTGGGAAACCCCTCCCTTTAATCGGTCACTGATCATTATTAATGCCTACGAAACGTATCTCATAGTTCATCATACAACTTTGTGTTCATAACATCAATTATTGTACAAATTTTACACAACAGTAATACAGGATAAGCGTATTAGTTATTCCACTTTATAAAACATTATATTTCTGTCAGTTAATGATTATACATATATGTGTTTTGTGTGACGAGTTCTCGAGCCTACAACATGAAAAGCATAGAGAGTTCTGAATATTTGTAATCATGGCAACATAAAATATGCTACTTTCGATTATTCTTCAAACAACAACGGGATAACCACGTCACAGAAATTAGAGGTTTCTATTGGATGATGACATATAACTGTGTAAAATCTATTGTATTCTGATAATTAGCTTTGGTACCTGTCTGCATATTGAATGAAAGGCAAACTCAAGGTTGTGGTGTGTCCTGTTTTAAACTAATAATAAACTAGTGTTCACACTTAAGAGTTTGGTTACGAAGTTGTTTATGCAAAAACAACACCATTTACAGTTCAAAGTTGGCACATAACCAAATAGTTTTTACGTCACGAACTCATCGAAAATGATACTCAAAATGTAGTGTAAGCAATGTATAGTTTTATCGAAATGAATTACTAGTACTTATTTAAGAGTCCTTTGATTTAACGACAAAATCATCAGTATATTTTGTTTAATTATTCATAGAATAAGAAAAAGCTTTAAAAACTTAATAGGAATCAAAGCAGAAACGTCCGTCATCTACTTTGATTTATCTGGCTCATCCTGATTGATATGTTGACCCTCGATATTTCTTTATATGAACATTGCATTTGAATAACAAATATAGAAATACCGATCATACTAATATTGTAAATTTTGGTATGGTGTACATGTGTTCCAATGAGTAATATTTCATCAGCTGTATTAAAATCAAATACAAGAGAAAATAAAAAATTAAGTCCATACAAGAAGTACTCAACAACAACATTATAGAAATAGGAAGCCATATCCAAGACCATGAGGTTTTAATATGTGCAATACAACGACTGAAGCCTCAATTTTAAGGGGATTTAGAATTTTGTAACAGTGTAAATATCAATAAATAATATATGGTGTGATTCGGGGTTAGACAAGTCTGGTTACTGGGCTCATGAATACATCCGGGGTCCTCCGGTCTACCAGGAATGACATCAGCCGAATGGTTATTAAATACCAAAATACGAGTTAAACTTTACATTTACGTTTATTTACTTATAAATTCTTTATGACATAGAATGAAGATGTTTTGTTTACCAGGAAAAATGGATTTGACATGAATAAATATGAAATTGTTTCTCTTAAAATACAAACGCCCTCACAAGAATCAATCAATTTTATTATTGTTATATTTTAGTATTAAAATCTAATTTGTCTTTTAGTCATGAAGCGTAAGCCTTGTTTTTTTAGAGTTTCTTTATGGATTACTTGAAATCATCCGTTTAATGGTCCTATAAAAGCCCATACATGCCTATCTTGATGTCATAAAAGATATACTTTCATCATGCCGTTCCTTCAACCAGTGTCTAAAACAATTATGGACAAGGACCCTCATCCAAGGTAGGGGTAAAATTTTATCAAATGCCAATAATAATGAATTAAAAGAATGTGTCTTATTTGTATCATTTTTTCTAATTATATTTATGTGCACCATTTCAACTACTACCTACCTAGAAGTTGTCGGCGGAAAGCATCTCTAGGTCTCATTTTTCGATATAGGTAGCATACTTGCTATTTAAAACACGTCATAGTGACAATGGGGAATTAAAGTTTGTCGAAAACTGTATGTTTTAAGATTTCGCAGTATTGATCTTGACAGATTCGCGACTGTACTCGACGAAACGTCTCTATCTTATAAGATGGGTAAATACTAAACAATGACAACACTGCCCCTTCAAAAAAGGTCGGCATTCCAATGGGAACAAATTGTGCTCCTTTACTTGCTGACCTATTCCTTCACTCTTATGAGGCTGACTTTATAGCTGATCTGATCAGAAAGAAGGAATATCATTTGGCTAGATCCTTCAATCTCAGTTTCCGCTATATAGATGACGTATTATCTTTAAACAATCCTAATTTCGGGGATTTGATACATCGCATCTACCCAAAAGAACTTGAGATAAAGGATTCTACAGACACTGTGAAGTCAGCCTCATATCTTGATCTACACTTAGAAATCGATGATAAAGGAAAACTATTGACCAAACTTTACGACAAACGTGATGACTTTTCATTCAGAATTGTCAACTTTCCTTTCATCTGTGGCAACATCCCTTCGGCTCCTGCGTATGGAGTGTTCATATCACAACTCATACGTTATGCCAGAGCTTGCCGAAACTACGCAGACTTTTTGTATCGCGCTAGAACTCTAACAAATAGGCTTCTGGAACTGGAGTTATGTTGCTACAAGATTGAAGTCATCACTACAGAAGTTTTATGGGCGTTATCATGAACTCGTGGATCGTTATGGTGTATCCATCAGCACCATGAAAACTGATTTATTCAACGGGTCATAGTTTTCCTTCCCTCGTTTGTCTACCCCGGACTTGACTTTTTATGAGCAACTCGGCGGGTGTTTCTAGAAAAGCAAAGGGCGCTTACCCTACCGATGCACCTGGTCCATGCTCCCAGTTTTTAGTGGAGTCCGAGTTCAGGATAATTGGAAGTTTCTGTACAATGTTAACCAAATAAATATACAAATATGCCAGTTAATGGAAAGATACGCAATTATTTAAAAATAAATGACAAAATCAAGAATTTATACCATCTATGTAAGTATTATTATCAAAAATCTGTATTTATTTATTGAAAGCAAACACGAACCTTAACTAAACCCAAATAACACATTAAACGAAACGAAACGAAAATGAAAACTACAAAACATATTTTTTTCTTTTTCATTGTGTTATAAAATAATGATATAGGATTTCCAAAGAACATCCCAACATGCATTCTAAGTATACCCATTCTTTCAATCCAATATTGCGCGACTTAAAACAGAAAGCAAAACTACTGTATATTCCGCTTGATTATCTTTTTCATTATCCATCCATTGGAGGAAAAAAAACTGTATTTGATCTTTACAGCCATTGACTTTTCATCAAAGTCTGATTGGTAAATACGTTATCTCGTCGCACTTCAAAGATAGGTTTATTAATTAAAGTGCATGTTTTTCTTGGAGAAAGACAGGCGTGGATTGTCATCATCGTCTTTGAAATTATGCATTTTCTACTCCATACCATTCATATTATTGTGTTATAAGTTTTTTTTAACAAAACTCTGTGAGTATGTGACGGATATGTAGCCGAAGTCCCAAACGTAAATCCTTTTAAGTGTAAATGTTAAGAAACATGTTTTCAATGTGCTGTTTTACATTTCAAACATTTGATGTTAAACGGCTTTGGCTAAATGTACTTTGAACGGCGCGTAAAATTGTATCGAGGAAAACAATTGGAACCCCTTTGTGTTGGAAAATGTTCATTTTGTGCAGATAGTTCGCAAAAGTTTCATTGGGAATGTTTGTAGTTTTACATCAAAACATTATGCTAGATTTGTCAATTTTTTGTTCATTTTCCAGTATTGTTGTTAGTTTGCCTGCTAATTTGTATGTGAATACTCCTTTTGGAAACTATGTTCAAATTTGTATTTAATACTTTTAAAAAAGATCAAAACTATACAAATTTTCGATCGATCCTCGTAAGGTATGCAAATTTATTTGCTCATAAGTATCATAAGGAAGATAAGGAGCAATTTGAGACTATTATTAATGAAAAAAATAAATATTGGCAACAAACAGTTGATACCTTAAAGTCAATAATGTGACAATTAACAAACTAAAGAAATACAAGGCTGAATGTGAAAACAGAAAACAAATTAGGACGAAATTTGAAACATTTACATTTCAAAACTCAAGGTTAGGGAGACAAGACACCACACAAAATACTAATGCACTAGCAATTGAACACCCAAATAAAAAAAACCCCACACACTCCAGGAGTGACATCAGGTTATCTGGAGGCAGCCAGTTGTTCGCTTCATATCGCAAACGAGTTAAATACAGTAAGACTTTTAAGCAATAACCTGTTTCATAGCGCAGTAGGTCACTTGCTTTCATAACGCTTACTTAATATCATTCCAATTTCAGCCGTATCTCCTTTTAGTCATGTGATGTGTACATATACTATTTGATGTGTACGTATTAGCTGCTTAGTACTTGCTTCAACCTTGTATATAGTATTTGTATTAAACGACGGAGCAACATACCGATTCATCTTGTGATGACGTTAGAAGAAACAAAATATGATAGATTACAGTTACGACAAAACACATCCCTTCTTTGATACCTTCTGTTTGTTTTTATTTCAATTAAGTTGTTTTTTCCCTTCAAATTGGTGTGATGGATGTATACATGTAACTTCACATACATGTACAACATGAACATTATACTAGCGCATTTATAATCAACAGAACAATAAAAATATTTTTTTTCCAATGAAAAAAGTATTATAGAAATTTTTTTTATAAGTAACATTACAATTATCCTTTACGAAAGCCCATCGAGCTTATTTGTGCATATAACAAAATGTGTTTTCACGCAATTTTCTTTATTACTTAAAACCATTTACTTCTTGCTTGCAGTGGCTATTTGGTTCGATATCGAACGCCTTGCAGTGAGTGAAATTATCCTACGATCCCTCATTCTTAAGTGTCAGTCTCTGTAAGAATCAGGCAGTTGGTGAAACTTGGAATGAAAAAAAAAACAATCATTTTGATAGTGTAATTGTGTAACTTGACTTCGCGCCATCAGAATCAATGGAAAAAAGACAATATTTTCCATATCATGTTGGAAAATTGAGTTATAATTTCATTGAAATGCACTGAAAATAAACATTTCTAAGGCAAATAACTCTGTCAAAAAGCTAATTTTTCTAACATTCTATCGACAAATTTATGAGTAAAGCCAGTGATGCCAAGAGCAAATAATGGTCTTTTCAAATAGAACAAGTATCTGTGAGTGATACTATATTGTCCGATCGGTGGGGTATTACATGCAAGTCACTGATTTTTTCACGTTTTGCCTGTTTCTTACAAACACTTACACTTAATTAAAATAAAAAAATAAATGGCGTATAGCACAAAACGTTCTTTCCGTATTGTTTAGATTGGTGGGTTTTTGCTTACTGTTTCACAGAATTTAAATTTCAATGATATTGTTTTCTAAGCAATTTTTCACTCTAAAGCATATGAATTTTCAATTACGCTGAAATATTTTGTTTCGGTAAAATTGAGTTTATTTTTTTCACATTATCTTAACAATTAAACAATTTCGGAGTCAAAAATTCTAATCATGTTCCATATTTCTATTTTAATAATTTTATTGTTATGCATCATGGTCTTTTGTATATTTACGTAAGTGTGACACATACATTGTTGACGAGCAAATGTTTTTCATCAAGTTAAAAAAATGTTAAAAAAGAAAAAAAATTAGGTAATTACTTATAAAATTGACAAATTATATATCTCCATTGTAACCTTGTGTCAGCGCGTGAATCTATAATATCTAAGTTGGTATGATGAAGTGGTATTCGTTAACTTGTTGAAATATCCAGGAATCCCCCTTTTATATTTCATTTTTCCGTATCCCAAAAAACAACATCCGCCGTTTGTGACGGAAGTGACGCATATAAGTAGTTCTTGCATTAGTTCTTTATGTACTTACGATACGAAGTCGTCAAAATGATTCTAGTATCGAATAATTGTCTAAATGTTTTCGGCTTCCTATGGAATATCGTAGCTTAATTTGATTAAGTTAGGTACGAACTTGGCTCTTGCATATAGCAACAATCTTATGTACTTATTTAGCCACTGTGGTCGTGCAAATAATTAAACCAAAAAGTTTTTTGCACCACAATCTATGCAAGTTTTGTGCAATTAAACTCGTTTGTAGTAGCCGATATTCACCCTTCTGTTTCTATAGTTCGAGTATGCTTTCATTATAGAAACTTCTTGATAATAGTACATAATGCATGATATAAACAACTCGATTTTAGCAGACTAAAGTTGCTTTAATGGTTTCCTATGAGAGTAACACTGAGAATTACACCCAAGTCGCGGCAATATAGAGTATAATGGAATTTAGAAGTCGAGTAAAAATATTACAGTTTTGATGTCCTGTTAAGATGTCCAAGCTCACGTTATTCTTTTTTTTTCTGTTTATGACGTAATTATCAAATATTGTCGATATATTTAGAATAACGAGAGAAGCATATAAGATAAAGAGCATAAGGCAGTAAGAACAGAAGAAAGAGCTGTAGGACATTAAGTGACGACATATTTTTTTCTAACTTTGTCGAAATAAAGATCTTGTCGTCCTCTAGGGTTCTATGATCATCATGTTATGTATGAATACATTATGACATTGTTTTCATGGTCAACGTATCGCGTATCAGACGTGTATATCTATAAACAGAAAAACGACATTATAAAGAACATATCGCAGTGAGCTGTCTAGATGTTAAAAAAACCATATCTCTTTTTCTCGATGACATCACACTAGCTTTTACGTAACTTTGTCAGTAGAAATTGTCTATATATTTAGTATAGCGACAGAAGACTAAGATAAAAATAATATCGACAGTAAGAACAAGGGACAAACAATTAGGTTGCCAGTTTTAAATAAAATTAGTGGCGACATGTTCTTCTGTCTAAGTCAATTTGTCTACCTGAAGTCCGTGCTGTTTCTTAGATACTGCATTTGTGTTCCAATAAGTTACAATCTTTTGAGATGGTTAAGTATTGTACAAATATAGAATCGTAAACTGCATCCGTTGTGAAAGTAATTCCTACATTATAGGCGCATCGAAGGTTTTAGAACTGACAAATTTACTTTTGAAAGTTCGGAAAAATGTAATTTGAAACATTATGAGATATAATAGTTTGTTTCCTTAATGACTTTTCTTTACGTCGAATGAGTTATTTCATTAAGATATGAAACAAAGTTTATTATTTCTTTTAGTAACTTCATAAAAAGAAATTTGTTTTACGGTTGCCACATTCCCATTGAAAAGTGATCATTTCCCGGGTACAAAGCATAATATATATTGGGTGAAGCATTTTGTCTCACACTGGCTTGAACTTGTAAACATTGATTAGACAATGAAGGACCTTGGATCCTTTCTGTGTATGAAATTCTATCGACAAGAAATATTTTTCAGCGGATGTTTGATTTTTATTTTCATTATGGTACTAACAAATTATCGAACACATCATCATTGATCGAAGAAACATCAAATAGTTCTGGCAAAAGAACTGGCAAAAATCAGAAATAAGCCACGATGAACGAAAAAAAGTTTCTATGTTCATAACTTAAAGCCATTGTAAAGTGAAATGTTGTGTTGAACCTTTTAGGGATAGTTAGATCTCCTCCGATAGTAACTGAAACCCTTCCAGTTGAAGTTGGTGTTTTCAACACAAAAATATGTATGGTTTGACCCATTAATGACTGTATAATGTAAGGTTTATCAACCTACATTAACATATTGGAATTTTTGCCAGTAACCATAGCAAAAATTATGATACCTTGTACTGAAATAAATACGTCTAAATTACTGTTGTATTATAATATTGAAAAGTATGTTCAAATATTATACCGAATGGTTGATAATTAAAATGATCCTGTCTGAATGATACTTTATCAATTTTGTCATTAGATTTTGATAGCTGAAGTGTCATTGTTTTGTCTTATCATTAACATTGATAAGTTTTTCTTCCTTTTGGTCCCTTGTTGTCAATTCTGAAGTGCACATATCAAGCCATTAGTATGTGAAAAGATTTTAAAAATGTTAAAAAGGACATGTATTTTTGCATGTTGATATTAATTTTTATCAGTCATATGAAAGTCATTAGAATATAATTGTTAAAAGATCTTCTCTATATTGACAGAACGCGATCGTGATTTTGTCGAATGAGATCCAAACATGTTTTGATTGATTAATCCACAGATTTTCAGACATGATACATATGTAAGAAGTTGTTTCTAAAATGCATTTGGTCATAGTTTTCCTTTCCTCGTTTGTCTACCCCGGACTTGACTTTTTATGAGCAACTCGGCGGTTGTTTCTAGAGAAGCAGAGGACGCTTACTCTACCGGTGCACCTGGTCCATGCTCCAAGTTTTTAGTGGAGTCTGAGTTGCTCATTTACTTTTGTTACTTTGTATATATGATTTTAGTTATTTTATGTTCTTTGTTGTGAATGTCTGTTTTCCCTGTCTGGTCTTTGTCCCATTCTTTTGATTATCGCTATAACTTTGGTTCCCTTGATTAATCTTTGATATTTCAATAATAACGAAATTTAATAGCGTAAAGGAATCTGTATTGAATTTTATTTTTTGTGATTATTATTTTGTATGCAATTTGTTAAAGCATCTCAATTTACATGTTCTAATCCCCGATTTAATGATAAATGATGATAGTATTGCGTCATCCGTAGACAGATATATCACCAAACAACGAAAATATGTGTCGTAATTACTATTTCTCTCACTATACGGATTAAGCTTTACATATTCCTTTTATTAAATGACGATTGCCATTTTGCGATATCGATCTTAAGATTTTATTTTATATGCACTTTAAGTCCTCGTTTAAAAAAACAGACCTGAAAAAATAAAATACGACATTGTTAATAACCTGCATGTTTATAAAAACAATTTATTTTTTGAAATATCTTCTAACAAATCCTTGTTTTATGGCCACATCCGCATTGTGAACCTACAATTACCTGCTTTAGTATTTTAAGTTCATTAGTAAATCAGACAGCAAATATCAAACCCACGTTCCAAACAGCAAATATCAAACCCACGTTCCAAACAGCAAATATCAAACCCACGTTCCAAACAGCAAATTTCAAATGCACGTTCAAATGAGCACACACAGATACATATTTTGATACTAAATTATGTATATTAAGAGTCGATCATGCATAGACGCCGTAGTGTGAGTACTGTGTGTCACGTCTATTAAGTCTTGTCTTTGTAAGAATCAGGCCAAATCGGAAAAATGTGATACACCCCAAAAAAAGCTACATATTTTTATTTTTTTTTTGTAATTAAGTTGTTTTATGGGTGTGTATTGTGAAATGTGTAATTATTCATTCATGTCTGCCTGCTCGTAGGAGATAATCAACATTGAAAATACAATAGATTTTATCGTTTTTGAGTGTCATTTACAGATTTATCTCCCTTAATTTTGAAATAATCCACAGTGCATTCTATATATTTTTATCTCCTATGAACATAGGTTATATGAAAAACCACATGTATCTTTAAGTTTACTATGACATTTCAACAAAATATCAAAATTAAAAATATGTAGGCTTTCCAACAATGAATCACATTTTGCATGATTCTTATGTGGAGTGCTACTTAAAAGATTTTAAACGTGTGAAAGTTAGAAGATGGTGACTACTACCTACATAAACATATCTGTTTAAATTTTCAACGAAGCCCACGCATTATGGTTATATGTGTGAAACTCTGAACTGCAGATATATTTATACAATAATGTAAGAATCACCTGATTGTTCCCTTGTCCTGTTAACAGTTCTGGTAGGTACTACTATGTATATGTGCTTATATCATATATTTATATTGAAATATACATTTTTCGTATATGCATTGTTAGTGTTTGTTTAAACCTAATATCGTTACCACTATATAATATACCCTTTATCACAACCCTAGATCTAGATCATACCCTCTATATCACAAACCTAGACCTATATCACATACCCAATATCACACCCCTAGACCTATATCACATACGCTATATCACACCACAGACCAATATCATACCCCCTGTATTACACCCCTAGAACTTTATCACATACCTTATATTACATCCCTAGACCTATATCTCATACCCTACATCACCCCATGACCTATATCGTATACACTTTATCACACCCCTTAATCTATATCGTATTCTCTATATCACACCCCTAGATCTGTATTTCATACCCTATATCACACCCTTAGACCTACATCGCAAATTCTACATCGCACCTATTCACGGACCATACTTGAATTAACTTCATATAATGAACACAGGTCAGGATCTGTATTATATATGGTAGCAACTCTCGACCTGGCCCTAGGAGTGATATACACTCTTTGAGACCTTTAGGTTTCCCGCACTCCCGATACCTAAACGCACGATAAACGAACGCTCCCAGCGTGCGTTTAAACGCACGATAAAAGAATGCTCACAGCGTGCATTTAAATCCACAATTAAACCTCCGTTTAATATTTCTCAGTATTCATGGGTTAATCACATACTATAGAACCTTTTTGTTCAAACATATGTATCAAAAAAGCATTCCCAAAATATTCTATGAAACAGACTTATTTTCATTCTGAGTATAAATATATCATATTCAGGTCAATTTTGTATATTGTGTCGCATTGTTTTACAGTTTAAACATTTGTTTACATATGAAATTCACGACAAGTAGATCAATGAGGAGGTACACGGGTATCTTTATTATCATGTAAATATTTCAGTATCACAAACTTTTATTACTATCTTACCCCCCTCATAATGCCATTGATCTCTGTTTCATTGTCAATAATGTGCGAGTAAAAAATATATTTTTCATTGAAAAATAGTAGCAAGTAAATGTATCGGTTCATGGAACTAAATCTTGATACAAACTGCAAATCGAAATTATTTTTGCAATAAAGTTATACAAAAATACAATTTTAACCTTTAAAAATAGTGAGAAAAACTTTTATCCGAAAGTTTCTTGTAATAGAGCGAGTTTCGTTTTGTTTCATATCAAATTCATAAAAAGTTATTGCAGTTAGTTTGATGAGAAAAGTACAATTTTCCAAAATAAAATGATCCGAGAACATTTTCCCATATAATTTTTCACAGACCATTAGAAATGTTCAACTGTAAATGCACCGATAAATAAATGTCGTTTTTTTCTATTTTACCTTTTTGTTTTGAAAGAGTATAAATACCATTGTTCACATGTATTTACCTTAAGAAGTCCATAAAACGCATTGCTTTATTGCAATAATTCGTAAAGATACTAAAGACATTGATTGGTCAACTTATGTTAAAAACATATTCTTTTAAACAACAAAAAAGATGATACAGCAATGAATTGTCACTAATTTTGCAGTCACACGTAATAGCATTGTAAGTATCATGCTACGTTGGCAATAAAAATTGCTCATGACATTTACGTGCAATCTGACACTATAATAGAATCTTAATTTAGATATTTAAACGACAAAAACATCCTTTCATTCAAAATCATGCGATTGATTATAAACATTCATATTTTTAGATCGGTCCGTTTCTTTCTTTCTTTTAATTGCGTTCTTTACATCATACCACATAAAAATAACAACAAAGATGTGTATTTTGTTTTCATTTTAAAAAAAAAACATCCTTCGGCATCGCCTGTAGGTAAGTGGGAATGATAACAAGTATAATATTTCAATTGGAATTGTTTTGATTAATTATTTGATGTAAATCTCTGATACATGTATATCACACAGGAATAATTATTTAACATTGATTTTCCTACAAATTTCCCATGAATTGAATACATAATTTGTGTTATAGTTTACGTGAAATTTATATGAACATGTCACATGAATTTCACGTCAAGTGAATTGCTCATGAAGATAATGTACATTTTATGTGAGCTTCATTTGAATCTACATTCAAATACATTTAGCGGGAACATTTTTCCCTGTTTACACAAACGTCAAATATCAATTCGCGTGTTGTAGGATTTTGTCTTTTCACAGATATTTCATAATAATATTTGACGAATTAAATGTATTGCATGTTTATTTCATATTCGTCATACTCGTCCGACAGCTGTACCTTGCCCTCTACCGATCTAACAACTGCATCCTGTTACTAACGAGGAATTTCACCCTATCGGTGCCCCTGGTCCATACTCCCAGCATTTTGTGCAGTCCCCATTTATTATCGTTTCTGTGTATACATGCTATCTTGGTTATTTCATTTTCTTCATTGAGTGTTTACCTTTTCCTTGTATAGTCGTCATCCTTGAATTATATTCGTTTGATAACCGTTCCCCCCAATTTACCTATGCTTAATTAGATGCAAAATCTTTAAATATCATGCCTGCCCAACATATTCAATTCCATATACCTATTAAATGCATAAAAGCAAAGATAAAAAATGTTAACACTTTGATAAATGAAAATAAAAGGATTACAAATGACGAAAAATATTACATTTGACGAAAAATTAATTGTAGATTGCACATTACACAAACATATAAAACCCATTAAATCGATACTTGAAAACAACCAGATCTCTTAGCACTTAATGTCTAATATATAACTAAACTAAATATACAATATGAAATGTATTTTTATTTCGTTTGCAAGTCTTAATTTATTGTGATTATACATAAACTAAAGCTTACAATACCAGTCCCTGTTTTACGGCCATGAATGAATACAGAAAAAAAACTTGTCAAAGTCAAAGTCATTCAATTATAATTTAGTTGTCCATATTTTATGATTTAAAAGTAGAAAAAACAAATAACTGATTATCATATTGTTGGAAGTGAAAAGCGCTCACATCGATGTAACCACGTGAGTTTATTTATTTACTTTAGGTGATTGAGTGAAAAATAATTCAGTAATTTTTATCCACCGGAATATTTAAACCTTAACGTTCCACCCAAAGTTTACCATTTCTAGTATTGACGTGCAAAGATAGATAACGGATCTTAAGGAATTACCCGTCGTTGTAAGTTAATGTAGAATTAGTCAACTATTATAATGTGAAAAGTTTTATTTACAAATTTGTCCTATAATTATTTAAGTATGCTATTATAGCAATTTAGTAAGTTTATTTCACAAGTATATCTAAATTGGTAGATTTTTTAAAAATATTTCAGTAGCAGTCTTTCTAAAATTCGGACTGAAATGTGATTTATGCATGTTAAAAACCCACCGAATTAGGTCTCATTCCTTATTACTGATCACATAACCAGTTTTATGTTTTCATTGGGTTGTTGTGCTTTTGAGATATAAATCATAAATATTATACATGAAATTTGCACTGTGGAAGAGTTATCTTTCTTGATTTGACTTTATTTGGTTGATTTCAGGGAGGGATAAATGTATGATTTTCTTTAAAGTGCAGATCTAAATGCAGAAACCATTGTTGTTATGTAGACTGAAAAAAAAAACATCGTTTGTTTGGAGGCTTTTTTTAACAAGAATCACCTTACCATTGGTGGTGTCTGAATTTAATGCAGACTAGAACTTTTATACATATTCCTTTTATTGTTTATTCATTAAAAAACAGAAAAAAGATAGTCATGTTTTCATATGATTTTTTTTATAAAGACGCAAAGCAAAAACATGGGATCAAGCTCACTTTAATTAATAAAAAGCAAGGGTGACAACTTAACAGATGTTAATTATTAGATAACTTATGAAAAAGTAAGATTTGCTCTGAACTGAGAAATTTTATACAAAATTCCCTTCAATTGACGTTTTCTCTTTAATTGTATAATTTACTTCATAAGTAATACAGTATTATTAAAGTTACTTCCAATTCTTTGAAAGTAGTTTGCAGTTAAGAGTAACAACAACCGAACTCAGGGTAGTATATTCTTTTGCATTACTATTTGTGGTATGTATCATATCATTTGAAATACCCTTAAACGAATATATGACGGAGTTCACATTTAGATCACTTTATAACGGAATAATCGGAGACATTATTTCTTTTTAGTTCAATGCTGTGAACTTTTAGTTTCCGTAGTTTCTTCAAATTTCGTAGATTCATGGATGATTGATTTCTATAATTCAAAGAGTCCCATTAGAAAATTTTATGATTTTAATCAAGGAAAATTGTTTCCCCTACCGATATTATTTCTTTCACTTTATCAGTATTTAAACAATTTAGCAACTAGATAATTAGGAATTAAAACATCATGACAAACTTCAGTATCTTAGTTTTAAAACGATGAGACCTTTTAGGTATCATTTTTTCCATTCCTTCCTTTTTGTATTATGTAACTGTACATGCATATGTAAACAATTACCTAATTTGTACGTACATACGTGAGTTGCTGATAATCGTCGGTGTAATTGTGGTTGAAGTAGAAGTAGCCTTTGTTTATGTCTGATCAAGAATAATGCAATCAGTATATCATGGTCAGGATGAAATTTGACAAAGACTAAGAGAAAGGTAAAATATACCATGTCATAGACATACTTGTACCAAAAAAATATTAAGTAAAGAATGAAAACAATACTTCATACATTTTGTATAACAGTTAGGTAACTAAAGGACATACACCACAGCGTTCAAACTTGCGCAAATATTGAAGTCCATTACAATGAAAGTATCGACGTAGCTTTTGCTTTGTGGATTCTTGACATACATTTTAGATACTTAGGTTTATGCATGATTGATACAGAAATATGTTTTTACATTGTATTTGCAGTTTTTAAGAGCCCAGTTATTGACGTTTTAAGCATGGCACTGAAGTGCCTATTTGTCTGGAAATATTACTTCAATAGTTTACATGAAACGTTTTTTTTGTACATAGTTTTCAAGCATGGGATTTAGTTGTCTCAAGTGTTAAAACGTAACCAGAATTAGTCTTAGTTGAAACTTCTATTTCATTCTTACTTGACCTAAAATTATGGAAACGGAAATGAAAAATGTTGCAATTGAAACGCAACTTGAAATGAACTGTTAACCTATTTTAGGTTGCCAATGTTGTAAGAATATGAAACAAAACCAATTCATTCGAAAAACGAAGAGAAATATGTCTCCAATTTGTAAGGGCTTTATCTTACGTGGACAATCGTGGCATCTTGGTCATAATTTAGAAACCGCTTGTCACGACATTGCGGAACTTGACATGTTCCGTTACAATCAAAAGATCATTTTACTAGTTGCAAGATCCTAACTACAATGCCCCGGATAGTTCCTACCACTCGGTAAGATTTTTTTCTTCTATATAACGTAAGTTGTTACTCTTGTAACTTCACTGAATCCTCTGTATGTTTTAAGCAGAGTTTTTTATGTGTTTTCTTATGCTATTAACAATAGCAATATTGTTATGCTGATAGTCTAAAAATAATACAGTAAGATCTTACACCTTTTGGTTGTAATAACATAACCTGTTACTCATTTAAAACTCTCTTACACTTGTATTACTTCAAATAATGTCGTAAGAAGAGAATATATCGTTAAAATATTGCTGTCTTTATTTCTTTTAAAATTAGTTATATTTTTACAACATTAATTGTAAGTAACTTATACATGTAGTTACAAACAATGTATTTACAACTATTTAACACCGTTTAAGTACTAAGGCCCCAAAAAATCATGAATGAGGATAGGAAGATATTGATTCTTGTATGACATATTTCCCACGTTTACCTACTAACAGTGGCCCTGATAATCATGTTGACCTTCAGACTGACCATCAAATGTAATCTGCCTGTAGACAAATGTTTACATTTATAATAGAAATGAAAGAAACACAGATTTATCGTTATTTATTTACGTCCAGTCTTTTAGACTGAATGTTGCATGTTGTTCTTGTTTGTGGTATTCTCTTTTAATGATAAATTGACCGCATTTTGATATGTTATTTGCCCCGTATTTGTTGCATACATTTTTATATGAAATCAACGTAAAATGATCAAGTGGAATTCCTCAGAAAAGCCTTAAACAAGGGAGTAAAAACTGTTATAATTGATCATAATGATTGTCCATGGACTGGTCAGTAAGGATATTGGACATTGGGATTGTCCATAATCTGGTCAGATCTGTTTACCCTCATATCTAAAGATAACGTCCAGTAATGATTAAAACTTGTGTATCCTTAGATAAATATTTGCATTCAAAGATATATTACAATTTAATTTCTCTCTGTTGTCTTTATTTAACGACAGTGTAGTTTATTGTTGTAATTTGCATTTAACTGCTTTAAGGAAATGTAACAATCTTCTCCCGGGGTCGAATGTGTTTTTTACAATTGCGTTCATCGCCTTTTAAATATAGGCATACGTGTGGTTTTTATGATATTTCAGTGAAATCTTGTATTATTGTACAAAAGTATCGGAATGTTTTGTAGCGTCAGTATATCGAATCAGACCCTAAAAAGTAAAACTATTTAAACTAAATAATGTTTAAGTGTTAGTCGCTATAAGAATCAGGCAGTAATTGAAACATGGTATGAAAAAAAAATCATCATTTTGTTGGTGTAATTCGACTATTTGCACCATCAGAATCAAGGAAAACAGAACAGATTTCCCATATCATGCTGGACCATTGAATTACAATTTCATTGAAATGCACTGAAAATGAACATTTCAAGGGCAGATAACTCTGTCGAAAATCTCATGTTTCTAAGATTCTATAAATGAGCAAAGCCAGTGACGCAGAGATCAAATAATGGTCTTTTCAACTAGAGACACTATCTTTGAGTGATATTATATTGTCAGATCGGTGGGTTTTTAACATGTTTGTTTCTAATTTTTCCCATTTTGCCTGATTCTTACAAATACTTACACTTAAACATTCAAAACTATTTGGTTTCTAGGTTTAACTGTCCTCTTAATCTTGTGTTTTGAAAAGTACTCCTTCTGCTGGTGGACCTGAGGTCCCCAAAGGTATTCACCAACCCAGTAGTCAGACTTGTCAGATCCCGAATTATATCATATTTTATCTACCCTATTTATGAAATCTTGCAGTATTCCAAATTCAAGAATACGTAAAATACTGAGGCTTCATTCCTTGTATTGCATATGGTAGGACCTCTCAGTGATGGATTTGGCATCCTCTTTCGATAGATTTGGTTATGAGTACTTCTTGTATACAACTAATATTTTGATTGTGATCTTCCTACATATTTGATTTTAATGCTACTGATGAGAAGTTACAACTTGAAACACGTGTACAGCATACTTTATTTTGAAAATGTATATACCATGTAAGCAAGCATAATTAGTACAGTAATTCAAAAGTTAATGAAGGGTCTATCTGTCATTATTATGATAACAGAAGCGTATTTCAGTTTTACCAATTATCACTTAGCGAAAGGCATCATCTCAATTTTGGAGGTCGACTGTTGTATTTGCTTTCCATATCTAGTGTTACTTTAATCTAAACAGATATGATAAACAAATATTTATGTTCAATAATTAAAATTATGTAACAGAATCCTTAAGTATACTTTACGTTTGTAGAATTCCATTAAAATTAATCTTGGGTAAGATAGACTACTGTTATGTCCTTGGATAAGGTCAAATATCATGATAAGTTATTTCACTAAACTACACTGATTCTGTACGCCTTATCATTGGGCAAATACGGGTATACGTCTTTTCTGTGTCATTTGCATTCCAGGGTATACAAGAATAGTACGACATATAATTGGTATGTCTTTGAAATTAGGACAAAATCTGCTTGGGCAACTCATCCATATATTCCCATACGAGGACTACGCGAAGTCCTTAATCGTGCTAAGTTTAAATTCTATCTGTGTCACGATATGATCGACTAAGGATAAGTTTGTATAAAACTATTTCACAAGCTTTATCAAGGATTACGATAACTATCTTAAATATCGTCAATGAATAAAGAAGTTGTAATCATTTAATGATTGTATATTCATTTCAGACAACATTTTTGTGTAAACATATGTATTCATAACATTATAAAGTCAAAACACTTGCTCTAAGATTTGTCAAAAAAATGACAAACAAGTTTATAAGTATGGTACATTTACAAATGACCATTTGATAGAAAACATCTTTCTGTTTAATTTGCTTTATTAAAAAGACCTCTGTGTGGTTGAATATAATAAATGAAAATCCGTTATGAAAAAAAAACAAATAGAAAACAAAACAAAACAAAACAAAACAAAAACAAAAAGAAACATAAAAAACAAAAACAACAAAACTAAAAACAACAAAACAAAAAACAACAAAAAAAAAACGGTAAGTGATTTTCCTCTACTTTGTTCGTGTTTGGATTCACGCTGTGGATTGTCATTGTTATTAGTATTTACTATTGAGGACTGATTACTGTGAAAGTACTTTAATTCGTGGATACAAATTTTGAGGATTAGAAAAGATACACAAGTTCGTAGATTCTTGAATTCGAGGTTTTGAGGTTTTCAGTATGCACATGAATGTGAATCTTCTTTTCGTTGGGAACCAAATTTTGTGGTCTGATAATTCCACGAAAATCGCGAAAATTGGTACCTCACAAAAATCAATATACTTTCTCTGCATATGACAAAAAGTTGTATAAACAAGACATTATTAATTGAGCAATAGACCATAAATTCCATTTTTTTTGTTAAAGCAAGTTAATGTCCACTACAGTTTTAGTTCATTGCTTAATATTCAAAAGTTTTTTTCAGGCAATATATTGTTTTAATTTCCTCACTTTTTTTCGCTGCATTCAATTCATCTTTGTGAGTAATATATATAGAACATATTTTTGTTCATCGTGGTTGAATTCAAAGCATTCCCTTTTCACCTACATTCATTCATCAATTCAACCACCAAAAATGTAGTTAACCGAATATGACATATTCAGAACTTTAAGTGTACAAATTGCTGGTAATATTTATTCTACAACAGGTTAGATTCATGGCGCATAGAAGATAAGAAATTAAACCTTATATGTAATAAACAGAACAATAAATATTTTTCGAAAGAAACATAGATAATATACTTCATCCGGTCACGTGTACACTGTCAGTTGTGAGAACTGTTTAACCAGATTCAATTTAAGTAGCTGTCTATGTAAGAATCATGCAAAATCTGAAAAATGTGATACACTCCAAAAAAGGCTAGATATGTTTATTTTTGTAATTAAGTTGTTTTATGGGTCTATACTATGAAATGTGTAATTATTCATTCAAATCTGCTTGCTCTTAGGAGATAATCAACATTGAAAATCCAATAGATTCTATTGTATTTGAGTGTCATTTACAGAGTTATCTCCATTTATTTTGAAGTTTACAGTGTATTCTATATAATTTTGATCTCTTGTGAACACGGGTTATATGAAAAACTGAATCTTAATTTCTGTTTACTATGGCAATACCCATGAATCACATTTTGCATGATTCTGAGCTGGCGTGCTACTTAATTCCTCGGAAACAAACAATGGGCGTTTTGCTCTAAAACTGTATGCAATAAAAGGATAGAACAGTAACTTCATTCAATATAGATATAAACTGGATATAGAAGATCGCTTTGTTTACATATTTGTGTACATTATCCACTATCATCATCTAAAACATATATCAAACAAATTAAGTAATCTTCAAACAGACTGCGTCAAACCGTTACCTTAGATGACATTTCTTACACCGTGAAGCGGAGCAAATTCTCGAGATTTTGCTGTTTTCTCCTGGTCCACAAACCATCACGAAAGTAAAGCGGTTGGATATTGTCAACTAGTCAAGTAGAAAATGCATGGATATTAACTTATCCCTTTAAAACGCTGAATTTATTTGAATACATTAAAGATCAGCATAACTTAATACCTCATAATAGTATTTTCGTAGCAGATAATCATGTCAAAAACCTAAAAAGTCATTCAAATATCTTTCCATGACAAATTTCCAAATATCTCCTGTGATGCAGACTAAAAACTATTTGCTGCATTTGTTGCGTTTCACAATATTCGTTCCTTTTTATATCATTTCAAATAGAGAAAATCTTCTTGAATGAACATTTATCTTCATAGATCACCATAAGATTTTGATATGCATATTTCCAAATATTTTATTTGTGAGATTCTGAACGACCTATACTTAATTATCATTGACCAACGAATCACATCTCATTCCTTATTGTGACGTCTCTATCTTTATTGAGATTCTTCTGACGTCTCTATCTTTATTGAGATTCTCCTGACGTCTCTATCTTTATTGAGATTCTCCTGACTTTCTTTGATATCATACTTCATATATTTAATAACTACCAGTTAAATTATGACGCACGTTCAAAGAGAACTAGGATTCTTGGGAAAATCATAAAAAAATGTAATCCAGGGACAAAGATCAGACATGGAAAACAGACACACACAACAAAGAACACAATCAAAATCACCTTATTCAGTGAAGATATCAAATAAGGTTGTAATTTCACTTGAATTTCACAAGATTTGCACGTGAAATTCACTTAACATGAACTTTATGAGAAAAGTTCCCGTGAAAGCTTGATACACACAAAATATTGTTCAAATTAATGAAATAATAATGACAATAATATTTTTTATTCAGACTAGTTCAACAAATTTTATAAACATTCTATCACAAAACATTAAACCCAACAAACACATACATAATAATGTAAAGACATACAAGCATTCAAACTATGTCAACTTGATAGTCTAAATTCACCCACAAAGCCTGGCCAAACCAAAAGTTTTTTTTCTTAAAAAAAAGACACGTTTTTACACTGAGGTCCTTTTCGTGAATAGTTGACAAGAAAAAATACTTAAAAAATTACTTATTATTCCTCAAAAAAATAAATAGATAAAAATGAAATAAAAATACTATAATTGTCAAAATCAGAGTCATAGTATATGGAATAAAACTAAAAGTTAAGGAATACAGAGTCAACTTTTTCGCTGTGCATGTGTATAATGTTGTCTTCGGGTCAGCTGCAGCCTGATCAGTTGCGTGAGAGTTTTCTCCTTGTTCATTGAAGACCCATGTAAGGCCTTGCTCTGACATTTTTCATCCCAGTGGGGTTGTTATCTCTTTGACATATTCACCATATCCAGTCTCCTTATTCATTTTCTTCCCATCATTTTGGTTATTCTTGTAAAACCATTTTGACCCCATTTTTAAAAAGCCTGTCTATTTGTTTATTTTTTGTTAGATTCGTGTGAAAATCATGTAAAAAAAGTTTGCCTATGTACGCACTTTACGAAATTCTGATTTCATCAACATTGTTGCAATAGTTACATAATTAAAGCTATTGATTTAGACTTCTTAACGAACATATTAAATAGATTAACACCATGTTTTTCCTGTATATCTCAGTAGTGTCAGCCGTCGTCAAGAAGAAGTACACATATAACTACGTTAATTCGCATTAAATTGCTTAAACTGCATATATTTTATAGCATTTGTTTATAATTTCCATGAAGAATTAATGCGATTATCGAACCGTGAAAAACTGTTTATATAGGGATCACAAGTCTGAATGAACGAACTGATAAAAGATTTTAAGAGATCGCAACTTTCGTTTAAAAGAGTTGAGTGTCTATTCTATATAACGTTTAAAGGGAACAGAAATTACTAGGCCATACAAAATGCCAAACAAGTAAGTTGTAATATGCCATTCATGATTCGAATTGTTTAATACTTTTTTGTAACATTTCGAGATTGCTAACTCATCTAAAATATCCCTTTTCGTTTATTTAATATAGGCTATGTAGAAAATCAAAAACAAATCAAGAATGAATTAACGATTCGTATCTAAGATTCTCTGTCTTTATAAATTTGAATCAAGAAGAATGTTTCTTAGCTATTCAGAGTTTCTCATGTCTACACATGTATCAATGACTTTCCATAAATCAACATAATTTGCACTAGACAACAAGGCACATATGTATTAACTTACAAAAGAATTGTAGATAATCGTGAACTCTTGACTGCTTTCATTTGCATTGTATTGCAATGAAACCATGTTATCAAAACGATATAGGAAATGTAGTCTATATACCATAGTTCTAATAGTCCATTTACCTTTGCTATAATGGTACAGCTAATATAAGTTAAAATATGGTACTCCTCGTGGTCTACTTTACATGAACTTGTGAATCATTACAGTGTATCCGTCTGCACCACAAGAATCGATTTGTTTACCGTGTCATAGATTTCCATTTCTCTTTCGTCTATCCCGGACTTGTCAATTAATGAGCAACACTCGGTGGGTGTTTCTAGAAGAGGTCATAATGCTTATCCCACCGGTACACCTGGTTTTCAGTGGCGTCCGAGTTGCTCGTTAACATTTGTTTCTGTTTAGGTATAATTTTGGTTATTTCATGTTCTTTGTTATATATTTTCCCTGTCTGGTCTTTACATATGAATTGTACAAGTATTCTTTTGATCTCTGTTCGAATTATGATTCCCCTGAATTTTCTTATTCAGCCAAAATGGTTATAACACCCACAGCCCTTTTATTATTTAAAAAAAAAAAAAAAAAACAAAAAAAAAAAAAAACTTAACTATATACTGAGTCTTAACTTTTAATAAGTATTTTTTTTTTTTGGTCGTTTAAAGTGATTAAAGTGTTTATTATTGTTATACAACGAAACCTGTCTAAATCAGCTACTTTTGAATGTCCTATTAAATCAATTTTTATGTATGTTAAACCTTGGTAAAGCAAGCACCTGTCAAATCTGAACATATTCCAAATGAGGTCGGTTTAGACAAGTTTAACTCTACTGATATCAATAACAAAAGCAGATATATTTAAATTTGACGACACATACATTATAACAATGAAGTGAAAATCACAGCAAATTTATTTGTGATATCCCATTCGTAAACAAACGGGACACGATCCTTACAGTTATATATATTGCTTTAGAAACTTATAGTATAAGTGGGGAAATGTATTTGTTTGTTTTTTATAGAAAATCCCAATGCTTATGTTGGAAAAAGCAAATTGAAACTGTGTCATTTATAAATGTGATTGATAGGATACTGGTTTATTCCAACTCATGTCATTTTACAGACATACTGGACTTTACTTATCCCCTTAACATATAATTCTAGAGGAGATTAGAGACCTGATTCTAAAAATATGTTGAACCTGAGCAAACATAAGGCAAAATTTCATCAACAAATCACCATCATATAACACTATAACAAACAGCAACAATCGTATTGAATAATCGTGAATAGTTAGAGAAGAGTGTAAAGTATTTTGAAATTCATCTTTGGTTTAACTCTCCGAATCTGTTATGCAGACAACAAACTCTATCGATGCGTAAAAGTTAGCCTAGATTTAGTAGTATTCAATTTTTTCAATATTACAATGTACAAAACTGCTACAACTTAAGTGGGTTTCACGTGACCACAAAACATTCTATAGTCTGGTAATGTTATTTTTACATTATCGTTATGGTAACTTGTAGTACACCTTTGATATTTTATGACGTCACACACAGTTTAAAACGTTAAGACTGAAGTCATGTTTTGTGGCGTCGTACAGTGGTCATATAAATAACTAAACGTTGAACGCCTATCTTGATATCATAATTTATTTCTAACTACAATTTTATGTTTCGCTTATATCAGTTTTACTGAAGAAAGGTCCGATTATACGTTCAAATGAAGTAATACAATTAATACAAGACTTTCTTTGGGAAAATTAAGAACTTTTTACTACGGATCTTATTAGGAAGCTTTACCTTATCAACTGCATTTTTTCCCATTACTACTTAACTCTGAGACAGTATATTCTAAAGTAAATATGACCTATGTCAGTTAATATAAAATAGAAATTGCATGCTTTGTATGTTGAGAGTCTTTCATATCGATTTTTATCTATCAGTGCAGTTCAATGCTATGCTATAAAAGTGAATCTTTCTTCGGGTATAAAGACTTTCATATGAAAAACGTCAGTGTTATGTTCTGTTGTTGACTTTGAAAGAATAGGTGACTCAAGATCAAACTGTATAAAAACTTTATAATACATTATGTGTTTATTTAAGACCTTTAAGGCCTTAACTTTCTCCTCAGAATTAATAGTATTCGTTTTTTTAATTATCTCATCCTGTATTACGTTGTGATTAAAATATTCAAATACAGTATTTAAAAAATAATACGAATAGTGGAAATATTCTAAATAAGCGGGTCATGGTGTTTAATACGATTGTAGCGTGTTTTAACATTGAAAATTAAAGTGTTAACTGTTTAAAAAGAACCAATGATTCAAGCGGTAAGCAATGGGACAGAGACTAGACAAGAAAAATAGACACTCACATAAAACATTATATAATCTAGAACTTACCAATCATATGGTTTAAACGTGAGGGATTATAACATATCTATATCTATATGATTGGTATTTTTACATTGTCAAATATTGGTTTCCATCACCACATGTTAGCAAAATGAAATCAATCTCACATTATAGTTTTAGTAAAAACGGAGAATTTTTTTTGGCTTCCATGTGATTTTGATCCATACAAAGATTGGATGGCTTTTAGATTGATTTTTTGATTGGTTGATTGTTGGGGTTTAACGCCCGAGCAGCAATATTTTAGCTGTATTTAGGCGATGAACATGAAATGATAATGAAATGAAAAATGGGACACAAGGACAAAGGGATCGTCGACAAAGTTTGATTGCCACTGGAAATAGGGAGAAGTGGGTAGGGTCGGGCAATTTAGCCTCCTGTGGCGGAGCCCTATTTTTCCTACTCTGGGATAACACCATAGAAAGGTTCTTTAACGTGTGAGGAACGTGGCATCTTTCCCAACACGTTGCATCACTATGGTTTGCGGTCAGGATTTCCGTATTATGGCCTGACGACCCCATGCCAGGGTTACCCCCATTAGAAGATTCGATGCATATAATCATGGAATGTAAAAAAAAACTTTATAAAGAAAAATATTTAAAATAATCATATCATAATAAAACAGTCCTAATAACGTTGGTGAATCAAAAGTTAAATGTATTAATTCCCAATGTAGTCATTTTGGTCCACTTACTTTTCATGAACACCTAAATAAATAAACAAAATTCAGTTCGTCACTTTAGTTTACACACCCTATCCATTGAATGTCTCTGCAAATATCCCATTTAATCAGATACAAAGCAGAAGAAGAAAATCGTAGCTACTTTGTGTACTTCTCAAACTTTGACCCCACTGAAAAAAGCTTAAATGTCAAATCCATAGATATGATCTAACAACCAAAAAAACAAAATGCCTTTCTGCCCTAAAGCTTGGGAGATTTATCATTTATCATAACACATCTTTATCTCTAAATAAATTGAAACATAAAAAAGGGCAATTACAAAAAATGTTATTAAAAACTTCATTTTCTTTGAACAGTTATGTATACATTTTCTTTCCTACATATCACTTCAAATTTACATACTTGAGATGAATTATCAAACTCTGTAATGAATTCATTTTGTGATTTTAAAAAGATTTATTTGAACTTGTCACCAAATAAATACTCAACTTCTTTTCCATTGTATCTGTACAAAATAATCATCTATTGACTTTGCATATTTGTGTCTTGTGTTTGTCATGTCATGTCTTTCTTATAGAATTCACATGTGTTTGACGTGAAATAAAGAAAAAGTCACAAGAGGTATGATGTTTTGATCAGAATGTAATGGAAATTGTGAGAGGCAATGGTAGAAAGAGATACAGATTAACCTATCCTATGGAGTATTGTTAAAACTATACTCATAGCAATATGTTCTATCATGTATTGTTTCTGTCTCTATACAATTATTCCGTTCTGTTTCTGTTAAAAAGATATATTCACCACAATCTCTTTGATTTTCTTCGTTTTTATCGTTAACGTGGCGTTGACCATGCAGCTGTATAGGTCTAAATTTGTAATACGTGGGTTGTGAGGAAATCGTTTTAACCAAAGTAATCTAGACGGTCTATTATGGGAACAAGATAAATATTCCCTCGATTCTTCAATGGTTATATGTTTTACAAAATTAATCAGGCGTAGATTATTACTAAAAACAAAGCATTCAATAACAGGTAAAACATAATCGAGAAAATAAATAAAAACGGAAGAAAGATGGGGAAATGACAATAGAGATAGAAACAACAATACCGGAAGATAAAACACAATTAATCTACAATGAATGAATAATTCAGTCTACAGCAAGTTTTTGGAGCGAACAAGATAGGCTGGTGGCTAGAATCTTTTTGCGCCATTTAAAGATTTTTGTAGGAAGAAATTGTGCCACATGTCAGCATTTCGGTGGTAGAAGCTACGCCAAATAATAGAATCTAATTGCGCCACACTTACCTGTAAATCTACTTGCAAAATTCTCCTAAAGTAATTAACCTTTACTGAAAAATGATCACATATAATTGTATATGTAAACTCCATATTGATCAATATTGCCAAAATCTTCAGTCAAAATGTTTGATTTGGAAATAAAAAAGAGATGGAATCCGACAGAAGAAAGCCAGTTATCATTGTAGAAGATTACAAGTTTCACCAAGCAAAATGGAGACATACGATGTACAGTCAAGTCTTGTAATATAAGTAAATGGTTACATTATTTCTTCGGGCTAGCGTTCCCACAACCAGAGGAAATTGCAGAGTGTTTCGTGGAGGATTTAATGCCTACCATGCCTACTGATGTTGGACATGTTTTGTCGACATACCGTGTTTAGAACGCGCCGTCTTCCACCTTAAGTATAGATCAGACACCCATTACTCGCACGAAGAACCAACAATGGAGCTGAGGCTTTCCACATCATTATAATGAGCAATTTTATTCCTCCCTCCCTTCAATGTTTGTTTTTATAGACAATTTATATTGAGATTCTGAGAAGTACTGACTATGTAGCAGTAAGAAGTCGCCACGAATCTGGAAGGAAATCCTTTGCAATTGAACGGTATCAAAAACTCACAGCAGGTGAAATTTTAAAGACAGATTATGTGCGTGCCCTTTGATAAAAGTATCAGCCTCTTATTTAGACTATGAATTTACCAGACACTGCAGGAGTTTCAAGCCTTCCATGTACAGTTTAGTCAATAAGTTGATACGTGTATATTGTTTTAAACTTGCATGTTAACTATAGTGATTTAAAATAAAGTTAAAATATACTTTTATATACAACGTACCTATATTTTACACAGTTTCTACCTAGGGTCTTTCAAAGGAGTGGCGCAATAAGAGTTCTGGTGCAATTCGACTGTGACGAAATTAAAATCATTTTGGCGCAATTTGATTCCGCCTGTGCAGATGGGGTAAACGTCTAATTTCTAATTATCAATAGTCTATAATAAAAGAAAAACTGAATTGGATAGTACGGACTCCATTTAAAAAAAAAACATACCATATTGGTCAAAATGTTATTCTTGCATTATTATGGGATTGGTTCCTATATATTGCATACAGTTTACGTATAGACATTGTGTCCATTCAATTTTTGTATAAGAAATTTAATTGTAGGAAGTTACATAATGTTGACATCGTGGGAAACTTTAAAAAGGGAGACAGTATGCATCGATCTTACATGAATTGTTTAATCTTCTTAAAGGAATATATCGTATTTGCTGCAGGAAAAACTAAGCGTCATAGCAATAACTCCTTCTCATTCATTTTAACAACTAAGGGGTTTAAAGCACAATAGACAATTTTAGTGAGTCTGATTATTTTTGTTGGTGTTTATTTAAATAACTGTTAGACATTGAATTTCTACAATCCAGTATGTCACAATTATATACGGTTATTTGAGCGGTTAAACTTTTAATGATTTTCCGTTTTCATTCAGTTTGAAAAATTAGTAATTAGAATCAAATGTAAGTTTTAAGAAATACTGCTTAGCTACAAACTTCTGACAACAGTCTCTCTCCAAAAATCTCGAAGGACATCAGAAGTGATGACGAAGTGTACATATTCGCATGAAACAAGTGTCAAAGTAGGTCAAATCAATATTGGTTAAACTTTCAAAGGAAAAAAAAACAATATTGATGCATTTTTGGAGTACTTTATAATCAAGTCTGAAACTTCATCCCTATCTTAAGAACTTATACTAGGCTGTTAATTTGGAATGCAAATCGAACCCTTTCTCTTGCTCTCGCACCTAGTTCAACTTGACGGTTAGCGCAATGTTATATGATGTAGATGATATATATATATATATATATATATATATATATATATATATATATATATATATATATATATATATATATATATATATAACACACATTAATGCATTGATTCAAAAAGAGAAGATAAATAGTTATTTGAATGTGATTATTTAACCTTGTTTTACAGTCATAAAACGGGTGTTTTGATTCCATATAGGTATATAATATATAATGGTGGGCTTGAAGTCATATACTAATTCGTCTCATTCAAGTTTATTCAGTATCGATATGAGAACGATTAACTACAAAATATAAAAGAATAACATTCATAAGCATTTGTCAAAATACTTTCACAAAAATACAAATGTTACAATTCACATTAATAGTATTGCAAACATACAAAATCCGATTCGCACTAGATACATAGTGGGAAAAGTGGAAATATCGAGTAGCACTTTGTGGACAGTGAAAAATGGAAAAATCGAACGTGACCCGTTTAACAGAGAGTACCTTTAGAAATAAATATGTATTATTTGTGTGGAATAACAAAATATAAGTTTGGTGTTGTTATTGTCTCTGGACATTTAAACATTCACATGGAAAAGGACACCTCGGATAAATATAGCCACAAGTCAATATCTAGAACAATATATCAAAAACATTATGCATATATAAAATACACATATCAAATGGGTTTTCAAGAAACATAAATGTACATACCGTATTGGTAGACTCAATAAACCCTAAAAAGTGATCATTCTGATAATTCTTCATCGAAATAGATATGTGACCTTCATTGTTTTCATTTAAGAGTAAGCTTTTTTAAAGGGACATAAACCAATGTTACATATAATTCTATGCAAATTGTGTGAAATCAATCAATCACCAAAATCAAACACTTTGATCTCAACAATATATATATATATATTTTGTTATTCATCCATTCATTTAAAAACAAAGAAGCAGATGGATTTGAAAGTACACACTTATGACGGTGTATCATTTATAATGTTGATATATAAGACTACAAAATGTAAAACCAATAAATGATCTTTTTTGGAAAATTATTTGAAAAACGACTACGTTTGTTTGCATTTTTAAAAACATTGTAACGAATCATCCGATGAAGGTGGCGTTTATTTGTTGAAAAGAGATCTTTCCCTGTAATTGTCATATTTATATTCAGTACCGGTTTTAAATGCACAATGCAATATTTTCATTTTTAATTTTTAGAAGTTCATTTAATGCTAGAATACGCACAATCACAATCTACATGTTATTCAAATTAGATCTATCAATTGTTCCATTTAGTCGCCGGGTGTAGGATCTTCGTCTTCTAACAACACTACATTCTTCTTTTGCGTGAACTGAGTGTATGTTAAAATTTTATATTAATATGTACTACAAAGGGACTTTTTTCAAAAGAAATTTAAAGAATTGTATCAAAACGTTTAAAACGTAAACGAGTAAAATAGTTTTTTTACACTGAACTCCGGCCAGTTATCGGCCTTACTGCGATACCTACTCTGAATTCCAGTCATCGGCCTCCGAGCGAGTACCAAACTGTACTCCAGGTCTCGGCCTCCGAGCGAGTACTAAACTTTACTCCGGTTCTCGGCTTTCGAGCAAGTACTAAACTTCACTCCATTTCTCGGCCTCCTAGCGAATATTATACTGTTCTCGGCTTCCGAGGGAGTACAAACTGTACTGCAGTTCTTGGACCCCGAGCGAGTAATATACTGTACTCCAGTTCTGGGGCCTGCAAGCGAGTACTATACTGTACACCAGTTCTCGGCCTTTGAGCGAGTACTAAATTGTACTCCAGTTCTCAGACCCCGAACGATTACTAAACTGTAATTCAGTCCTCGCCCTCCGAGGGAGTACAAACTGTACTCCAGTTCTCGGCTTCCGCGCAATACTACAGTGTACTCCAGTTCTCGGCCCCGAGGAGTAATAAACAGTACTCCAGTTTTTAGCCCCCGAGCGAGTACTCATGCCCTTCACTAATGTAAACCAGTATAGTAATATGACCTATTCATGACGTTTCTGCTTCAGTTGATTTCCATTCGATGTCTGTCGACATAGATCGCCAATTATTCAAGTTTTCTTCTGTAAATGATATGCAAGGAAATTTACATCGTCATCGTGTCATCTAATGTATGTAATAAAAAATGACCTTATTGTTGCATCATGGGTAATCTAAACTTCTGGAGATTTTAAAGCTACCATTTAACTGAAGTTAAATCAAATTTGTAAGCAGTTAAAATGATGAGGCTAGATTGTAATTTTTTGACACTCTTTGCACACCTTTGCATAACATATCTAAATAAGGTTTTACAGCGGTTTTACAGCTTAACATTGTTATTCAAATTTCAAGAAGTGAAACAGGGGAAACAGGGGGAAGGGAAATGCAACGTGATGTTATCCTTGATGTTAAGCCAATTCAAATTGTAATCCATCGTCAATAAGGATTGCTTGTAGATGCAAAATACGCTATTAAAATTTAATTTGAGGGGATTAAATGGGCTATGTTGAGAAATTTCCCATGTTTGGAGCAAGGCGAGGTTAAATTTTTGACAGGGAGAATTTCAATTTACACAGATAAATATTCATGTAATATATGATTGAATTACATAGAATGCATTTTAATTATTTTCTTGGGCCAATAGACACATCGTAAAATTCTACATACTGTATGATAAATGGCATTGTTATATGCACATTGGTGAGAAAGGGGCTCGAATGACGAGCAAGACGGATGATTATATCTTTGAAAGGTATAGTACATTTATCTAGTGAAGGTTATAACGTAGAAACCACAACCATATGGGGCACGGGTGATGCCAAGCGGCACACTCTTACCACCAACAACCTTTATTTCTGACTGATATCTTAAGAAAAGATCGACTTAGGTCGACTGGGTCGATGTCACATGAATTTCTTCATATTTCAAAATAGGCTCAGATATAGGCAGAAATACAATTCTTAATTAGAAAGAAATGATACTGTAGTTATCGAGGAAAATAAGTGGTGTAGGAAACATTTGAGCCGAATATGTGTGTGTGAAGAAGTGGAATAGTTAAAGAGACATTTTTAAAATCTGCAATGCTTGGCTATAGTAAGCAATGTGTATTTAAATTTTATGTCGATTGAATCATGTTATTATTGTAAGATCATGCCCCTCGTGAGCTGTTAATTGGATTGATAAAAGTCTATATCCACATATATCCATCGGTCATTTTGAGATGAAAGTGAAATACTTTGCATTTTAAAGATAAAAATAATTTGTATTACCTCGTCTGTATTATCGTACGATACCATTCAACATAAACAAGGCCCCAAATGACGGTAAAGTGCTATGATTTACAGCAATAACATAAAAGATGACTATCAAATACCGATCATTTTATTTTATTTAAAGTGTTTAATAATATATGTCTCTACTCTTCATGACGTGCAGTTATAAAATGCAGCCATCTGCCTACATTAGGTATAAAATATGTCTCTTTTCCACGTCAAGTAAGTAACATTTATATTGCGTAGGCGGGTCCATCGAGAAACCCCGTGCCTCTTTCCCTTATCAATATGTTTTTTGTTCATTAGCGTATTTCCGTGTGTTTATAAACACAAAAGGAACATAGTGTTTGTCAAGGATTTTTTTGTGGGCTACCTGGTGCACCCCACCCCTCCACACACTTTTAGGTGATGCTCTGGATTCGCAATTGTTATGGAACTGTTTTTCATCCGTATATTAGGTTTATGTCAAGTCAGTGCAATGTTACTGTCTTTGTCTTACGCCCGTTCTTACAAATTCATTCAAACAACTATGGCTTAAAATTAAGGATAACATTATGTTGCACATCCCTGTCGTCTGTTCCCCCCCCCGTAATTCGAGATTACTCGTTGAAATCTGAATTACAATGTATCAAGTAGAAATAACCAAACCATAGGGAAACTGGATAGGTCTTTTAACAACTTAATACTGAGCGTCGCATGCGAGGCTCACAATAGATATTTAGTCAAGCCGGAATTCGTATCAGACATGCCCGCAGTAAAGTGTCAAGAAAGTTAATTAAAATGAAAATGCCTTTAAATTGATCAAAAATCAAAATGTGCCATTCAAAAACAAAGAAAAAATATGTACAGTATCTAAATCCGGTCCGCTAAATTATTTTAAAATTTGCCTATCTTTTCTCGCCTCTTTCAGCCATCGTCCCTTTTTCAATGCCTTTACTCATAAGAGAAGTGTGTAAGTGCGATTCTCGTCTGTAGACTTTGCCTATAATTCATATTAAGATTTTTTTTTAAATTTTGCTGCTCTATGAGACACGATTATTACCCGCATAATTTTCGAACACTTGAAAAATAATGGAAATACACGACATTTTACTTAAGTCAGTGTTATGTTTGAAGATTAGGACGGTTTCACCATATTTGTATATGAAATTTAGCATTTTTGAATTAAAAAAATAAGAACACTTGACATTCATTTTATCCGCATGATGAGATAGGGTATATACTTATATAGTAATATTTGGCAGGTATAACCCGTAAGAGGACGAAATTGAATTATACATGTAGATATTGTAGCGGTGGAGAGGACGGTAGTGAAAATAACACCCGCTAACCTAAAAAAGGTATGTGTAAGCGCGCTGACTACCGATTTAAAGTCTCTCAATAGTATGTCCAGCATTGGCTACGAGAGAGAAGAATTCTGATAAGTACAATTAATTTAATAACAACCACATTTTATTGAACTACTAGTATGTATAGATCATAAAATATATGACAAGATGGCCTGGCTATATGAGATAAGAATTGAACTCTTTAAAATTAAGTGAGTTCTGAATTAAAAGTAATTCATTTCAAGGCCCATAGTTAAATATCCAGATACCAAAGTATGATCAATATCACGGAGAGCAAACGATAATGTATATAGAGTAAGGTATATCTGAGATTAATAAAAAAAATGGCCAAAGCCTAATTTCGGACTAGTTAAAAATGCAACACTTAACTATGGAACACGCTAGTTAAAGAAATCAACAAACACGTAACCATTCTGATTACTTGTATTTAGTGAATTAGATTCCTTATTTGAAATACAGATTTTTACCGGAAATGTACAGGTTTCCCTTATTTCTAATAAATAAATGGACCGATAATTTGTGCCAAGAATAACTTTATGGGAATATTTAAATGACTGTGAACCGCTAACCTCAGCTAAGGTCACAGGCTCCTTAAACTTTTATAGAAATAGTGAACCGCTAATCTCTGCTAAGATCACAGGCTCCTTAAACTTTTATAAAAATAGTGATCCGCTAACCTCTGCTAAGGTCACAGGCTCCTTAAACTTTTATAGAAATATTGAACCGCCAACCTCTGCTAAGGTCACAGGCTCCTTAAACTTTTATAGAAATAGTGAACCGCTAACCTCTGCTAAGGTCACAGGCTCCTTAAACTTTTATAGAAATATTGAACCGCCAACCTCTGCTAAGGTCACAGGCTCCTTAAACTTTTATAGAAATAGTGAACCGCTAACCTCTGCTAAGGTCACAGGCTCCTTAAACTTTTATAGAAATAGTGAACCGCCAACCTCTGCTAAGGTCACAGGCTCCTTAAACTTTTATAGAAATAGTGAACCGCTAACCTCTGCTAAGATCACTATATAATCTTTCAGTGAAATAATTTTAATATGATTGTGAACCGCTAACCTCAGCTAAGATCACAATCTCAGATATACCTTTACAAATAATAATAATAATAATAATAATAATAATAATAATAATAATAAAATCAATAACACAATGATGTTACGGTCTGATGTTTGAAAATGTTTTCAATATGAAATATGAATGATAACTTCTGATAAATCCTCAAAGGTTTTAAATTAACAATTTATTTTTTGCCATCTCAAATACTTCAAAATCCTTCTAAAATGATAAATTTCGTTTTAAAATATATTATCAAAATGATTAAATAATAAGAATAAGAATATAAGGCCAAACATCTCTTACTTTGTTAAACTACAAGAACATAGTGATACCAATCAAGAAAAGCCCTAAAAGTGACGTCATTTCAACGTTGACGTTTTTTATATACTCGGACATCGCACAAATGCACATTTGTGCAGTTGTGCGGTACTCGAGAAATCCACCAATCAGAGCGTCGCAATAAAATGGTAAATCCCCGTTTGTGCACTTAAGTGCTAATTCTAAAATTAAATATACATATATAGTTAAAAAAAATAAACATACGTGATTACAAATAAAAAATTGTGAATTTATCATATCATTTTGCAAGAAATATTAAACAATTCGACGAAATGTTTTTACTAAAACTATCCGACAATAAACAATTCCGCAGCAAATCATTATATACAAAATATGGCGGATAACGATAATCATCCACTAGTGTGGACAAGTCTATAATTGTATTCATGAAAATAATTAAAAAATGTAAACAATAAAAAGTTAATTCCAGGTATCTATTATATGTAAGGTAGCTGTCAGTTTCACTTGCAAGCCGAAACTTATTGCGAATTACGATTTTCACCCCCCCCCCCCCAAAAAAAAAAAAAAAAAAAAATATTCTACCGATGATTTCTAAACACACACTAAAATACTCAACAGAGTAACCAACATTGAGGCATTCTCATTCAGTGAATGATAAAAAGAGTGAGAACTAATGTAAATTTAGCCTTAACAACCTGTAAAAACTACATGTCATTCAGAGCTATCAATAATATCAGCAATTTTCAATAAAAAAAATAATAAAATAACTGGCTGATCTTCCCCTACAATATATTCAAAAATCTCTAGACAACTTGTCACTTTTTGACGTTTCTTGACTCTTTTTGTCGCTAACTAGTGAAACCGGTAGTTTCTGGAAAGCTTCTGTATTTATTGAAGACTATGTATTTCAGTGAAGAAAAGATACAAAAATTCATATAGCTTACTCTGTATCACTGACCGTCAGTCAGTCTGATTTTCAGTCCGTCATTCCGTCCGCCAGTGTCACACTTCTGGTTTCCACTATAGCAAATCTGATTGCAGGGTTATGTGATTACCAGACAAGATGTACCTATATTATATATAGAAAATATATTAAGGTATTTGTATTTAACCTTGCAGGGTTATGCTTAACTTAAAGTTACTATGAGACCTAGTCTACAGACATATGTGAATAGCTAGCTAAGATAACGTGCAAAGGTCGTTTATCAGCCAAACCATGGGGTAGAATTTCGTATTCTTCTTTTTTTCCATTTTCATTATCATTAAAAAGAATGCATGTAAATATTTAAGACAATGACTAGTGTTGACTTGGTAACCTGTGCGTTTTTCATTTCGCAGATGATCATATTATCCTTGCTCAAATGAATGCAATTGGACACAATACAGTAATCAGATCTAATCAAACCGATCTTATCCGATCATCTACGAGTTTAAATATACTTATTTTGATATCTTTATGTCGGAAAGGGAAAGAATTGGATACAAGGGTGTAAATCTAGTTTCTGAAAAGTGGGCGGTCCTAAATTTAAAATTTGCATATTGTCTGTCTACGTTTATCCCATTGTGATCGATGTTTACTTATTGCATGTAAATGAACTAGTTGGCAACACTGCAACTGAACAAACTGCACGTCCTAAATAAAGTTTTGACCGAACACTGGCCACGCCCAACCAGTTCAACAGAAAGTTAATGTTCTTTACTAGTGTTTAAGTTTTAAAAAGATCTTTTTGTTTTGAGTTTTTCGCTAAAGTATCGGTTCATTCATTACCGGCTTGCGTCTCTTTTTGAAAATCGTTTTATTTCCCTCTCTTGAGCCAAGGGATTGTTAAATTCTTTTGCTTGCAATATAAGTGGGGAAACTCTCGTTGGATCGAATGACGAAAACGACGGAGGATTATATATTTGAAAGGTAGGGTAAAACATACAAAATTATAAAAAAAAATTGAAAATAAATTATATTGCAATTTCAAAACGTGCTGTATTTTATGTCGGTCTTAAACTCGAACACCTATAAGTTGTTCATAATATTTTCCAACATTATTTACAATCACCTTAAGTACATAACTGATATTGACATATTTTATGATCATTGCTTTAATGGGGAGCAGTAAATTTTATAATACAGTAGTTGATATATTTTATTTACCTATATACAACAGGTGGTTAGTAATGTCTCTAATGTTTAACGGTCCCTGTCATAGAATCTACTTCAATAGGGTATTACATAGTTTGACGCTTCAAAAGATGGAACGTGATGAATATTATAGCATTATTGCGGAAGGTTTTCAAAATTGGCTTAGTTATTGGTCCGCGAGGCTAGCCAGATTGGACTGAGGCGTAGCCAAAGTCCAATTTTGCTAGCCAAGGAATAATAACTCGGCCTATATGGAAAACATTACATAATTATACCTTTATTTTATTAACCAACTACCCAAAATACGTTAAAATATGTCAAAAACTGACCAAAAGATATGAATTCAAACCGGGCATCTATACGGGGCCAATACGAAAAAAGAGGGCCAATATGGATCAAAGCAAGGCCAATACGGCATCAAAACTTCCGGTCGTTTGAAACCGCAATTGCGAATTAGACATTCTCACTTCATTATCCTGCTGGATTATTTATGCATATGTACCTTAACATGTATATAATTTACCAAACAAATAAGAAACTTAGAATAAGGTAAGAAAACTTTATTTTGATTTGGCATGTGATTCAAATACAATCACAAGCTTTAAGGAGCTTCAGACCAAATATAAAAACATACATTATGTGACATAAACAAGACAAACTAGAATCAAAGGATGTGCACATAGAAAAAAAATAACAGGAATCCGACATAATTCCAACATAATTATGATATGCAAACCAATAATTTATTACACATGGCAAGCCTATTGTAATGTCTAAAACAAAAGAGCATAATATATCTTCAATTGCACATTTGTATATCTAAAATGTGCTTTCAGAATTGTGTTATTTCGGGAACTTTGATAACCAGGACTAAAAGCAGCAGAAAAACACAAAAATCTTCCATATTATACAAAAGAATACTTAGGACTGATAAATACAAATTAACATTGCTAAAACATGAAAACAACTATACTACAAATCATCTAGTTGAGTTGGTTAATAAAATTGTCAATAAATATGTAATTTCATATTGGCCCTGTTATAGGTTTCGGTCGATCATATTGGCCTCGACAGCCGTATTGGCCTAGACAGCCGTATTAGCCCTCGGCAAAGCCTCGGGGCCAATACGACCGCCTCGATCAATATGACAGGCCTCAAACCTATAACAGGGCCGATATGAAATTACATATTCATTAACATATAGACTAACTAGTTCAATATGTCATATTGACCTAAACGCACTTTTGTATTTTATATTGTATCGGCAGTTTGATCATATTTAGACTTATTTTTCGAACGTCAGTAAAAACATATCCTTTCAAGAATCATGCCGGGCTGATTTAAGAGGCAAAAGATAATATTTTTTATATTTGCCGTTTATAATTAATAGTGTTTCGTGTTACCGATATTCAACATTGACTTCATATAATCTTTCTTCTTCTGGTAGAAAAGGTAAATTTTATGCACCATATCTGGATCTGCCCTTGTACTCCAGAACGGTTAAAGGTCTTTTATGGCTAACATTGCCATCAGACAAGACTCTGTTAAGGATGTATATAAATGAATTATAGGTATATATTTTCTGGAAATCTGGAAACGAAGCTGCAACTATTGGCCCAAGAAACTGGTAATTGACTTGTAATTAGTCGACATTAGGAATATTGTTATTGACTGGCATTTCTTGTTGACTACAAACTGGATTGTGGCACACATGGTCACTGATATAACATTTTTATGGAGTCCATATTCCATTTATTATAACCAAATAAATTTAATTATTATTGTTGCAAGGACAAAGAACTGGTCAAATCAATAATTGTTTTATAGGACACGTTTTCATGCTATCGTACGACGTTATTAATACAGTGGTCAAAACGTAAATAACTGAATGTATTACAATCTTTGACAATGTCACACAGCTAACACAATCTTTGATATTGTCGCACGGCTAACAAAATCTTTGACGTTGGAAGTTCACACGGCTAACACAATCTTTGACATTGGAAGTTCACACGGCTTAAACAATTTTTGTCACTGGAAGTTCACACGGCTAACACAATCTTTAATATGGGCACACGGCTAACACAGTCTTTGATATGGGCACACATCTAACACAGTCTTTGACATCGGAAGTCCACACGGCGAACACAGTCTGCAGGCAATTGGCATAGCACACAAAAATATTCTAAAATAAGATCTACATGTACATGTACATACGCCAGCTATATTTGTGTTCAACACTGCCCTCAGCCTTGAGACCCATATCCCTTTCACCCCGATAATTTTCAGCACAATTGTCACTGCACACACAAGCGGTCACTTTTTATGACCACTTCTTTGCCTCTTCTCAGCCAATTTATTTCATGTAAGAATCATTTTCTGTCATCACTTTATGACAGTTGTTAATCCTTTAAAGGACAAAACGATTATTCCTGCATCAATCACGCGCAGGCACAACTTCTGTTTATATGGATTACACGTTATCACGAATGATCACTGCTTTGATGTTCATTTCGTTCCTATTTATTGGTGCTATTTTACTTCCTATAATAATCAACAATCATTGAAAAAAATCGTTTAGTACGAATTAAAATTATAAACGAAAACAGGTTTTTTTCCTAACCAAGCATCACAAATCCTTTCGCAATAAGAGTCAAGAACTATTTTTCTGGTCACGTTTGTAATATCGAAATTTAAAACTGCATGCACAGATGAATTAAGTTCTAATGCGGATCGTACATTGCTGGTGCCATAGTTTGGGGAGTGGTTAACATTTTGCGGGTTTTATTTCTGCAGCTCTACTTCATAGATTCTAGGTAAGAAAAGTATACGGACTGATCAAAATATTTTTTGCTGCTGCTGCAGGAAAAATGTTCAACAATGTGACACAGTATTTGTATTTAAGAAAAACGTATGTTCCACGGTTTTTACTTTTTTATTGGTGAATATTGTCCCTCAGAGTATTGTACCAACATTATTATTGTATAAACTTCCGAGTGCGGTATATACATCATACAGAATAGTGCAAATAACAAATGGACATTGTATATTTTCAATTATTTTTGTTGTGATTAGCACTGAAAATTAGAATAAGGTCAGGTAACATTCCTTTATCATGACGTCATAAACAAAATGATGTAAAATACTTACGTCATAACGCATGTTCGAAGTATCAAATTCAATGGTCATTTAAAAAATATAGGGTAAGTCTTTTAATTGTATTTTCTTGTTAATTATTTTCTTCAACACATGTGAATAACGTCATTGACAACCCCTTTATACGACGCCCATGCGTCCGTTTCGTTCAGTTCGTTTTGTTTCTTTTGCTTTATTTTGTTTGTTATTTTTTTATTATTTTCTGGCAGATATTCAGATCATTAAAAATTCACTTCAACTGGACCCTACAACTACAAGTCAAGTTAGGTTTTGGTGAATATTGTTAATACAGAATAGGAGCTATGGTCCTTTTTTTACTTTAGAAAATTTAGAATACGGAGATCACGGGATTACCTTATCAACTTCTGTACGTTTGAAATTTATGTTACATTGTTAAAAAAATAAATTAAGTGAGCTGCCATGGTTCGGATTAATAATAATCTATTGACACAGAACAGGACTAAGAATTATCAATCAGTCTTAGAATCTGCGCCTTGTATTTTCGTTAAAGTACAAAATCAATTTATATTCATGTCAAGAAGTCATGCTCACTAACAAGTTATATTCTTGTCAAGAAGTAATGTGCACTATAGTCGGCGTCACATAAATAACATACTGTTAAAATTTGAATAAAAATATTTTCTACGACTTTATTGACACCTACCGTCGTTTAAATTGTCTTAAATGACTTGCTCATTCGTTAAGCCAAACGGCTTCTCCCTAAACATTGAATCGTTAAATTCCGGTCAGATTTTAATTCTAGGTGGCAATATTTACATTGTAAAAAGTCGGCCATGTTTACAGTGATCGGGTTGCTAGGAGATGTTGTTTACGTTTAAATGGTTTGTCCAAAAACCGAAGAACCCAGAATGCAATTCGGCGTTATTTCGGATATCTCGGATTTATTTTACGCGAACAACGTATAATACCGAGAAGTTGATCAAGCAGACGATTGTCACCGGAGTTCGACGGGAACTTACGCACTTCGTTTGTAAACAAATCGTCCCGTAAAAACCAACATGGCGGATATTAGTATGGGATTTTCCCGTAAGGATTTGTTACGCATGATTTAAGCTAATAAGCGACTTGTTTTTGAGAAGCTGTTTGGCTAAACGAATGAGCAAGTCATTTAAGACAATTTAAACGACGGTTGGTGTCAATAAAGTCGTAGAAAATATTTTTATTCAAATTTTAACAGTATGTTATTTATGTGACGCCGAGTATAAGCAGTTATATTCTTGTCAAGAAGTCATGCCCACTAACCAGTGTCACTATATGTACTTTAAATTGGTTTCTTTAAAGTACTCGTTATTTTGATTATTTCATGTTCGTTGTTGTTTGTGTCCATTGTCTTTTCCCTGGATTGCGTTCTTTTGATTTTCGCTAGAATATTGATTCCCTTGATCACTGTTTGTATGCTAAAGCAATTGTTAAATTGTGGCTTTTGAATGGTCAAATACTTTGGCATAATCCAAAGTTTAGATATAGTTATGTCTATAGGCAAACCTTGCATTGATAAGCATCGTCTAAGGAAACAAGAAAAATTATTCTAAACTGATGATATATGGTGATAGGGATGTCCGTGCTTCTGTTAGCAAAGAGAGGACCATGTTATTTTATAAGTTATTAAGTGAATTAAAGTATCGTTCTGTATGAGAATCAGGCAGTGGGAGGCACATCATCTTCCCCAATTTAGTCATTTTTGCCTGAAATATATTCAGTACATTTAGAAAACAACCAAAAAGCTTTTTAAGTTTATCCTGAAGCATTTGTGACGTAGATATTTCTGACTGCTTATATAGGGAAAGAGTACGGGAAAATTTTCCCGCCATTTTTCCGTAGTGCATTTCAACTAATTTTGACCTATCAATATCTTAAATAGGCAAATTTTACAAACACTTTGGTGGTCAGTTCTGGAGGTTATCAGCAGTCGATCCGAACGTTCATTGGACCGTCGGATATCACCGGTAAAAATGTGAAATGACCGGTAAAAAATTCGGAACACTAGACCGGAAGTCCGGAAAATTTCTGATATTAGTAATTCTTGTTTGATCCAAGTCGCCCTGGAGTCGCTCACTTCGCCCTAAGACGACACCAAAGCGAAGTGAAGTCACCCATGATCGTGATTGTACCCCGCCTTTAGCGGTAGTCTGATCAGAGTTATATCTCTTCCGATAACAATTCAAACAAAAATGGCGCCTGTTCGAGAAAATAAATAGTATTGTAAAAAGTTTCGAAATCTATCGAATTATTGATTACAAGCGAGTATTTTAATCACTTTTGTTTCAAACGTTTAAGACAGGATACAGAAAGAACATTTTTCACTTCAACTTACGATAATTCATGTTTTACCATTCACATTTCGTTATGAAATGTGCAAATTTGTTGTACGTGTTCTATGTACTTGGGTTAAATTTATCTCAGTTGATAATTCGGTAGAAAACCTGAAGCATTTGTTTTGATCTTCATGCTAATAACAGAACAATAAATTCTCCATTTCGACGGAAAATTTCTTAAGCTTGGGACGAGCTGTTACCGACCGCTACAATATGTGACTGTCAATAAAATTGGCTTGATTGTCAGTAATAAAGTTTGAACATGATTATTGATACTTTTGATCAACTGATATCAAGAGATCTTTAATCAATCAATCGTTATCAGGTATAAATACTTAGTTAATGCAATAAAGTCTTTGTGTTTTTTTCCTTCATGTGCCACACCCAAAACATGTACATATTTTGCCTGATTCTTAGACGGAGAAGTACTTAAAACTTGTTAGTACACATATACATTGTAGTTTTGACAACTTTGTTAAAGTCCTTATATATAAGTGCTCAACGCCAACGCCAATTGAATGTACAAGCTTACTACATGTATGTGGCAATTGTTATCAGTGTATATGACGATGCACAGTTTCTTCTCATTCTATATCTTATTTATTCACCTTTCAAAAACATGCCGCGCAATCACACTATAAATAAGTCTGTTTACCTTGTTTTGCCTTTTAAAATGTTTTTCCTACTATGAAACGTTTTTGATCCTCATGTAAGTGTTTTATTATTGATTTTGATAACGGGCGTTCTCCGTTTAATGACTAGAAAACGCAATTAAAAATGTCCTATTAATACTCTCTAATGAAGCTACATCCAGAGTCGTTTACAGATAGGCCGAAAAAATAGTAGTCTTGTTTCCTGTTACCTGCAATAAAAAAATAATTTACACCGGTGTAGGAAGGTAGGGAAATTACTTTATTTTTCAAAAACCTATTTACACTGAGTTAATGGGAAACAGTTCAGACTTTAACGGGGCTTGAGCCAAACTGGCCACAAAATATTAACTGTAGGCACAAAAAAACTAAGGATGGTAGGGAACAGAAAACAGACATATCATTTGTTTTAGCCTTGACCAACTCAGTCCAACAGTACTGCAGGCAGGAGTAGGTTAAAGGTTTAATCAGTGTGATTTTTTTCCGGATTACTTTCACAAGTTTCTTTGAATACATTAGAGTTTAACAACATGAATGTAAATTTGAAAGAGCATGATGTGTGTAATAGGAACTTGAAAAGGCTATTTAATCCATATTTGGTTCAACACGTAATCACTTTCAAGTTGTATGATAAATAAAGGATACCAATGTACAATGATTACGGAATATGTGATAATATCAATTTTTCAAATATTTCAAAGTTCTTGAAGGTTTAGAAAGGAGGTCTACATGCATCATCATCTATATAGTTACAGCTTCGCATGAGTCTTCCAATACAACAAAAGACAAAAGCGATCCAATTCATATATTTTGCTCTGATATTTTAGACACTATACAGACATACGAAACTTTTTGTTGTGCACATTTCTAGAGAATATCTGGAGATTTCTTTGGCAACACCATCCCGATGCTAAACAACTCTGGGGTCACGTGGGGTGGGTTGATATAAAAAAATGTCATAGAGATTGAAACGTTACTTGGAGAATATGATTTATAATTTGATCAGTACGTACAGCATTCTGCATCATATACTTAAAATGGGAGTGTGAAACACAAAATGGGGAATGTTTAAAAGAAAAGACTTAAGTTTGAATTGAAGGGTTATAAAATACTGTGGATGGAGGTAGAGGATCGAAAATTACTGAAAAGGCTGAGACGAATGACTACGACTGGATGTTGGAAGGATTGTTGGAATGTAGAATTACCTATGCTGTGGCAGCACTAGAAATTTACAAAAGAAAGATCATGGTATAATACCGGGACCTATTTTATCTCCATAAGGAAAATATAAAAAGAAACGCCATCATTTACGGAAACGTATTAGGGCCATTTTTTTTTTTATATTATTTTTTTTCATATTGTATACTTTAATCTTGGAATTATCAACTTTAATCTTGGAATTTCCTACTTTACTTTTGGTATTATCAATATTAATCTTGGAATTATCAACATTTATCTTGGATTTATCAACATTAAAATTGGAAATTCCATTTTTATATTAATTCCAAGATGAAAGTCGAAAATTTGAAAAAATAAAAAAAGGGATGGCCTTAATACGCGTCCATAAATAATTACTTGTACAAATAATACAAACTAATTCGCCTGATCATTAAGCGAACTACATTGTATATTGCAAATGTACATACAGAATACATGTATTTGTCAAGGTTTTAACATAATATTATATTTAATTTTTTGGATTTTATAAGGGGGCTGTGACCTTCAATCTCCTACAGAAAAAACGCAATAAAAATATGTTGGGTGGGACGGGAATGGATTGGGATGGTTAGAATGTAGAATGAAACCAATATTCTGATAGCTACACTCGGAGACGTCAGAAATCTTGACAGGATTTTTCATTACCATCATTTCATCAATTGGTGATTGAATTATCGTTCATTCTTAGAATTATTCATTGATATTCACATTCAACTTTACGTATAAAAGTTCAAATTATCGGTTTGTTACAGAATATAATCTATATAACCCAATTGTTATTAGCTGTGTAAGTAAATCACTAAGGTTTATAAGATATATTCGATATCTCTCATTCGCGAACTTATTATTAGTATACAATAGGTTAGACAGTCTTAACACGGTTCTGAAATAATAATTTTATTCACAATAACTCAGTCGTGAATCAAGATTACCATGATACATCAAATCTCCAAGAAATAGGCAGCATATAGCAGTAACCAATACTTTATTCGTCGAACATTTTTAACAATGTATGGATTTGGAAGACATCGCATTAAATTGGTCATCTTCCGTTATTGAGTTGGCGTACCGGAGCAATCCAAGCTTTGCATTCAAACGTACATGTACATGTTCATTCCATTTGACAATGCATATTAATGAGTGAAAAGTAATAACAAAATTCTGATTAACTCGAGACAATAGTCGAAAAGAAAAAAATCCGTATAACAAATGACAAATATCAAGGTAAAACCCGGAAAGTTGGAAACCACAACAATGATCCTGACTATGTACAGGTATTTTCGACGGAAAACGTTATTATTTTATGTATAATTTTATCAATACAAAGGGGCAGCCTAAAATCGCCAAAGATCAAAATTGGTAGAATCAGTAGTCAAAACAAGACAGAGATATGAAAAATAAGTAAGTGACAATTAAAGGAATTATGTGTACGTAAGACAAAAAGACTCCAACTTCAAATTAATATTGAACATTGTGGAGACGCGTTAAGTTCAATGGAAGAATAATTAGATGTGACAAGAAAGTGCAGAAAAAAATGTTGATATAATTTTGAAAAGCCCTCATCTATTTTCTATTTGTCAGAAAGAAAACATTTTTCTCAATAAGACCTGGATATCGGAAACAAAACATTATTTAGGCAGCGCATGAGAGGCATTTTATATACTGTAACCTTGGTTAAATAGCCTGTCTCGCAGACAACGATGGCGCATTAACAAGTCAGAATAATGGCTACTAGCTCTGACAACTTAGAAATATAAGTTATACTATGGAACGCCTGAACTGTCTGATGAGATACACATTTGTTTACGTGTTGTCAATTTTATATTACTTGCTGTGGTTTCATAACTAAATGGGATCATTTTGTATTTACGTTATGTAGGAACATCTTTACATTATGTAGTTTTGTCTTTACGTTCTGTCATTTCGTTTTTGCTTTCTGTACTTTTGTCTTTACGTTCTGTCGTTTTATTATTACGTTATGTCAACATATATTTACGTTATGTGGATTTATCTTTACATGCTGTGGTTTTATTATAACATGAGGTCGTTTCATCTTTACGTGATGTCGATTTCTAAATACTTTATGTGCATTTTCTTTTCTTTACGTGCAGTGATTTCTTCTTTACGTGCTGTGGACAAAAATTTCATGATCATGTGTGATCCCGGAACTTTTCGATCCGGTGTAACTTCAAATCAGTTCGTAAAAGGCAAAATAGACATCACAACGCCAATTAGAAAAATGCTGAACGAAATATACTTGAGTAGTCTATCCAATCACCCTAGAGTGTTTATTCTATAGTAAAAATAGCTTATTTGTTATTTACGTTCAATATTATCACAATTGATACACCTGGGACTCTGTTGATGACTTGTGGCGATTTTCGTAGTCAGAATATATTTTTTGAATTCCAAAAACATGGGAATTTCGAACCCCGCGAAATTTTGCATAAATTCGACTCTTACAAGTTATTGCGTGACTAATTTATTTTCTACATTAATAAACCACCAAAACTAATTTTCAAGAAAGAATTTAAAAAAAAAATGTTAGAAATATTACCCCTACCCCTAGAAAATTGGTCTCAGTATCAAACATATTTTCATTCACAGCATACCGACACTGTGAAACTCATATTTTAGGCATTCATAATTAAAATAATGATTTAATCAACATATCTGATCAATTCAGGCGTTTGAATTTCTTTATGAATTTTCCCTTTTTATGAAAAAAAAACCACATTATTGTCGCCTACGCTCTTGAAATTAGCAAATATGTTGGATGCATCGCTAATGAAAGCAATCGCCCGCAACATGCCCAGTGTACGCCGTTTATATGTTAAAAATTAACATTTTGGTTCATGTTGAGGTTTTCTTTTCATGGGTAGGGGTGGTAATTTTTGCACCAACTTTACTTGGAAAAGTTCAAATATTAATTACCTGGCCGATTTGAAAGCTTAGACACTATACAAATCTACTGTATCACACAAAAGCTTGTTTAAACTACCGTATTCTGAAAAAAGATAACGGGTGATATAGAAGAAATTCTGAAATTCTGTAAATTCTACTTTTTACGATTTTATAGTAATTGTAACCCTATAAAAAATCATACGCCTGAATTGTTCAGATATTTTGGGCAAATAATTATCTTTTAAATTATGAATGCCTAAAATATGAGTTTCACAATGTCGGTATGCTGTGAATGAGAATTATGCTTGATACTGAGACCAGTTTTTTCGGGGAAGGGGTTAAATTTTAAAACATTTAAAAAAAAAATCTTTCTTGAAAATCAGTTAATGGTGGTTTATTAATTCGAGAAATTTAATTTCTATCGAATTATTCAAAATTTGAGACGCTTTAGTCGAGTAATATCTTGTAGAGTCGAAGTTATCTGACTTTTTACGGGAATATTGAAATTCCCATTTTTGCATTTTTTTATTTTTATTATTATTTTGTTTTGTTTTGGTTTTGTAAATTCTGACTAGGAAAATCGCCACAAGTCACCAACAGAATCCAAGAAGTATCAGTTGTGAATATCCAAAACATAAATAACAAATACTAGTAAGCCATTTTTTACTGAAGAATAAATACTCTAGGGGTTTTGACATTGAAACCTACGTCAATTTAAGCGATTTCTATGAGACATTGTATTCATTTTGATACAAAACCCATATGTTATCGCAACTTTCTTAGTATCATTGTAAAGCTGAGACATTTGGCAGCATATTGATACATACATATGTGAATTTACTTCGTTTTGCAGAAAAAAAGAAGTTAGAAGTATAAAAAACGTAAACAAGATGCTCCAAGGACCCTAAGTAGCTCACCTAGTTATTTTTTTTCAAGGACAACAACTCTAACTTTAAGGATCTGTCCAACAATTTTGACTCAATGAACACTTTGGTAGGACTTATCAGAAGGATCCTTTTATCAATTGAAGGTTTCATTCTATCTATTATAGTTTTCAAAATATTGACTGAAAACTGCTAAAAACATATTTTTTTGTCTTTCAAGGGCAAAAAAATTAACAAGGAGTCATCCAACAAGTTTGATCCTCATAAACATTTGTAGGTCGTGTCATAAGGATCATTTCAACATTTTAAAGTTTTATTCTATCTTTCATAGTTTTCAAGATATTGGCTAATCATTTTTCACATTTCAAGTGCAATAACTCTAACAAGGAAACGTCTGACAACTTTTTCTCCCTGGAGGCTTTAGTAAGCCTTATAATAAGGATCATTTCAGCAATAAAAAGAATTTGGCAAAACCTAACGGTTTTTGGAGATATATGCAAAAAAACTATTGCCTGACCCCTATGTACTATTATAAGTAACGGTGGCCATGTTTTTCGACGAAACAAAAATCTCCATTTCAGTTCTATGGAAGATACCACAAGAAACTTTCATATCAAGTTTGGTTTTAATTGGTTAATTGGTTTCAGAGGAGAAGAGTTTTGTATAATTGTTAACGACGGCGGACGGCGACGGACGCCAAGTGATGGCACTAGTTCACACGGTCTTGGGACAGGTGAGCTAAAAATGATTTTTGCCTCAACGAGGTATAAAAAGTAGCCAAAAAAACAAAAACGTATTGTTTTGAATTGATCAGATATGTTGAGTAAATCATTATCTTAATATTGTGAATGCCTAAAATATGAGTTTCACAGTGTCGGTATGCTGTGAGTGAAAATTATGTTTGATACTGGGACCAGTTTTCTAGGGGTAGGGGTAATATTTCTAACATTTTTTGAAAATTCTTTCTTGAAAATTAGTTTTGGTGGTTTATTAATGTAGAAAATTAAATTGAGTCACGCAATAAAATATATTCTGACTACGAAAATCGCCACAAGTCATCAACAGAGTCCCAGGTGTATCATTTGTGATTATATTGAACGTAAAAAACAAATAAGCTATTTTTTACTATAGAATAAACACTCTAGTGTGACTGGATAGACTACCCAAGTGTATTTCGTTCAGCATTTTTCTAATCGGCGTTTTGACGTCTATTTTGCCTTTTACGGACTGACTTGAAGTTTACACCGGATCGAAAAGTTCCGGGGTAACACGTCATGATGAAATTTTTGTCCACATCACGTAAAGAAGAAATCACTGCACGTAAAGAAAAGAAAATGCACATGAAGTATTTAGAGATCGACATAACGTAAAGACGAAACGACCTCACGTTATAAGAAAACCACTGCACGTAAAGATAAATCCACATAACGTAAATATATGTTAACATAACGTAATAATAAAACGACAGAACATAAAGACAGAACGAAATAATGTAAAGATGTTCCTACATAACATAAATACAAAATGACCATATGTAATTATGAAACCACAGCAAGTAATATAAAATTGACAACACATAAACAAATGTGTGTCTCATTAGACAGTTTAGGCGTTCCATACTATACCCGGGAAAGCTGGTATATTAATGCACAAAAAAGTGACAATTATAATTTGAAATTTAGACTTTTACTTTTATACTGAGGTGACTACTGTCACTTTTTCAAAGCCTTCTTGTCTTTCTCTATATATTATAACTCCGACTCATATGAATAAAGAAACTAATCGGCTAGGATAGAGGCACAATTAATGTTCTTTGGAATTTCTATAACTTGTTGAAAGAGTAATTGTTGATATTTTTATTTGCTGTTATAAAAAACCATGACAATAATTTGATTTTTAATTTCTAAAACGTTCGTATGATCATATTCATCTAAAGCATTGCAGCTTTCTTCTGATGTGTCCAGACACTGCTAACCCGTCCTCTGTATTTGAAGTATGGTATATCAGAACGCTGCCTATACGTATTCCGTATCTGTAGTTATTGTATATTACTGACAATGGTCATGTGACGTCTGATAACTATGATATTTGACATACTGCATTTTTTACATATTTATTTCAAATTACTTTTCATATAAATCTCAAATTGTTAGAAATCTTGATAAAAGCCGAGATTTCTCGAATTTTAATCCACTTGTTGATACCTCCGTATCTTCCTGTGTCAATGAGGGTCTTACTGAATAAAAAAAAATCAATGACTCTGATTTTCTGATTTTCATGTTGTCTAAGCAATCAAGGAAAATGAAATAGGTCGACTTTAATGAAACATAGCAGAGTAAATAAACGAATCGAATCCTAAAAGCATTAAGAGGCTTCAATTTGTTGTCAAACGGTTAAGTGTTTATTTCAAGGAAAATTATTGTATAGAAGACGTTGCTCATAAAGCTTCATATCTTAATGTGTTGTTTGAATGTAGCACTAAGTAGAGTGTAAAATGGAACGTATTGATGTCAGTACAGTTAGTGGTCCTTATAGATTTACCGGGAAATATGACTTAAGCTTTGATGTAAAAGAGTGAATGTTCTAATGATTTTGTTGTAATATATCGTTACCTTGACGCTGGATTATATACACAAGATGTGAAATAAAAGAACATGCACTGAACATATGGAGCAAACTTTAAATGTGTTTGGATGTACGGTTCGAGGTTAAGTTTCATTGGCAAAGGTAGAGAGGAGAAAAAATATTTATTCGAAAGAAGGTGAATTTCTACAAATTAGTCGATGTGATAAACTTAAAAACTTGCGTTTTGATTCGTAAAGCTGTTTTTTTTTTAACATTTAATGGATGGGCTGTTTCCTGAGATATTGGAAAGGTCAAAGAATTGTATAAAAATATCAGTAATCCAGGCAAATTATTAATTTTAAAATGTCACAACCAAATCAACAAACTGACAAGTTTAAGTGTGATCACATGATATTACAATGATTGATGGAAACGGAACTGCTACAAATAAACAACGGAAGTGCAAGATTTGTGAAAAAGAACAAAATAGTTCGTCATTACATTGGAACTAATAGTATGAAGAATCTTTGTTTTATTGAAAAGGACTCACGTTTGACGGTTATAAACCAATACGTAAGATAACGAATGGAAATGCTTGATTGCTTAGATTCATGATTTAATCCCACCTTGAAACTTATTTCAATAAACTTTAACGTTAAATGAATTATCGGTGACCATTGAAAATATTAATATGATATGCGTATGACAGAAACTAATGGATCAATTCATAAAGAGGAGAAATAGGCCAATTGACCTTTTGTCCTTTGCTAATCCCAAATAGTTCAAAGTAAAATTCCACATGCCATAGTAATAGTAGAAAATTAGCTATATCGGTACGGATTGTTGCATGTATTTATTGTATTGAGAATGAAACTTTAAATTAGTTACACGCATTTAATTTTAAGCATGTCGTTTTAACCTTTCAACTCTGTGGACTATTTAAGCATTCTAAATATGTTTAACCTTAAAAAATGGTTCTTCAAACTCTTCGTGTACGACTAGTTGTGCTGTTAACTAAATGGAACTATCTAACTTCTGGACATAGTTATAGATAGAATCTCCTTACAATTCATTACTGTGACCGATTTGACCAAGAATTTGACATACTTAAAAGTGTGGGTTTGAATGCGGTTATAACTTGTTCAGTTTGACTATCTGTGTTTCCGTTGAAGTAAATAGTTAAAACACTAGGTGAATAAATGAATAAATTGTGGTATTCGTTAAAGAATAATATGATATGATTCTCTTCGGTATTTAAAACCACGGCTTTGAGGACTATTTCGTATTTCCGACCAAAGGAACTGTACAGTTACTTAAATTCTTTTTATCGTTACGTCTGATTTGAATCCTAGTTCCTGAGATTTAAGGAATACATTATAAATGTATGCGGAATTGATCAATGTTTAACTTAAATTATGTAATAATTAATTTGAAGTGATTTTGATCTTCAAATACATGTCAGTTAGACGTGAACTGTCTCCTTGCATTGGTCACAGTATGTACACGTAACGTCTTGTATTTATCATTTTATCTTCTTGGAATACGCACACGGGTCACAGATTTCCATCGAAAAACAAACGAACTTGTTACTGATACAGACCCAGGTTCTTGTAAATAATAAGGATTTTTGTTATGATATTATAACTATTCCATCATGGTGATTGGTTGCAGGATAAAAACCAACGTTTCGAACGTGTCATCGGGGATGGAGGCCTATTTTATGTACATTGCTAACAAGATCCAGGAGATTCGATTCGGGAAGCCAAAAGAAGTTCGAATTCTACAGTTTGGGGAACTTAAGACTTGGCCGTTCTGGAGAGCCGCACTTGCTGAATTTGTTGGGACTTTGTTGTTTGTGTTTCTTGGTTCGGCATCTGCCATACCTATAGGCGATACTCAGTCACCTATCAAGGTAAGCTGTAACCGAGCTAATTCTTTCATAATCTAAGGCAAAATTAGGTGAAACGCTTTTATCCCAATTTAAGCTTTAATTGCATTATCTCAACCATTGTCAACTTTTTTTTATTTTCTGAATCGCCGTCTTTACATTTACACATTACATGTTAAACTCAGTAATGCGTTGTCATACTTTTTTCTCTCCTTTTTTGTCAACCCCTCACGTTACATTTCATGGGCTCCTCGGTGGGTATTTAAAAAAAAAACAAAAAAAGTAGAGGACGCTTACCCTACTAATGCACCAGGTCCATGCTCCAAGTTTTTATTGAAGTCCGATTTGCTCATTAACTTTTATTTCTTTGTACGTGTTACTTTGTTTTGTTCATGTGCTTTGATGTGTGTGTGTTTGTGTCTGTTTTCCTCCTCACGCTTAAATTATGTTACGAAAAAAAAATTAAATTGTTCATGATATTAGTCACTTCCTGTAGGACTGAAGTGTTTCTATGGTTATAGGTAAAATTCGTTAAGACTTAGACCTCTAATATTTTGGAACTTGCTAAGTGGGTGGTTTTCTTAACGTAGTTTCTTTTTGCGATTTCTTTTGATACTACTCTGTCATTTTTATGACTTTCGTACAAATCGTTGTTGGTTATTTTATTAAAGATTTGTAAAGACTTTGATTTGGTTTTCGCATACATTACTTATTACAATTTTACAATTATATTCCATTTTTTTTTGAATTTCAGATTGCCTTTGCTTTTGGGATAGCCATTATGGCGTTGGTTCAGATGTTCGGTCATATTTCCGGAGGTCATTTTAATCCAGCAGTGTCCTTTGCTTTGGCTGCTATAGGGATCGTTACTCCTGTCCGTGCAGTGATTTATACTATATCACAAACCGTTGGAGCTATTCTCGGAGGATTGATTTTAAAAGGGTGAGTTACAGAAGCTACGATAGAACTTAATTGATTAAAGTAGGTAGACCTATGGTAAGGGAAATAACTCTTGAAATCAGTGATATGTTTGTATCATATTCAATTTCACCAAAGTCTATCAAGTTTTCATTTGAAACAGAATGAAATTAATCCAAGTAAATTTGAACATGAGATTGGTATAAACATCTTGAGTACAAACGTTCCAATGATATGTAGAATTTTGTCCATTTACATTAGGTGTACCTCCTAAAACATATGTTATTGTACCCCGCGACGCGTCCGGCCGTACGCGTTTTCCTCACTTATTTTTGGATATGCTTTAACCAAATAACTTTGTTTTGTGTATGTGACCTTATTATGAAGAGTTACAGATTAAGTTCGACTTTGGTGACGGTTGAATGATTTATATGGCCCTTGTCTTAGAAACTTTCAGTGAATTTACAGTTTTCTGCACTTTATTAGGTCACCTGACCAAAGGCCAAGTGAGCTTATGCCATCATTTGACGTCTGTCGTCGTCGTCGTGGACAAATTTTCAAAAATCTTCTCTGAAACTACTATACTGACAAGTTTTAAACTTGAAATGATTGTTTCCTAATGTGTTTCGCACAAAATGACCGTTGGGATTTTTGATCCATGAAAAAACATAGCCGTTATTACTAAAAATAGAACATAGAGGTCAGAAGGCAGTTTTTTGCAAATTACTCAAGAACCGTTGCCTTTAGCAAATTTCTGGCAGCGGTTATATTGTTCAGCATCAAGAGATGGACCTATGCCGAAATTTTCAAAACAATTTGTCAACTGATGTAGGAGTTACGGCCCCGGAAAGTTTTTTTTTGTGCATTTTTCGCATGTACAACTTTGAAAATCTTCTTCTCTTAAACCATTTAAGATCATTTAATGAAAATAAGCGTAATAGTTCTGTAGTGTATTGTGCTCAAAATGACTGTTGTGATTTTTAATCCGTGAATAGATATGGCTGTCTATACTAAGAATGGAACATTTTTCATGGTTCTTGAGCCTCTAGTTTTGTAATGCTTTCACCACTTGATTATAAATTTTGTTTGTAGCCTTACAATGAGAAGTTACAGATTAAGTTCAACTTTAGTTACGGTTGAATGATTTTTACGGAAGTTATGGCCCTTGGACTTAGAAAAATTTCAGTGAATTTGCAGTTTTCCGCAATTTTTTTTGTAATGCTTTTACCAATTGATTTTATATTTTGTATGTAGTCTTACTATGAGAAGTTACAGTTTAAGTTGACTTTGGTTACGGTTAATTGATTTTTAAGGAAAATATGGCCCTTTGACTTTCTGTGAATTTAAAGTTTTCCGCACTTTTTTTTCGCGGGGGACATTGGAACGCTGTTCTTTTATTTAGTAATGAGTAGGATTAGGCAGCAGGCTAAGCATGTTCAAGTCCTCTCCATAGAACAAAGTATAATATAACAGAGCATCTAAATACATGGCAATATATATAATATAAGTCATTTATACATTTGTATATGCTCATATTGTCAATTGTCTGTATGGTTTCTATATGAAATTAATGAGATAAATAATGAAGAAAAAATAGAATTATATATCTTATAAAATTAAAAAAATATATGAAGTAAAATAAAGGACTTTACTACATATACTGTATATTTTTATACTTGAAGAAAAAAAAATGCTCAACATTTACTTTGATTTGATAGATATCAACTTTGGCAAGTCGTAAAACTTTAAGCTAACAGTGAACCGAAACATTTTTGTTTTTAACCTGTCCAAAATCTAGATAAGAATTTATTTTAAACTTCGCATTTCTATGAATAAATTCTGTCGTATCCGAACAACTTCACGTGTAAATGATACGAGTATTGAAAATTAAAACAATCATGAGTACATTTTACTTCTTGTATAATTGTAATGAATATCGGTAGAGGAATACCAAAGGAATACCGAAGGAATACCGAAGCGTCAGCAGCGGGATGATTCAAACACGTTAAATCCAAACACACATGAAACAGAGACGATCATCATACACAATATAGTGAACCGAATAATAGATTACACATAAAAACCGAAAATAAAGAAAACGAGAGGTCACACAAAAACTAATGCACTAGCAATAAGAACTCCCACAAAAAAACTGGGAGTGACATCAGGTGCCCCAGTAGGGTAAGCTTGTCCTGCTCCACCAGCAGCAACTGCCATATTACAAGTGAGTATGATCAGGTAGTAATCTAAAAATAATAATGCAGATAATGAAGCTATGATGTAATTCAGTATACAAATGGTACTTCTGGGATACGTGTACAAATATATGATCAGACCGCAAAAGTCTTCACGTGACTTTTTTTTAAATTTTATTTTCCAGAGTCACTCCATCAACATACCATCATAACCTGGCTGTAACCGCAATAAGTAATAAACTTAATGTAGGTCAAGGTTTTGGCGTAGAGGTCATTCTGACATTTGTCCTTATTTTCGTAATAGTCGCTACGACAGATTCTAACAGAGTAGATGGTGGCATGGCATCAGTAGCAATTGGTTTGACGATAGCGCTGTTGCATCTTGCTGGGGTAGGTACATATTTTGTGTAATGTACTATGTATAGGGATTTGTTTTCCTATAAAGTGTATATTTGTTATCACAAAATAATTTAATTTCAGAGGTAACACAGTTTCTGATTGGATCAAAAATTTCGGTTATCATCTCCTAGACCAATTTTGTAATGACTGTGACGTCATCAAACTTTTTCTAATAATTCACTCGTTGAATTTTGGTACTTAAATAAAATATAAGGAATGGCAATTATATTTTTTCGGTCTATTTGAAATAACAGGATATATATAGCGCGCACCACGTGACTGAGGTTATTTCTTCACAGTCAGAAAAAAATATAACAGTCGTTCCCTAAATAATATTTTGGTATTAAAAGTTTAATGTAACCGGCGTCCACAGTAATGTCATTTTTAGCTTATGGCTGGAAAACAACACTACCAAATCTTTCTATGGTGTACATCAAAGGTAAGTAACGAACACCCGACGATTTGTCAGTCGTGGAAAAGTACAGGTTGCACGTCAAGGGCTTGCGCTCTAAAAAAAAATATATGGTCACATGTCAGACACAGCTTGAAAGTTATATATTATTTGCAGATGAATGTTATATTATATACATACTGCCAGTAGTAGAGGGTGTTACGCAGTAGTATTACACGAGGTAAATATATTACCCGAGACGAAGTCGAGGGTGATATATTTACAGATTGTGAGACGATGCGTAACACCCTCAACTGCAGGCAGTATGTATTATATTATACTGAATACAAGAGTGTGATATATCGTGACGTCGAGGGTGATATATCCTAGAGGAGGGTGTATTTTACGTGACGTCGAGGGTGATATATCCTAGCGAAGGTGATATATCGTGACGTCGAGGGTGATATATCGTGTGATATATTGCTGCCGTTCGGGTGATATATCGATCCACAAATCACTGTTCAGTGGGGGCGGGGCAAGTAAGGATGTGCAGGGAATAGACTAAAATAACTCGTTACCCATTAGCCAATCAGAATTCAAGATTTTTGTATGAAGTATAATATATATCGTCCGAAGATTGAAGCAAGTCATTTGAACAAAACATACGTTCTCGAATTTACGTAGTGTATGATATAAAGAAAAACTGTTATGACATGATTCATACCGTGAATTTTTTCCTTATCGTACATATACTGCATTGGATAAGATAGATTCGTGGTTTCCTTTTGAAAAAGAACAAATATTGTTGTTGTACCTTTTTGCTTATGTTTGGTTTGTTTTGTTTTGGTAATTTAATGATTTTTAATTCAAAAATGCTTTTGTCGGAACCTCTCATTATCAATGTTTTATATATGTCTTGATCTGTAATGGCAATGATGGTGTAAAAAGACCTTGGAAAGATCGATGGCTCTTAACAATATCCTTGATTTCAACAAAAGACAATGTCATTGACATCGTTTCAATGACAATTAATCGGATTCAACTCGTTTTATGATACCAAAACCGGACATAAAGCTTAAAGCAGCATAATAATTACAGATGAGTTTTGATATTTTGAAATACTAATAAAGATATTGGTTTGTAGTTGGCAATATTCACTTTATTTTAATATATAGAATTAGGCCTTTGAGGGAAGACGACTAAAAATGTTCCGTTACCACAAATGAGTAAACACGTGACGTCAGTAATATAGCATAATCATTTAGAGGTTCTCTCAAGTTATTATTAGAAAAATGATACATGATACAAGTTCAATGTAGTTCATTAAGTTTCTAAATATAAAACCTCTGAACGTTTAAATTAATACATAGTATTGGTACGACCCACTCATGAATACACTTCGGCTTTATGTTTAGGTTCCCTACACGAACAACACCTGTACGCTAAACTCTCAGCAAGGCACGATAAACGCTTATTAAACGCTAATCTGGTTTCCTGGTCAATATTATAAACGACCCTAGGATCGCTAAAAATATAGACTCAGGTCACCTGCGACGAATATGCACTATATATGACCGCTTATGAAATAAAATATAAAAAAAAATTTTTCTAAATTAACTTAATAGTTGAGCATTCAGATCGGAATATAATATAGGTAATTTGAAAAAAAAATATATTCAAACGTATTTTTCTTTAAATTTGAATATTCGACCGTATAGAAGTAAATAAAATAACGTCATTTTCGCTCAGCCAATCAATACACAGAAGACGTTACTGGTAACCCGGGGTAATATTTGAGAAAAAACTTGTGGAACGAAAATGTTTTCGGGCTTCCAGGTGAACCAAACGTACGATAAACGTACGAATCGTTTGTCCTTTCCCCTTCCGTCTACCCCGGACTTGACTTTTTACGAGCAACTCGGTGGGTGTTTCTAGAAAAGCAGAGGACTCCCAGTTTTTAGTGGAGTCCGAGTTGCTCATTTACTTTTGTGACTTTGTGTGTTATTTTAGTTACTATATGTTCTTTACTATGTTTGATTGTTTTCTATGTCTGGTCTTTGCCCCTGGATTACATTCTTTTGATTTCCGCTAGAATCTTGGTTCCCTCTTTGAAACGCACTATATACGAACGCTCAGTCTGAGTTCTACTTCGGAGAGGAAAACTTTGTTTTAATTATAATACATATATTTCAAATATTCTTTTGTATTTCATTAACGTCTTTCGACTAAAGATATTTCCGTATTATTCATATCAGTGTTAGCTCATAAAATACATTAATAAGGAATACATCAGGATGTTATCGAATTGGGTCCTTTATTTATTTTCCTCGTGTATATTTTCACGTAAGGCTAGCTTTCAGTACATGAATAATTTGATTGTCCGGACGTCTTGCTTTCTTCCTTCCCCTCCTAGTAAGTACTATAGACATAAACAAACTAGCATTATTGTATACATGTATAAACGTATTGAATAAGGAAGAGAAATTTTAATGTTATATGTATATTTGTTTTGAATTTTAATTTATTTATAACTGGAACATGAATCAAATTTGTTTGTAATAAAACCGTATTGTATTCATCAATCTATTGAATAAGATCTATTAATTAATATCTGGTAAAGGACTGCGTCACTGTATGTAAAGAAAAAATTATTACACTAGCCTAGTCTTTAGTTTACACGAGAGTTACTGCCCTGAATGTAAACAAAATATTCTATCGTGCTATTGAACGAAAGCTAAAAGCAGTGCTCGTATCGTGCGTGTAAACGAACGAGTGTGTCATGCGTTTAAACGAACGCGACTTTAATGCGTTTGTACGATGTACAAACGCACGGTAAACGCTGAGCAAAAGAGGAAAAGCGATACATGAACGCTTAAATGGGTAACCTGATCTACTGAAGGAGTGTAACTATCTAAAACATTTTATTTCAGCCATGCAAGTACCATTGTACTTTTGTGAGTTCATGAAAGTATTTGTTTTCGATAGATAAATTCAGTTCATATAAAAAATAAGAGTTTAAATATTGATGTAGACTAAGATATTTAGCATTTCGTCACATTGCTTTAACCTAAAAACTTTGGTCTGACTTGAATATGATGACACCACCATCAACTGACAAAAGGTCGTATTTATTCAAAACAAACGTTTGCACTTTACAACAAACAATAACAACAACAACAACAACAAAATAAACAAAACAACAACGACAAAAACGTATATATGACTAAGATTGTTGTCCGGCAAGGTCATGACGAAATAAAGCACTGTCCTGCAAACGGGTTTTATCATCTCAATTTGATTGCTAATAATGGAATTTCCTACTCATCAATGGGTTATACTACCTATTGAAATTAAACATGATCACAAAAAAAAACAAACAAACAAATAAACACTTAACTCAACCACAACAACAACAAAAATAAGAAAAAATAACAAAATATTATAATATGTTATCAAAGTCTGACTTATCACTTTTGATTTCGTCGTATTCAAATTGGCCATTTAGCAGATCAATATTCAAATTGGCCATTTAGCAGATCAATATGTCTTAATCAGGATTCAACTCGTTGTAATCAGAAGCATTGTAAAAATTCGGACAGGAGGTCATACATTCAAGCCAAGAACCCATCTAAGTCTATTTTTTTTTATAATCCAGAAACAGTTTTAGACCAAATAACCAGTAATAGTTTGTCATTCCGTTGTTGGACTTATGAGATAACATTTATACAGACTGTGTTTGAAATTGGCTAGAGTTATCGTTCTTTCTCTTTTTTTTTTTTTTTTTTTTCTTTTTTTTTTTTGGTTGTATAAGTGGGAGATAATCGTCGTTTAATTTAAAAAATTATATCTACACAGAAAGGCCAATAGTACCATACAGATCGTTTAGTCGTTGGCTTGTTTTGGACTCTGAATCCCCTCTACCATGGGCAGTGCCTGACGTTTATATAGAATTACATTTGACTGTTACGCAAATGAAATCTTCAATCAGACTTATTGCAGTATAGCTAGCCTGCGTAGTAAAACATTGTGATATTAGAACAATTAGACTTTGTATATTTCTTAAAAAGATATAAAATACACAAGTCAAACCATTTTATAATTGTGCAAGGTTAAACACAAAATTACCGAACGTAATAAAGCGGAGGGAAATATCAAATAATACATGAACTTGCAATTAAAAAAATAAACCGGAAAATGAAAATATCCAATTTGTTTTAAAAGGAAATGATTTGTCAAATCAAGTTTTTGAGCCAAATTTTCCGCTTCAAAAGTGAACAGTGATTCTGTACACAAAAGTCAGAATTGTTAAGCTGTAGTTCTTCACATTTCTTTACCCTTAATCTGACACGTATATGTAACTGCTATTTTTTTTTAAGAATTAAAAAATTCATAAGCCACTATCAGTAGTCATGTTGAACGTAAAAGTATCGCTAATGGCGTTATTGACGAAATAGATATGATTCCGTGTTTCACATGCGATCAGTAGGCGAATGTTGATAAAACGTTTATAAATAGTGATACTCAAACGCGAATGAAAAGATATTGAGAAAAGTCGACCTGAAGACGTGCTGTTTTGCACAAGTCTTTAATTAAAGACACTCTACATATTATCCCCACTTCTAACATTGAAACTTAGTTGCAGTGATATTAATAGAATCAGTGGTAGCGTTAACAGGTCTGATCTTATAAGTAATACATTGAATATTTTCTTCTTGGTTTAACTGAAATACTGATTGAAGTAGAAATGAAACAGTGCGAATATATTGTGCTCATTGATCGAGTTAAACCTTTTCGGAATCTAAAACATTTTCAATTACTAATTTGTTGTTGTGTCTAACTGAGAGGAAATGTCTTTTTCTGTGTGTAACTTTAAGGCGATCAAACACTCTTACAACATAAAATAATAACAAATTAGTTTGCTGTACATGCTTTAGTTAAAAAAATAAGTGACACATCATGACACATAATTCAAAGCTTTGTAATTAAAGCCTTCCTAACTACGACTTGTCAGTATTGTAGAACATAGTGTATTGAAACGCAAACAACACGTCTGTCAGAAGAAGAAAGCATTCGAAAATGAATAAAAACTTACATAACGTTTTTTTTTTTTTTTTTTTTTTGTTTTTTTAGTAAAATTCTGTGAGATTACACTACAGTCAGTCGGGTTTAAATTCACAAGACCAACATACAATAATCGATTTTCATTCATATACGACCACTTTAAAGAAAACATAAACAACTACTGCATTCGAATAATGTCATAAATTTGCATCTTGAACTTTGAACATGTATCACTTGCTGTTTAGCAATAAGGTTTAAACAGATCTGCAAAGTTTATTCAAAATATCCCAAAAAATCGGGACCAAAATATACAATTCCACTGTGTACTACCACAGAAATACCACAGAACATTTATATTGCTCTTTTTTTACAGATTACGTATACAGGGTCAAGTATGAACCCAGCTAGATCTATCGGGAGTGCTGTAGCATCTAACAGCTACAAAGATCATTGGGTAAGCTTACAAGCATTCAATATGTTTTATATTTTAGTATCAGTCTGTATAAATATCAGACAGGAGATGACTCCTTCGTCGTTCTGGTGAAGTAAGGTTATCTTGTCATGCGGAATAACGGCAATATATACGAAATACGATTCTGGTCGTTCAACTATAACATATCGGTAAATACATCGCGATAAGGATGGCATTTATTGTTTTAAGTCTCCTCTGGGCTTCCATACAGTAGCGGATAATAAGATAAACAAGTACTATTTTTAAAAAAAAGATAACCGACGCAGAAATATTTCACTTCTAAGTTTCTATATTTCTTTCAAGAAAGTAACTCTTGGCACGCAATTTCAAATTTTCAATACAGTTTTTTTTAACGCCACTAAGTTATCAGTATTTGGCAAATCGGGAAACGAAATTGCGATCAGGTGACTTGCGTTTCCATAGAAGAGCATCCTTGAGGTCAAAGGGTAAAAAGCGAAACTATACCGACTGCGTCGGAAAAAGTTAAATACAGGGGAACATACATAAAAGTGAGAACTTCAAAGTGAAGTATCTGATATTCAACTAGGAAAGTAAAGATAAACGATTTATAATCTGTCTAGCCATTGAAAGCATAGAATATGACATGTAGACGTTGGGTTCAGTTCTATTATCTCCCTTGTTATTTCATCAATAGTGAAGAAAACCGAGTGTAATAATTGTTTTAGGGGATTTGACCTGGGGTATAGTTATAAAGAGTTTTAATATGAAAAACTTTTCAAAGATATTTCTGATCATGGGAGAACAGTAAGAAATTGTTTTACTGGAGAATTAACACAGGTTGTTTTAGAATAACTTTTAGATCCACAGGTGTACTGTTCTATGTTTTGATAAACACCATTCTAAAACAAGAACAGTAACGGATAGACATATAATAGATGACCTCTACTTTTCTGCCAATTGTCAGAACTGTTTTAAGTTTATAATTCAGATTATACTTTTTTCCTTTAGGTTTATTGGGTGGCACCAATTCTAGGAGGAGTTGTAGCATCTGTACTATACAAATTCCTCTTCTCGCCATTCAGAAACGGTATTTCCATGGAAACAGCAGTGAACGACCTGTGTAAGTATTATCACATCTAGATATATTTGCGTCTATTTATCTCTCTGTTAAGTTTATATACGTACTGTGCCTAAGTTACAATGAAAAAAACTCCGAGATTTACTATGTAGCATGGGTGATAATGCACTTTTTGTAGAATCCGCGTTGATTAAGTTCAATCAATGCATGTTTGTTATAGAGAAAATCACCGAGTAGTTTTGATTGAGGAACTATTTAATTTTAAACAAAGATTTACCTCAATTAGCTTGATTGATTGATTGTTTGGGTTTAACGTCCGAGCAGCAATATTTCAGCTATATTCAGACGATACCCCAATTAGACATGTTCAGGTAGAACAGAGATCAACTGAGAAAAATATGTTCCTTATTTATTTCTTTTTCATATGGTTCTGTTACAAATGTATAGGATTTATTTAATTTAAATTCATTCAGACAAAATAAAAATTAATATTTGAATCCATTTATACTACCTATAGTAGTTCTCAGAAATATTACTATGATATTAATCCTCTGTGCTCAGACCGATGTCTTAAAAAACAACGCTAAGTTTATTATATTTGTGCATTTTGAAATCGGAAACATCAATAAACGTATCTTGTTGTACCATAAATCTCTCTCGTGACTGATTCTTATGAAATGAATAACTATACTATAAAGCCATTAGTTAACCACAGTTAATTCACGAATGGTTTCTTTGTTTATCTTGCTGTTTCCGCATTATAATCTCTCTAGTCTACTTGTATTGAATTGAAAATACATGCTATCAACGATGACTTGCTATAAAACCGATTGATTGTTGTACTATTTGCTAAAAATTATCCTTACCAGTATATCTTCCTCACCTTTGTGTTGGGTGGGATAATGTGTCTTAATTACGATATTTCATATATAGAGTTATATTACTCGACTTGTACTCTTTGAACATGTATGAATTATCATTTTAGTACAAGATAGTGAAATGGTTGTAATTCCAAAAGACTACTTCACTGGACAGCGAAATGCACAAAAGCTACAGACATCCAATAGCCATTTGTAATACAGATGTGCCTAGTCATGTGACATACGTATAGTTAGGGTCACGTGGTAATAGTAACTGAGGGATACAATAAACGACCACTGAGATGTTGTTAAAAAGCTTTATGACAACGTCCGAAAAAATATAATATATGAGTGACATTGTGACACTCTACTCACTACAATGTTGTTACTTAATGTATCAGATATTTCATATTCATTGCATGTATTTTTCATCCTATTCTATTATGTAGCACTCCAGATAAAAATCATGCAAAATGTGATTCATTGTTGGAAAGCTTACATACTTTTTTGATATTTTATTAAAAATGTTATGATAAACAGAAATTTACATGTGGATTTTCATATAACCTTCATATATATGTTCTTAGGAGATAAAAATTATTTAGAATGCACTGTAAAATTCAAAATTAAAGAGAAAATTTTGTAAATGACACTAAAATATAATAGAAATTGTCGGATATTCAATGTGGATTACAAACATGTATCTCTTAGGAGCAGGCAAATAAGTATAAATAATTATACATTTCATCATATAGACATATTAAGCAACTGAATAACAAAAATAAAAATGTTTAGACTTTTTGGTGTGTATCACATTTAACATAATTTGCATGACTGTTACAAAGACTACTTCTTAAATATGGTAATACAGTGAAACATTCTAATACCCTGCACATTGATTCAAAGACTAAGACGACACACCGTCGGAATGCTAAGAAATATTCAACTGTTTAAGCGTCTATTCATGGTTTGGGAATGTTAGTCAGGTACCACTGTTATACCAGTGTATATGTATAAGCTTTAGGTAATTTGGCAGGCTGTAAAATATCATGCTTGATGAAAACATTGTTTATGAAGTTACAGTTGTATTTGAAATGTTTGACTAACAAACATTGGGTATCACTTACTTAATATAATTATACACAACATAGTCCTTGTATGTCAACTAATGAACATGTAAGAAAATCCGTTACATAAATTTGTTTTATTTTCATTAGTAAATATATGTATGAACAAATTGATGTACTAATTATTTTCCTGATATGTACCTCAATATTAATATTCACATTTATAAGGCATTAACCATTCTATAAGTGAGGGGGGTTGTAACAAAAAAATCAATCTTTTACAGATTTAAATTCACTAAGCCAATGACAGAAAAAGAAACACTAATGATCAGGTGAAACAGTTAATGTTCATATAAAAATGTCAACTTCGACTGCTGCTGAAATTAAACCAGTCAATCAAAAAATTCCAGGCCTTAACCAGAAGAAAATGGTACATGTCTTATGTCACTGAATATAAAGTAACATATGTTTTTGGTTAATTTGTTTATGTTCATGTATGAGATAGACAAACTTCTGTAATAAGCGACAAAGTGATATGTAGTTTTCTTTAAATTTCTTTCCATATCAGGCGCAAAACGAGACGGTGATTCGTTAGTTAATTTGGATAGAACTTTGTATTGACAAGAAATTACCATTTTCATACGGACTTTCCTTTTTGAATATTCTTCTTTACTATTGCAATGGATTTATCAGTTCGGTAATTTTGTTATTACCCCTCATTTAGCCGTCAATATTAGAACTGCTATTTATGTGTACCATAAGAACACTGACTTATTTATAGGAGTTATACATTGCCATACATCGTTACTATCTTCGTTACACTATGCGTCCATGTACCTTACGTTTTCTGTTTGTATTTCTTATTATCTTTTTACTTTCCCCGTTTGAATAGATTTGAACAAAAGCAAAAACATTTGCTATTAAAAAAAACTATATTTATTTTGGTTCTTACAGTACATTAAACGTATTTCTATATGGTATTTTATCAACATGATGCGATGTATTCCACAGAATCCTAACTTAATTCATTTTAGAAATATATTTTGGTTTAGAACTGTGACGTCATTAACGCCGATTGGTCCGCGATTAAATATATTCCGAACAAATCAACGTTTTGATTACGAAACAATTATTTTTATTTGGCTTGGTATCCATCAGAAACGAATTATAAGAAATAATTCCAATTTTTGAACAGATTATATGAACATCTCGTTTGTGTTAGTTTACACATGTAAGCCACAATGAGGATAATTTACAATATCTATAATATACCACTTCAGTATGAGCTGCATAGTAAACACCTGACTATTTCAGTTGTATCTGAACTTGTCTGTTATGATAATTGATTCATCGGTTTGTACGATGATGGAAAAATGTTACTGATTAAACTTTTTATACAATAGCACAGTAGCCTTAAATTAGACCCATTGTTTTCAGAACTACCCTTTTGTTGAAAAAAAACATTTCCTTCAATTAATTTCAAATGACTTATTATATTGTTAAATAAACTCTTTCTCCGTTTTAGTTTGGTAAAGAGGTGTCTCTGAATTGATATTTACTCTTAAGTAAAGCAAAACATCATTATCTGTTAGTCCTGAAATCCAAGATATATGTTATTTTTGTGTACATTATGTAGAAACTTCACCATTTTGCATTTATATTTTTCTTATTTATTCTGTAAATATGACATTTAGTTTCTCAATTTATTTTTTTCCCAGTAACATAATTAATATCGATAATATTTTTACAGGAAAACAAGTGAAGAGCTCGGTTAAAAAAAGACATATTTTAAATACACTGTACTTGAAGGGAATACATTTAACGTCTCCTTGTTTTGTATAGGGGGATGGGAAATTTGCTCTAAAACTGTTTGATATCTACTAACACAATAAATTTATTATGTTCATGAAACATTTCATCTCCAGTTTATATTATAGTGGTTACAGCTATGAATTTGAATTTGAATGTGTCATGATCGGTGTCCATGGGATGGGAACGGAAAGATACTTATTTTGAAATACGTATTTGGAATAGGGCATGATAATGAAAATTAGGGATGATATGTGCTGTAAACTGGAACTTTACACATTTGCACATTTAAGAGCTGTACCAAAATATACTTTAAAAATTCTACGAATTTGATATTCAGATAAACAAATTATTGTTTGCAATATGGTGCCATAAACATTTTGCTATTTTATTTGATATTTCATTTTTATTATGTAGCCTATTTGTGTATTTGTATTAAATTTCAAAATTGTGGTTTGTTTTTTTTTGTTTTGTTTTGTGTTTTTGTTTTGTTGTTTTTTTTTGTTGTTTTTTTTTTTTTTTGTGTTTCGTTAATATGTTTCAGCAAGAAGTAGTGAACATTAAATCTGAAGGATAGAACAGGTATATCAGACTCAAAAACACCCACAGAACAAGGACAGTCCACATTTACAATGTAGACAACAAAGTAATATACAGATACAAGTAAACACTGAAAAAAATAGCGCTTTTAAATGTATGAAATAATTCTGCAAAAAACAAGGTTGACATCAGATGCTCCGGAGCATGTCCTGCTACGGCATCATCTGCAAATGAAGAATCCGGTAAAATTTCGGTTGATAATGGTGTATAATTTATATAGACCAAATATTTGTCAATTTGTGAATGTTGTGTATAGTTGAGCCGACAACACGCTTTTCTGTTTTTATCAACTAAGTTATTGTTTTCAAGTTTCAAAAGCAAACAATAATTATTCAACACCTATCACACTACACAGAATCAGCAAATGCAAGGAGTTTTTATAGTAAAAATATGATATATACGTACCGCCTCTACAACTCTAAATAAAATTAAACCTTTAATTGCTCTATTCAGTCACTACTTGTAGAATCTAACAAGCTAGATGCAAAAGAAAATGGCGGAATAGGCAGGCAGGAATGTAAACAACATCCGGTCATATATGTGAAATTATTATGATTCCATTGCATTGAAGAGACTATTTCTGTTCTAAAGTGATCTTGGAAGACTCGGTGACATTTCTGGTGTATATATAATGCGTAAAAATAAGTCAAAGAGAGGAGAAAGGAATAATAGTTCAGATCAAACAGGTTTGACCCCACCGGAGAAAATGGCCTCCACAGCAAGACACTTACATAAAACGAACACTTCTCAAGTAATAGCCCAAGCAAATGAATCGATATATGGTACTTTGAGCCCACAACATGTATTACAAGATGTTTCATATATACAACAAACGTTTCCGCCGCCGCAACCTTAGCCAACTTTTCCAACTCCAACCCTCTTCATCTCAACCAATGTACCCACTTCAAACCACACCAGTCCATGCATCCCCTAGCCAAATTGATACAAAACAGATACCTCCTGCATCCCAGAGAGTGTCGCCTTCCCAGCCTATCGACCTGAATATGACACTTCAGAGTATTATTACCAATATGAACACTATGAATGGTAAATTAGAAAGTCTTAACAGTACAAACAACTTTATTCAACAGAAATTACAAAAACTCGACATTCTAGAAGAAATTAATAAAAAACTGATAACCGTAGAGGAAAATATTACACAAATGAAAACAGAAATTAATGACATTAAAAACATTCAGGAACAACAGGCCAAAACAATTCAGAACGAAGAGTGACATCATCATGAAATTGAAGATAGAATGCGATACTTAGAGGGTCAAAACAGGAAACTAGAAGTCGAAAAAAAATGAAATGCATGAACAATTCCTACAATTCCAAACACACTCGATGAAATATAATTTGATATTCACTGGGTTGAATGAGGCAGAGGATGAATCCAGAGAACAAACTGAACATATTGTGAAAACATTTATTGATAAAGAGCTACAAATTGAAAATGCGAATGATATACAGTTTCAGAATGTGCACAGACTGAAACCACGTAATGATGGTAAACCGTAGTATCATTGCGCGATTCATAAACTATTCCGATCATCAGCGAGTTCTACGCGAAGCTTCCTTAAAACTGAAACTTAACCCACAACACTCTGTCTACCAACAGTATCCTCAAGAGATAAGTGAAAGACAAAGAGCCCTTGTCCCAAAACTTAAAGAATTTCAAAGACGTGGTCAAAATGCAAAAAATGTGTATGATCAACTGATTGTAAACCAACAGCGCTATATACCCGAACCCCATGGTGACCCCCACATTCCTGGACAGACATAGGTCAACAGCTCGGACACACATGAACGGCTATCAAGAAATGATTTAAAAATAACATTTATAAATGTATGTGGACTTAAATCAAAATTATTAAACATTGATTTTTGTGATATGATTAAATTATACCATATCGTATGTATATTAGAATCCAAACTAGACAAATATGATGTTCTTATGGCTCCAGATGGTTATGATTATGTCATGAAAAATAGAAAATTGGTAAAAACAAAATCTGGGGGTATAGTAATCATTTACAAAAAGTCGTTGTCAGAGTACATTACATTTTTAAAATCAGAATCCGAATTCGTTCAGTGGTTTGAGATTCATTCAAAATTTACAGGTCTACCAGAAAAGGTTCTTATGGGTTCGGTTTATATTCCTCCAGAAAACTCAAAATATGCATCTGAAAATGCGTTTGATGAAATCGAATCAGAACTTATATCATTGTCATCAAAAAACGCAAATTATGTTTCCCTGTTTGGCGACTTTAATGGCCGCACTGGCACTATGCCTGATTATGTCATAACTGATGTCGATTTGCTCGACAATTTAGTTTTTTTGAACGAATTAGATGATGACACACTAAAGAAAATGTACTCCTATCAGGATTTACTTCATAATAAAATACCGTTGGATAGAAGCTCCCAAGATACAGGTAGAGCCAACAACTATGGTAAAAAAATTATTGACATGTGTAAAAGGTGTTCCCTATATATAGCCAATGGCAGAATTGGATTAGACAAGCTAATTGGAAAAACTACGTGTAAAGATATAAGTCTTATTGACTTTTTATTGTTATCCTCTGATTTGTTTAATTATGTAAATACCTTCTCTGTTTTGGAATATGATCCGATGTTCTCTGATGTCCATAACAGAGTTCATTTTTCTTTTTCATTTCAACATGGTGAGCAAATAAATCCAAATAATAATAATAAGTCTAATGATAAATCCTTTGTTAAATGTCTCAGTTAATAAATCAGTTTCAGCAAGAGATTTCAGCACACCTTAGGGCAATTGACAATAGACTCGATGACCTAATTGTAACAGATAATGTCGCGTGTGAACAGGTAAACACTATTACGAATGATCTTGTTTATGCCTTAACAAATACAGCGTCTGAGGTCATGGGTACTTTTAACAAGAGGGAAAGAAAGGGTAAAAGTACGGATAGCAAACCGTGGTTCGACCCCGATTGTAAGAAAAAAACGCGATACTTTTCATAAATTTAAAAAGGAATATAATTCATATAGATCAATCGAGAATAAAAACTTACTAAACTGTGCGTCTCGTGAGTATAAAAAACAAATGACCTGTAGTTATAAAAATTACCAAGAAAGATGTATTCAAGAGTTACGTAAACACTCCAAATCTGACTCGAAGAAATATTGGAACATTTTGAATAGACTCAATAAATTGTCTAAAGACGAGCCCGACATACCTATAGAAACTTTTTATGAATATTTTAAAAATCTTAATGCAGATAATGTAAATATGAACCTAATAATTATGAGATCGATGATGTTGATCTTCAACTCTTTGTCACAAATAACCCTCGTATTAATGACATTATTAATGGGCCAGTAACTGAAGATGAGGTAAAAAGGGCAGTTTCCAAATTAAAAAATGATAAAGCACCGGGGGCAGATGGTGTTATCAATGAATACATAAAAAGTATACCACCAGAGTATATACCTTTATTTTGTAAACTCTTTAATGTGGTCTTTGACTCTTCAATTATACCCGAAAACTGGCTAATCGGAATTATAAAACCAATTTATAAAAATAAAGGCGACAGATTCAACCCAGATAACTTTAGGGCAATCATACTTATAAGTTCCTTAGGTAAATTATTTACTTCAATTTTGAACGATAGACTGAACGACTTCTCATGCGAATTTGACTTGATCTCAAAAAATCAGGCGGGATTTAGGAAAGGACATTCAACAACTGATAATATATTCGTGCTTCATTCTCTGATATCCTTATATTTGTCCTCTGGGAAAAAATATACAGTGCATTTATTGACTTTAGAAAGGCGTTCGACACTGTCTGGAGGGCAGGACTATGGCAGAAACTCGAGAGTAGTAATACTAAGGGAAAATGTTTCAAAATTATCTACAATATGTATAATAACATAAAATCCTGCGTCCAATATAAAAATGAAAAATCTAATTCTTTCCCTTGTTTAGTAGGAGTTCAACAAGGTGAGAATTTGTCTCCCTTTCTCTTTTCTATATTCCTAAATGATTTAGAAATCTTTTCAAAGATTTAAATAGTGAGCCTCTACAAATGATACGACAAAGACATACTACAAACATATCTGGAAATTTTTGTCTTATTATATGCAAATGATACTGTAATCTTGGCAGAATCTAAAGAAAATCTACAGAAGGCGTTGAATATCTTTGAAATGTACTGTGAAACGTGGAAACTTTCGGTAAATACTAGTAAAACTAAAGTAATGGTATTTGATGAGAGGAAATCCAAAATAGATTATGTTTTTAAGTTAAATGATACTACCCTAGAAATTGTTAATCACTATAACTACCTGGGATTGCTTATAAAATATAATGGTTCTTTTAATGATGCTAAAGCTAAACTCATTGAACAAGCACAAAAAGCTCTGTTTGCCTTATATAAGAAAATTAGAAACTTGAATTTACCTATTGATATTCAAATTGAACTCTTTGACAGTCTTGTCGAACCAATTTTATTATATGGATCCGAGATATGGGGTTCTGAAAATACTGTTAAGATAGAACGTGTACATATTCAGTTTTGCAAACGCATTTTAGGACTTAGGAAAAGTACGCCTAATTTTATGGTATATGGTGAACTTGGGCGATTTCCGTTAGACATAAATATTAAATTAAGAATGGTTTCTTTTTATAGCAGAATGATGAAAAATGAAAATAAACTGAGTAGCATTATGTTTAAACTGTTGCTAAATTTACATCAAAACGGTACGTGATATTAGAAATGGATAGCTTACGTAAAATCAGTTTTTGACGAATGTGGCCTAAGTTACGTTTTCATGAATCAGCAGTATATAGATATTTCATTATATAAGCCAATTATTAAACAAACGTTGAGGGATCAATTTATTCAAATATGGTTTCAAAGTTTAGCGGAATCGTCCAGAGGTTCTTTTTATAGTATATTCAAAACAAATTTCTGCATACAAAATTATTTACTAAAGCTTTCGGGACAAGCAAAGCATTTGATTACAAAATTCCGATGTTGCAATATCAATATCCCAATAGAAAAAGGAAGATGGAATAATATTCCGAAAGAAGAAAGGTTATGTGTGTTATGTACTGAAAATACAGCGGGGGATGAATTTCATTATTTATTCTTATGCAAAAATGCTAAAGTTGTTGAACTTAGAAATAAATTTATTCCATCATATTATATAAAAAATCCATCAACTAATAAAGTGAAGTATATGTTTAGCTACTGCCATAAACAACTTTTGAGCAACATTGCTGTGTTCATTAAAAACCTCTGCTCGCTCATTTGAAATACATGCTTTTCTCATTTACTGATTTGGTTTCATATATTGATACTTTCTTGTCTTCTCCAGTATCACTCTATTCCAAAAATTGGTATATTATCTTTATTTGACCTGTTTTTCTTTATTTAATGTATTCATGTATATATCTGTCTGTATGCTTTGTTATGTTATTTCATGTAAATGTTTATGCCTGTCTGTTTTGTCATTTTTGTATCATGTATATATAATGTCCTCATGTAACACATAACATGTGTCTGAGTGTAAATAAAAGAATCAGAATCAGAACAACACTCTATTCTTCCTTCTGTTCTTCTGACCATTCTAGTTTGCCAATAATGTTTTATCTGTCATAATTTTGCAATCATTTTTTAAAAGAAAACCCGATATTTTCGCCTCTACTGGGTATGACAGTGTTCATTTACCCGCCATTTTGTTTTAGATCATTTGCAAATGACCAACTCGTTTATCTGGAACTGCAACTGTAGCAAGCTCTGAAACATCGTCTGAAGTTCGAAATCAAGCCGCTGCAGCCAGTCCTCTCATATTTTAGTGTCTACATTAATAGACATTAAACGACGTACTTCCTCTTACGTGTATCCGCTTTATCAATCAGGAAGAATTCGGTTTTAAGAACAATAGAGACACATTTAAATACATCACATTTTTTACTTTTTGAATGCAATAAACAATAATTTTGAAGACTATCTGAGACATATTTTATAATCATACTATTGTATTTTCATAGGAAAAGTACTGCACGAGTTGGCACCATCCGTCAGCTCCTTTATAGGGGACTTTCATATACAAACGAATACTATTTGTCGGTTTAAACCTCCCCTTTCCCCGAACATACATTTCATCGCGCTGACTCCCATACTAATACAGTTTTTAGTAACTCATTGGAATCATCAAGTATGAAGACCCGTAAAAGGTTTATAGTCGTCATCATGAACTGATAAAAAATCGTAAGTATCAAATTAGTTCAATTACACTATGGTATCTTAGCATTAGCAGAATTTCAAATTCACAAAACTTTACGAATTGAACATTAATGTTTGTGCCTTATCTTTTAATGATTTAAGGTATACGACAGGACATTGATAAACAAACCAGTGTCTGTTTATAGAAAGAAAAAAATATAATGCATACTTATTTATCAAGTAATCAAATCATTTCATCTAGTTTACATTTAATCCAAACAAATCTTTAAGTACAGTATTTATCATTATTGTAATGTTTAGTCTCCAAATTTGTCTGAAGTTGTTCATGTTTCTACATTTTTAATTTTGTCTCCGTTACTTTTGCACTTTCATGTCATAGCGATAATTTTGCAATGAAATTTGATATAACAAATTTGTATTATTAAGTTTTTATATACAATTTCCTGTTGATAGTTTGATCCCAACCTGCTATTGAGTTTTTCTTAAACACTCCCAAAATCGGTTTGTTTTATAACTATATCTATACTCAATATATACACTGTACAATAGGTTTACCCAGCCGAAACTTCCTTTTCTTATAATTTCTCATTATCACATTCAATCTTCTTTAAACGCCGACTAAGTTTCTCTCGAAATGAGTGACAATTTTGTAAAGCGGAACTTGGTATTTTTAAACTGACAGTATTCACTGTATCTTTTACTTTCTGATCATCAACTTGTTCTACTGTCGGTGTCTCAGTTGACATTGATTTAATTTCTGCTATCGAAGAAAAGTTCATATCTTTGATGCCTGTCCATTCTAAATCACTTTTTCGTTTGGTTAAGGATTCTGTTGTTCTTTTAACATTGACGTCATCGACGATGACGTCATATGAACCACTGGAACGTCTATCTCGTATCTGAGGGGATGCAGCATGCGATTTTTTTTCTCCTGGGGTAATTGTGACAGAGTCGCAGCTTGTCACGTTCTTTGTATTTGAAATAGAATCGTTGGAATTGGAATCAAAAACAGTGATTGTCGTAGTATCTGCTACAACAGGTTTTGGTACATCAAAATCTACTGAATGAAGAGAAACAGTAGAGGACGTCGTTTGAGGAAGCTTATTTTGTAAATCTATGTTTTGTTTGCCACTCAACAGATCATTCTTGTTCTTTCGAACAGCGGTCACGTCGCCATATACACTGTTTACAACTTTGGTTACTTGTTTTGAAGCTGGTACACATAAAGTTTCTTTTACGGTAGTTCCTTCATTGTTATCGACTGCTTGAGGAACCAGCCCAATTGACTTCAAAACCGAAGCGGCGTCATCATAAACAGAACTTGAAACAAAGAGGTCAGGGTTTGAACGAGGAAGACAAGTCCCCATCGATTCGTACTTGTTTTCTTCGAGGTCAATACGAGGGACGCGGAGTTCTACTGAAGATGAAGCAGCAGGTTTGTCATTGTGATTTTCGTACGCAGACTGTTCGTCCGCATTCTTTCCAGTTTTTGATTTCTTTTCTTTTTTGTTCTTTTTGCTCTTTTCAGTTTTCTTATTTGTCTTTGTTGCCTACAAAAAATATAGAAATATGACCTTAACAATTCAAAGTCTATTTATGTTTGAAATATTACAGACAAAGTTTATACATAAAAAATTCTCACATGAATATTGCAACTCTAGAATTTTTTCGACGATCGAATTCTTATTAAACAGTTCTTACGTACTATATCGGAAACAAAAGTACCGAAGCGTCTATGATAGGACAATTCTGAAGCATCAAAATCCATAGCATAAACGTGAAAATTGGAAAAAGACAAGATATAGATGCACAATGTAGAAAAGATAATAAAGTAAAATACATGTAATACATCAAAAGATAACACACAAAATAAGACATTTTTCCATATATAATAAAAAAGAAAGATGGATTGTATATTTTCGTATGATTTTAAGTTTCTAATAACAAAACATGTTTTTATATCGTGGCTTTAACAATATTTACAGCGGAAATAAAGTAATGTTCTTGATGAGTCATTGTTCAATTTTGCAACAAAGTATGAACTCGTCAAATTTCTTATACTATACCCTAAGGATTGCTCAAAAGGGATAAGAGCTAGAATTTATGTATAAATTTTGTAGATTTGTTTATGTAACATAGAACCATACATTATGCCTGTCATTTATTTGATGTATAAGTTGTCTCTTTTACCTGATATCTGTTTGCATGATTACTCTGTTTACCTGCCTTAAAATAGCAACCATTGACGTCACCTTGTTTTTGTTTTAAATTAAAAAAAAAATACATGCGTTCAATAATTATATCCTATATAATATATCGTTAATACATTTCTTATATGTCTTAGCTTTTTAAGTATTTTTATAGATTTATAAGTGGAACTTACTAATTGTTTTAGCGATTGTTTATTTAGACAGTCCATGTTTATTGTATATGTGTCTACAATATCAGAAGGTTGGCCTGATTCATTATTCCTCCTTGTTCGAACAGCATCATTTTCCATTGCTTCGTATGCTGACTGTTCAAAATTAGTTGTTGATGCTGAGTCTTTACCCGTCATAGTTTGGTAAACATCGGGCAATTGGCTATTATTATTTCCATGATAGATTTCCCTTGGTAGATTCCCAGTCATTGTTTCGTAAACATCCGGTATATGCTTGTTCTTTTCAGGATCGTTTTGTTTTGATACATTCGCTGTCATAGTTTCATAAACTTCCAGATTCTGAAATGCTTTATTTTTATGATTGGAAGGGTTTGAAACACCTTCTGACTCTGTTTCCTGTTCCTTTGAAACCCTACTGCTGTTTCCATGACTAACATCAGCCATATCAATGTACTCCTGTATTGTGATGGTTTGTTCAGATTTATCAGTACTTTCTTTATTACAACCTCCGTAGGATTGGGGTAAATCGCCGTATTCGTTCACATTTATTTTGAACTCTGAGGCTTTGTCGATCGAATTTACCTTTAGCTTTGAATTTGTTTCCTCTTTCGTCTTATTTGCCTTTTGTCTTTTTTTTTTCTAGAATAAAATATTCGTAATATGTACATGTATCACAATTTATTTATCAACAGTGGAAACAGAAATTTGAGCAACGTTTGCAACAGAGTAGTTATCTTAGATATTGGTATTGAGTTGTATAAATTTTCATTGTGATAGGTAACTGATTAAAACAACATTGGTTGCATTGGAATTTAAAGTCATTGCTTAGCCGGACCACATGAAGTACACAAATCTCAAATTTTATATAAAATTTGTTCAACGCGCTGACTTACTACGACGGCTTCTGTGGGCTATTTATGTTTTTATTATAACTTTATTGTATCATGTTTTTATTTTTAATTAAAGGGTAAAACTTGATTCTAGGTATAACTCGTAGAAGGAACATGCTTAATTATTTAATATTGATTGATATAATGAACCGACCTCAGCCTTTCCCGCGTTTCCTTTCTTAAACACCCCAATCGTTTTCCCTTCATTTTTTTTCTTTTCAATATCGTCTGAATTAGTCATTGCTTCATCATATATGTTCATTTCTGTGTCAAGTGATCCAGGTATAATTGAATGTTGGGTTGGCATTGATACATATTCCCCTCCAATATCATCTGTCTTTCCGTTTATGTTTATTTCGTTTGTTAATGACGGAGATCCGTTACTCTGTAAGACGGGTGGGATCTCGTTTATTTTCCAGTATGTTTGACGGTCGTGATCGTTGCTTACTGAAGCTGACGTTCCATCGTTATTTGTTGGTCGAATGCGCTGTTAAGAAAATATGTAAAACTACTGGAAAAGTATTTCATTCACATAAACAGAACACAATATGCAGTAATTTCTGCAAAATGTGCTACCAAGGTACATCTTCAGCATGAGTATATAGTAAAACTACATGCATTATTAAAGCAGATTTTCTAATTTCAAAAAATCCCCACTTCTTCAAAATTTGGAATTCCAAACAATGATTGATTGATTGTTGGGGTTTAACGTCCGAGCAGCAATATTTCAGCTATATTCAGACGATGAACATGAAATGGATGATAAAATGAACATGAAATGATGATGAAATGAAAAATGGAATGGGACACAAGGATAATAAAGTCGACAAATTTTGATTGCCACTAGAAAAAGGGGAGGGGTGGGTAAGGTTAGTCAATTTAACCTCCTGTGGCGGAGCGCAAAGGTTCCTACTCTTATTGAATACCACAGCAGGGTTCTGTAACGTACGAGGAACGTGACATCTTTCCCCACACGGTGCACCACTATGGTTTGCGGTCAGGTTTTCCGTATTATAGCTTGACAACCCCAGCATGTAGCATGCTAGGGGTATATCATTCCACCACCTGGGGCACACATCCCAGTTGCTCTGTGGGCAGAGCCCCATGGGGGCTAGGTTTCTGAGCACTCTTTAGTCGCCTTTTACGACAAGCTTAGCGCTGCTGTAGGCCTATTCTTTTGACACCCGGACCTGCACAGGGCGGAATTCTAAACAAGAAGGTAAAACTTTGATGACAAATATAAATTGACAAATATTTCTTAATTTAGATCCAGATATAAACCGTTCCGTTCCGTAATTACTCTCAGCCAATCATGGCAGAAGGAAGTGCCGCGGACGGAGCAGACAAAAAGAAAATACATTATATACATATGTAATATATAAATTAAGGACTTTCACTCAGTCAATACGCTATATATGGACCTGTTAGATTATATTGACATCGGACTTCATTCTCAGTCTATATAATCTGAACTAAATAATATTTAACTTATTGACTTCGTTTAAAGTTCATAAGGGATAAATATTTAATTTGCAAAACTACCACATAGTTAAACATTAATATTTTCTATAATAATATATATGTTAAGGCCAGAGAACTATTTAGTATGTTTCTGAATCCTACTCTTAGTTTGTATGTAAAATGTGTTAAATGTTTTTATACGAGCTTACTTATAAATATGTTTAAATCAAATATGTTAAAATATGTTACTAAAGATTATAACAGTTTTGACCTGTAGTGTATCATAGCAAGCCAAATGTATTACAGAGTTCAATCTATCTGACTGAGTTTATGAAAATAAAATGGTTCATAATTACCAGAGGAGTAACAGACTTATAAATAAAAATGACTGAAATATAGTTTTAATAAGAATTGCCTACTTCAAATCAAATATGGGATCTGAAAATCCCCGCATCCCATGTTCCGAATTATTTTCTTTTTGCGAAAACCTTCGCGAAAATATTGCGAACATGTATAAAGAGTATGGAAGAAGAATGAGAGTAACGTGGAATACTGGGTGCACATAAAAAGTCGTACAAACAAAAGTTTAAAAAAAAGAAATAAGAATGTTTTTTTTCATCATGCCAAAATTATTGTCATTTTACCAAATACATTTAAAAAGCGGTATACTTAAAAATCATTTACAAGAAGGACAGTAATTCTTCTCTAAACGACCAGTGAAACATAAAACTTCTGTTATCTTTGAAGTTTTGATTTGTTTGATATAAATTTTATTTCAAAATATTTGACCTTTTGACAAGAAATTGTCTTTTCTATTTGCGGAAGTGTGTGAATGTTGGTAAATAAACTGTTAGAGTTTTACGAATTTTTCCTCGTTTCGTCATTTAAATTTCTGTCGGTAACAATTTCTTCTAAGGGTATACACCTACGACAGGAAATTATACCATGTCGCAGTTAGCAATAAGAGATTTAAAAAAGAACAGTTGAATAAATTTGAAGAAATGCCAAAAAGATCATTACAATGTAGTTATTTAAAAAGCTAGAGTGACGCTCACAAAAGACAAAAGACATTGAAAATGTTTGAATAAAAATATATGGTAAAATTACAAACTTTAATTTTAAAAAGCACCTTTCAAGGGGAGGTATTTGGCGGGAAAATATTTTATAGAAACGTTATGGAAATTTTAGCGTCAGAAAAAGAGTACAGTGACCCAAATCTCTTCATATACATTTTTAAGAAATTCTTTTTATTAGTTACATATCTCAAAGCCTACACTTTACGGTTTATTACAAAAACAAGTTCAATGACCTATGATTTTTACATTAAAGTTTTCAAGTATGTTCATTCGAGATTACTTTTGATAAAATTAAGAAAATTTTATATATAAAATAATTAGGTATGATCTACCTTAGATCCAGACGAATGTCAATTTCCGATAAGTAGTTAACCGTGAAAATTAAGACTTGTACAGTGAATTACAAAAATAAAACAAGAATGTACAGAGTTCAAAACCAATAGGAAAACATTCCACTAAGTACACAGTACAATAAACCGATAGGAAAACATTCCAATAAGAACACAGTACAGTAAAACCAATAGGAAAACATTCCACTAAGAACACAGTACAGTAAAACCAATAGGAAAACATTCGACTAAGTACACAGTACAATAAAATGAATAGGAAAACATTCCACTAAGTACACAGTACAGTAAAACCAATAGGAAAACATTCCACTAAGTACACAGTATAGTAAAACACCTTCGCCTGCTTGAAATGCTTTTTTCTTACACATTGTGTCCCTTTGAAAAAAAAACCTTAGATATTCTGGAAATTTGAAGTATGGTATTTAATCTCAAAGTAGTTTACACTTTGTTTTCACAGTAAACATAAAGAGCAGGCAATTTCGTGGTAATTTTGAACGCACGCAGGACCAGTTACTTCCGTGAAGTGAATGATACATTGTTTTGGTAAAAAATCTGTTCTCATTTAAAATGTAATGAAAACTTGTTGAACATACCCTAGCAAAATTAGCAAGAAAGGGTCTTTTGTACATTCCCATGATATTTCGTCAGCATAAACTCGGATTATTTATGGGAACGATCAACAAGTGGTTCAGATCTTCAACACGGTAGGTTTAATCATGTGTGCTGCTTTCGACACCTTTACGTTCTGTTTTATTTTACAATATTTTCCACAGTTAAGTGACAGTCTGTAAGAATCAGGCAGTGGGTGAAACATGGTATATCAAAACTCACCATTTTGAAAGTTTAATTTGACTATAAAAAAGGGAAAAATCAGAAACATGCATGTCAAAACCCCACTGATCTGACAATAAAATATCACTCAAGGGTACTTTCTCTTTTTGAAATGACCATTACTTTATCTCTGCATCACTGTCTTTGCGCAGAAATTTTTCAATCGAATCTTAAATAAATAGGTTTTTGACAGAGTTATCTGCCCTTGCAATATTCATTTTCAGTGCATTTCAATGAAATTGTAACTCAATTGTCCAGGAGATATAGCAAATCTTTCTGTTTTCCTTGATTCTGATGGTGCAAATAGTCAAATTATACTATTATACTAAATGGTGGTGTTTTAAACTATGTTTCACCCACTGCCTGATTCTTACAAGGACTGACACTTAAGTAAGTATCACAGGTAGGCAATGATTAAATGTACACAATTATGATCTTTACACAATACGTTTTTATTGATACTGACTACCGTTTTTCATGACTCTTTGGTCTTTAAAAATGGTAACCACGACTTTGGTATACTTTCGTTAACAGCTGAAATTTCAGAGATCCAGTTTCGTTTATCTTTCAATTTACCTAATATTTTATTGTCGCAAACTTCTCCGTTTTCGTTTATAATATCATTTACATCGAAAATATTACAGTCAATCCAATTTTGAAAAAAATAAGTATTTTATTTTCTAATTTGATTTGTTTGTTTCCCCAAATAACATGTTTCCGCACTTCCCTAAAATTTGGTTGCATTTGGAATTTTAAGCCTATTTTTAATCATATCAATGTAGAAATCTGGGATTTTCTTTTTTTAGTTCAATTCTGTTTAAGTCTTTCAAAATTAAGTTCATTTTGAAAGAGTAATCAAGGGAGCCAAGGTTATAGCGGTAATCAAAAGAATGTAATCCAGGGACAAAGACCAGACATGGAAAACAGACATACACAAAGTAACTAAAATCATATATACAAAGTAACAAAAGCAAATGAGCAACTCGGACTCCACTCAAAACTGGGAGCATGGACCAGGTGCACCGGTAGGGTAAATTCATGAATAAATCCCATGAATTTGATATATTTACCTGTACTACAGCCGTCTGTTGTTCGTTTTTTTTCATTTCTTGGTAAAAATTCTGTTCTGTTTCTTTTGCAGTGGTACCCCTACTCGAAATATAACCCTAAAACGAAACTCAATGTCGTCAACATTTTCTTTGTGCAAAGTAGAATGCCTATTTATACAATATAAGATAAAAAAATATTAAAACTAGAAACACATAATAAGAAAATGATCCCAAAAAATGACAACAACTTGCAAAAAAAGAAAAACAAACTGATAAGCAAACAAATGTTTGAAAATAAAACAGTGTGAGGAAAATGATCGAGATCATAGTATTACGATATTTAAAATACAATCTTGTTTTATAACAAATAAATATATTAAATAAGTTTTGAAAAAAATCATCGAACTAATTTTCTGGTAAAATAAAATGTAGTATATGACAGAACCCAGCTGATATCTCCCGAACACACAATTAAACACAGTCTGGAGTGTATACTTTAAACTTAACGTGGTAATAAGAGGATCCAAGCGGTATTTTTTATGATATAACTCCTTTTTTAAAACAAAATGTTTCTTTAAATATTTTTTTATATTGAAATATTCGATATAATTAGAAATCAATAAAGTTCACGAATCATCTAAAAACTTAATTATTTAGCATGGTGTTTTAATCAAGTGAATATATTACATTCTTATATATTGCTTAATGAATTTTCACACTGCGGATTTTGTTAATCATTCGTAAATATCTGGATCAATCACTTCGTTCAAACACATTTTATTCGTTCTCAACAGAAGCACTTTTAAGAAATAGGCAACCAACCCTGAAACTTACCCCATTTCTGTTTTTAAATTTTGAATATTTGTATCGCCATCTACAGCAGCATATAACAGCAACGAGAAAGAGGAACACAAACAGACCACAGACACTGGATAATATATATACTACTGTAAACAACATTTCATGTTTTTCGTTGTCAGTATGTCGTATTTTGTCATCTGTATGCTGATTAAGCGTACTTGAAGTTGATTCATTGACATTGGTAGTTGGATAAGACAAAGCATTTGATACAAACGCATAAGTCATGTTTTCTCTGCTATTGCAAACACACGTTGTGTTTTCCTGATCATCCATTGCAGTGTTTGTAAACTCACAAAATTTTGAACAGGAGATGCATCGTGTAAAGTTACCGTTAGTAAATGCAGTAAAACTGTCTGGACACGTTCGTACGCATATATCTGTAGTATTTGTATTGTTTAAGACTGTCGTGTTACCATGGTTACATGATTCTGGTATTTCTGTGATACTGAGCAAGGCCAATCCGTCCGGACATGTCTGATTACAAGTACTCGTTTCGTTGCTGGAGGAACAATTAGTCATACAACATGACATTGATGTGGTGTAATTCTTATCACAGAAAATTTCCTATGAATAAAAACTTGGTGAATAATTCTTTTTAATTAATATATAATGTTATCGTTTCCACAGTTCTTATAGCTATTAAGTGAATGTCACTTTTTGTCACATTAACTAAACATGCCTTACGTATCCCTTCCATTACTTTAAAACCCATATCCAGCTTAATGTTTCACTTGTTCCACTCCCTTCATCTAATTAATCATTCCCAAACACCACATATTTTGGTGCATTCACCCTTCCCTATACACGACGCCCTTAATTCAATTTATCATTCTCTGTACTTCATGCATTCCATTCCCGACCATCTTCCCATACATTGTACTCCTTGCCTTATTCCCAATTGCCTATACATTCCTGTTCTTTATTCGTTACATTCCGTGATATTCATCCTATTAACCATCCCCAGTACATACTATACTCTATCTCATTCGTCGTTCTACATCTGCCGGGATTTTCATTCCATTTACCATTTAATTTAGAAATAAATTGCGGAAACTCTCTTTTATCGTTGTTTTACCACGGGCTTTCAGTTTATACCGCATTATTTTACCCCGAGCAATAGCGAAGACTGATATCGGCATAAATTGTCAGCCCATGGTGAAACAATGATAAACTTGAGTTTCCTTGATTTATTTCGATTCTAATAAGACAATACGGTACTTTTTTTTTACATTTTCGTGAGATATTACGGTAATCTTAGACCCAACATATTTGTCCATATTTTGGCTGTTTACGCCAGCTGTGTCAGCTGAAATGGTCGAAGTGAAACTTTGCTTCGTACATTTCATAATGAAGGAGTATGCGAATTAGGTAGAACGATGTTGGATATGGCAATAGTCGTTTTGTATTATAAGGTTACAGTATTCCCACATGGACAGGTTCAATGTTTCATTCATTGGCGATTGTTATTGTTCGGTTACATACATGAAGGCGCACGTGCCACGAAGCACCTGGCGAGTGCTAACGAGTATGTGTGTAAGTGATTTTTACGGAATATAATAGAAATCATAGAAACTATTTCATCATTGTCTTTTAACTGTCTGGCCATTTTTGTCGCATTAATTTAATTTCTTAATTTTAAGAAATAAAATATAACTCTTTTTTTAAAACATAAGGTTTAATATCTTTATTAGGTATGAATTTGATGTTTATTCACGCTACTGAAATGAATGAAAACAGCTAATACACATCGGAATGTTACGTGTGTTTGTTTACATGATTAAAGTGGACAGTAATTTACACACACAAGCCACGCTTACTACGTCGCATGCTGCTCATATAGCAAACCAAAATCGACCACTCTTGTGGTCTCATACCCTGTTAAGGACGTCATATTATAATATTCCCATAAACCATATCCTCGATCCAATTTATCATTCATTACCCCATTTACCTTCACCAAACTAAATTCACCATTCAACATCAATGAACCACAGTTTATTCCGTTTGCCATTCTTAATTCAAAATCACCATTTAACATAAATGAATCATAGCTTATTCTTTTTGACATTCTTTTCCAAAATCACCATTCACCATCGATGCTCGATATATTTAATCGCAAACCCGAACCCATTCCTCATCTTTTTTTTTCACTTTTGTCGCCATTACCAGGTCAAACATAAAGTTAATACAGGTACAAAATACATGTAAAAATAACTCATCATTTAATACATGTACATTTCTTTTCGGAAAAAGTACTGTAAAAACTCGTAAAGTACGAATCATAAATTCTTGTTTAGCTGTATTATTCAATTATTTTTTTAATATATTTTGACTGTTTCTAAACCTCAACAGGACCGATAAAAATTAAGAAATTAAATTAATGCAACAAAAATGGCCAGGCAGTTAAAAGACAGTGATGAAATAGAGTTTCTATGATTCAATTAGATTCTAACAGCACGGGTTATTGACGTTAGGGCGAAATCATTCATATCTAATCAAATACCATGTACTTGAAATATTGAGCCTCTTCAAATAAAGATAAATGTAATACCTGTCTAACCGAACACATTAAGCATATGAACATTTCAGAATGAGTTTGGTGTAGATAAGTTTATTGTAGTAAGATACTCACAGCATCGGTTATTTGACAGGACAATAGGAATATAATCCAAAATTCAATTATTCTCATTGCTGCTGGCTACTGAAATTACTCTATGGATTAAATAAAAAAATAAAGTACATTTAAAATTGCCTAACATCTGGTAAACCCAGAGGAAGTCCGTTAGATAGAATTTCTATTCTTTAAAAAAATTTTGTATGTATTTAAATGAACTAGGCTCGTCAAGCGATAACAAAGTTTATTATCATCAGATTTCAATATAAGGAAGTTACCTTTGACGAATTTCATGTTTAGTCCTATAATTTGTGACGCTCCATCAAATTAAATCGTTGATATACAATGAACAAATCTAAAATTTCCGCTTGTAATTGCCGGAGAGTATCTGTTTCTTTTTTATCGGTACGGTTTACTATCCCCTTTAATTAGTCATCTACCCTTTTTCACTTATTAGTAACACACTTATTGATGCGTGTTATTTCAATTCCACATGGTTTAAAACAAAAGCTCATGGACATCACAAAATTCTTCACGCCCAGCCATCATATTTTATTTGTTCTACTTATGGACTGAGGTATCCGATTAAGGTTTAGCTTTTGATTAAAGAGGAAACTGTCTAAGATCGAACAACACTTTTGTAGCACAACATAACCCTGTTCCAGAAGCCTATTTGTTAGAATTCTAACAAAAAAAGTCTGAGTAGTTTCGGCAAGCTCTGGCATAACGCATGAGATGAGATATGAATACTCCATACGCAGTTGCTGAAGGGATGAAAGAAAAGTTGACCATGCTGAATGAAAAGTCAATGCGTTTGTCGTAAAGTTTGGTTAATAGTTTTCAAAGCACATGGTGTACAACTAGAGCCCATGGACATCACAAAATGCTCGACGGCCATCATTTTATTTATTTTACTTATGGACTTGGGAATCCGATTAACTTTAAGCTTTTTTATTAAAGAGATATACATAGATACTTTTAAAAAATCTAAAAGTGGAGAAACAAAGACGAAGCTTTTAAGAAAAAAACAGAGACCTGAAGAAAATTTACTGAAAACTATCCTAAACGACCCAAATAAAATCCGCAAAAAAAAATCACGTCAGTTGCCCAGGAAAGGTAAGCTTCCTCAACTTGAATTTATACAATTTATACCTATGATTATATAAAACGATTTAAACCAATTATTCGTACGTACTTATACCACTTACACAAAAACTTTTTCCGCATTATTTGTCTTTTGCATGTCAAATACGTAAACCATTGCAACGTTGGGAAAAGAACGCGTTGTTTTCGTAGTTAAATGTAATCAAGGACAACCGCATATTTGTATTATCATTTACGATTTTTTTTACTGTAAAAACAAATGTGTATCACCATAAGTACTTTATTACTAATACCCTATACATGTATTCGGAAATTCTTGTAGTATCATTCAACTTAGAAGTCCTATTGAATTTTCATTTCTATACTTAGTATTACTTTATCATTCCTATGAACTCTAAACGCTTTTTTTAAATTCTTTTAAAACGCAAACAGTTTAAAACTAAACACATTTGGTTTATTTTAACCACTTTTATTTATTCCCTCTATTAGAATGAACAAGAGGCTCCCAGGAGCCTGAATCACTCACCTGGTTAATTTTTTGCCTTTTAAGGGCAATCACTCTAACAAGGAGTTGTCAGATAATTTTGACTCCATTTGATTCATTGTAACCCTAATAATGATCATTTCAGCAATTGAAAGCTATTGACTAAATCTAACAGATTTGGAGATGTATGCAAAAATCTGCTGACTCCATTGTTCTATTTTTAGAAATGGTAGCCATGTTCATTTCGTTAAGGATACCCTATAAAACAAAAAATGTCAACTATCATTGAATTCTGTAGAGCAGTTTCTGAGGAGAAGATTTTTTTATGTAAAGTAATAACATCATAAATAGAAAAAAAACATCCAAAAAGGGCAATTACTCCAACATGGGTCAACAAAATTCACCAACATTTGACCACAGATAGATCTCTTCATGCTGAATTATTTCATCCCATGTCAGAATTCGGCTAAACAGTTTTGGAGATAAATGCGAAAAACTACTGTCTGACCCCTATGTTCTATTTTAGTAACGGCGGCAATGTTTTTCAACGGATCAAAAATCCTCACATCAGTTCTATGCACCATATCCCAAGAAACATTCATACCAAGTTTGGTTCAAATTGGTCAGGTGGTGTCAGAGGAGAAGATTTTTGAAAGAAATAAAATTCGAAAAAGCAAAAAAAAAAAAAAAAAAAAACGTGGTAAAAGGGCAATAACTCCAACATGGCTTAACATATCAAAATGAAAATTTGACCGCAGATAGATCTCATCATGCTGAACACTTTTACCTCATGTCAGTATTTAGCATAACCTAACAGTGTATAGGAGACATATGCGAAAAACTACCGTCTGACCCCTATGTTCTATTTTTAGTAACGGCGGTCATGTTTTTCAACATATCAAAAATCAACACATCTGTTCTATGCACGATACCCCAAGAAACATTCATACCAAGTTTGGTTCCAATTGGTCAGGTGTTGTCAGAGGAGATTTTTTAAAGAAATAACATTCAAAATAGCAAAAATCGTTGAAAAAAGGCAATAACTCCAACATGTCTTAATGGATTTTAACCTTTGACCGCAGATAGATCTCATCATGCTGAACACTTTTACCTCATGCTAGAATATGGCTAAACCTAACGGTTTTGGAGATATATGCGAAAAACTACTGTTTGACCCCTACATTCAATTTTTAGAAAAGGCGGCCATATTTGTCGACGGATCAAAAATCCCCACATCAGTTCTATGCAGGATATCCCAAGGAACATCTATACTAAGTTTGGTTCTAATCAGTCAAGTAGTTTCAGAGGAGAAGAGTTTTGTATAATTGTTAAAGACGACGACGGACGCCAAGTGATGGCAATAGTTCACATGGCCTTTGGCCAGGTGAGCTAAAAAGGACCTGCGATTAAACTTTAAATCTAAACGACAGGCGTGTGTCAATACGTCAAACGAAGTGTTATAACTTGAATTAGTATACAATTATGATTGACGACATTTTTTGTTATTGTAATCTCAAACGTTTGTAAACTTTGTCCAAAAACCATTATATTTGTTTTTACATTGTTCTTAACGGTCTATACTTGTTCCATGATCAAATAGTTCTTCTGTAATAAACTGTCGTCTCTTAAGCGTGGATAAGGATAACCTTCTAGGCAATTTTGTCTCTTAAGCGTGGATATGATTAACTAGTTGGGTAACAACATATTCTGTTGTATATTATAATCTAAATCAATCGTGCATACATTCCTTTTTTCACTGAGGAAGATCTGAAAATTTTCGCTAATAATAGAATTTCTGTAATATTTCTTATGAAAGTGAAAATTGTCAATTTATTTAATTTTGATTCTGTAAATATTTCCTCTCTCCTCTCTCTACTTACATTACACTTAATTGAGGAAATTACATGCATAACCCCATTCCCGCTGCACTATCTAACTGTTTTTTTTTTTCAAAAGTGGAAAGGTTGTTTTTTGTTGTTGTTGTTGTTTTTTCTTAGTTTTCAAGAGCAAAGGAAATCATAATTGGCTAGACTTATCATCTTTGGCTCTGAATTCACTTTTTTTGCCATTATCTTGTTTCACGAAGTTACTAGTTATTTTTTTGTACTGATGTTTATATAATAGAGATATAATTATAATAATTCTGCGCGCTGTAGTATTTATGATATTACCCTAAGTTCTTATAATATTCAGGGACTTTGATTTTAAAACCCCATATCCTCACTTCTGATACGGTCGATATGATCTACTTGGTTATCTAGTACGTTTAGGACATATCTGATTGTACATAAAGTTTTAAATCATTCATGCATACCATTCTCTTTTTTCACTGCAAATATTTCCACTTTAAAATAGTTGATTGATTGATGGGGTTTAACGTCCTACCAGCAGTATTTCAGCTATATTCAGACGACCACTTTAAAATAGAAACGCTGTAATACCTCTCTTATCAAATTCAAATTTCAAATTGTTGACATATTTTTCTTAATATTTCCTCTCTCAGCTTTCCATTTGGTAGATAAAAAGCCGGAAATTTCCCTCCAAATAGTAATTATCTTTAGGTTATTGTACGAATAGTGTTTTGAATATGTATTTAAAACTCAGATGCGTGTCCGGTTCAACAAAGTTGTCTGATTTCAAAATCAGGTCCGCTCATATTATGTCAATTTTTTAATTGGAAATTGCAAAACATCTTATATGTACATTGTCTTATGACGCAATCACTTTCACAAACATGCATTCGATCGCACAAACATGTCACATCAACATATAACAGAGCAACTGGGATGTGTGCCCCATGCGGTGGAATGGGGTACCCCTGGCGTGTTACATGCTGGGGTTGTCAGGCTATAATACGGAAAACCTGACCGCCAACACTAGTGGTGCACCGTGTTGGGAAAAATGCCACGTTCCTCGCACGTTAAAGAACCCTACTGTGGTATTCTCCCAGAGTAGGAACCATAGGGCTCCGCCACAGGAGGCTAAATTGCCAGACCCTACCCACCTCTCCCCATTTCCAGTGGCAATCAAAATTTGTCGACCCTATTGTCCTTGTGTCCCATCCCTTTTTCATTTCATCATCGTTTCATGTTCATTTTATCATCAATTTCATGTTCATCGTCTGAATATGGCTGAAATATTGCTGCTCGGACGTTAAACCCCAACATACAAACAAATAACCTTGGTTCCCTTGATTACTCTTTCAGTTTGACTGTGACCAACATCATACCGGTAGCGAAGTTGCTTTTTGATGTTATTTATGTATTATTGTTGTGTTTTTTCGTGGCGTATACTTTTATCATATTTTCAGTTGGAGACAGTTCCACTTTCTGTTATTCTTAATGTGCGTCAATATTTCTACAACTCAATTTTTATCCTTGTGTTTTTTAAATTTTTTATTTATTTATTTTGATTGGGGGGGGGCTTCTTTTCTTTTGTGTTTTGTTTTTTCAGATTAGGCTGATCTATTTTTATTGTTTTATTTTTGTTTTTTTGTTTTGTTTTTGATTTTTTGTTTTTGTTTTTGTTGTGTTTTATTTGGTTGGTTTTGTTTGTTTGTTAGTTCGTTTGTTTTTTGGGGTATTTCTGTGGGTTTTTTTAGTTATTTATATTAATTTCTTTTATTACTGCCTCAATATTTCTTCTACTTGATTTTTAGGGTTTTTTTGTGGTGGAAAGGGGGAAAAGCTGAAAGATAGGGATGGAAAATATGGTTAAAAAATTCAGTCCATCTATGATGGCTTTTGAAAAAAATGGGAATATTGGGAAGAATACTTACAGGCCTATAATTAGACATTTCTTCGGCATTATTTTTTCTTATAGCATGGCACTACTTGGGCTCTTTTAGTTTTTCTGAAAATTTAGAAGTTGTTAAGCTTTTATTTATCAGGTTTGTGATAGGTTGAGCAATGGCTGGTTTAATAGGCAAGTTTTAGCAATATTGGGGATATACAACTATGCATGTTGCTTTCTTAACATTTAATTTAGCTCTATCTATTAGTTTTTCTGCAAAATTACTCAATTTCTCTAAATTTTGATGGTTCAGAATCTTTTTCATTTATTTTTTGTTATACTTGGGTGTTCTTCATCGATAGCTAACTCTGATCCTATATCCTTTGCCACATTTATGAAAAAGTTGTTAATTGTGACTACTTTTACTAGGTCATTAACCGTTTGGTCATTTCCTTCCAGTATTACGACTTATGTTGCCTTAGTAACTCAAAAAAGGTTTGATTGTTGGTCAGAAGTTACTAAACCTTGATTACTCTTTCATTAAATTTTAGGTAAAAAAATTCAGCTACATGTTTTTTTTCTGTAATTCTTTTTATGTTGACACTTGGCTCAATAATTCAGTACTTGACTCGTGACTGTATGGTGTACTGTGTTTCGGACCTTTTATGCGAAGGATACGCATTGTTAAACTAATCGTTGAGGAACTTTACTATTAGTGTAAAATAATCTGAATCCGTTTAATTACAAACATTGATGTAGAAATGTTATGGATAAATATCATTCCTTTTTTATGGTAAACTTCTGTATGAGCAATAACGAATTACAACAAACAAGGCAATTGCGGCTGAATGAATGACATAAGCATGCCTTCCAGCCGTCTGATATTAAAAATCCTTTATAGTATGGTACAAAGCAGGATTTATTCCATTGGTCAATCATACTTGTACTAAAATTCTTGTAGTTCCTGCTTCCAATCATTCCAAGTCAAAGTCCAATGTCATATGATATTTTGACCCCACATTATATTGACCCTGAAGTCGAACTATAAATGCTTGTTTGCAGTCATACAATAGCTGTGAAATCCTTGCAGTTCGCTCATTAGGCTATAGGGGGTATAATGACATGAAGGCAACTCTGACTAGAGAAGAATACTGTTGAAATATATAACAGTGATTTAATCCATAACAGGATTGTTTCTTTATGTAGTAGATTTCCTTTATCAGAGGATGTTTTGGCCTAAAACATTTTGTTGTTAAGAGTGTAATAAACATGTATTAAAAGTTTGGACTTTGTCATGACTATTCCGTAGTTACTTGTGTGGGCCTGTATCTATACAGTGACAAATATTGACCCGATGATACATGTACATAATGACAGGTCCAAAGTAACCAATTCATAATTGAGAAACAACTTCCAGTTGTTTGTGATTTTTAAAAAATTATTGGCTAAAAAGAGTGAAAAAATATACAATTTAATATATTAATTGTTAAGACAAGTAGTGAACATTACAAAGCATGTAAAATACAGTAACATACAATTATACTAGTACTGTACAATATACAAATACATTACAATATTGAAAAGAAGGAAAGAATAGGTCTACCAGATCTACATGTATATACAATTCATAGGTGAGTAAAGTAACACTTAATTTATATCTAATCTTTCTAATAGTAAAGGCTTCTTAAAGAATATTGTGCAGCAATTTCATCATAAAAATGAACATCCAATTTATTTATCTTTACCAATCATTTTAATGTTTTCTTAAACCTGACCTAGCTTATAAAAATTCATATGGAGAGCAAAACTCTTATGAAGTCTACACGTCATGAAAATGCTACAATACCAGTTGAATAACCTAACAATTATAAGTTTTTTTTTATTATTGGAAACTAGTTATGCATACAATTCCTCAAGTTGGGCCAAGGAAAGTATTAAACAATACTTCAAATTTTCCAGTCACCCCCTCCCACTGCAAAATGGTAGCTTCCACAGTATGTACAAACAATATGGAAGAATAAATCGAACTGAAATGCAACTATGGTATAAAAATACAGAAATTTAAGTAAAGGGAATGATTGCTGTTTCCATCTAAATTTGATTGAAATGTTACAGGTATATATGGCACCAATCATTTTATTAGTGGAGGGAAGTTTTTGATTTCTTTGTAACAGAAATGATACCAAATACCTGCAATGGACAGACCAATGATTTAAGATGATATTAAATAACCCTAAACCCCCTCTTTTGAGAAAAAAAGGCTTTCTAAGACATTAATAAGAAAAATTTAGATGTTTTTGGAAAGAGGGGGCACTGTGAATAAATGTAATTGAAACAAAAAGTGCATGAAATGATCTTAAATATGTTAATGAAAAAAGTACAGGCACTAAATGTGCAGTATGTTATAATATCGATAGATCCCGCCTTTCAACTTTATTTTTCCATTAATGCCCCTGCATAAAATGGCAAAAGGGGGAGGCGGTAAGTTCAAGCACCATCCCAACTTATTTTGTATGCTAGGCTACCTACTACAGGTCAACAGTGTCTATATAAACTGTTTAATCTGCTTTGATCTGATGGAAAAAATAACAAGGTACAATAAAGCTGTTCCATGGCAGACAATTTTTAGATTTTTACAGAAAGATGGTTGTTTCAAAGGAACAAAAAATAATTTCAAAATGGTTCATTAAACAGTATAGACAGAATAAATTCACCTTAATTTCTGGTAATGACTCAATGAATGTCAAAACCATGCCATATAAAAACCCCAGCAATAATTTAACCCCATGAGTAACATTCTGTAAGCTGTGCCACATTATTTTTTAACATTTTAGCACATACATAATTATTCATAGATTAATACAGACTTTGAGCTGATACTTTTTTATTAAATAGGCTACAACAGGAAGCATACATGTACACCCACAATCCACCATATGGGTCTCTTTCCCATTTTTAGAAAATGTTTCAAGTACTCACAGAAGATCAGTCCAAATTCAAAAATTTATTTTGTGGAAATGTCAGAACTATGTGATAAAGGTAATTAAGCACAATTCAAGGCATCTTGCTTATCTTCAGTTTAAATATAGATCATTTTCGTTGCCTGTGTTCAAGTACAGGCAATGAACTTTGATTTGACATATTTAAAGGATACAATTGTTGACACTTTTGTGTTTTTTTGCTGATACTGATCAAAAAATAATACATACATTTCAGAGCAACTGTACAATGAAATAAAAAAAATCCATTTTTTTTAAATTAAAAAAATCCACTAAGTCCAATACAGTTTTTTTCTTCAGAATTTTTTTAAAGCTACTAATCATTCACAAGTTCAAAGGAAATCATAAAAAAACTAGGACCTACCAATGCAGCAAGTTTAAATCAATTAAATTAATCTTTAATCTTTTTGTAAATATGCCCACTCAGGAAAAAAAACAAAAAACAGTCCCCTTAAATAATTTCCATGAAAAGAGATCCACAAAATGTATATAGCTATTTTTACTGACCTTAAGGTACAAGGTTTTCATGATACTGCATTTATGTCTGTATGGAAGATATGGAAGTCAATAAATGCATTTCTGTCAAGAGAACAACTGAATAAAAATAATGAATTATGATAATAAAAATATAATCCATTAAAAGTCAAATGATTTTCTATGTAGAAGTTTAGTCCAACCAAGGCTGTATAATATTTGAAAATACATTGTAGTGTTTGATCAGTATTGTTTTGAAGACTATCTATTCCTAAAATCATACCTTTACCTATGACATATGTTTAAATTTTAAAATTTTGAATTTGAAAGATTTTATTCCCAACTCCTTCCCAAAAGCAAAGCCAAAAGCAAGATTTGATATGCAGCAGGCCAAGTTTACGAGCTTATTCCATCCACGCCAGGGACTTACAACCTTACGGCTTTTCACAGCGCGCCAGAGGGTTGCATCCTGTTCTACATATCATGTTATGCTGAATTAATAATAAAGCCCCTAAATAGAAACATATGTCATTTAAAAGTATAATAAAAGGATCAAAAGGTAGAAGTGTAAAGACAACAAGTTTGAATTAATCCTGGCTCTAATTTAAGGAAGAAATTCTAAAAAGTAAGGAAATTAGAGGACTTCTTTTGACAATTAATAAGGGCTTACATCTACTAATGAAAGAAAACAATGTGTACACACCTCCTCAAGGGAAATGCAGGATTTTAGGGTAAAAAAAGGCCAAGTGAAGTAAGACAATAAAAAAATGCATTGGTGATTTTTTTGTCGAAATAAAAAATTCATGCTAAAAAAATATTCATCTATATCAATCCCAGTATTTGGAGAACCTATATTTCCAAGTAATATACAGACATGATTGGACTAAACATTAATTTTTAATTCAAATGAGAAAGTTTGAAAAATCCATCATTCTTCAAAAGATAGAGATGTTATACAACAAACATGAATCAATTAGTTAAAAAAGAGTTGGACCCCTTCAACAAGCCTTCATCAACTATTTTAAACCAAGCCCCCTCCCAAAGAATCGGTCCCCTTAACAAGCCTTCATGAACTATTTCAAACTTAGTCCCCTCCAAAAAAATCAGTACCCTTAACAAGCCTTTGTCAACTATTTTAAACTAAGTCACCCTCCCAAGGGATCTGTCCCCCGACCTTAACAAGCAAATATCAACTATTTCAAACCATGTCCCCCTCACAAAAAAATAAGTCCCTCTTGACAAGCCTATTTCAATTCACCCTACAAGTCTATTATGGCACAAGAACAGATGAAATGTTGAACCAATAACATACTGCATTGTTTATAATAGAGAGATTTTCTCTAGTTTTGAATATCTGCAAAAAAATAAGAAAATGTTAACAATGGTATAATTTAAATACAATAAAATCAAAGTACATGGCCTGAATATGAAAACATGAAATGATGATGATCTAATACACACTGAAGATAAAAACAGAAACTGAGCAATGCTCACTTGTTGATGCCCTCCACTCCTCTCCCTAGAAACTGAATAAAGCCCTAAAAGTCAATCAGATGGAAAAAAAAACATTAAGAAAAAGAGAACAAGGTGAAAGTTTCATCTAATTCAATTCAGTAGTTTTTTTAGGAGTTGAAATTTTTTTTTAAATAAAGGGTGATTGTGGGGTCTTGAAACTTCAAGGTACCACAAGAAGGGGGGGGGAGTCTCCAAAAATTTTAAACGGAGGCTTTGAATTTCATTTTCTAGTTTTTTAAAGGGGGCTTCAACTTGTTTTTGCAATTTAAAGATCAAAATGTGGGAGCTAAATCTATCAAATTCTGAAAGGAGGGTTTTGATTTTTTTTCTCTAATATCTAAATGGAAGGTTGTTAAAAAAAATTGAGAACATAAAAATAAATTCCTCCCAACCCAACCCATGAAATCAAAGTAAATAACCAGTCAGTTCCACGTATACAAACTGAATATTCATAAACAAACAAGCCAAAATCCTTCTTTTTTTTTATATATTTTTTTTAAATATTTTTTTGTTGGTTTATAATTTTTGTTAGATACAAAACTGACTTTAAAGCCATTGATGTTTTTGGCTTTTTTTTAATTTTTTTTTATTGTTGCTAGTTTTTTTTTTTTTTTTTTTTTTTTTTAATTCTTCATTTTTTATATATTTTTTTTTAAATTTTTTTAATTTGTTAGATCTATACAAAACTATACATAGTCTAAGATAACTGCAATGAAAATTGAAATGGAAGAACAAGGGAAATAGGGTTTACTAGTTTTGACTGCCACTTGAAAGAAGGAGAAGTGGTTAGGGTTGGGCAATTTAGCCTACTGTAGTTTAGATTTTTAAATTTGTTAGATACAAAACTGACTTTTAAGCTTTGATTTTTTTCTAATTTTTTTTTTTTTTTTTTTTTATCTTTAATTTTTATTATTTTTAATTTTTAATTTTTTTTATTTATTTTTTGTTCGATTGATTGATTGATTGATTGTTGGGGTTTAACGTCCGAGCAGCAATATTTCAGCTATATTCAGACGATGAACATGAAATGATGATGAAATGAAAAACGGGATGGGACATAAGGACAGTAGGGTCGACAAATTTTGATTGCCACTAGAAAAAAGGGGGGATGTGTAAAGTCGGGCAATTTAACCTCCTGTGGCGGAGCGCAAAGGTTCCTACTCCTATCGAATACCACAGCAGGGTTCTTTTACGTGCGAGGAACGTGGCATCTTTCCCAACACGGTGCACCACTATGGTTTGCGGTCAGGTTTTCCGTATTATAGCCTGACAACCCCAGCATGTAACATGCCGGGGGTACCCCATTCCACCACCTGGGGCACACATCCCAGTTGCTCTGTGGGCAGAGCGCCTAGCCCCTGGCTAGGTTTCTGAGCACTATTTAGTCGCCTTTTACAACAAGCTTAGCGCTGCTGCAGGCCTATTCTTTTGACACCCAGACCTGCACGGGGCTTTTTTTGTTCGATACGAATTTTTGCTAAATAAAATACTTAAAATGCTTTAATTAATTTTTTTATAAATTTTAAAATTTTTATTATTATTTTTTTTTAATTTTAATTTTTGTTAGATACAACACATTCCACCACCTGGGGCACACATCCCAATTGCTCTGTGGGCAGAGCACCCTAGTGCCTGGCCAGGGTTCTGAGCACTATTTAGTCGCCTTTTAGGACAAGCTTAGCGCTGTTGCAGGATTATTCTTTTGACACCCGGGTCCAAAAACAAAGAAAAAGATTGTTTGAACAAGGAACATTCACTTAAAAGATGTAGATGGAGAAGCAGGTGGGGGGGGGGGTAATTTTTATGGTGCCACAATGGGGGATATAGGGTCTTGAAAAGAAAAAAAATACATATTAGGGTGCTTTGAATTTTGTTTTCTGATTTATAAAAGGGGGCTTTAACTTGTTTTTGCAATCAAAAGGTCAAAAAGTGGTGGGTGAAAATTTATTCAATTCTGGAAGGAGGGTTTTAAGGTTTTTTGCTATCTAAATGGAGGGATATTGAAAAAAGTTGAGGACAGAAAATTTCCTCCAAATCCAAATCCATAAAATCAAAATAAATGACAAGTCAGCCACACAGAAATAAAATGCTTATTTAGGAACGAGCCAAAACACTTTTCTGACATTTTAAAAATTTTTTTTACTTTTTTTTTAAAATTCTTTTATTTTTGTTAAATACAAAGCTGACTTCAAAGCCCATGATTTTTTTTTCAACTTTTTGCTAGATAAAAATTTTAAATGCTTTAGTTTTATTAAGTTCTAAAGTTTTTAATGAGGACCATTCACTTACAAAGAAGTAGACATTTTTAAAGAACTTTAATTTATTTACCTATTTATTTTATTTTCTTATTATAATTTTTTTGGGGGGGGTTTTTAATTTTTGTTAGATACAAAGCTGACTTAAAAACCCATGATTTTTTTTCTTCAAATTTTTGCTAAATAAAATACTTAAAATGCTTTAATTAATTTTTTTTTTAATTCCAAATTTTTTATTTTTATTTTAATTTTTTTTATATATTTTTTTTATTTTTGTTAGATACAAAGCTGACTTCAAAGCCAATGATTTTTTTTTCAACATTTTACTAGATAAAAATTTTGAATGCTCTAGTTTTATTAAGTTCTAAAGTTTTTTAATGAGGACCATTCACTTACAAAGAAGTAGACATTTTTAAAGAACTTTAATTTATTTATCTATTTATTTTTTTTCGTATTGTAATTTTTTTTTTTTTTTTTGGTTTTTAATTTTTGTTAGATACAAAGCTGACTTAAAAGCCCATGATTTTTTTTTCAAATTTTTGCTAAATAAAATACTTAAAATGCTTTAATTAATTTTTTTTTTAATTCTAAATTTTTTATTATTTTTTTTTTCAATTTTAATTTTTGTTAGATACAACACAATTTAATTTTCTTTATCTGGTTAAAGATAAATGCAATGAAAACAGGGGTAGCAGAACAAGGAAATTAGGGACTACTTTTGTTTTGATTTCCACTGAAAAAAACAGAAAGGTTGGTATAGTTGGGCAATTTAGCCTACTGTAGTGAAGCCAAGGCTCCTACTCTTGTCGAATACCACAGCAGGTGCCAGAAACGTGGCAATTTTCCCAACACAGTGCACCACTATGGTTTGCGGTCAGGTTTTTTGTATTATGGCCTGACAACCCCAGCATGTAGCATGCTAGGGGTACCCCATTCCACCACCTGGGGCACACATCCAGGTTGCTCTGTGGGCAGAGCACCCTAGTGCCTGTTTTTGTAAGAAACAAAACTGACTTAAAATTTTAAGCTTTTGGTGTTTTTTTTTATTTTTGTTAGATAATTTTAATTTTTGTTTGATATAAAACTTACTTTATTTTTTAATTATTTTATTCTTTTATTTATTTTTTTAAGTTTTCAATTTTTGCTAGATACAAAACTTAAAAAGCTGAGTGCTGCTTCATGATTCTTTTTTTTGACACCCAGAGCTGCACAGGTCCAAAAACAAAGAAAGAGATTTTATGAACAAGAACTATTCACTTGAAAAAAGTAGATGGAACAGGGGATTGAAATTTTAATTTGTCATAATTTGGTGGGTGTCTTGAAAAGAAAAAAATACATATCAGGGGTCTTTGAATTTTGTTTTCTGATTTTTAAAAGGGGGCTTTAACTTGTTTTTGCAATTGAAAGGTCAAAAGGTGTTAAGTGAAAAAGTATTCAATTCTGGAAGGAAGGTTTTGTGTGTTTTCTTTTAATCCAAATGGAGGGATATTGAAAAAAAAAAAGTTCAGAACATAGAAAATCATAGTGCTTTGGATTTTTTTTTGTAATTTTCATCTTTTTTTTTTTGTTTTTTTTTGTTTTTAATATTTGTTAGATACAAAACAGACTTTGTTTTTCATTTTATTTATTTTTTTTATTCAAATTTTTGATTTTTTAAAAAAATTTTGTTAGATATAAAACAGACTTTGTAGTCTTTAATTTTTTATTTTTTTTTTCAAATTTTGTCAGATGGAAAAAATGGCTTTACAGTTCATTATTTTTTTTCAAATTTTTGCTGGATAAAAGACTTATAATGCCTGTATTTAATTTTATTTTTTTAATTATTAATTTTGTAATCTTTTTTTTTTTTTAGTTTTTTAATTTTTGTTAGATACAGAACTTATTCTGGTCAAAGGTAAATGCTGTAAATGTTGTTTTTTTTTCTTTCTTTTTTTTACATATTTTTTTTAGTTTTTAATTTTTGTTTGATACAAAACTGACTTTTTAAGTTTTTGATTTTTTTTTTTAATTTTTAATTTTTTATTATTTTTTTTTTTTTTAATTTTTGTTAGATAATTTTTTTTGTTTTCATTTTTGTTAAGATATAAATCTTACTTTAATGCCCAAGATTTTTTTTCAAATTTTTGTTAGATATAAAACTTAAAAAGCTTAAAGCTGCTGCATAGTTATTCTTTTGACAGCCAGGGCTGCACGGTCCAAAAAAACAGAGATTTCATGAACAAGGACCATTCGATTTAAAAGACATAGATGGAGGGAAGGGGTGAAATTTTTAGGTACCAATAGAGGCTTATAGGGCTTGGAATTTTGTATTCTGATTTTTTAGGGGTATTTCACATTTTTTTTTATCAAAAAATCAAAAAGGGTGACATTTGATTAAATTCTGAATGGAGGGTTCTTGATGTGAGAACATAAAAAAAAAATTCCTGCCAAAAGTGGTGCCTTAAAAAGAGAGGGGGTTTGAATCATGTTTTCTGATTTTTTAAAGGGGAAATTAAATATTTTTTATTAGTAAAATGATCCACAATAAAGAGTTGAACTTTATCAAAGTCTAAAGGGGGATTTTGATTTATTTCCTAATGCTGAAAAAAATGAGGACATTTCATGCCAAGAAAGGGGGCAGTGTCCTGAAAAAAATATATATATATATACAGGTGGGGTTTGCATTTTTAAAGGGAATATAATATTTTTTTAATTAAAAGATCAAAAGGGGAAAAATTAATTAAATCCTTGAAAACAGTTTAGGCGAGACTAAAAAGTAGATATGCATAAGGCAAGATCACAAGGAGATGCTTTCAAACAAAGACCGGAATCAAACAACACTAATCTGCTATCCCTTATGTACCAGATAATCCAAGTGATAGTAACATAAAGACAACAGAGCCACACCAAACATACATACTTCCTTCATAGGGGCACTGAGGTCAACACCCCAACAGAGTTACAAAACATTGGCACGTGTGGTTTCTGAGAAGTTGATCTGGGAAAAATGAAAATCAAATGATTAAATAAACAACGGTAGCCAATTCATTTGATCAAATGTACCCAGAAAAGTATCATTTTTCACATACATAATTCCTGCCTTCTATGATAAAAATCATCTGAGTTGTGTAGTTAACAAAATGTTAAAAAAATTACAGCCAGTTGATGCATAATGCATGCAGCCAAAAGCTCAATTAAAAAAGGATTTAGCTAATTAGTGAAAGAGAAACAGCTATGAACGAAGTCCAAAGGGCAATGATGAATTAATGTTGATATTACAAGTTTGGCTACAATTGACGTCAAGCTATATTTGTACCAGTTCTTCTTAAATAGTAAAGTAAAACAGTGTTATGGTGTAAATCGACCACACCGGACCCAAATCGGACCCTAAAACTACATTATTAGAAATCTCAGGGTAAAATATGAGCAGTGGCAGACCAATGGGTTACTTAACACTGCTGACTTCACATAATTAAAATCAAAAAGTTCCAATTCCTTTGAGGCATAAGCTTAATATCAGTTGTGGTCAAACTCCTACACACATCAATATTTATGTACCACCTTCCATTTTTTTTTAACAAATTTATTCTGACTGTAATATTTTCACATATTGTTTTAACTACGCCTAAAAAAAAAAAAACAAGATTGCTACCCGTAGCCATACATTTATGTCCCCTACTGCCACAAAAAAAGTTGAAAGCACTTAAAAATCTATTATGTTTAACTAACTATAGAGACTCTCAATCCTACAAAATTTCAACAAAATCCATCGAGCAGTTTCTGAGGACTCATCTCCACATAGTGTCCATAGTGTAGAATGTAAAAATTCAACAAGGTCCCATAAATTCTGTGAATTTGATCAACTACATATGGTGACTGACAATCCCATAAAATCTGAACAAAATCTGTGGAGTGGTTTCCTAGGAGTTGCATCCACGAAGTATTCCTATAGTGAAATATGTATAATATAACAAAATCCCATAAATTCTGTAAATTTTGTCAACTCAAAATAGGTGGGGCAGTATGATCAATCAATCACATATGGTGATTAACAATCCTACAAAATTTGTGGAGAAGTTTCCTAGGAGTTGCGTCCACAAGGTGTTCCTAGAGTGAAATATGTGTAATTTCAACCAAGTCCTATTAAATTTTGTCAATTCAAAACAGGGGTGCAATGTGATCAACTACATATGGTGACTGACAATCCTACAAAATCTGAACAAAATCTGTAGAGGTTTCTGAGGAGTTTCGTCCACTAAGTGTTCCTATAGTGTAGGTTGTACAAATACAACAAAGTCACATAGCTCCTGTCAAATTTGTTGAATCATAATGGCTGCGCAATATGATCAACTATAAATAATGACTAACAATCCCACAAAGTTTGAACAAAAACCGTCAAGCAGTTTCTGAGGAGAAAAGTCCGAAAGTGCGATCGGACAGACAGACAAACAGCCTGACACTGCTATTTCTATGTCCCTACCATGAAGCAGCAGGGGACAAAAATAAAAAAAGTTCCAACCCAGGGAGGTACTCTTAATTATCTACCACACCACAACTCCCCCCCCCACCACAAAAAAAAAAAAATAAAAAAAAATAAAAAAAATCATTATTTTGAAGTTTATCCTAAAAAAGGACCACAATTTAGAAATATAGGCCATACAAAATCCAAAGACAATTATCCCTAGCTTAAAATATTACAACTTGTAAATCTATCATACTTTAAAATACCAAAATATGAAGGTACCCCCCCCCCCCAAAAAAAAATACCTCATTTTTCCGAACCCTCAAAACATAACTTTTTTCACAACCCCAAAAAATGCCCCAATAAAGATGTTGCACCATACATCATGCAAAGAATTACCCCACTCAACCATTTCAGTCAAAGCTGGGAAAGACAAAGTACAAGTCATAATGAAGAAGCAATATACCAAATATCTAAGCATTCCCTCTGATAGAAGCTGAGAAAACTGTCACGAAGATTTTCAATATGCACATGTACCACCTGAAAAATTACTAAGTTGATCAGTTATCAGGAAGTAGATGAGGGATGAACCTAAAAAGAGGAGACATATAACAAGTAATCATGCAGAAACAACATACCAAATATCTAAGCATTCCCTCTAATAAAAGCTGAGAAATCTGTTACAAAAATTTCCATTATGTATCCTCTGAAAAATTACTCAGTTGCTTGGTAAACAGGAAGTAGATAAGCAAGGAACATGAAAAGGGAGACACCGTAAAGGCCATCATGCAAAAGTAATATACCAAATATCTAGAGTATTCCCTCCAATAGAAGTTGAGATAAATGTTACAAAAATCTCCATTAAGTACCACCTGAAAAATGTAAACAGGAAGTAAATAAGCAAGAAACCTGAAAAAGGGAGGCATGGTACAAGTCATCATGCAGAAGCAATAGAAGCTGAGAAAATGCAACTAAACGTGTAACAAACAGATGGATGGACAGACAAGGTAATTGCAATATATCCCCCACACCTCCACTCTTATGGGAGGGGGTATAAAAAATTTGTCCCTAAAATAGTCCTCGCCTATTATAGCAGAGATTTCTGAGTATCCCCCTTGGGTTTCTCCTAACCCATTAACCCTATTTTTTTACCCCACTCAATTGATTTTTATAATAGTTTTCAGAATAATGTATGTATGAACCTCTATAAATGATACTTTTTTGGTTCCATTTGATCAAACAAATTGACTGAAATCGTTTATCCAATCTTCCAATTTTCATTTTTCCAAGATTACTCTCTAAACCAGAGGTGCCAGTGTTTTGAAACTCTATTGGGATGTTAATCTCAGTGCTCCTTACAAAGGATGCATGCATGCCTAATGCAACTCAGTTGCCAATACATCACTACCACTCAAGTGATTTTTCCAGTACTGCAGGGCTAGCAGATAAAGTGTTGCTGGATTACTGCCTTCTATGAAAAGCACTTTCTTGTGATCCTGCTTCAAGTATGTCTTCTTTACAGGCTCGCCTAAAAGTCAAAATAAGAATAATTTTTGTTAGACAAAGAATTGTCGTTACAGCTTTTCAGCTTTTTATTTTTTCCTTTTTAAATTTTTCTTTTTTTTTTTTTTTAACTCTCATTTTTTAAAATTTTTTCCTTTTTTATTTTTTTTGTTAGATAAAGAATTGTCTTTCAAGCTTTTTTCTACTGTATTTTAATATATATTTTTATTTTTTAAAATTGTTGTTAGATAAAGCATTGTCTTTTAAAGTTTTCAAATGAATGTTCTCTTTCAAATATTGTTGGATAAAGAATTTTCTTTTGAGCCTTTAGTTTTGTTTTCCTTTTCTTTTCTTTTTATATCCTTTTTAAAATTGATATTATTATTCTTTTTTTTTGGAAAATGAATTTTCTTAAAGCTTTTTATTTTTTTCATCCTTTTTTAATTTTTTGATAGATAAAGCACTATCTTATAAGTTTTATAACAAATTTTCTCCCAAGATTTTTCTCTTTTTTATTCTTTTTTAAAATTTTTGATAAAGAACTGTTTCTTAAGCTTTTAATTTTTTTTCTCTCTATTTTTTCCATTTTTATTTATTTTTTTTTTCATTTTTTTTTCTATTTTTGTTAGATAAAACACCATCTTTAGAGCTAAACCTTTTTCTATGCTTTTAAAAAGGTTTTAACTATTGCTAAAGTATATAAAGTATAATATGGATTCTGAATTTCTGATGCAAAATAACATACCCAGTACAGTGGGATTCTTTTTAATGACATAGTCTAACTGTAAGAGAAATTAATGATATTAAGTCTTTTGTAGAGAAAAAAAATCAAATGTTTAATCATAGTGTCGTGTCTTAGTTATTGCATGAGTAGAAAGAAATAGAAGAAAAGCAAATATGAAAGGATTTTATAAACATAAACAGGGATTTCATGAATAAGATTGGTTGTTTTACCTATTAACACATTTTTTGGTAAATTTAACATGCATTCATCAGTTAAAGAGAAGTTAGATTAGAACATGGTCCCCCCAGCATTCATCAGTTTAAGAGAAGTTAGATTAGAACATGGTCCCCCCAGCATTCATCAGTTTAAGAGAAGTTAAATTAAAACATGGTCCCCCCCAGCATTCATCAGTTTAAGAGAAGTTAGATTAGAACATGGTCCCCCCTAGCACAATCAAAGTAAAAAAAGTCCCATGTTTTGCATCAGGAAAACCCCATAATTCATTCTTTTTTGTGGTTGTAAAACTAGAATACCCTACCCATGATACTCTCACTATTGTTCACATCTCCTTATAACTAAGTTTCATACACATCTACTTTATCCCTATGAAGTTTCATTGAAATTAAGCTTTTCCCACGAAATAAACATTTATAAAAAGATGATCATCTGATGTTGAGGAGTGTGTGTGTGTGTGTGTGTGGGGGGGGGGGGGGAAATACTAAGTCCTTATCCATATATTCATTTAAAAAAAAACCGGACCCTATCATAAATCTGTAACCAAACACCAAGTAATTACATATTTGGAAAAAAATAAGGTTTAGGAATATCAATGTTTAACCGACTTTTTCAAAATCAATTTATAGTAATAAGAAATAAGTGATACTGGTTTCAATACAAATCTAGGTAGGCTACTGAGTATTTTAAATAGTTCTCAAAGCAGAAATCTTCGTCAATTATGAAAAGATTATCATAATTGATAGTATTCAAACTTTAAAGACAGTGATCAGAAGAGCACACTAGTGTTCTGTGATAATAAAGTAGGTCATGTTTGTATTAGAAAGGCAGATTTCTATTTTAAGAGCTTTAAACCAAATTCCATTACCAGAAATGAAAAAAAAAACAAAAAACAAAAAACAAAGAATTTTATGTACACTAGACCTATTGGCCTGTAGCATATAAAATAACATACCAAAAACTACTTCAACATAGAGTTGGTTGTGGTGCTAGGTAAATCACCACACAAAAAGTTAATATCAGACAGTACTTACAACTGCTGTCAACGTATTACCCACCTATATAAAGCCAGATGCCAAATTTGAAATCAATTAATCCATAGTTGTAGCAAAATTCAGACAGACAGATAAAGTGACTCTTGTATACCACACGTTGATGTTTGTTTGTTTGTTGAGCTTTAATGCCCAATATTTCAGCTTTTTTCAGGCGATGAACATGAAATGAACCATACATTGATTGGGTGTATATCAATCACCTGCAATCATATAGCAACAAACCCAGTAAATGTATGCAGGACAGATGGGCAGACTTATAGACAGTCAGAGCATTCCCAAAAATCAAAAAAAAAAAAAAAAAATATATAACTAAATTTGAACTTATGTAATCAAAATGAATGTACAAACTATAAACTGTACTATGAAAAGTTTGTCCTCATGACCTGATTCTTATTATTAACTTTATGGGATTAGTTTATACCAACTGTTTTAATAGTTGACATTAATATTAGGAAGTTTTATCTAGGATCACTTAAACTTGAGGTATTATTGCAATTTCAGACATGTTACTTATTTGTTGTTGGCAGATGAAATGAGAAACAAAAATAATTGAAAAGTTATGGAACATGTAAAATTTCATTCATTTTGAAGAGAAAAAATATAAACAAAAACCTTATAAATATTGCACATACTAACAATGACTATTAGACTATATTTTTTTAAATCTGGTATGAAAATGAAAAGGTACAGGAAATGATTTGAGATATAAGGTATCCCAGAACAAGGATACCTCATTGAGAATGTGTTACTATCATGTCGTTTAAAGAAAAATGTGAACATAAAAACAAGAAACTAGATTTACAATATAAGAAAAATTAATATCAAATTATAACCAACCCCAGAGAAAGATCATATTGATTATAAGGAATATTGGTCCTGAACAATCTGCTACAATGAAACCTGCATAAAAAAACATACAAACCCATTTTGAACTTTAAAGTTTGTTAGAGAAAGGCAAGTATTAGGTTAACCATGCTTCAAAATGCAGGCATGATTTTACTACGCCCAAATAAAATTTAAACTAAAGAAATTGGAAATAAATATATACCGTAAGAAAAAGAAGCACAACAGTAAATCTGAATTTGAAAAAAAAACCATGTCTGTTGATGTAAAGGGAGATAAAAAAAAAGTGTGGAATTTAAACAGGTTTTAGGATTATACAGGGTTTGGTTTAGACAGGTTCCACTGAAATTTCCGGGACTGGAAACAATGTAGCTGATTATGGTCAGTTCTGTGATCCAAAAACCAAAGAACTTACAACACAGCATACAAATACATAAACACTGAGTCAATATTGGGAAATCCCAATACATTTACAAAATGGATGGATAAATGTGCTTAAAAAAAATACCTGACAGCAATAAATACATATTAGTCTGTGTATATTCTTCTTTTTTCTCAACTGTAAAACTATTAAGGAGGCTGACTTATTAGTATCTCTTTCTATGGAATATTTCTCCTGGAATTGGCACGTCACGATTAAACAATGGAAAGTCCTCTTCTAATAGCCTTGTCACATTTGGTTAAAGGCCGTTACATCATGTCCTACACAGACCTGGACAAAAATCTGAAAGTTGAAAATTTGTAAGGTGCAACAGTTTATTCAAAGATCATTGCAATTTCATCTTATTTTATTTCAATCAGTATGGATTTTCATCATTTGCTGAAAAAAAGACATTCGATAGTTATCGTTTACGAGAATTTCTGTAAGTTTCTCAGTGGTCAAACAGTGACCTGATTAAATCTATCTTTATGAATAATGTAAATATTTTCATTAAAATTAATTTCACATGCAGAAGAAACCAAAAGGTTTTTGAAGGAAGTTATTAGTAAGAGAAGGCTTCTATGACCCTGAAGTTCTCACTTGATTCCTTTTTTTTTGCCTTTCATGGGCAATAACTCTAACAAGGAGTGGCTCTGATTGTAGGATTTTGCATCTAGAATTTTAAAATTGTCTTTGGAAAGGGGGGGGCACCCCCTAGCTTCGGCCTACTAGTGTGAGCCTCAAGTTTGGGGCTAGTAACTACATTAACTAACTGGCCCTCTTCCAGTTGATTTCTCATTTTTAAGTCGACCCATGTAGAATAATTGTCTTTGTGAGGTGAAACAAGGATGTTTTTTTACCATTTCTAGCCAATATCTTGAAAACTATGATAGAAAAAAATCTTTAATTCATGAAATGATCTTTACAAAAAAGCCTATAAAAGTCTTTGTCGGATCAAGTTGTAGGAAGACTCTGAAAAGAAAATTTCATGGAAAACAACTCTAACAATGATACATCCTACAACTTCAACCAAATGAAAAAAATTGTAAATCTTGTTATTCAGCATCTAAAATTTGCTTTCAAATTCACACCATCTCTTCAAGTTTTAAGTGAAGAAATTCACCCGGTGTTCTATTTATACCAGTGCATGGTGGCTATTCTGTCAAAACTATGTACAAAACAAATTTGGAACTTGATACTCTTAGGAAGATGGGTGACCAAAAATCATTTTCATCAGAATTAAAGTTTCAGAGAATTTTTTTTTTTTAACAGACAATGGACTACAAGAGACAAGAACTGTCAAGTGATGTCATAACCTTACATGAGTGTTTGGTCTAGGTGAGCTAATAACAAAACACAATAACGCATTCAAAAAGTATGATATCACCTTCTTTTCTTTTGGTCTTGTTTGATAATAAAAAGAATTCATGAAAAATGAGAAACTAAAATGAAAAACTCCAAAACAAAACCACTTTGACTATTTCAAACCTTTGATGTTGAAAAATATGATTTTAGGCTATGCCTATGATGAACGCAGTTCAATGCAGTGTTAATTCCAGTCTGCGCCCTTGCGTCATTGGCACTGATATTTTATGTATGGCCCGTAAAAAGCGTCGTTTGTGGGCCCTGCGACACACATTAAGATTCTGTAGGCCGATCTCTGAATTTACTGATGTTTTTGTTTTTGATTCCAAGTCTAGATTTATTTTAAGTGCCATTGGCCTAGACCTTTTCATAGTAAACAGAAAAAATGAAAGTTACTTCTACAGGTCAAAATAACAGGTAAACTGCTGGCAGTGCCGCAGATGACATATAAGCATCCCCAGACACTGCAGATGGAACTCAATCAATTTCAGAAGAATGACTGAAATCAAATGGACATGGCCATCAAACATAGAGAATTTCAAGTGAAATGGAAAACAATGCCTGTGAACCAGAATGGGAAGTGGAAGGTGGGATGTGAACCTGATAAGAGACTCTCACTGGAGTTGCAACACCAAATGAACACCAATCTGAATCAGCAGAATGCCATGATAAATGAACAACATCTACAAATATTGTTTTATTCATTTGAGATGCATATCTATCACCTAAAAAATGAAATTATAAAATGTATACAAACCCAAGGTTAACTTATTTCTTGGATGAATATCTCCTGTTATCTAAAACTGACCCCCTATCATACTGCCATTTTGGCACCCTTTTTCCAGAAAATGACCCCTGTTTTACTGTCAAGAGGGCCACTGGCCCCATTTTGCAATTTTCTGGAATGAACACTGTCAATATCTTATTTTAGACAAAGCAAGGCCTATATATGCAGTTGCACAATCATCTACTTCCGTGTTGACAAATTTCTTAACTTCTGTCTGAATATTTTTTAGACATTTATAGTTTTAGTCTAACATTCCACATATATAGGATATTGCCGATGCTCCGACCATATAAATTAATGTAGCAAAGCAAGTTAAAAACTGTCCATAATAAATTAGAACAAATAAATGAAAAACACACAACAATAAGGACAGATATATATACTGTATGTTCTTACCACTTTGTTGCTGATGCATAATTATTGAGGCAAAGATAACATTCAATATTGCTCATCATGGCCAATTAATTTGAGAGTATTGCATGGCAATACAAAGTCCCCTACATGCAGAAAAATCTGTTAAAGTGAACAAAATGATAATTTCATGCATAATTTTTTAACGAGAAAAGTGTAGAAAACTGAATCAGCATTATTTTTCAAAATCCAAGGACCATAACTCATAAAAAATCAATGGACCTGAACAAAATTCAAAGTTGATCTACAATTTGCCATGGTTAAGCAACTTGCCAAATATGAAATGTTTATCTGCAAGCATGATAAAAAAAGTACTGAAACTGATTGGCCTGACTGAGTGATGGATGAACTTACGGAGTGTAAATCTAAAGTTGGAATCAGTGGAAGTTGCTGGAAAGGGACTAAAAAATGCTATTGTCTTTCCACAGAAAACAAACTTGATAAATTAAGTATAACTTTCCCTTAAATTGCCCATACTGTTTTTTTTTCAATGTTGTTATGGGTGCCAGATAAAAGGAATCATGTGAGCATTGGTCCCCAAGATCCCTGCTTTCCTTATCCATTTCTTCTTTAGGTAATACTCATTCTTACCATAGAAGCTTGCCACTTGATTAGAGAAAGAATTTAATAATTCTGTCAGCTGAATGTGTTCACTGAAGAAGCATCAACAAAAGACTTCATCTGTTGCAACAACATGTGCAGATAATTACTATCTTGAAGCAGTAAGCGCATACCAATGACCATAAACAGTATCCAAGCTTCAAACACTGAAATGGAAATAAAATTAAATGAAAATACAATGAGAATAGATATGGTGTATATGTCAAAGAGATAACAACCTCACTGGAATGAAAATGTCAGCCCAAGGCCACCCACTGGTCTTCAATGACCCATCAGGAAATCCTCACACCACAGGGCTGATTGCAACTGACCCCAAATCACCATTATACACATTTACAGTGAAGAAGTTGTCCCTATGAAAATGAATATTATATCAAGGTAGGAAACTCACTAAAATTCTAGCCAGTCCTGAATACAATTAAAATTAGCCAGCCCTGCCAAAAAAAATAGCCAGTCTCGGGCTGGCGGGCGGACTACTATTTCTAACACTGGTAGATACCAATTTTAAACTCCCTATTTTTCAAGTAAGAAATGATTCCAGTAAAATTACAAATATCCCAGTAGCAATAAATGCGGTGCAGCACATCTAGAACCATAAAGCCAAAAAATACCACAACCAACCCTATTTTCCAACACCAGCATTCATTTTTATTTGAAAAATCGGTAGAAAATGAAAAATCCAGAAATTTTGCTCCTTCCGTATCTGGTTATGTCCACGGTACTACCAATTAAGACAATCATGGCAACCTCTGAGACTGTGTTCTATGCCCAGTTAATACTATAATATAAAACCACACATTTTTTGTTTATCTTTCATGTTTTCAACAGACAGTTTCTTTTTTGTTTATAGCCAAAATGCTTTAGACTAAAAACAAAAAATGAAAATATCCGATGGAAAAATGACAGATAAACATAAAATGTGTGATTTTATGTTATAGAACTACATACCAGGTCAAGTGTCTTGTCTCTAACTTTCAAAAACTGCACCAATTGAAAGTAAAAAATGACTGTAATAGCCCCCTTCAGTGACAATACAAAGTTTGTTGATATATTTCAAGGACACAATGAATCGAATTTTAAAAGAATGAGTGTTCTATCAAAGCTAAGACTGAAACCATGATAACTCCAACTCTTTGCATAAAGAAAAGTACAATTGTCCATGTTTGCATGTAAAATGCACAAATTGTTCTGTAGTTACTATAACATAATCCTCCATCCACATATGTTCCCTTCCTCAAGGGAATGTATGTGGATGGAGGGTTACGTTATCGAACTAGTTGTATTGTTGTGTCTGACATTACTGCAAATCAAATTGTTTTGGTGTTTACAGAAAATCGACCTACTAATCCTACTTTTCAAGTTCTTTCTGTTAACTTTGAGTGTTTTAGAAGGACAAGTAAATGGCTTGGATTATCTCCTCTTGATTTGGTTGAAATAAAGTTGAAGCCTGTGCAGAAAAAAAACAGATGAAATGAAAATGTCCACCTACAGACCCTTTCTTGTAGGGTGTAACAAGATATCAGTCTTATTATGGTCTTGCTTCCTTTTTTTCAACTCAATCTTATGGGTGAGAAGGAATAGGTATTATAGAGCTCCACAATCCTCATGGTCTCTGCTTCCATTTTACCAGTCTTTTAAACAATAATTTTTCTTACCATATAAGCTTGCCACTTGAGAACAGAATTCTGTCAGCATGATCATGTAGTTTCCCTCTTCCTTTATGCAAGTGTTCACTGTGAAGAAGCATCAACAAGGACTAGCTCCATCAACATGTGTAGAAATTATTATCTTGCAGCAATAGGTACATGTACATACACACATAAAACAGTATCCCAGTTTCAAACTCTGAAATGGAAGTAAAATTACTTGAACATTTACATCATCTAAACATTTATACAGGATAGCAAATTTGGTTCCAATCCAACTAACCCTAGTTATAGTAAGGACAGCTGATGTAGATTTTCCTTGTTGTTTTAAGAAATAGTAATAAATGATTTCAGTGAAATTACAAATACCCCAACAGCAACATATATGGTGTGCATCTAAGCATACAATGAACTTTGAGAGTTTTACGAGTTGGGCTTAAGAGGTTATGACATGTAAATACTTTGCATTATCAGTGCTCTTGCAGGCATCTTGTAAAAATAATCTTTTTGTTTTAAAAAACATGTACATGTACGTGCCTAGTCTAACGGTGTTATAAAACTGCTTCAAAATCTGTTTAGATGTCTGTAAATGATATTATTATAGACAAAAAGGACAAACTGTCAGATTCCATAATACCCATCAAAACTTTGTTTGCTTGGGGTATATACATGTAGTTAAAGTCTTATACTCAGTAAAATACTGTAATATTGATAAGGCAAAATAAAAACTAGAAATGTGTAGTTCTGCTTGCTAACTTGATACAACTACTCCCAATTTGATTACATGCACCTTTAGACCTCCATAATCGGAAATAGGTGCACAATGAGAATACATAATAAAGATTCTGTGAAAGTGTCATTCAATTCAATTCAGCAGTATGCTGGAGGAGAAACAAATAAGGATCCCCCCTCCCTGTCCCCATATTCACAAATTACAAAGTTGATGTTTTGCTATGTGAAACCCCTAAATTGATTCTGACCAAAATTTAAAATAAGAGGTGCACAATAGGAACATGTAATGAAGATTCAATTCTCAGTTCAGTGGTATAGGAGAAGTAATGGATAAGAGATGTGTCCCCACCTGTCCCCACATTCTCAAATGTCTGGCCTTTGTATGAACTGTTGCAGTTTAATACTTTCATGTTGCTGGGGTATATGGCAGCAATTATTTCACTGTACCTATGTATAATGATGTTTTGACACCCACTGCAGCTGGCCCTGTGGTTTGAGGGTTTCCTTGTCATTCATTTCATTCTGAAGGGGTTGTTGTATCTTTGACATATTCATCATATCCATTCTCATTGTGTGGGCTATGTGAAATCCCAAAAATGATACCAATCAAAATCTAAAATAGAAGATGCGCAAAGAGGACATGTAATGAAGTTTGTGTGAAAATTTCATTCAGATTCACTAAGTGGTATTAAGAAGGAGTAATGGAAAAGAGACGGGTCCAGTCCATGCAATGGAAGGATTGGCGGACACCCTCATCTCTAATTTACTTCCCTTCAACACTTGCAAAGAAAATGTAATTCCAGTTGTTATGAGGACAGACCCTAGTTTTTACTGCCAACAATAGACTTTTTTGCCAGAAAATCAAAAATAATAATAATAATATGACTGAAAAATCAAGAAATAATAATAACTAGAGGCTCAAGAGAGCCTGAATCGCTCACTTGGTTAACCATTTGCTTATTTGAAAAACTTGAGGAATGAGACAGGCTAAGTTAAAATCAATTAAATTGTCAAATGCAGGAAATGCTTTTAATAGCATTTTCATGACCTGAACCAGAATTTTGCTAAAGGCAACAATTTTTGAATTTTTTTCAAAACCCTGTCTATAATGACCCCTAAGTTCCATTTTAGTATAGGCAGCCATATCTATTCACAGATTAAAAATTACAACAGTCAATTTGAGCATAATACACTGAAGAACTATTATGCTTATTTTCAATCAATGGTCTTCAATGATTTTTAAGAGAAGATTTTCAAAGTTGTACATTTGAAAAAGAAAAAAAAACAACAAAAAAACTGTTTCAGGGGTCGTAACTCCAACATTAGTCAATGAATGGTTTTGAAACTTTTGGCATAGGTCCTTCTCATGATGCTTAACAATTTTACCCATGCCAGAAATTTGGTAAAGGCAACAGTTTTTGAGTTATTTGCAAAAAACTGCCATCTGACCTCTATGTTCTATTTTTAGTAATGGCTGCCATTTTTTTAATGAATCAACAATGTCAACGGGTAATTTGTGTGGTATAACCTAAGAAATATATATGCCAACTTTCATTGAATTCTGTGCAATGGATTTTGAGAAGAAGATTTTCAAAGTTGCTCATGCGAAAATACAAAAAAAAAACTGTTTCAGGGGCCGTAACTCCTACATCAGTTGACCAATTGTTTTGAAAATTTTGGCATCGGTCCATCTCATGATGCTGAACAATTTTACTTGTGCCAGAAATTTGCTAAAGGCAACAGTTTTTGAGTTATTTGCAAAAAACTGCAATCTGACCCCTAAGTTTTAAACTTGGCATGATTAATGTTCCTTAGGGTGTTCGGCACAAAAGGACTGTTGGGATTTTTGATGCATGAAAAAATGTTGCCGCTGTTACTAAAAATAGAACATAGTAGTTTCAGAGGAGAAGATTTTTTAAAATTTGTCCACAACGACAACGATGGACACCAAGTGATGGCATAAGCTCACTTGGCCTTTGGTCAGGTGAGCTAATAATATGACTGACCCGACCAACTTTGGGTAATCCTTTTTTTTTTTAAATACTTCTCCAGACTTAGACTTAATATTTAAAACAGTAAAGAACCATGGCTGAACACTTGCTTGCAGCTGCCGCCAGGACACAATTTTAAGCATTATGTTTTTATTGAACACTTACTTGCAGGAATTAGCAACATCTCAAGCTGACAAGTCTAGTGTTGTTTACCACACTAATTTTTTTAGTTGGCATATAGTAAAGCCATATAAAAAATGCTCAGAGTTATTAAAGATTTTTTTTACAAAAGAGTAATTTTACCACAATCATTTAAATTCAAATCCTGCAGTCCCATTTCTTAAACTGATATACAAGGCAATAAGACATAACATGTTTGTTTTTGGTTACAATAAATAGAGTATTAAAAAACCATTAAGAACTGCAGTAATAACAGACTTGCTGTCCATAAATGTTTGACAACAAACACATTATGAATCAGAACTGGAATGTAATTCCATATTTAAAAGAAAACCATTGATTTTTATTTTTTATACCATTTGTGTATAAAATGGCTTAGGGTGGGGTGAAAAATAGGGTCAGTCAGGTAATCTTAAACAGACATATTTTATCAAGAGCATATCTCTACAAGGACCTAAAAATTAGGAAAAAGTCGGAAAACACAAGTGTCCAATATTGCTTATTTATACTGTATGAAGTCATCCTGGCATGTAAATGGGAAGACTAACACATTTTTTTGTAACCCTGTTGCCATGGTAACTATCAAATCATTTTCCCCCCGCTCATGCTGCTACTACATTTTTAAGGTCATTCAATATCAAACCATTAATGAATTTACTTAATAATTTTGTTCTGCATTTTTTAATGCCCACATTTTAACATCATTTACATTTATCAGTTGCAGTTGTAAACACTGCTGTTGAAATTTGCAGTCAAAAGTTAGTGGCCTTTCAAAAATCGGGTGAATTTTCACATTATAAGTATGTAAAAAGTGGCCTTTATTAGAATGGAAAATCAGGTCAATTTTCGCATTATAAGTATGTATAGCTCAATTAGCAACTACAAACATTGCATTCATAGATAAGCAATTTCTTTGTAGAGAAGTAATTTCTTTTAAAAGTTACAAAATAGTTGAAACAGGATATACCTACATTTTTTAATAAAATCAAAACAAAAACAAGAGATTGCACACTACATTGTGTTAAGAATACTCCCAATCAACCTCAGTTAAAGGGAGAGAGACACTGAGTGAAACAGAAAGCAGATGAGTGAAGAACCTGAAAAGTGGAGACACAATACAAGTCATCATGCAAAAGCAACATACTAAATATCTGAGTATTAATCCCTCAAATAGAAGATCAGAAATCTGTTACAATATTTCAATATGTACCACACAAAAAATCACAAAGTCAATAGGTAGACAGAAGTAGATCATTGAGGAACTTGAAAAGGGGAGATACTATACAGGACATCACACAAAAGTAATATTCCACATAACTCAAATACAGTACCTGAACCAATCCAAGAAACAAAAATTACAATCGGTCATCAATCACCGATCAGTCATCGATCAGTCAAACCTATTCATTAAACCAGTGATCACAATACATAACCACTGAGCAGTCAATATATAAATTATCGTTCCCATTGTTTTCTTCATCAATTTCACACATATTTATATAACACAATAGATTTGCACCAATTTATACTATTATTTTACATTTGTTTTATTCTTAACAGATCATTTGTAATTTTACATAACAAAACTGCAATCAGATTGGTCACTGGTCATCAGTTATCGATCCGTCAGTGATCAATCAATCAGCAGTCATCGATCTGTCAAATCATTGCGCAGGTTGGTTAAAGGACTTTAGAAGCTGAGAAATATGTTACACAAAGTGTAATGGATGGACAAACAGACTAGGTGATTGCAATATGGCAATTATAGGGGTATGTGTATAATATATTTCTTGGTGAAAATAAAGGTCAAGGTTATGAGAAAATTGCACTTAACAAATATAGAACATGACCTATTCAATGACCTTGAAGTTTAAAATCTTACTTTTCTATGTTCTTTTGAATTTTTTTGCAGTAAGTTTTAACTAGCTGCTTACTCAAAATCTTGAGAAGTATTAATAAAATTTCCTATTGAAAAAACACTAAAAAATGCTATTATCTAGAAAATTACAATGAGGACCATTTCTCAAAATCCAAAATAATCTCTAACTTCCGATAATTTTCTTGTGTAAGGACAGCTAGCAGTTCTACCCATTTTTGAAAGTATATATATACAATGTGGGAAACCATTTTTTCCCCAACTTGCCATTCTGGCTAGTGGAATATTGATCTTGCTAGCAAATAGAAATTCAACCAGCCAAATTTTTGGGTTTTTTTGTCTGTACTATCATCTGTTTTCTCTTGGATTTGACTTTCTTCTGCCTTTCTTTTTCTTTCTTCAACTATCTTTTCATTTGTTTCTAAGTTTATCAAAAACTTTTCCATTTTCAAATGGACCTCCAATGGAAGTTTTTCAAGTACTTAAAGTACACCATTTCTGAACTCAAATTTTGAAACAAGAAAATGTTTGTCATTTTCTTCTAAGAAATGTTCATTTTTATTTTGACAATAAACAACTAATTTGCAAGGTAACATTTCATAAATTACCAAGATAATTTCGTTTGACTACCAAGACGAGATCAGGACCGCGTAGGTTTTGGCACATCCCGTTTACCAGAAATTAAAATGGCAGATCGTAAACAATGCTTTGCAAGTCAATAAAATTGTGCAAAATTCACTTGATATATTCAAGCTAAACTTCTTAAAATATAGGGAACATATTTTTAATGTATGATGTTAAAAGATGTTTAACTAAATAAGCTGTTGGCTGGTTAACTTTCCTTGGAACTCACCAATCAAATGACGGTCGCCAAATTGACGAGTGTAAGCTAATGAGAACTCGCCAAATCACACATCTACTCGTATTTGGCAAGCTGGCAAGCGGTGGTATCCCACAGGTCCAATTTTGTACTGTTTAATACTGAAAATTGCAATAGACAGGATTTTGAAAATGAAAAAGGTGACAATTTTTGGAAGCCAATGTAGACACTTTGTGAAAATATGGTTGTAACTATCTATAAAACTGGCTGTAGTATAATCATGGAGTTGTCTAAACTATCTGAAGCATTAATTTATAATGTCTGTATTAATGGTTTCCATGGTAACAAGTCCATTGAAAACAGAAAAAAACAGGTGTTTTTAGAAAAGCAGAGGACGCTTATCCTCTCGGTGCACCTAGTCCATGCTTCCAGTTTTTAGAGTTGCTAATTTACTTTTGTTAGTCTTTGTATGTATTATTTGGTTGTGTATGTCTGTTTTACATATTTAGTCTTTGTCCCTGGATTACATTCTTTTGATTTCCCACAAGAATCTTTGTTCCCTTGATTACTCTTTCTTAAGTTAGAGACAACTGTCGATGCTGATGGCCACATGGCCAAGTCAGCAAATCAAAATTTTTTACTTTATTTTTGCTGTTCCATACAAAAGTTTTTCATCAAATTAACTTTCCCATGAAAGAAGTCAATGTAAGTAACTTTTCTTTTCTCCAACTTATTCTATGTGAGTCAGTAACATGAAATATAGAGATCTGGGATCATTTGTTCAAATTTGTATTCATTGGATAAATGACTATCCACTGAATAACTTGTAAAGTTAGATTTGTGACTTCTCCAGTGAATGACTAATTTTGTCCAGTGGATAAATCTTTTGAACTGGGCCCTGGTTCCCATGGTCCCTGCTTTCCTTATTCTTCTTTTAATTAACTACTAATCTTACCATATAAGCTAATGCCATTTGAGAACAGAATTAATTCAATATTTCAGTCAGTGTGATCAATTTGCCTCCCCTGAATGAGTTTACTGTAGAAGCATCAACAAGGTCTCCATCAACAACAACACATTTAGATAATTAACATCTCGCAGCAATTGGTATACATACACAGGACCATAAAACAGTATTCAAGCTTCAAACTCTGAAATTTAAATTACATGGTCATTTACATCATCTGAACATTTATTTTGCAACATGAGATACTTGATAGCAAATTTGGTTTCAATTCAATCATGTCAATAAACACTTTCAGTGACATTTGAACTCATAATTTTCAGAGTCCAAGTTGCTTATTTACTTTTGTTACTTTGTATTTATCATTTTTAGTTATTTTATGTTCTTTGATGTGTGTGTATGTCTGTTTTCCATGCCTAATCTTTGTCCCTGGATTATATTCTTTTGATTTCTGCTAGAATCTTGGTTCCCTTGAATACTCTTTCAAGTACATTTGTAATAGAAAGAAACAACTTCAGTGAAATAACAAATACCCCAGCTAGGAACTACATGAACATATATAAGTAGTCTGCATGTAGACATACATACATGTACATGCATGTAAAAATAGTTAACTTCTTTTTATTTAATTTAAGTCCACTGCACTGACGGTTGGCCACGTGTAAAACATGTAAAATGTAATAGGATTCTTTTCCATTTTCTGGTCATGTTTTAGTTTTAGAATTCCACTACACAACATATTTTGAGAAATAATATATACATAGTTTATTTCATATTCTAGCTATTAATTCCATGCATATGCATACAGAAGAAAAATATGGAAATTTGATCTCACATACTTTGATAATACTTGCAATTTCTATGGAGGTCAACACGCTTATTTCTAATGCTTGTTATTAACAAGACCCCAATTGGGTCAATGTCAATGTAAACAGGAAGTTGTAGTCAATTTTTTTTTCTAAAAATGGATCCACCATAATTAATGGCATACCTACAAGTAGAATGTGCAAAAATTTCAAGCCACTGTGACAAGTAGTTGCTGAGAAAACTGTGACACAAAAAAATTGTTCCAGACAGAATCATGGACTCACAGACAAGTGTAACTTCACTGACTATACAAGATTTCTCCACTGGAGACAGTTAAAGGAGTAGATTCAGAAAATATCAAAATCAGCCCCAAAAACTAAGATGTTTCAAACATACTTGAAAATAACATAATTTACTAGTTGAATATGTGCCTTTCCTGAAAAACGAAGTTTCATCACTGTTAATGCATGTGTTGCACTAAAATTGTAAATGGAAATAAAGCAAAATTGGAAAATTTAGCCAAATTATATCAAAATAGCTTATTTCACGAGATATTTTCATGTAGAAAATTTAGAGCGCATATGTCGAACTCTTTCATATTTATACAAAAACAGTCTTCTGTACCATCACAACTCCTGACAAAAGCTTTTGTTGTTCATAGCTTGCACTCTATATTTTTGGATTAAAACTGTGACTACCCCTAATCCTCTTATTTTAATGAATATTCTTTGAAAATCTTGTAGAAGCATAGTTTGGTGCCCACTACTAACTAAATTATGACACAACAGATTGGTTTTTTTTCTGTATATTAGTATTCAGATGGCATTTAAGCTTTAAAATAGGCAAATAGAAAATTGCAAGTAGTAAGTTGAAATTTTGGCAAAATACTAGGCATGAAACTCGTGCTAGTGAATTTACCCCTTTTAGATATCATTTTTTACCCATAAGCTCCAGCAAGTGGTTAAATCTAAAATTTAACTAAAGAGACTGAGACTGGAGAAATCTTGTAATCCCGGAGAGCATTAATGGAATAGAATCTGCTTCTCCCTTGAAATCTGTAGGAAACTCAGAAATGTAAAATGGCAGGAAAACTCTAGCAGAAATTTAATCACCGCTCAGTGGTTAAAAAGTCACATGCATTTTTACTTGGAAGACACGCGAGTGGCTTCGAGTATTGTAAGTATAAGAATGACAAAAGGGCTTCCAGCTGATAACTTCATGGACGGAAATGCTATCTTCAAATTAATGCATGATTCTCTTTTAAACTTTAAATATTTCACCGATATCCCATATGAATGATATTTTAAACATTTTATGTATTAATTTTCTGCTAAATATTGTTGAACTGGTAAATCGAGAAGCCAAACTATTTTTTGCCACCTGGCCGCGTAGTATTTTCAAAGAAGATAGTTAAAAGCTATCCTAGTTCCCGGAACTATTGAATACTGTGATCGGGAACCAGTTTAGTTAAAAGCCAATACAATTTAATTGGAGTTATTTCTCTGTGTGGTGTAGTATTTTAACTATGCCCCGTGGATGGTACTATAATCAAAATAATTTTATCAAGAAGCGTCACAATCAACATCAAGTTTAAGCTCTCAAGAATGTAAACAAAGGTAATCGTAATATTTTCACAATATTTGTGTACATCTTTTTTTGTTTTGCTGCAGGTTGCAAGGGAAATATGGGTTCAACACTAAAATATTCTCAAACCTTGGTCCATGTCATGACCGGCACTCTAGCATATTGCTTAAAAAATAAACATCGGGAACCTATCTTGCAGGTTGCACGCCAAGTGACTTCCCGAGTTCCAGCACCTTTGGTGCTTTGATTAATCACTGGCTTAGAATGTGAGAAATTAATTTATTGAATAAGTTTTGACTATCAAGAAATAGGTTCCATTATCATTTATGATTTTTTCACTTACTAAAATTCATTGCAAGATAAGAGGCTTCAACCAACCCTGGCTTAATAAACAGGTTTCACTTGCTAAGGTATTCAGTACGAAATTGGGTACTCAGCTTCTTATTTGTGCTATATACAAAAATGTACATGTAATTGATTGGTCAAATTTGACTTCTTGATAAGACGCCATCAGGCAACATGGACATAATGAGCGAGAGCTGAAAGGACCAAACATTAAGATGTGTCAACTGGTTTAAAAGAAAGATGAAAACTCTTCTTAGAAGTTTTTTTTTTTGTATGTACAATTGAACTTCATACTTCTTCATAAATGAATACCACACAATTATACAGGCTTATAATAGTAAAACATAAGTATGATGAATCATTAGTAGTCATTCTCTTAAGGCGACTAATAAAGAGAATTTTATATTAACCACTCTACCAAGTTTGAAGAAACTTTATAGACTACTAAAAATTTGCTTAAAGGTCCTACTCCTCTTTTAAAGAAATCCTTTGAAAGCTTTAGCTATGTTTAAATATGTCTGACTAAAGGCAATGTCACACAAAATTTCATAAGGTAGAATTTACATTTTCTTGTTGAACATGGAGGGGTAGCTGTCAAAATATGTTAATCCTTCACACTGATCAAAAGATCTATTTTACCAAGTCTATTGGTTGATTGGTTGACTAGTGTTGCCTAAGCAACAGTAACTCAGCTATATCCTGGTGATGAACATGTTTGTTTGTTTGTTTGTTGGGGTTTAACGTCCGAGCAGCAATATTTCAGCTATAGTCAGACAATGAACATGAAATTGATGATAAAATGAATATGAAATAATGATGAAATGAAACTGGGATGGGACACAAGGGCAATGGGGTTGACAAATTTTGATTGCCACTTGAAATAGGGAGAGGTGGGTAGGGTCGGGCAATTTAGCCTCCTGTGGCGGAGCCCTATGGTTCCTACTCCGGGAGAATACCACATTAGGGTACTTTAACGTGCGAAGAACGTGGCATCTTTCCCAACACAGTGCACCACTATGGTTTGCGGTCAGGTTTTCCGTATTATAGCCTGACAACCCCAGCATGTAACACGCCAGGGGTAACCCATTCCACCACCTGGGGCACACATCCCAGTTGCTCTGTGGGCAGAGCGCCCTAGCCCCCAGCTAGGGTTCTGAGCACTATTCAGTCGCCTTTTACGACAAGCTTAGCGCTGCTGCAGGCCTATTCTTTTGACACCCAGACCTGCATGGGGCGGTGATGAACATGAAATAGATGATAAAATTAATAGGAAATAATGAACAAAAGAAAAATGGGATATGACACAAGGATTATAAACAAGGTTCGACGAGTTTTTATTACCATTGGAAATTTGGAGAGTTGGATAGGGTCATGCAATTTATCCTCCATATTAAAATACCACCACGGCCTTATTTAATGTGTAAGGGACGTGGCATTTTTCCCAACACAGTGCACCACTATGGTTGTATGGTTGTGGTCAGTTCACCAAGTCTAAAACTAGTGTAAAAAGTCTTAACATTAAGTTTAATTGGTATTATTAAAAGGAAAGGGGCATTCAGGGCTCTCCTTTGCCCAAAATACAAACTTGAAATTAATCATAAAGTGTTGAAGTGTTAATTTTAACTTTCAAGAATTAAATCTATGACACCTGAGAAAACATAAATGCTTCTTGAAATTCTTGCATTAAAAGTACAAAGGATGAAAACCCTCAGGTGTGTGGCACATGTACTTACATGTAGCAAACTTTCCTCGAGTGTGGAAGTTTGTAAGTTTGATCCTGGGGCCAGCCAGTTTCTTATTTAAAGTTAATCAGAGTTCAGAGATTTTGTTCATTTTGTGCTTTTGGTCAATTTCTAGAATTGGCATTCACCCATTTAGTGAATACATTCTTTATTAGGCCAAATAAAATTTTACCGTGGTTTCCTGACTGACTCATCCCTTGACTAATTTTCAATAAAATAAACAACAAAAATTACCATCAAATGACTGTGGCAGTTCATTATTTTTGGTTTCCACAAAGTCCGCGTGGTTAATCACATTTTAAAGATCTCTTTGAAGTTGTTTTCTATGAAATTTGGGAAAAATAAGAAAATAAAATAAAATCCTGACCTACCAACTCTTTTTTTTTCTGACATGTAACATACTTAAATGTCTTCCAAATTCATATCCAACTGTTAAGAAACAAGAAAGAATATAATGCCTTAAAATACAAGTCTCCAAATATTGTAATTGAAACTGTTATACATATATTATTAACCAATCATTTTTTTTTTATATTTAACAGGAAACACAGATTTAATTTTATTTAGCCTTATATTACCTACTTTATCATACAAGAAAACGTAGTTGTTTCTTGAGCATTGTAAATATAGTTTTCTGAATGGTGATGAGACTACAAGACTAAGCACAGATCCAAGGACTGGCGTACCAGGCGTACGCCCCCCCCCCCTTAAATTGGTAAGAAAAACAAATTTTCACCACAAGTTTCACCCCATAATATTTTTACCTTGCTTTGCACAGCATTTAATTCAAGTTACACCTCCCCTAAACTCAAATCCTGGATCCGCCCCTGAAGGCAGTAAAATTTACCATTCTCAACAGTTTTTGCTATATGGTGTATAATAATAGCATCATTGTCATGTCACTACAACAAACTTATTGCTGAGCCACTGAACTTTTATACTAACAAAACACAAAAAAAAAATCTTTTCATAAATTTTCAAATTTATCATGCACCCCCCCTCCCCCTTGAATCCACCTACACCTTTTCTTGAGGTAATAACATTTTGACATTTCGACAACATCTTAATGTTTTGAAAATGGTAATCTAGTAGCCAAGTGGGGTATACAAAAATCATATATGGAGTAACTTTATACTTTGCTTGTCACAAGTGAAGTGATTCAAAAGACTGTAAATTACTTGACCTTACCCCTTTTTAGGTCAGTTGGTGGTGCCAACAGTCTACCCTTTTTATGTATTTCTGGATCCAATGGTTGTAAAGACTGGGAGGGCCATTACGCCCCCTAAAATTTGCAAAGCATGAGGATGGATTTAGGCATGTTTTAGGTAGAAACTTTAAGTTCTCCCTAACTTTTAGCACAAAAGATATCTACAATGCATCCACTCCAGAATATTTCAAAAATCTAACCTCGTTCGAAATTTTAACTGCTCCCCCCCAAAACTAAAATCCTGGTTCTCCCTGGTAATATAGAGTCCCTGATTGGGTATAACGCTACTATTAATTTAGGGGATATGTAGATTAAAAAAAACATTTCTTATAAGATCATACCTGTCGTTCCTAATTCAGAACACATTTAAAATTGAACTACTTGCTACATGTATGAGCAATCAGTAAATTCCGACCTTTTGAAAGATAACACATGTACCTCCCATGCATGCCTATTCAGGGTTGGGGCAGTAAAATTCAAGTCCCTCAATTCCCAACTCTGATTTGATTAAACCTTACCACTAATAAATATATCTCTTCTTCAGCAGGGACAAGGAGTCATGGCCAAATGGCCGATCAGGCGTACTACATGTGGGTGAGCAGTGCTCAGAATTTTGGCGCGAAATCGGGTATTAAGTATGTAGCTAGATATAGCACTCCAGGTAAGAATCTTGCAAAATGTGGTTCATGATTGAAAAGCCTACTTATTTTTAATTTTGTTGTTTTGTTTAAAGTGTTAAAGTTTACAGAAATTATAATTTGGCTTTTCATATAAACCGTGCTCTTGAAAAATTATGTAGAATGCGTGTACTGTATAATTCAAAATTAAGGGAGATATCTGTGTATATTATACTAAAATAAGTCAATATGCAATATAGTAGAAACTAGAGGATTTTCAATATGGATTAAATCCCCTATGAACAGACAGATTGGAATGAGCGGTAGCTACATTTCATCATATAGATCCACAAAACAACTTAATAACAAAAATAAAAACATATTGCCTTAGGTGTATTACAGAATGTGCACGATTCTTACAAAGACTGCTACTTAAATTTGCTTATAAAAAAAGACGTTACGAAAACATGATTTTATTTAAGAGGATCAAATTTTCTACCATGCCTTTAAATCTTATTTTGAGAAAATATCATGGTCAGATATAGGTCCTGAGCTGAGCACCGAGATTTTGTTTAATATATACCACCAGTGGGACCAGACCTTTTTCAACACCAAAATATCATTAAATCATTTTCCAGTGGCGGATCCAGAGAATAACCTAACAGTGGAACCAGGTTGGGTAAACACTCATTTAGATAGCAACCATTTGATTTTCGGGTGGTGGGGTGGGGGGGGGGGGGCTATGGATTTTTTTCCGAGACAAACTTTTTTCACCTTGAGCGAAAATAACTTCAAAAACAAATGATTTTTTTCACCATCTCTTGAAAACATTTTTTTCATCTTACTACTGCATAGCGTCTTTCACATAGACAGCATAATTCATTTTTTTTGTCATTATTTTAAAACAAACTTTTTTTTCTCTCCAGTGATAAGTCAAATGATTTTTTTCCACATTTTCAAGAAACAAACTGTCTTTCCATAGCCCCCTCCCAGAAAATCAAATGGTTGCTGCCGTACACACAAAAAAATTGCTATATGTATTTTCATTTCCGCACGTTGATTAGAGGTTGTTCCATATTTGAGTTATTATGTGTGTTCTATGACATGTTCGCCTGCTGTTTAATTGTAATGCAGTTTATGCTATTCCCAGCGACGAAAAACGGATTTATAACATCTTTGGTGATAAGAAAGCCTGGGCCTGTGTTATAAACAAAAAGGGAAATAATAGATCCCGCCCTTTTATTTTTTTCATGTGGGCTCCTGCCTTTTCTTTTTTTTAAATTTCAATCCTGCATTTTCACTTCAAATTTAAATCCTAACGCTCCCCTTCAAAATCAAATGGTACACGATTTCTTACGGAAGCCTTTTAGGGCCATGATATTATTTACTTTTTATAAATTGATATAACAGATTAATAATCTGATTATCATTATTTGATGTTGTAAATGAACTATATAAGGATAAAAAGAAATGCAATAGAAATGGTTTATATCCAGTTTTAAATGTTAGATTTGGAGGTCAGTATGCGGTGTATGCTTTCATCTTTTGGGACAACCAGGAACTTTAATATACACTCCCTTGAACAATTTGTGGTTTTTTCTTGCACAACGAACATTTAATTTAATTTGAATACTGAGGAATTAATTCCTTATTCACATGCTATACATTACACATCATGATCAATATGTATATATTAACTCTATTTGGATGTTTTCTTATAAAAAAAGTTGCTAATCAATGAACATGAAGCTTAATATTGGAATTTGGAATGTTCATGGGTTAAATGAACATAAGAGCGAAGATAAGGATTTTCAATCATACGTAGATAGTTATGATATAATTCTGATATAAATCTCCCTAATCTCGGCTCTTATTAATCATCTAAGCGAAAGCGCAAAGGTATTCAGTCAGGAGGAATCGCAGTATATTGAAAATTACAGAAAAGTGCAGAGATCAGCATTTTCAATATGGCAAAAAGTTAGTCAAACTGTTCTCTGATTTAAAGAAAATCATTTATCAATTCGGTTATATTAAGCCATATTACACAAAAGATGACTCAGAATCTACATGGTGATGTTATGAAATTTAAAGGAATGGGTGAAATTCTACTGAGTGGTGATTTTAACGCCCGGACAAGCGGCCTCCTAGATTTTATTCCAAATGACGACAAAATGAATGTCTAGTCCCAACTGACTACTGTGTTGATTCATGATTCATCGACAGCATCTACATTGTAGACGAAAACAATAATTCGTATGGTAACCTTTAAGTATGAGCTACTAGTCTTTCCAAAAATCAGACAGAAGGTGATTCATGCATGTAAAAAAACCACCGAATTCAGCTTTATTTCTTGTTCAGAAAAAGTTACTGATCACATTACCAGCCTAAAGCATATATGTAGACTGTACTCCAGCAGTGTTGGAGATTGTCTGGCAAGCTATTTTCTGACTTGGTGCCATCCTGACCTCTAGCATTTGACATGTTGAAAGCCACCGCAAATGTGAATAAGCTAAATATGGATTTTTAAATATTTTAAATCTTTTATTTACACAAAAGAAGTTTAACCTACCGGAAATCAAGCGATAAAAAAATAAATTTTTTGTTTAGTACCTAGAAAGCATTTGTAATGAAAACAGTTATCAATGTGACCAATCATTCTGAATTAGTTCACTAATTTTACGGAATACAACACACTTTTTACAAAACGAACTTAAAGTTTGTAACGGTAATTCGTTGGTTAATCTAATATTTTCGTATCGCAAATTGAAATCCGTATTTTTATTGACCGGATGTACTCATTCAAAATTAATAAGTTCATTTAAACTGCTTTAATTTACAAAGGATTTTTGGGATTTCTGGATTTTTCATCAGGTAGGTCATTTATTTTTTCTTCAATTTAGACACATTCTCCCGTGTTAAGGTAAAGAAACTGTACAAAATGTTTTAAGTTGTTAATATTTTACTATGATTCTGCCGATTTCAAAGATGGTCGGAAGCTTGCATGGTACCTACAGAAACTTCTCAATATTTTTTTTATGACTTATTGAATTTAATGAAATCTAACATACAAAGGGGCATAACTCCAAACCAAAATGTAAACTATAGGTCTCAGTATCGTATTAATTTTCCCATAGACTTCTATAGTGAAGTGCATATTTTTAGGATTTTAAAAAAAATATGTAAATTGATTTATTAAAACTTTCACTTATGTAGCATTTCTAAAGACATGTGAAAAAATTATTTCTCGCAAAGAAAATAGAGTGAGTCCACGAAGATCGGACAGAAAAATAGTCTTGAAATATAAACAGCCATTTTCTTTACTTTCACTTTCGTTTTGCACTCACCAAACCAACCTTTTCAGTGGAACATTTTTATGTTCTTCTGTTAGATTTTCTTTTAAAAAAAAGTTCTTCACCTTACAGTATGATGTTTGCTCTATTTTATACGTCATTGTTCATATCTTTTGACAAAACATTAGTTTGTAGAGAGGCAAAAAGAAAATGCACTATATTTTTATCGTACACCCGCTCAGGGATATGCAATACGATACTGGTACCTATACACGTCAGGTCATTATATAAAAATGGAATGAAAATCAAAGTCTTTACTAGAAAAAAAAGACTCCATTTAAAATATTTTACTTATAATCCATTGATTGAAGATGACAATTTTATGATACTGATATTCTCGTATGAAGAGTGAATGACATATAATAGCTTACAGCAGTCTCCAAACCGGTAATTTACAAACGTCCAAGGAGACATAATAAAACTTGGATGTAAAATGGTTGTCTTATGATGAGAAGATTTATGGGAAAGAAATTACAAAATATCTTGTAGAAACATTTGGATACGTCACACTTATTGCGACTTTGTACGAGGATATAATAAACTTTAAATATAAAAAAAAACAATTAAAACACAAATTCTTGTCATATTTCATTGGCAACCGTTTTAAACATATTGGTTCTATCAATTCCAAACAATTCTGGCAGTCTCTTAATAAAAGTTAAAAATAGACAAAATGGGTTATCAAACTCAATTTCAAACTCTTAGTGGGTTGAATGCTATAAATCTTTGTTGAATAATAATTCAGATGACATAAACTGAGGTGACCCAACTTCGGGGACACCTCAACCCTCCTCCCCTTCAGACTTCCCTTTAAATGTGATGAGGTTTAAATCGGCATTAAAGGGTTAAAAATGGTAAAACAGAAGGTACAGACTAACGTGAGTATATTTTTGATTATTAAAAGAGAAAACTCAACTTTGGTTAAATTGTTCAATAAAATTTTAAACAGAGGAAATGTCCCTAAACTTTGGAATCGCTCGTAGATTTCATGTATTTATAAATCAGAGGGCCCAGATAATTGTAGGTTTACAGATGTATTAGAATATAACTAGCAGCCTTGGGATTGTTACCTCGTTATAATAAAAAAAAAGGTTGACAAGACAAGTCAAGACCAGATTTTATTTTATACACCTCAGACAAACAAGTGTACAAGATGACACAACAAATACACATACATGTACAAACAATACATATACAGGATCTTGCATATTATAATCAAAGTGCTGAGGCACTGAGTCCAGGAAGACCTCAAGGTAATCAAAAATATTCATGTAACCAAATTGTAAGCTAAATAAACAGATCAAAACTTAGTCCTGTCAAAGAATAATCATTTGTTTTAACGCTGTGTGTATTTATACAGTTCATTTATCAATATATATTTTGGATCTTCTTTTTTATCATTGCTTTTGGTATTCCTGGCTGTACACGTACGTTGACGTCCCCAAATTTCTTAACACTTAAATTAGCATTTCTTACAAAATACGAATTCCACCGAAAATCACTGAATATCAATATTCGATGACTTTTCAGAGTAAGAATGGATCCACACCTTGAAATTTCGGTTTTGAGATATATGAAGTAGAAATGAATCCTGCAGACAGGAGGAAGTTGAACAAAGGACTAATCTCAAGGGAGGAAATTTAAATGCTCACTTTGATGCAAAATCTTTTTGTAATAAATTAAAACTAAAATTTGTCTTTGTCGTTGTTGTCTAGATTAGGCTATGGGTTTAACTCATATTACATTTCTCGAGCAATTTAAGATTCCAATTAAGTTGGAAAGTCCATGGTATAGAGATGTTGTGAATACATGGAATATGATGATGTCTTTATCATAAATGCATTTTGAGTATAAATCCATCTTTTTTTTCTCTCCAAAACAAAAAAAAAAACAGCTAGTGAACCCATACCCCATGAGTACCACTTTTTTATGATGAATCACTATTGCTGAGTGTTTTATACATGTCTGCCTTCAATAATGTTTGTGCATTTCTTTCACTTTTTTCTGCATGATTGTTTCACAAATATGTAAATATTACATTACAAGTAACTCTTATGTTTTGCAAATATATAAGTGCTAAGAAATCAGGCTTCATATTTTTATAGTTTTTTATTCAGAGATTTTGACATACACATTTACAGCTGCTTCATGCATCACATACATGTACCAGCACTTGAGAATCATGAACTTTGTTTCATGCTTAAATAGTGTCCCAGCAGAGAAATGATCTATTCTACATTTGCTTTCTTCTCACTTGATTTAGTGAAACTTCTAAGTGATAACCACTGAAAAGAAATCAAGGGAAAAATCATAACAGTGTCTGATATATGCAAAATGTTACAATGTAAATTCATGAAAATATACATGTAATTTAAGCATATAATATGGAGAAACCTCCTCTTGTTGGGAAATATTGTTACATGTACATATAATTTCTTGTAAATCAGGCAAAAATAATGGTTGGGTGGTTATAACAGTACCAGGTTTTTACTGGGTTTTAAACCACCTGGTCAATATTCCCACAGTGATCAATACTGGCCCATTGAAATTTTGCAAACAATATTTCTGTCATTATTCTTAGTTTTTATCCTACATTAAAAATGTTATTACAGTGTATATCTACTACATTTCAGTGTTCTTCGGTTTTATTCTTTTAATTTCTCTATCAGCTGTATTAACTAACATTTCTTTCTCTAAAATAATTCAAATTTATCTGAAATAACATACAAACTTTACAAAAATGTACAGTGTATTTCATGAGCACATCTTTGTTTCAATAACTATTTATAACAGGTAACACAAGTAAGAGTAGAACAGGTTACTTTTCACATGTCCTCGTTAAAACAACATCCCCTCATAACCAGGAAGATAATAAAAAGTGGTTTGAAATGATGAGTTTAAAACAATAAATTAAAGTCATTTCATTTACCAGACAAAAACCTTCTACATACAGAAAATGGAAAGATTGCTAGGGTTATTGCATTAGGGCCTCTTCCATGTATGATTTTAGCTACCTGCTGATTTATAATGATGTTTGGACTCCCATTTCAAAATCTCTGGATCCATCCCTGAATGTTGATTTATCTATGGGCAATTAATGTCACATTGTAAAGTAGAAAAAAAAATTAGATACATATATTACTATATTACAAATATAGTTCCATGTATGAAATCTGTAATTGATACTGTACTGCATATGCCAGTGACCATAGTTAGAGTACATGCACGTGTGTTTTTTTAGTTTTCAGTGTAAATTTCTTGTTCACAGACATACAAATGTAAACTGCAAATTTTGCTAAGAAATATGACTACACTGTTCTACACTAGCAATAAAATACATTATACCTATCACTAGTTTTGAACATTTTAAATAACAGTGTACATACAAAGTATATGAATAAATAATGTATACCTTCAACACTTACCTAGTACATTGTACATGTAAGAATGTCCATGAAAATCAGCTCTTAGAAAAGGTTTACTTTTGGTATCCTTGATATCCAACACATTTTCAATGCACTTTCATGGACACAGAATTTTTAACTTAACTGTGTCTTTTTGTGTCATAAGAATCCTGTTTGTTACTTTGTGATCTATCTGCATTCTAAAATGTATCTGGTTTATCTTGACAATGTACTAAAAAAAGAACCATATTGATAATCAGTTATGACTTACATGGGTGTAATACAGTCATGTACACTGTATTACTATTTCTTTAAATTCCGTACTGTATAGTACCAGCCAAAATCTGTATCACATGCAGTATCAACAGGAGACTCCTATATCAACTCAAGGGAGGCTGGGCCACTGGCCCGCGGGGTGATATGGGTCGAGAGTTGATACTGCATATGAAACAGATTTTTGCATGTCATGTTCCATATTTCTTATATTTTATCTATACAAAATGTACTTCAATTTTCTTCTGTGCAAGGTGTGATATATTATGATATGCAGCATCTGTCTAGGCGTGTGATATAGGGTATGCCATATAGGTCTGTGAGTGTGATTTAGGGAATGCAATATACATGTAGGTCAATGGGTGTGCTACACAATATGCGATATAGGACTAGGCGTGTGATATAAGGTATGCAATATGTGTCTGTGGGTGTGATATATAGGGTACTTGGGTTTAGGGGTATGATATACGGTATGCGATATAAGTCTAAGGGTGTGACGTAGCGTACGTTATTGGTGTCATTTTTGGTAACGTCGAAATCGGCAAAACTTGACGTCTTTTTTGTATTGCGACGTACATCGTTCTATAATCGTTATATGTAAAAAGAAGTGTGCTTGATTAATTTATAACGCACACGACATGTTTTATTATTTAATTATCCGATTCGATATTTATTTTTCGTACGTTTTGGTCAATTGAAATGATCAGATTACATCCTGATATGGTAAATAGTTTAGCATTAACCATTTAAAAATGATTTGAAGGACATTTTATCCTATGAGAAAAATGTTAAGGATTATGAAAACAAATTTCGTGATGTGAAAAAAATTAAAACACCCTCACTAAAACAGAAAGCCAACAAACCTACAAGCAAAAAAGTCAGTAGCACCCCTCGGAAATCATATTGTGAAACTGTATAAAGTGAATCTTTCCTATTTGGTTTTATATCTCAAATGTAGATGTATGTTGATATTTCCGAATACATGTACTCGTTTCGGAATTTTATAAGGTCTGTTTAAATAATTAAACATTGCTAAATATTTTGAGAAAACAAATTCTTGGCAAATCTCCCTCTTTGAGAAAATTTGAGAGCGAAATATCCCGTTTTTATTATACAACGAAAAAAAAAACGTGCGGTCGTATAATGTTATGGCATAGTCGTCGTCGTCGTCGTGGTCTGGGGACATTTCGTTTCCGGGCGATAACTTTAGTTGTGGTTGACGAATTGTTCTGACATGTTGATATGATTTTACAAAGAACTAAGAAGATCCCTATTTAATTTGGACTTTGTTGCCCCTGTCGCATTTGAAAAAGGGGCAAAAAGTGTAAAATACGTATTTTATTAAAACCCATGAAGATTGGTTGCTTTCTTCGATTTTAAATATTCTATTTTAATGTGTTCTTTATTTAATTCGGCTTAACAAATGTGCAGCAGATTTTATGTGTTTTGGACCGTTTTTAAGTTATAGGGGTCAAAGTTGAGCAACATTAGTAATCCTCATTAGTAATCCTGCCTGCATTTTTCAATCAGATTTCGAATATCTCTTTCGGTTTTCGAGTTATAAGGGGTCAAAAAGGCCACGCCAGAATAAATCATTTTTTTGTTTCGTTTTGGTCCGATTTGAGAAAAAAATAAAAAAAATATTTTTGCAATATTTGTATGGCTTATTATATCTTACAGGTAAAATAATTCTCCAGAGGTAATTAGACGATCATGAAATACGTTGATTTTACAATATTCCACTAGAAAATACTTTGATGCAGGCACGCTGATCCCGATTTCACCAGGACATCATTGCATATGAACAGACAGGAGTGCGCACAAGGGGGAGGGGGCTTTCTTCTTTCTGTCTTCTTTTCAACATTTCTTTCATTATTCTATCAGATTCGCTAAAATCGTTTTTTTTTTTTTTTTCATTACGTCCACAGTCGTTATAATTTAATCTAGTGTCGTAACTTTTCAATATTTTATTGTTTTCAAAATTGCAAAATTGACGTTAAAAGATTTTTGGTAGACACGGTTTTACATAGAGGAGGATGAATACACTTTTAAGTATATGGAGAAATCGACTCAATACCATTTGCCTTTTTGAACAATTCGTTCGAATTTCGCATGGTGTACGCGTGAATAAATAAAATATATAAATTTTAGATTTTGTGACATTTTGGTTAGACACAGTCAAATTGCTGCTCTTAGATGCATGTTCAACCAAGTACCATTATTTTTAGGATATACTATCTGCAGCATATATACATGTAAAATTCAAAATTTCATGATTATTAGTTCACTCAAAGCTGACGAAAAAAGCTTTTGATAAAGACTGAGTAGCACGCAAAGTGTAGAAAACGTCGGGAAAAGACAACGTGACGTCACAACATACGTGCGTATTTATCTACTATTAGACAATAAAAATCATTATTTTATTAGAATAAACATGATATTCTGAATATTTATACAGTCCTTTAAGCGTGAATATCCTTCGGGAAAAATACTATTCGTTGTTATATTTTACAACCATAAGCAAGAAATTAAAGTAGCCAATGGCCAACGTTGAAAAAAAAAAGATTTCTGACATAATTGAAATATGGACAAAAAGGCTTTTAACAAAAAGACGGATGAAACATTTTATATATAATTTCATCGGGGTTATGTAATAAAATGTCAATATAGTTAATAAAAGTCCCGATTAAAGAAAGCTGTTCGCATAACTTTAAAAAAAAAATGTCTAACATTTTGTCTTCAAATCGGTTTCTTTCCATTTTTACAATGGCCACATCAAAGGGGAGATATTTGTGATATTGTTATACGCTTTAATCTTATCATTACGTCATGAAAAATATGACATCGTCTGCAACACTAACTGCTCTTTCCCCCCAAAAAAAATGTGTTTTATCGAAATACGCCAAGAAACAATTTAGATGTATTGGTGAAATGGAAAGCAAGCATTTCTTAATGTTACCCGTCCACATATGAAAATGGACGTTCTTGCGATCGAATAATGCTTTCCCTCCACAATTAACGGCATCTTTCAAAGATTTATGTTTGTAATCTTAAAACAACACCCAATTTCAAACATTTTAATATCTGTATTGACTTCGATAACTCCACATTCTAATAGCAATATTTCGGTTTTCGTAATCAGCCCCAGTTCAATCCAATGTGACACCAACAACGTACGCAACGTGTGTGCAATGTAAGTCTATGGCTTGGATATACAGAAGGCAATACAAGTCTAGGGGTGTAATATAGAATGCAATATAGGTCTAGGGATGATATAGAAAGCAATATAGGTCTAGGGGTGATATACGGTATGCAATATAGGTCTAGGGGTGATATACGATATGCAATATAGGTCTAGGGGTGATATAGAAAGCAATATAGGTCTAGGGGTGATATACGATATGCAATATAGGTCTAGGGGTGATATACGATATGCAATATAGGTCTAGGAGTGATATACGATATGCAATATAGGTCGGGGGTGATATAGAAAGCAATATAGGTCTAGGGGTGATATACAATATGCAATATAGGTCTAGGGGTGACATACGATATGCAATATAGGTCTAGGGGTGATATAGAAAGCAATATAGGTCTAGGGGTGATATAGAAAGCAATATAGGTCTAGGGGTAATATAGAAAGCAATATAGGTCTAGGGGTGATATATACAGTAGGAGATATGTCTAGTGATGTGATACACGGTATGTGATACATGTCTAGGGGTGTGATATGTGGTATGTGTATTGGTCTATGGGTGTGATATAGGGTATGTAATAAAAGTCTATGGTCGGTGTGGAAGTTTGGATTTAGGAACATGTACAAGTGTATGAATAATGTCACGGCTATTATGTCCACTCACGTCCCATAAATAACTATTTTACTGGATACCCCTCCTTTTTGATAGTTCAAGATTAGCTACTGAATGTGATATGTCAAATGACCTCCTTTCATCCTTGCCGTTGAAGCAGAGACATTGTTTATATCTCCGCTTTGAAATCATAATAATTTAACAATTCTGTTTATTTTCTATTTTAAATACTTCATTGTTTGCTACATGTATGTACAAGTAAACTTTGCAAGGAAAATAACTCGGAGTGTTATTTTGGTAGTTATATGTTGAAATGTCTACCCTGGTTACGTACTTTGGTTGCCGACGATCTCTAAGTCAAGTTCAGTCTATAGACTTCCTTGACAAAAACCGGATGATGTTTTTCTTTTTTTTTTTGAAAAATCTGACAAGTTTCTGTATAATATGACAGAACATTAACATTCCTTTCAGTTTGTATTCTGTTGGGTAATAAGTATTATTCCTAGGTATGAACTTCTGACGAATGATTTTCAATTTTTTTCATTTGACATATAAACAGATAATGGAATTCATCTCCTATCCCTTCCCCACAGAGATTACAAATTCTCTCCTCCTATGGAACCGCGTTCCATCTCCCTGTTTCTACAAGAAACTTATATTGGAACATCTGAACTTGGCTATGTTTACCCTATCATAAGAATTAAGCCTGAATAAATGTTCTTCAAAACTAAATTCTACCTTAACTAAAAAAATAGTCCCCTGGAAACATTTTTCATTTGTGAAAACCATCGTTGGATGAATTCATTATTTAATTGTCTAGATATCAAATTTATAACACCTTTTTATTCATTGGTACTTGGTCGTTCCATACTCCGTCCGTTATCATCAAACATTGACTTGATGTAAGATATCCGTATCTATAGTGTATTATAAATGATTTTGTTCATGTGATTTGAGGATATTGAGTACATATAATATAGAAGATAACTTATTGTTATCAAGCAACAAATTGTTCCAAAATAACTACATTTTATTATAGTTTCCATATAAAACTTTCCTAATTCACCGTTAACCTTATAATTAGATGTTATTGACTTTCAAAATATTCTTACTAAATTTTAGGTGTATGTTTCAATATCATCCTTATGTTCAAAACCCCATATTTCTGAAGCATATTGTAAAATGGGACTGACCAATGAGTCAAACAATTTCAGCTGTAAATCAATAGGTACATATGTATACTTATATTCCTATATTTCATGTTAAGCGCAAATAAAGCTTTTTGTACATGTTCTATTAGCATTTTTCTCGCAGAACAAAATTTCCATTATAATTGAATAGTATCCTAAGATAACAGTATAAATCTAAACTTAACGTTTCAAGATTTTGGTCACACATCTTAAACTCAATATTATGGTTAACTTTTCCCTTACTGAAAAACACAACCTTTGTCTTGTTGGAGTTTACTCTGAGTTTCCATATATCGCAGCGTGTTACAAAATAAAACTAAATGCATTTTGTAGTCCATCTGCAGACTCGGTTATTAAAAATGTATCGTAAGCATATAAAATGAGAAAGAGTTTAATATACAAGTACACATCCAATTGAAAGACTCTAGACACATGTTCGAAATTCTGTATGATGATTCTACGCCTTTGTCTACAATACATGACTCAAAATCGTTCAAGAACAATGAAAACAGAAGGGAAATGAATTTCAACCCTGTTTCACTCCAATATGTGACAAAAATATTCTGAGATATTATTTCCCTTTTTAAAACAAGTTTTTATATGTTGATACATAGTACATGTATAAGTTCTGACCATATTTTTATCTTATTTTTGTTTGTTGGTTTGTTTGGTTTTTTTAGTGAAAAAGGCTGTTCTGAGATTCTGTAACTTAAAAGTAAATCTAAACCCAGACTAAATCACCATATTTCCTCTTTTTTGTAAGGTCAGCTTGTTCACAAGGCATGTCTAAATTTGACGATACCTGATTTAGTACATCGTTACAGTAAAATGGTTTTAGTTTCCATTGCTTAAACTTTTCACTGATATATTGCCCGGATGCAGTGTTACTATGATAATACCATTCAATAAAAACACCATTGACTTTTCCACTTCCAAAAAGTTTTTCAGATCCTTCTACAATTGGCTTTTCGAATCCCTGAGTGTCCATTTTTATAAAGATTTTTTCCATTGACTTGAATTCGTCTAAATCTAGAAAGTCGTTTAACATCGCCGCTTTCATAGGAACAGTTTTCCGCCTGTAAAATTGACCAAAAATATTCGACATTTCGTTGACCATATTAGCATCGCCCTGATCAACGAAACCAAGGGCAAATTGTCCTTTGACAGGAAGTACAAACTGGACATCTTCATGACTGTTGCTGAGAGCATTATGTACGATAGTAATTTTGTCCTGGAACTTATTTTCAATGATAGAAGCACACAGATGCTGAGTGTTTTGAACTGTCGGCTCAACACCAATGACTTTTCTTCCAAGTGTAGCTAACTGCAACGCAAGTACCCCCAAATTCACACCACAGTCAATAACTTCGATTGATGGATCATTCTGGATGTGTTTTACAATCGAATTAATTCCCCATGGTTCCCAAGTGTTATTTTTAGCAATTCCATTCGACACGATGTCCTCTTCGGGTTCGTTAATAAATATGGGTATTTTATCTGTCTTAGTTTTGATGTGTCCTTTCCAGAAGTAATGCTTTGTTTTCATTCTACCTAGCGCATGCCTACTACAGACTGAATAGTTCCTATTCCAGACACCGTTGTTGAAACTGTACACTACAACATCTGGAACTTTACCACCACTAAAATCTTTGTCTTTAGAAATGTTTTCTGCAAAAGATTTCGGAATATAAACTAGTTTTATAATATCCTAAGCTGACACGCAATAGCTTATACGTACATTTTGTTTGCTCGGACTTAATGCGATTGCATTTCTAATCAAATAAAAGACGCAATGAATCTGCCTAAGGACTGACGGAAATGATGATTGAAATCATTTTGTAAACATTTGAATCATGGGAAGGCCTCTGTAAGCATAATTTATAACACGGAAGAACCTCTGCACACAAAACTTTAAAGTTTTCATCGTTTATTTATAGACTAATTGTCTACTGTTCACACACGTTACTAAGAGTTAATTAACTAAGAGGGAAATCATGGGAACTAACATCCGAACGACAATCAAAAAGATATAAACAAAGGATTACAGCTATATACATGGAAAAAAGACACACACAGAAAAGAACATGAAATAATCAAAATAACACATTAAAAGAAACGGAAGTAAATGAGCAACCCAGACTCTTCTAAAACCTGAAAGTAGGGATCAGATAAATCGGTAGGGTAAGCATCTTTCGTAGAAACATCCGCCGAGTTGCCCATGAAATGTCACGTCCAGAGCTTATGAAAAAGGAAAGATAAGCTATGACACGGTGAAGCCGGTTCAAATGGTGCAGATGGATACACCGTAGCATTTTTTGTTTGTTTGCCTAGTTGTCAGGTTATTTTGTGTTATACAATTTTCTTTCTTCGTGTGAAGAAGGAATTCTAGGCGATCATTTCTCAGATCATTTTCTCAATTAACACGCAGTTAGTACGAAATTAAAACAATTTTCCATAAGGGATGGTTCCAGTGTCGTTAGGTTGATCTTACCCAGTTACAACAAATGCTATTTTGTTGCATATATTGTATCTCTTCGAACCTTAATAATTATGCCATATATGAGATCATGTGACCAGAAAAAAAATGACCGCCCAGAAAGTAACCAGTACGCAGCGCACAAAAAATATATATTAAATTACTTTTGTCTGAGAATATTCTCAACTGGCAATGAAATTCAACTACTTTGATTTGCATAAAATTTAATAATTTTGGATATTTGTAATCATACAGTTTTATAGTACTGACTGCCCTGGGAAGCACGTCATAATACGCGAGTGGAGGAGGTTTCACTTCAACTTCTGATAAATAGAGTAGCCGTTTGGCGTACGTTACCCAACCCCTTCCACATTATTTAATAGATTTTTAAAATGTATAGTTTTCATTGAGTTGATAATCAAGCAGATTTGGTTGGTGATTCGTAAAGCCTTTTGTCATCTTGGAAACTTATAATTGTAACTGTTGAATTTTCATAGATGAACTACATTTCCCCCCGCACCACACCGCCTAATGCTTTTTGATGAAATTCTACAGTGGTATGTTTTAAACTGCAGGATAGTGTTACTATAACAACAATCTATGCGAACACTGACACGCAAATGGCCTGGACCATATGCGTTAACATATACTTTGTTGAACCATTCGCGTACGGCCAGATCGTACGTGGATACTCGGTTCCATGAACTGGACTTAATCATGAGTTTCTAGATCATATGCGTATATTTTGGAAAACATCTTCAAATTAACACAAGACAATTTACAAAATGTGACAATGACGCATCTGTCAATATGTTGTGTTTGTTTATGTACGATCAATGACCGCTCAGGAAAGTTTAAACCATTTTATGCTTGAATCCAGTTATATGAATCTTGTTTAATTCTTTACTCTATAATTTATAGTTTACGATTCGTTAAAAACGGTTGACATTTTTGTAAAGTTTGAGGAAAATGCTTATTTGGCATGAATTAAGATTGGCAAGATTATACATGCACAATCGCACTATACGAATATTTTTATACGAATATACGGGCTGTACGCCCCATGCGGATACCTGTATGACCTTGACTATATATTTAAATACACTGTATGTCACACAAGTCTGAATAATTTGGTCATCCTAATGTTTTCTATAGAAAATCGGATACAAAATCTGTAAGTTATTGTCCACAGTAAATTTACGTACCTTCGTCTTGTTTAAAAGACTGTGAAGAGATAAATTTGGTAAAGAATAAGCAAGCTGCAATAATAATTAGCGTAAAACATCCTAGCTGGTATAATGGAGGCCATCTTCTTCCCATCCTGTCGATATTCAAAATGATAAGATTATCATTCATATAATGAATGATGCTATAACGAGTAAAATACATGTAGTTTCTTCGATGGTGGTTATGCTACTGTTCTGCAGTATAAATTGTTTCGTAGAACAAAAAAAATCAGATCTCTTTAGCAATTTTCACTATATCAAAAATAATATAACAGACCCTTTTGTGGTAAGTTAATGAGCATGCTCAGTATACACTTCCGCGAGGTAGGGCTTGGGTAGAACAGAAGAATTTTCCTCGCAGAAATGTGTATTGAGCATGCTCTGCGCACGTTCATCGAGTAGTCTACAATTAGCATAAAAGGGTCTATATGTACCCTACTACTATGGGTAGTCCCAATTTATGGAAAAAGTAAAACTTATTCACTTTAATTGCATACAATAATTTAGTGTTTAGTATATATATAATGGGGTGGTTTTGAGTAAATGAGGACAACCAGCAAAAAAGACCGAATCCAAATTTTTGGAAGGCGATTCCAACTCAGAAACTTATAAAAATTTGAGTTTTATAGCGATTACCACAAAAGATTCGTTCTTCTACTACAACAGATTAAAAAAGCGTTTGAAACGGAACATGATTTAAAAAAAAAACAAAAAAAAAACAAAAAAAAAAAAACTACTGTCTTACCATAAACGATGAAAATACGTAATGTATGTGTAAATGGTTCAAATGCTATGAACATCAGCTTCAGTGGTTTTTTTAAATATCTACGCACTAGTACGTGAATAGTAATAACAAAATTACTGAACTGAATCTAATCAATAGGAATAGTCAGTATCACAAATAGCAATATCAGGGTAAAAACTCGAAAGTTGGAAATAAACTGCAATGGCACTGACTTAGTACAGGCAATTCAGAATGAAAGGTTGGTTAAACCAGACTTTATAGCACACTTAACCTACCCGAAAATAAAAAGAACAAAATAAATAATGATGTAAATTCAAGTCACAAGTTTTAATGTAGAAAGTCTTCAACTGTGTTGGCAAAGTGCGTCAAGTTCAAAATGAAAAAAAAATATACGAGTAAAAACTACAGAAATGAATTTGTAAATATTATGAAAATCTGTCAGCAAAAGAATATTGTTAATATATAAGATATGAGTACCGAAAATAGAATTTTTATATGCAACGTATGGGACATATTGTCATATAACGTTGGACCAAAATCTGCATAAGCATAATTTAACACCGATCGATTAACATTTAAATCACCGAAGGCGAATACAGGCACGGACCACCTTCCAGTTTTTTGGAAACCATTTGGGTAATATGGAAAGAAAATCACTGACGCGTGATGATGCCCGCCCCTCTTTGCTCGGTCAGTGCTCTCCCATTTTTTTCAATTCCTGCATCTGTCCATAACCACGGTATTAAAGACAAGGTCACCTTGTCCGAATTTCCTCTGCATGATCCTGCAATCCTGCAAAAAGTACGGTCATCGTAGGTTTGCTTGTGAAACGGTGGCTAGATAGATGATAATGGATGCATTTGATTAAGAGCATTAATCTTTACATCTGATTAATTGTGCACCCAGAAATGACCGCTTTGACAAAATTAATAATAAAAAATAGAGATTTCTTTTGTTTCTGTGAAAAGAACAGTACAATACAGGACAAGTAAAAATACCACACAATTCAATGTTAAAACAAACAAACAGAAAACAATAATAATATTATAAACTTGTTAATGCATAGAAGAATCATAATAATCATTCATAACATTACACAAATGCACACTATCGAATATCTTTCATTTCCAAATTCATTTTGTGCATTTCATAAACACCTGCTATAATATGCAACATTCATCATAATCATTAGCGGAAAAATAAACTAAAGTTTCTCATTATCATCTATACTCGAAAAGGTAGGAACAACTTCAATGAATCTACTCGTATGTATTTTTTTTCTAAGACGGAAAGGGAGGTATAAAGTGAATGTGTCTACCTGAGACTTTCGTTACTAACATGTAAAATATAACACATGCAAGATTCTTAGATATACTCATACCATCACTCAACCAAAAAGCGTGAAATATATTCCATTTACTAACCATTTAATTTCGTTCACAGATCATGTAGTTATTCGCATAAAAAAATATGGATATGGGTCGATAAGTTTAAAGTTCGTTTAAAAAGCATAACCACCATCGAAACATTACTAATCATATAGATATTGCAAATTTCGGTACACGCGTTTCGAGCAAAACAAAATAAAAAATAGTGATAGTGACCAAGCATTATGTTGTTCCCTTTGAACCATTAGGCAAGTTAAACAAGTTTCTACAAATTATTATAAAAGAGCATTAATTATCCAGTTGTTAAAGTCATCATTTCAAGAATGCATTTAACACATCCCTGAAACTCTGCTTACTGCTTCGGAATATAGTATCCTACACATGCATGAAGATATAGTTTTAATATGCTATATCGATGTCATTTGGTTTGTTGTCAGTTTAGGAACAGATACGTTGCTATATCAACCGCGGTCAACCTGAAAAGTGGACAATACATGGATTGAAAAAAAAAATAAATAAATTGTACTATGTGCGAACCTCTATATGTTTGGACAAATAAACCGCTGCTCTCGAACGAAGTTTTAACTTTCGGATTCAGTCTTTTTACATTGGTATTAGGACTAAAAAGGAAGAGACCACAAAGAAAACATCAGGAAAGATACCAAAAACAAACAATCAAACACACAAACAAGAGAGCAAGAAAGAAAAACCTTAGCTGTTTGCATTTTTTTTGTATTGTGTTTATGGGAATACATTGAAATATGTGAATCATGTCCGTGGTTTTTTTTATGACTTTTGTATACATATACGTATGAGTTAAAAAGCTTACAGTGTATCAATGAGCCGTTTAGAATTCTTGGAAGTTAAAAACTAACGTCCTAAACTCTTGAATATTTTCATAACACCTACTATAAATATCGACATTGTGCCTGTCTATACTCATTGGATATACTAATACAGTGACATTAATCATTTGTGGATTCTAAAACAAAATCCATAGATCTTATAATATCTGAAATCCCGACTGTTCCATCAAAACGTTTGACTCACCTATTTTATATACACTACCTTGCCACACTCGAATGAAATCTTATGATTAAAACTTATTATTGTAAAAAAGCGAGTGAAAAAATAATCCATGGCCATGAATTAGTAATTTTCTAAGTTTAGTTAAGCCCCACATGGGTATATTATGAATACTTAATGGTAAATATTAACCACATACTAGTATCACATACAGTATATTAGTGCTGCGGACGGCTAAGGATTTTTCGAACTTTTAATGGGCCTATACTATATCATGCTTTACTAACTGAAAAGTGATAAAGTTTTTGCTATTTAACATTAATTAAAGGAGGGGTCGAAGATCAATCGACCCGAATACACTTTGATAAGTGATTTAAGTGAAATCGTTCATTGTAGTTATCGGAAAACAAGTAACATGTAAAGATAATATGTATAGAATTCCAAAAATGTTTTAAAAAAGAAGTTTTTCCGACAAAAGTTGACTATTTAATCACAGAACAAAAATGCCCAAAAAATTGGTTGCATTTTAGTGCATTTTCAATGATTAAGAGATAGTAAGACACCGTAGAATATTACAATGTATATTTAAGTATTCTTGACTGAATAACAAATTAAATAAACACAACACACTCTATTCGATCTGCAACATGGCTTTACAAAACGAGTTTGAAGTTGCAAATTTTCACATTTAAACTATCAATTGTACTAAAATTGTATAACACGGAATCGTTTCCGGACATTCTGTCTAGTTTCCGGACTGTTTTATGAACAGGGACGTGTAAAATATCGAGTCTACCTTACGTTTTGATGAAAAAGACTTAAGGTTTTGAGATTAATTTTTTACATACAAAAATCATACATATTTGTCTTTATATCCTTGGACTTTTAAAACCTTAAAGATTTAACCACGAATCAGGGATTCTCAAACAAAAATGCGACTCAGGGGTTCATGATAAGGTTGGATTTCGTAATAAATTTGACAATACATAAACTGTGAACTTTGAACTTTCAATGGAAGCATGTGCAAACATGTACATGCATGCTTTCACAATATTTATGTCTTATGATGTTTAACTGTGCTCCAGGCTGATGCTTATATACTCCTACATCCTAAGAGGTTGGAATTCCGTTCCTCCATACCCCAACCTCTTACGTCCGACGTTCTTTGAAATCGGCAGAATTGTAGTGAACTATTTTCCCATTTAAAACGTTTTATACAGTTTCTATACCATAACACGGGAGAAGGTGACTAAACTGAAGAAAAATAATGACCTACCTGATGAGAAAACCAAATATCCTGGAAATCTTTTGTAAACGCAATTAAAATGAACCTCACGCATTTTTGTATTTTGTTTTTAGCCTTTTGAGTGTGTAATTCCGGTTGATAAGTTACGGATTTTAAAATTTGCGAAACGAACATATTAAATTAACCAACGAATTGCCTTTCGATAGGTTAAATTTCTTCTATGTAAATAAAAGACTTAAAATATTTTAAAACACATGTTTAGCTAATTCACATCTGCGGTGGCTTTCAACACGCCAGATGCTAGAGGTCAGGATCGCACCAAGTCAGAAAATAGCTTGCCAGACAACCTCTAGCATTGCTGGAGTAATGCTTGTATTGCAATATCCTCTGCAGTGAAGGATCCACTCTGTGAAAAGGAGAGTGTCAGCTGGGGTCTTCAGAAAAGGGGATGTGTGCAAGGATATTATTTACCATTTTTTATCAATTTTACACATGAAAATGACAAATTTTCCAATAAAAAGGGGTGTGCCAATCCCACGGATTATACTAAACGAGTTGATAAAAACAAACCAGATTCCTTGTCAGAATTCTAACGCAAAAAGAAGAAAGAAGTTCAGACGCAATAAAAAATTCAAAGATTTTTTTTTACCTCTCAAAACGACTCCAGTTTTAGTAGATGTGTGAATAGCTCACGATGGTAACATAGTTGTTATAGAAATTCAATATTTGCTCAAAGGTAACATCATTGTCCAGGCCAGGGGCGGATAAAGAATATTAAAAAAAGAGAGGGGCTCTGATCAAGACGTTTAAAAACAGGGGAGACAATCTATCGTTTGCTATATCTACTGTCTTTAAGTTGTTACATACTTACTTTTTTACTGCGTAAACACACATGTACAGAGCAGTTGTAATAAGTGGTTTGTACATTGAATTGTACGTTACTTTTGACAAGGTAGAAAAGTTGTTTTGAACATTTAAAATATCATAGTTTAATTTTCGGACAGCTAATCATGTCTGTCTGCTTCACGCAAAGAATGAATAAGTGAGCCCCTTTATGGTTCACTCTAATTCTGATTTGTTATAATCTAAATACCAATAAGAATTAAACTGAATATGGAATCACAAATGTAAAAGCATCTTCGCTACCATAGGGTTACGGTCTTGCCTCCTCCCTTCATGCTATGGGAGGGACAGGACCGTAACCCTTGCCTAATGAAGATGCTGTAAAATCTTGGAATCGGAAATAAGTCACTCATAACTTGGAAACTTCCTCGGTTTATATGATAGTAAAGGCCGATTTTATTGCAAATAATCCATTTACAAATAAAAATCTTTGTAACGTTCTCTTTTTCACCGTCATATACTAGATGACTTTTAAGCAATGTCAGAGTTTCCTTCTTTCGTTTAAACCGGAATGACATCATTTATATAAGAACAGATCGACGGGCGCTGAAGGAAACACAGAGAAAAGGCATTAAAATTAATAATGAACCAATGCATCTGGACCAAACCCCCAGTTCTTTTCATCAAGCCTGCCTTGCTAGTTTATTCTTTAAATTTATATATGTTATTATTATGACTATTTTTGTATTTTTGGTGATTTGTCTTGACTATGAATATCCTGTTCTTTATTCCAATTTCCTCAAAACGAACATTGTTGGGCGGTCGATCATTGAATAACAGAAAAAAAATATGTTAAACTTTTATCTATCTGCTTAAAATGCACTTAAAATATTGATCATGTCAAAAATAAGTTACTTTGGATAATATTCATGCTTTTCTGTCGTACCAACAGTTCGGAAACAGAACAGATTGTCCGGAAAATGACTTTGTATTTTACAATTTTAGTATAATTAGTAGTTAATATGTAACTTCAAACACATTTTGTAAAGCTCACCTTGTAGATCGAATAGAGAACGTTGTGTTTATTTTATTTTTTATTCAGTACAAAATACTTAGATAATATTCAACGGTGTCTTATTATCTCTTAATCATTGAAAAATGCACTGAAATGCACCAATTTTTAGGGGCAATTTTGTTCTGTGATTAAATGGTCAACTTTTGACGGAAAAAGTTCTTTTTCACATTTTTGAAATTCTATACATGTGACTTTTACATGTTTGTAGGTTTCCTGAAATTATTTCACTTAAATTACTTATAAGTGTATTGGGGTCGATTGATCTTTGACACCTCCTCTAATTAATGCAAAATAGAGGAAAACTTTACTGTTTTTCACTTTGATAAGTACGATATTAAAAAAAACTATATTGATTTATCTTTCCATTGACATATGATTTAGCCGTATACCCTCTAGGCCCACTAAACCCGAAAACTAAAGCATTTTTTATGTCTGTTCGCAGTACTATATCGAGGCATAGACAAATTAGGTGTATTTAAATCTGGAAATGTATTTGATTTCTTTAAGAGTATGTAGAACTATACAAGGTAACTGTTCATGGTAATAGTGCATGTGAAATATGACGGTAGATAAATATTCCCAGAAATGAAAAAAAAATGAACAAAAGTACGGTTTAATGTATTAAACGTCATCGACGAAAACAAAGGTTGGAAACACCTGTCTAATAAGTTAATTAGAATAATTTCACACAATTATCTATATTCCTACACGTGTTAATTCCGTTTATAATGACTGCAGTCTGCAATTAGCGCCCAGTTAAAAACATATAATAAGTAAACGTTTGCGAAAAATAGTCCCAAAATACCAAGGGAAGTGAAAACTATTAGAATGACCATTTTTTAAAACACATTTGCAGTTAACAAACTGCTAAAATGAAATGAGTATCGATTTTCTCCTTAACAAATAATCAACTCTAGTCCAATCATGTGCAAAAAGTGATAATTTTGTTATTTTCTGTAAAACGGTATTTTCTTGTCATTTCAAAACCTGAACACATTGACAAAGGACGGACAATACGTCAGTTTACGCTCATGGCGATCGAAGACCAAGAAGGTGTCTTTGATTGTATAGATCAGGTAGGCAATGAGTTTTTTTTTTATTCTATCAAAAATAATTTTAAAGCGTTCATTATCGTATGCCGAGGCACCTGACACATTTGCCATATTTCTTGTTATGCAGCGCGTACACTATAACGGGACGCGAACGAACATGTACTTTTCTTGTGAACAACGGATTGGTGTAAACTTGTTGATCACCTGTCAAACGATGAATTTATCAAAGAACGACTATGTAACGAAGCACATTGACAACGATTTTTTTACCTTTTTTAACGAATATGGTATAGCAGGTAATTTTGCGCGGTGTTAATTTTAAAATTTTTAAAAACGTAAAAATAAACTGCTTGAAAGATTTGCAACCATGGACGAAAAGGGATCCCCCCCCCATCTCCACAAAGTGCTTTTGACTTCGAAAAAAGATACAGAACCCATATTTTTTTTTCGAAAATACAGACTCACTACAAGATAAGCTCTTACTAAAATTAACAAAAATATACGATGGCCACAGTCCTCAGTACGATCATGTTATCTATAATTAGATTATTTTAAAGTATTTTACATAATTTTACTTTCATAAATCAATTGATAATAATATTCATCACCTAGTTCCTGGTTATTTTCGCAATCGAAATTATATTATTATTTGTTGAAAAAAACACACACCTATTTAAACTATAAATGACTATTGTTAAGTAGCAGTCCGCCTAAGAATCATGCAATTTTCACTGAAAATGATTTATTGATGTCAGATGTTTTATCCAAATTGACTTAAATCAGTTGGATATATCAGAAAAACAATGAATAAAATGGAAAAATTAAAAATGTTTACACCGTTACCATAGCAACAACCACTCCTTGGCAACCACATATTTAGGGCCTAATAATCACAAAAATGTCACAATTTGAATGTATTTTTTATATCTAATGGTGGAAATTTACCAAACTAAATAATTATATTAATGAAGTGTGCATTATGGAAAACAATTTCCAATAAAGGACAAAGCAATCTGATAGGTTAAGATCTGGTTACCATAGCTACAAAAATTCTTAATTTCTGACAATTTGAAATATACGAAAATAGGCTATGTTTAGACCCGTTTTGCTAACAAGAGCAAGAAGATATTATCCAAATGTATGCATAAATGTGTAGTAGGTGCTCTCACTGAAACATATCAAAAATAAAAATATGTAGCATATCTTTGTTTTTTGCTCATTTGGGCCTTAAATCACTCCCATAAAGACTTTTCTTCTTCTTAACGCTTTTTATACAAACTTTGTCCAGACCATTACTTTTCTGTCTTTTGACCTAGACTTCTAATATTTGGTATGTTGGTATATCCTCTCGAGGCAGAGTGTCGCGTTCCAGAGTGGGTGACCTTTGACCTTGACCTTTATATCAAGATCAAATAACATTCAAATTTTGGCAAAATACGATACACAATTTTTTCTGTGCCATTACTTTTTGGTCTTTTTACTTAGATATCTGACCTGTTTGACAATTAAGTAAATCACATCAAGTTAGAGTGAAATGTTCTAGATTGGATGACTTTTAACCTTAGCCTTTGACTCCAAGGTCAAATGACATACAAAATTTTGGCCAAATATCACACAAAATTTTGTCCGGGCTATAATTTTCTTTTGTCTTTCTTCTGAGACATCTGATATTTGGTATGGGGTTATGTTTTCTCAAGGCGATGCGCCTCGTACTAGATTGGTTGAATTTGAACTTGACTTTTGATCTCATGGTCAAATAACATATCAACTTTTGACTTGATGAGTGTTAATGAGGACAGATGTCATATGACTGATTCTAGATTGTTTTTTTTTTTTATTTCTGTGTTTTGAGAGAATTCAATCAGACCCAAGTAGAATATTTCTTGTTTTTGTTGATCAACTCATGACATTATATCCCATTTCCACTTTTAACTCCTGTTTTACTGAAATGCACATCTTCTTATCAAAATGTCCCAGGATTACATTCTTTTGATTTCCGCTAGAATCTTGGTTCCCATGATTATTCTTGTAAAGATGAACATGTAGGTTTTTGTTTACAGAATATTTCCAAATGTTTTATGATTTTGTTGTTTAAAATAATACACAATACTGTGACTTACTCAACATGGAATTTTGTGCCAGAAATTTAGATAAGAACAATTGGAAAATCAACATTAAATTTTATAATATATTATAGAAATATTATAAATGGATAACTAGAGTCTTAAGAGAGCCTGAATCGTTCACCTTGTTTACCATTTGCTTATATAAGAAAAAATGGCAATGAGATAGGCTAAGTTAAAATTAACTGAATAGTCAAATGCAGGAAACGCTTTTGATAGCATTTTATGACCTGAACCTGAATTTTGCTGAAGGCAACAGTTTTTGAAATATTTTTATAAAACTCTTCTGACCCCTATGTTCCATTTTTAGTATAGGCAACCATATACATTTTTAATGGATTATAAAACACAAGTCATTTCAAGCACAATATACTAAAAAATTAATATGCTTTATTTCCATTAACTGATCATAAATGGTTTAAGAGAAGATTTTCAAAATTGCACATATACATGTGGAAAAATTAAGAATTGTTTCAGGAGCCATAACTCCTACATTAGTAAACAAATCGTTTCGAAAATGTCGGTATTGGTCAATCTTTTAATACTGAACTATATAATCCTCCAAAAAGGGCATCAACCTTTGAGTTGTTTGCAAAAAATTGCCTTCTGACCCCTATGTTCTATTTTTAGTAACAGGGGTTATGTTTTTATCACGGATCAAGAATCCCAACATTTATTTTTTGTGGAATACCATACAGAACAATTGTTTTTAGGAGAATATTTTCAAAGTTGTACATACGAGGAATACCAAAAAAACTTTTATAGGGGTCATAACTCCTACATCAGTTGTAAATATCGTTTGCCAAATTTCGGCATAGGTTTTCTCTCAATCCTGGACAATATTATCCCCTGCAAGAATTACGCTAAAGGCAACGGTTTTTTGAGTAATTAAAAAAAAATGCCTTTTGACACCTATGTCCTATTTCTAGTAACGGCGGTTATGTTTTTTTCACGGATCATAAACCCCGACAGTCATTTTGTGCACAATTATCTAGAGGAAGAGAATTTCGAAAATTTGTCGAGGAGGACGCCAAGTGATGGCATAAGCTTACTTGGCCTTTGGCAAGGAGAGCTAAAAATAACAAATGTTTGTTTACTGGCCTGTTACTCTACATATATTAGTTGTAGCTGTCTAGAAACTACGTGAGAACCAAACATGGGTAACCTAAAGTTATACATTTCATATTGTATTGGCATTCAAGAATAAATTGCATAATTATAAAATATGAACTACTTTAACTTATAGTTAAGAAATTTACATGATCTTTCTACTTATTATTGCCCATACATGAGATCAGAAGTAAACTTTAATACAGTCAATGAAATGTAAAATATAGGTTGCAGACTTCGTTTGGGTGCTGATTTAATATCCTAATGTATCCGTATATGACTTCAGTTATATAATCCTGCCATTTATATTTAATGAGGTATGATACCAAAAGTACCAAATCGTGATGTTTTTACAAAAAAATAAGTTTTTCGTCTTCTTTGGCATATTCCTTTATATATTTTCCCTATATTCAACTATGCTGGAACACAGACATAAACATGTAGGTAGATTGATAAGAGAAATACATTTAAAACGCCAGACTTTGATTAATTTAAGTTTTAATTAATCTGAATTAAATATCATCTATTGGAAACAGAATGTAAACTTGACCTGTAACTTATTATTGTGAACTTATCATGTCATTATCTGCAAGCATTTAGGAAAAAAGTCCTTAGAACGATTATTTCTGTAAATTTTGCTTAGTTCAAGTCCCGTAATTTCAGTAAAATCATCGAAGTGAAACCAAACACAAACTTGTATTGTAACTCATCACGGTTAATTCATAATAAATATCATGTCAATATCTGCAAATGTTCAGAACAAAAATGTCAGGAAAACGGTTATTTCTGTGACTTTTGATGATTACAGAGAACGTAATTTTGGTTAAAATTATCGAAAAGTATGCTTGTCCTTTAACTTATCATTGTAAATTATTAACCAAAAAAATATTTCAATATCTGCAAGTGTTTAAAAAAAAGTCCGGAAAACTTAAGATGGACTGATGGACTCACGGTCAGACGGACAGGTCAAACACAATTTACCCTACGCAACCGCATTGCGTGGGGTATAATAATTTAAGCTCAGAGTTCTTCTCCTTTGAAATTAAGAGAACCCATATTCCATAACAGATGTAAAAGATTAGTACTGCTACTGGAGTTACGCACAATCAGGTGATTAAGGACAACTGATTCTTTACATTTACGACATACTGTAAGGTGAAATATTGCATGAAATCAGTCATCAACTTAAGCCCAAATTGTGTATGTCATTTGACCATAAGGTCAAAGGTCATGTTCAAACGTCACACATCTTAATTGGTACATGACACTCAACCTTGGCGTGAAATACACACATACCAAATGTCAGATATCTTAGTAAAAAGGCAAAAAAGTTATGGCACAGGGAAAACTTTGGTGGTATTTTGCCAAAATGTGTATCTTATTTGACCATGAGATTGACAGGTTAAATTCAGGTAAAATTTCATCTATTCTGGTACGCAATACTCCACCTTGAGAGGATATACCAACATACTAAATATTAGAAGTCTAGGTCAAAAAGACAAAAAGCGTTATGGTATGGACAAATTTTGTATGAATGGCAAAACTTTGGTATGTTATTTGAACATGAGGTCAAAAGTCAAGTTCAAATGTCAACCACCCTAGTATGTGGTGCCTGGCCTTCAGGTTTTATAATTCCATACCAAATATCAGATGTCTAAGTGAAATGTTTGTCTGGTATTTGGCCAAAATTTTGTATGTCATTTGATCTTGGAGTCAAAGGTCAAGGTCAAAAGTTATCCCATCTTGAACATTACACTTTACCTTCATGTGATTTACTTACATACCAAAAATCAGATATCTTGGTAAAAAGACAAAAATCAATATGACCAAGACAAAGTTTTTTTATGGCATTTTGCCAAAACCTTTATGTTATTTCTCCTCGGGGCCAAAGGTCAAGGTCAAAGGTCACCCACCTAAAACATTGTGATATACTAAAATGCCAAAGATCATGTATATAAGTAAAAAGACCAAATAATAATGGCACAGATAAAATTATGTATCGTATTTTGCCAAAATTTGTATGTTATTTGACCTTGATGTTAAAGGTCAAGGTCAAAAGTCTACCACTCTGGTATGCAACAATCTACCCTGAGAGGATATACCAACATACCAAATATTAGAAGTCTAGGTCAAAAGACAAAAAAGTTTGGTCTGGACAAAGTTTGTATGAAAAACGTTAAGAGGAAGAAAAATCCTTACAGGGAGTGATTTTGGGTGCAGATGAGCAAATAACACAGATATGCTACATATTTTTATTTTTGATATGTTTCAGTAGAGAGCACCTACTACACATCCATGCATACATTTTATTAATATCCTCTTGCTCTTGTTAGAAACACGGGTCTGAACATAGCCTATTTTCGTACATTTCAAATTGTCAAAAATTAAGAATTTTGGTTGCTATGGTAACCAGATCTAAACCAATCTGATTGCTTTGTACTTTCTTGTAAATTGTTTGTCATAAGACATACTTCATTAATATAATTATGTAGTTTGACAAATTTCCTCCATTAGATACAAAAAAATACATTCAAATTGTGATGTTTTTTGTGTTTTTGGGCCCAAAATTGGTGGTTGCTAAGGAATGGTCGTTGCTATGGTAACGGTGATATATTTTTCATTTTTTTATATTAATTCTTGTTTTTCCATTAAATCCTACATTTTGCAAATCAATTTGGTTCAAATGTCTGACATCGATAAATCACCCACTGCATGATTCTTAGGTGGACTGCTACATAACTATCAAACATGTGATTAAGTGAAAGCTGTATACCGTTGGAATCAGGACAAATAATAAGTTCTGAACATTTGTCACAAATGGTACTTCTAGTTCTTTATAATCAATTAAACTTTCCAAAAACCCGTAAAAAACGTCATAATTCCGTATGTCAGGTGTAATACAGTGTAGGTGCAAAAAAGCTAAAATAGTGAATTGCGCTATTGCAGAGGTTACAAAATTCGCCAAATTTTGCATGGAAGAATAATTTTATACTTTCTTTTTGAGATAATTATCGAAATTGCGTTAATTTTAGGCAAAAAAAAATATTCAATGCAAAAATGAAAGTGTTGGTAAATGGTCAGATTTCTAAAAGTATTCAGTAATCAAATTATGTTATTAATGTAAGAACTTATTTACACAATATTCTTTTCCGATTAATGTTTCCTAAAAATGTACACACTTTCAACAATTCTACGTCGGCATTTGATAACATTTTCAGTACAAATAAAAAAGTTACGTCTTTCTGAAAATTTCTACCGAAATGTCAGCTGTCAATATTTTCCGGGTTCGTTGAGAAAATGTCATGCTCCAATTAACGCAATTCTACAATCAATTGGCGATTTCTTCTATGAAATAATGATACTTTGTAGTTGTACATACACTTTGGAATACACATATTTCATTTTTTATGGTTTAAACTGTTTAAAACGGACAAAATTCAAACAAAACAAATGCCTAGCAATTTGTCGAACTTTCACTTTTTGAACGTTTTGAACGTTTTCCGTCGATCGGGAAATTGGTAAATAAAACGGAAATAATTTCCGCTTTAGATAACAATAGACACTTATACTCGTCTCTGCAATTACAAGTAAAGAACATGCAACTGAAAGAGACAAAAAAATCGAAATGAAATGGATATAAAATGACTAAGAGTATCTGTATTTTGTGTTATTAACAAACGAAAGAATAAACAAAAACAAAAAAAAAGAAACAAAAAGAATAGAATATTTTTTTATACTTAAGGAATTCGATCGGAGTAGAATGACTGAAATGCAAAATAGGATTGACAGAACTTTAAAAATGTATAGAAAAGTAGAATGCTAACAGATAAAATGAATGCAGGAAAGGGAGTCATAAACATTTTTTTTAAATTGGAAAACGCAAATGAAAAAAATATCAATGAGCGGCTATCTAATGGGTGTTGATGAAAGTCCGATTCTCTGATGGATAGAAAGCGCTTTCATTCGAAATACTAAGTTGCGGAAGGTCCAAATTCTGTATATTAAAATGCACATTTTAACTTATCGCAGGAGAAAGTTGCTATGTTCTCTCTCGAAACAGAGTTGCATTCCACGCTGCGGTGCACATGCAAGTGTAAATTTAATTTACCGGTAGTACTGATAATCAAATTAATTAATGTTTTCGATTTTCTAAGAAATGTTCAAGATGTTTCAATTGCTACCAATAAAAAAATATTGTATATTTTGTTTTACTGTACCCGTGTTTCAATAAGCAAGCAAGCAAGAAACGAAAAGTGTCAACAAACGTCGAATTCTGATGTTACGGAATGTGACGCAATAGTGTGCGTAACGTCTTTTAAAATTAAGTTGCTGTACTTGGGCATGAAGGCGGCAGCAATGACATAGTCAGTGCGCCAGTGTTCAAACAAGCATTCGAAACTCTAATAAGTTTGAAACTGTGAATATTATAACTTTTTTTTAACAAAAATACAACTGTTCTGATAAAGTGACTTTTCAAGAATGTTTCGGTGCTCCTACATTTGAAAATTGCTTTTAGGGAGCAAACACTTGATTTTTATAGGAGCCAGATCAATTTTTTTATCCCACCTTTTTATTTTGAGAAGCTTTTTTTCTTCGATCCAATGCGCCGAATATTTTTTTTCAAATATAAAATAAATATTAGTATAATATTAGATCTGCGCTTCCTTTTTACTTATTGGCGGGCCTGCTTTTTCATTTCAAAATTTATCCGAGCCCCCATTTAATGGTAGATCCCTTAGAGCCTTCCATTTATCGGCATTGACAGATTTTTTATGATGACCTACCATATAATATCATCATGTTCTTGAGCAAAACATCAGCTCCAATCGCCATGTTTAAAACACAATGATAAAGTTGTATAGATGAAAGGCAAAATAAAATGTGTGTCACTAACGTTTGAAACAAACCAAATGTATTCACACAGAAAATAAACAGGCCAAAACATCATATTCACTTCTAGTCCGAATTTCCTCTGACCCTGCAACCCTGCTCTTTTTTATTTGGGTATTGATATGTCGAGTTCGGACTAATTCACTTCTTTTGATTAGTAAAAAAAAATAGAGGAAGACTCAAAAACTATCAGAAAATATTAATTTATTTTTTTACGGAAACGTAATCTTAACCTATGTATGTTTATTTGTTTGAAGCGATGAATTTTCTCTGCAAGGACAGTCACTTTTTAATACTTCTGGGTCATTACTTTTTTTTCGTTAGTATATTGGGGAACCTTAAGGGAAATTAAGATAGTACATGTAATAGCCGTAGAGCACACACCGCTTCGCTGTTCGCTATAATTGAAATAAATGAATTATGAAAACAACAATCAAGATTAATAATTGAAGTTATTTTACCTTCCCAAAGAAAACGATCATTAGACAAAAACAATTTCAAGAAGTCGCCCACTGTTCAATTTCTTGTGTGGTAAATTGGATATCAGGGCTTCCTTTTCATCTTTCATAGATTAATATGACGTAAGTACGTTAGACTGCATTGTTTACTGTTGAATACTAATATCCCCTCGATTAATTAGATGTCCAAGTAGTTAAGTTGTTTTCGCCTCGACGCCCTATATCTATTTGTACATTTTGTTCTTATTTCTTCAGCTGCTGTCGAACACTTCATTGACACTTAGGAACCAGTCATGTCCAGTCATAGAAGAGAAGAAATTTATTCCCTTACCAGCTTTAATAGATACCGACGTCTCCTTGGCAACACTGTATGTCGCCATCATGGCTGTTGCATTGTTTATCGGAACGTTTGGAAACATAATGATATTGCTGATAGCTGGCTTGGCAAGAGGGTTGAACAAGATCGGGAAAGAGTTCATGGTGAATTTGGCCCTAGCTGACCTGTGCGTGTCAGCCATCGCAGACCCAATGTGTATAATAGGTAAACAATATTAAAAAGTTTGGTACTGACCCTCTCAATTTAAAGTATTTTCAGCAGATCAGTTTTCAAATTTAACACATTTTCCATATCAGATCCTCCTTATCTATTTTTTAAAAGTTCCAAATGTGAAATGTTGTTACAACCATTAAAATCACCTTAATCTCTTTTAGGGTGAATGGGTGAAGTTGGATGTACTGGGATTTAGATGGATGGAATGGGTGTAGTTGGATGTACTAGATAGATGGAATGGGTGTAGTTGGATGTACTAGATGGATGGAATGGGTGTAGTTGGATGTAGTAGATGGATGGAATGGGTGTAGTTGGATGTACTAGATGGATGGAATAGGTGTAGTTGGATGTACTGGGGTTGTCATTATTAGTGTTGTAGTATGTGCTTTGGAGTGATGTAGCTATTCAATTTTATAGCTCAAACTCTATAAGATATAAATTAAACAAAAATCAGATAAACTACACGGTCTCTGTAAATGTGTTTTATCAAACTTTCGAGGATGACAATTCAATACTTTACTATAACTAAATTCAAATTCAAAATTTTAATAAAACTAATGCACATTATATATGTAACACTTTGACCACAAGTAATTTGCCATCCGATTGTTTATACCTTTTTTGAGTCTTCCCATATCAAAACAATCGCTGTGCATGGTGTGATCAAATGCATATGATGATGATTGGGGTTTTTTTACGGTCTTGACTATCCTTACGGATCTCGCACGACCGCCCCTTACGGGGATTCTGTTATTAAATGTCTGTTAGCAGTTGGAGGTAGCGGAGCCCAGCCTTCGGGATATCCAACCGAAGAACACCGCCAGAGTATGTCCTACTAGCGGCTGCTCTGTTGACGCTCTAGCCTATTCCCAGACCCCACGTGGGTCCGAGAGCGTTTTCCCACTCTAACTGTTTGGGAGTACGTCAACGTGAAGAGTGATGCATATGATTACATTTATTGATTGGATAATCGTCTTTATACCTGATTTTTCATGAAAACACATCTTCGAACTATTATATAGGCCACGCCTACAATTAAGTGGGTGGACTACTTTTATTGATCACTATGCATTGCCTATTATCTGCGTATATCTAAAAAATGAAGGAATAAAATAACTTGAAATAAACATATGAAATGTAACTATAAGAACTGAATGTTTCATTTTTGATCTTTCGTGGGTGTGTAGAAGCGTTGATCGGTCGCATATTTTGGACATTAATTCATTAAAAATGTGCTAAGTTCAACACTTTTCCACGCCGATGAAACATCAAAAATGAAAAATGCAATCAGTATTTGAATTTTATATACATATCGTATTTAATAATTTGTAGTAAAACACGGTAAACGCGTTATATGGTTTTCTCTTAATTGAACGTTCGTCAAACACGCATCAATCGGCGGGTAGCTTGGTTACGCAGTTTCTCCGATTTAAATTTCGTCGTCTCTTTTTATTCGATAAAATCAGAAAACGAATGTATATTAATTGATCATCTTAAATTTCAACTTCAAAATTTATGTTTGATCTGGTTCAGACAAAAAGATCTTTAATTCTATATTCGGTGTAATTTTCGTATAACTGTAGACTACTGTATAACAGTATGGACCGGGAGCAGTAATCTACAATTTCTTGAGATTCTTCAGTTTCCAAATTGTAAGGGTTTATTAATTGTCTATCCTTTTTGTGATTTCAGCTCAATGTACACCGACATTTTATCCCTGTCTGTCGAGGACTACCTTGTACGCTGACGTGAAGATATATTCGCAGCGAACCTGGTGTGTTTCGACAGATGTCGGGATGTTCCCGACAAGTTGGATGGAATGATATTGTTTTTTTTCAATTTATCCTTCCGTAAATGTTATCACATATTAGATGAGGAAAGGCTTGGGGTTCCGAATAAAAACAGGAAAGATTCGAAAGCACTGCTTTTGTCTGGTATGCACAAAAATATTAATATGTGTTTTGGTTTGAGCTGGCTATTCAATTTTATAGTTCATACCTGTATCGTATAGGGTACATGTACCTGTAGAAGCTAAACAATATAATCAGATATACAACACGGGGAAAAATTGCAACATATGTGTTTTTCATATGTCAGGCCTTTCATTAAGAGGCGGTACCAGGTAATTTTACCCTTCTAAACTACTGAAAGGTACCTCCAGAATTTTAAAATTTTATACAGTTTTATTAAACAAAATGATGAAAAGTATCTCCTACAAAACCAAAGGTACCTGCATAGTATAAAAATAATGAAACCCCTGATATGTTTAGGACCACCACGAAAAACATATGAAAGACATGTTTTCAATTACAATATAAATATATTTATGATACACTCTCATTAAATAAATAATAGGTAATGTTTACTAGATGATTTCAACCATTACATGTACATGTTTTCATTTTAATTGGGGGCAAATTATGCAGTTCACGAGTTTTAACGGGCAAAAAAATACATGTAGACATATGTTTTCATACCGATCCTAAACATGTGTTTCCGTATGTTTTGAAACATATGAACATATACATATATTGCCATTTTATTGACTGTGTAGAACTAACGCTTTGTACGTTTTATTTACAAATATAAATCGCTACGATTAACACGAAAACCTGAAAGTTCTTCTGTAAAACTACCTTGAACTCTTAATGTTGTAGGTGTTGTGAAAGGGGAACACTTTTTCAACGGAGCCCCATGGCTTTGCCAAACCGTAGCCAGTTTGTGTCTGACAGCCTGCTTCTGTGCATTTGCTAGCTTGACCATGTTGTCTCTGAACAGATACATCTATCTTTGCCACAACAACGTGTATGATAGGATGTACGGACGGAAGACCTGCATCGTCATGTGCCTTATGTGCTGGGTATTTGCCTTCCTCTGTGAATTTCCCAATTTCTTAGGGTGGGGAGGGCATTACTTTGACCAAAAGAGCCATCAATGCATCTGGGACCGAACCAGCAGTATAAGTTACACCCTTTTCGTAGCGTTTGGTCTTATTGGTTTTCCTCTTCTGACGATGATGGTTTGCTTCATTTTGATATTTCGTCGGATTTGGAACACCAAGAAGGCCCTCTACGAAGTAGACATGGAGAGAGATGGTAGGATGGTAAAAGTGATGACCGAAACAGCCCGAACAGCGAAGACCATCTTTGTTATATTTCTCGTGTTCGTCGTCTGCTGGACTCCGTACGCCACAGTGATTGCGATTGACATAGAAGACAAGCTCAATATGAAAGTTCATCTTTTCATCACTCTCCTAGCTCATCTTCATTCCAGTGCTAACTTCGTCGTCTACTTCGTTAGTAACAAAAGGTTCCGAGTAGCTTTATCGCGAATCTGGGGATGTTATACCGACTTGGCATCATCTACAACGTCAGAGACGAAAAGTTCAAACGTTCGAGAGTCATCGGATAGTGGTTTCAATAAATTTTACCAGTGCAAGGGTCTGAAGAATGAAGGAAGCAATAAAAGTAGCTTCAGTGATGATTGTCACATGTAGTCCTGACTCTCCTTCAAATAAAGGACTATCCACTTAAAACTGGTTGATTACCAACACTACCCCTACCTAAAATTGCCAATATATACATGCACCTCTTCAAAAGTAGAGAAAATATCAATTTGTGTTTACGTGACAATTTTTAAGTGATCTTTCAACCTCCGGTGTTATCTCTCGGTTCCCTGAATTAATGACGTTGTCAAGAACTTATGATTTTCTACATTACAATGAACGATGCATTAAAATACTACTTAATCAGACTGTCTTTAGTTATACTTTAGTTGAATTTTAGAGGATGCAGCAAGAATCCGATTTATGTTTTCCTACTCGAAATAGAACATGTAATGTTGGTACAAGTAGGTAGGAGGTTTTATAATTATACCCTCGCTCCGAAGGAGAGGGAGGTGTACTGTTTTACCCTTGTTTTCGTGTTTCCGTAACAATTGTTTCCCTGACAGTTTTCTCAGCAACTACTGGGCACAGCGGCTTGAAATGTAACACTTTCTTTCTGTAGGTATGCCATAATGTAGAATCCATTTTCGGAAAAAAAAGATAACAAGTTCTTTTTTACCCAAGGATTTTGTTTATTTTCCTAACATCGTGATTAAAAGAGGGGATTTCACTAGTGAGCCATCGCTTTCTCGTTTTTCTTCTGCTAAAAAGTAGGTAGTTTTTTTGTTTGTAAATCGAAATCGGTTGATAATTTCTAGCCGTGTTTTGCATCAAGAATGGCCGGAAAAAAATTACAAAAGTTATTCTAAGCCTCCATAGAGATGCTCTATATGTCTGACTTCCCTACTTGTCGTACTTAAAACAATTTTGGTCATTTCTATTATATGTAATTTGTACCTGGCTTCAAGGAAGAAAATTTAGTATTTATACATGCTACTGCTTTTCCCAACTCTTCGTCTCGTAGTAGAAACAAATAGAAATTTAAAACCAATCAAATAGAATCAAAGAATACTTACATTAACGTTACAATGGCATGAAATTAAAGATGTTAAATTCTATTTTCGTTTCTTGTACAAAAATAGACAAAAATCAATAAAAAAGGAATTACTTCTTGTTTGAATCAAAATGACGGAACCACTTTTCGGTTTGATTAAAAATTGGCCCGAAGTATAACTCAACTTGTCATTAAAGTCGACAAACGATAGATAGAAGTCTTACAAGTGGTCTGATGTTAAGGTCACTGAGATTCTAAGGTCTGTATATCCAAGAGAATCATTGGGATAGCCCTGGTTTTAGGAGTTTTCGTACAAAAAATCTGACAGCGGACCATTGAGTATCATTCTCTTTAGAGAGGAACTCGTTCGCAGCAAGATTTTTTCGTATCATTCTCCAGTGGTGGACAGCTATTCTTTTCACCATGATCCTCTGCCCATTAAAATAGTATTTTTGTTCGTTCTGTTATTGCATGAAACGCATTTGTGACTGGACGTTAAACAACAATCAGTCATGGCCTGCTAATATTTCAGGTTATGATGTCGCCCGATAACTTGATGAAACCAGATTTTTACCAGATGTTTCTTTCATTGTTTTGCCTGTATTATTTAAAATGTTTTATGATGTCTAGTTATGTCATAATTGATTCCCTATAGTAAATGACGAAGGCAGAATTACATTGCCACCAGGAAAACATGGGTCAAGTCAGTATTCACAAAATGTCTATAATTTTTCTGTCGGAAACAAAAATAATTCTAAATAATAACTGGATATCAGAAATAGAATATGTAAGACAGCATATGAGACGTATATTATATAAATTTGGTCTTAAATATAACGAGTTATGGTGAATATGTTAAAGAAACAACATCCCATCGGAATGAAAAATGTCAGCTCAAAGCAACCCATGGGTCCTCAATGAACGACGAGGAAACCCTCACACCACAGGGTAGAATGCAGCTGGCCCTAAAACATATTATACCCATAGGTACAATGTACAGCGAAATAGTTGCCCTCGTAGACTCCAGGAACATAAAAGAAAACTGAAAGTGAGCCAGAAATTCCTGACAGGCGCAAAACAATTTCGGCGGGGTTAAAGTACTGTAAGTGTTATAACATCCCCATCTTTAAATCTGGCCTCTATGGAAAGTATTATACAATTAAGCACACCTAAAAAGCCAGTCTTTCAGGGAACGATGGCGCATCGTCAGAAGTCAGAGTAGTGTCTTGTAACTATTGCATAACTTAACAACTGAGACACATTAACACTTTAAAGGAAACTTATCATTTAAAACAAAAATCGTCTCATTTGTCGTATATTTTTGAACAGAGATCATTACTACTACCAGTAGCTTTGTCTGTAGGCTCTTTGATTTCTAGATCTGGTGGAATAATGAATGTAACTCGTTCTCTAAATTTAGAATCGCCAATATATCGATATGCGTAATTACAGGATCTTACTTCTTTAACTAAGTCTTATTCCTTTGAAAAAAATGCGGACGCGTAAGTCATTTGTTCTACAAATCAGTTAATAATGTTTTATTTTATTGCAATCCGCTTTTAATTGTTCTTCTTGGAAACCAATCTGCTAATATACATGTAACCTACGGTGATGAAGGTAATATGTCCTCATGTGGACTGCCAGATGACTGTTTTGTGTTGTCTTTAACGGGAGTATGCAGATCACATGCAATTTATTTAATGCATTTTCAATATCATTTTACATATCAGTAATACTGTTTTTCTCCACAATTCTTAAATTTATAAGTTGAAGCTGCATGGAAACTTTAAAACAGGCTTAAGAGTTTAACTTATCTTCTTCCAGTTTTCTATTGAAACAGGTACATTTGTATGGTTTCATTTGCATCTCTTACGGGGCGCCGAATGGGACTTGATCTTTTTGTAATCAAAATCAATTTTGTGTCACAAAAGTCTATTCTGTACCACAAAATTCAATTTTGTGAGACAAAAGTCAATTCTGTGGCGATCACAAAATTCAATTTTGTGAGAAAAAAGTCAATTCTGTGTCGATCACAAAATTCAATTTTGTGACACAAAATTCAATTTTGTGAGACAAAATTCGATTCTGTGTCACAAAAGTCAATTCTGTGTCACAAAATTCAATTCTGTGAGACAAAATTCAATTTGTGTCACAAAGTCAATTTTGTATGCAAAGTAGTTTACGGATATGCAAATGAATTCAAAATATGAAGCATCATGTACACGTATATTACAAACTTAAAGCATTCACTATAATACAGTGGATAAGGTACGAATGTGTACGGGTTATAATAAAGCACATGAAGAAATATCGGATATCGTAATTGTATAACCCACTGTGTCACTTTATCTTGAATCTAAAGATAGATCACTTGAACATTTGTAAACAAAAGGGAAACGAAATTTAGACACATACTATGTCGGTTTTTCATCTCGCCCGACTTGTTCCACCGAATTCCTTGTGTCAAGCATCAATAGTATCGGGATGAAATAAGGATTCTATCTGTATCAAGCAAAAAATCGTGAGGGATAGTGGAACCAAATAATATTTCGTCGACTTGGAAAGTTTAACAAAGTTCACCGCACAACATATTTCTAATATGACTTTCTTGGCTAATCTGACGATTCATTTCTTTTTCCATCAAAATCTGGGACAAATACATTAATACAAACTATCTTGTCAAATTTTAACAAATTCTGTTTCGATTAACAAGTCCGGCAAAAGCATTTTATAGTTGAAGAAATGATCACATGATTCACCAGGGGAAAATCCAAATAAATCGAAAGTAGAAAAATCGCGTATTTTAAAACCTGTTATATCAAACAAATATCATAGAAAACGTATAATAGCAATTTTAGTAATTTCAAAACAGTTTTTCTGTATAATGCAACTTAAGATTTTTTTTAATTTCACTTAAAACGGCCTTTATTTAACCGTCCTGCGTTGCTTGAAGTTATCGGAAACTGTAACCTGCGTCTGCGAGACCCGCGGTTACTCTAACTAATGAGAAACCTTCTGACAAAACTCGTGATGAGAGAATTCATTTTCATATCCAAATGATTCTGTAAACTAATTTGCATACAAAATAGACTTTTGTGACACAAAATTGTCTTTTGTGACTCAAAATAGACTTTTGTCTCATAAAATTGATTTTTGTGACACAAAATTGAAAATTTGTAGTATGTTATAAATTTTGTTAATCAGAATTCATTTTTGTTGAACAAAATTCACTTTTGTCTGTACAAAATTGAATTTTGAGTACAAAACCACAAGAGTCCCAATCGGCGCCCCGTAGGCAATACCGATAAAACCAAGATGACCGTCTGTGTACTCAAATCTATCTAGTTACTCGTGGAAATGTCAAACAAAGTTCGCTTTTACCCAACTATATTTCTACCAGGCCACTAGGCTAAGCATAACACCTCGAATGTTAATTAAATTGTGCTGGTAGAGTACAGAGCCAGAAGTGTCTCATATGATTAATACATATTGCTCGATTCACATGATTATCATAAATATTCGGATTCAGATTTAATATTTTATCAATGTCTCACCACTTGTACAACATAATACATGTCAATGTTTTAATAAAACATAGTGTTATCTATACTTTAAGACATCCTGACGACGGACATACAAAATGACCTTTGCATAGACAGAACGCTAGTAATGGCTTGAAATAACCTGCTGATAGACATACAAAATGATGGCTATTTTGCATATAGACAGAACGCAAGTGATGGATAACTCGCATATATGTATAAATAAAAACAAAGACAAATTTTCAATTTGCCGACAGCCCGTCGTACGTGATAGAAAAAACATAGAAAGTGCACTGTCTACAGTCCCAAAACCTTGGAAATCTTGAGGCGATTCTCGGTAGAATCTACTATGTAACCGTCCTTTCTAGAGTCAAATTTCCATCTGCCATGTTTCTTCAAACATCGATCACTAACATCCGCATTAGCCCCTGCCGTAGCGCCACCTGACCTAAAGGAATGAAGACCCACATTACAAAGGGCAAACCAATTTAAATTTACTCTTCTCAAAATCGACTCTCTAGCCGCCGTATAACTTAGTTTCTTATTTTTACTAATAAGTTTGCATGTTTTGCCTGATCTATAGACTGGTCTAAACAAATAATAATTATTATCGGATTGACAATCAAAACCTGCCAAATTTATATATCGTAAAAACATATTGTACGGACAAGCAACTGTAGTACCTTTAGAAATTAAAACTTCTGAACTCTTTGCCTATACTTTTTTGAATGTGTAAAACTAGATGCGACTCATGTATATCAACATCAGAAAAATATAACGAACTAACTTCGTCATACCTGAGAAATCCGGCAAAACTTAAAAGCATCATACAAAGGTCCCTAACAACAAGTAAATCTGCAGAATGTTTGAAAGTTTCACAAATGTTTACAAGCGTCTGGGTAGACACGGGTTCCTTTTTATCTGTCTTTTTAGGTGCAACCCTTTTTGAAGATTCGAGTATGGATGTAACAAAAGTGTTAGTAGTAGGATCTCTAAGTCCGTTTATCTCACGCGCCCATTTTATACCATAAATTGCATTGGATACAGGATGAAAAGTCGAGCCATTGTTCAATAAATGTGTCAGATAAAGTGCTACGTGAATGGACTGAGCGAGTAATGCAACAAGACCTTGTGAAATAATAAAACGTTCCCATCTTTTAAAAGCTTTAAATAACAGTTCACTGTGTTGTCACTTTTACAGCTGACCAAAAGTTCGCACATTTTTTGATACAGTTTATACATGTAGCTGTCAATCCTGACTCCACTGTCTTGACATGCTTCCTCCACTGTACGAGTTAAATTTATGCCTTGTTCTTTTGATCAGCCAAAGCTTTTGGGCAGTTTCTCACCCAGTGTCCATAAACATTACAATAAAAACATCTACCAGGACGAACATCAGGATTTGGCCCATCGCTGATAACTGGAATAGAATTTCCTGCCTGAGGTTGTGCTGTTCTAGAATACGGAGTACTCCTACGTGCATCTGATCGTTTTTTAATTTTTTCTTTCTTAATCTTGTTGTCGGCGCGTGTTTGCGCTTTATGTATTCTTTTCTCGTCTTCCGAGTCCTCTGCCAATGGGTTAGAAATATATTCATCTACCACACGCCAACCAGATTCTGACGAATCAGCTAATTTAATCAGTTTTTGCCTATTTTTAATCAAATCCATACCTTCTGATATCTTTCTTTTGGCATTAGTAACATTTTCCGTCGTCATATCCTTTTCTGTAATCTCTGCGTGCGCTTCCCTCATTTTAACGAAAACTTTCTGGTTGTGCTTATACTGCTCTTCATTACCGCGTGTTTTAAACTTGTATGATTCGGCCATATTTTCGTCAATTTTTGCAATCTGTGTATCAGACAGTGCCTTTTGGTTCTCGTGAATGCGGCGCTGAAATCCATCCAAACGTGTATCTAAAAGATTAGACATACTGTTGAGCGTTTGGTGCTGTGAGGAATCAATGGCATGTTGTACTTTTGGTCGAATTGCTCTCTGAATATTGGCGTCCATCTTGCTAACTTGAACGACGGCTAGAAAGTGAGGAACGAATAGAATACATCTAACAATCACGGATAAAAATCAGTCCCCTGATTGGACATAAAAACCCACGTGACTACCAAATATCATGCATATGCATACCGACAATACAATATTTTCCGCTATACTGCGAAACACGGGAAAATACTAGTATATACAATAATTAAATATTATCATATACTAAAAGTACATGTGCCATTCTATAAAGAATTATGAACGACCATAAAATATAAATTAGTTGAATAAGACATATATAAACGCACTTGTGAAATTTTAAAGTGATTAAGCCTAGAAGGTAAAATGTTATCATCAATACAGACAACTATTTCTTCTAAAAAAATAAAGCATGTTTTGGCAACTATATCAAAGCATTCAACACTTTGAAACAAAAAAACAAATTTATCATCATCAGATCAAATATCAAACTCTCGATTTACACCTTTGACATCATATAATAATTTTTCTCGCAAATCTACATATAGAGGGCAAGCAAATAACACATACTTCTCATCCTCAATCTGATCATTACATATAAAACATACTCGTTCATTGACCTCTTTATTTTCGTAACGACCTGCTTCAATACGTAAGGGGGCTACGCCACATCTAAATTTTGCAAATGCACCTCTATATCTTTCAGTAATAGTTTTACTTAAATATAATTCTGTTTCAAAAGTAGTTTTAAAAAGTTTATAATTTCTTATTTTTTTACCAACATCATAAGGATAAAATTCTCCGTTGCCATTCAATTTTATACTAATGAAACAGCAAATAAATTCTTATAAAATATATTATGTAAATCAGTATATAGATCTAAGTCACATTCTCTAAAACACCAATTTTTCTTATTACTGATAGCATTTCTATGGCACCATATGAAAACTCTATTATTAATTCTATCCATGGGCATAACATTAACTTAAGCCCAGTGTCTAAAAACACAGCTCCATTGTTTAACACTCGGAAGTCTCCAGCCCATACCCCTATTAATGGCATCATTAGGAGTATATTTACCTAGACCCATTAAATAACTATCGGCTCTGTGCTGGACAGCATTTGTACATGTAAAATCTCTGGTGCCCCAGATCGCTGCACCGTAGCTAACAACTGACCAGACTAAGCTATCATAAAGTTTTGTAAAAGTTTTATACTGGAAATCTCCGTGTGTTTTACTCTTCATAATTAACAAACTAAGAGCTCTACTGGTTGACCTTGCAACAGCTTTTGCCATTTCGTAATAATCAAGGTGCTCAGTCAATAATAAACCAAGATAAATATAGCTAAGAAGAACACATATTTGTTTGTCACCATATGAAACAATTCTACTTGTTCTATTCATAGAAGGAGTTCTAAAATGTAAAATTTTAGTTTTATCTAAGTTAACATTAAGTAGCTTTTTATTACACCATGTATTAAGCAGATCTGATAACAACTGAAGGTCATTTTCTGACTCTGAGTGCTGTATCATCTGTATATAAAGGAATCCAATGCCTTTACTCTTTTGTTGAACAAGTATAAGATCCCGCCATGTAGCTTAGATTGTTTTTGGATTCCAACACAAATTAGGTGTCTTCGGACTTCTCTCTTGAAAGAAAATTCGACGATGTCATAAGGAACTTGTGAACGTACCGCGTTTGTATGTATGATTACCCAAATTATCTTTGAATCTTTTTTCTTTCATTAAACATTCGTAGTAATATGCTTTCCATACAAAATCAATGTTGCTAGAGGCTTTATCTGCAGGGACAACATATTTCTCATGAAGGGGGAAGAGACATTTTTCAGCTTCTTCGTCTTTTCATTTAGGTTCCGACGTTGTACCAAAGATCTATTAATTATTACATGGCATTATCCATATCGGTCCAGGTATCAACCCGAGACCCCAATATCAGACTGAGGGTTTTCAGTCCGCTGACATATGGGTCGAGGGACGATACCAGGGCCAATATGGTAATGCCATATAATGATCTATTTAACACATATTTTAAAAAAGGGAAATAGTTTTTGTTCCATTGACAATGTTAATGTTAACTAGATTCAAGTAGATCATTTTTATATCAACCAAAGGTGATCTTCCAGTCTTTTTAGCTTTCCTTCTTGTGTTTGGGTTTTTCATGTCACTGACGAATGTATAAGTGTCATCTTTATTGATATCTCTCAAGTGCCGGACATCCTCTTCTTCAGACATGTTTTGGGTTGTAGACGACCGAAAGCGTGTCATAACTGAGGTCCAATTGCACGCCAAGGTACGATTCTAGTGTCCTATGGATTTTCTGTAGTAGAGCCATATTAGGCACTCATAAAATCCATACCATAATGGAGGGCATAATATGCATGGCATATACAGTCATGGTCATATCAAGCATGCAAAATGGTACATATTACTTTTCAAGATGTGATAACTGCTTTTACACAATCTGAGAATTCTGGCTCCTGTTTCCTGTCTTTTATTATTTCTCCACGCTTTTTCATAATCTTCAACTGTATCTATTGTGATGTTAAAATTATGGTACGAGCAACTATCGGTTTACATGCTGTAGTTCTCTGAACTTATGACCTTTTCAGAGATTTTCATTTTGATTACTTTTTAGATCACCAAAGATGACATGACAAGAGGGTTTGAAAAAAACTACAGTAAAAGCGTACACTTTCAAGTTTGGTACGGCCTGTTGTCTTTTGTCATATTTGTCAAGATTTGTGTATTCTGTATCGATCTCAAGAGTTCAACAGATTTTTATAGTTCGTTTTGTTGTTTTATCCCACCACTGTCTCAGGTATGTTCAAGCCCTCACAAACATTTTTAACCCCACCACATACTTTATGTGCCTGTCCCAAACTAGGAACCTGCAATCAAATAGTCGTCATTGTTTTTTTATGTTCTTCGTTATTCGTTTTGCGATTTTACTATAGGTCGATTTTCGTCTTATATGAATAGCTTCATTTCATTTGTTTTGTGGCAAATTACCACTTGTTTTAGGATTTTGAGACTGTAGGGTGACCCGTTTTATTGTTAGTTGCTTGGTATTTGGTGGATGACTGTCTCGTGTGCAATCATACCACGTCTCCTATTTTTATGCTATAGATATATTTGAAAAAAGTGCACAAAAAGCGTGTAAAGTGGAACTCCTGTGGTTTACAAAAAAAGCATGAAATAAAAAAAAAGAATCAAAAACAAAACGAAAATAAAATCGACACAAAGCAAACAAAACAATAACAACAACAAAACAAACACAAAACAAAAACCAAAAAAACAAAAAAAAAGCAACAAAAAAAACCAAAAAAACAGAGCAACAAAAAACCCCAAAAAAACTAAAACAACAACAACAACAACAAAACAACAACAACAAAACAGAAACAAACAACAACAACCACCCCAAAAACAATTGCAAGGCATAAGAAAAAACCGCTCGCGCGCACAAAAGACTAACGAAACAAAACGACGCACATGCGGTATTATGGGTCTCATATGATGCGTCTCTTTCCATAAAAAGTCGTACGTCATCAAATATTGGTTAAAGAATATTACTATGAGTGTTACAGATATGTGGTGAACCGGATAACAGTTGGAAATAAAAAAAAAAACATTCACTGTTCATTCGCAATCTGGCATTTTTATATTTGCATTAGTCGTGTACCAATAAAGTAAAGAAAGCTTTTTATCAAATGTCCCTGAATCGTCTTTCTAAAATGTTCGGGGAGTTAGAATTCCTGGTAATCTGTGGAAGTTTGTTTCACAGTTGAACAGATGCTGGAAAAAATATTCAGAGTAGAAATTAGTATAAAAGAAGAATACATTTTATCTAAAGTGAATTTTTAAATCTATCAAGAATGAAACGCATCTTTTGTAAGATATTAATCCTACAATAGGCATTTTTTTTATTATTTGTAATCAATGTGGTCATGCCAAGAACCATTATTTGAAAAATGATACAAAGATGTTTATTGGATTCTACTTCCTGCTGATCCTCGCCATTCATTATCAAAGTGGGTGTAATGACTTTACTGACTTAGGTGAAAGAATCAATGTTTCAGTGGGTGTAATGACTTTACTGACTTACGTGAAAGAATCAATGTTTCAGTTTTTGTATTATATACACATACAATTGTACAAGTATTAAAAACAATCAACTTATAATTATAAAGAGGAAATTTGTGTTTAGTCCACGAATATATTTTTTATTCTGCTGGATCCAAGTTATGCCAAATATTGGACTAAAATGAGGAAATGATAAGCTGCAAAGTTGACCTGGTCATCTTGCACTAGAGTCGGCCCGGGTATTACACATTCGCGTACTTTGGTTCTGTGAAAAAAAAATACTAAGAAAACCCCCATGATCTTATCTTGAGATTTTAAGATAAATTCATAGCAGTCCATATTTTTTCGTCGAAATTCAGATTTGTTTGAATAAACTGTTTTATTCAGATTCGTGACACAAGTCATAGAATTATATATATTTATTTATATATATTTAACTCCTTGCACTAGTATATGTATACATGATATTCAAGCGGCGAAAATTGATTCACTGACGAAGTAGAAACACTGCTATGTCATTTCGTCTTTGCATGTACATGTATATTATAATAGAATTGTAATGTAATATAAATATGTCTAAAATGCGATTTTTATTTCTTACTGAACAAGTTCAACGGTACGCATGTGTAGTTAACTTCATTACACATTCAAACATTATTTCTCAACCCAGACAGCATTCCTACGTTGGGCCAACGTTGGTTCAACGGAGTCATTTACGTTGGGCCAACGTAGGGTACAAAATGTTGGCTCAACGTTGTAAGTGCAAAGAGATCCAACGTTGGTCCAACGTAATGCCAACACTGACTCAACGAATCCCCAATGTTGGCACAACATAAGTGCAACGTTAACCCAACCACGTGGCCAGACGATTGTATTCCTTAAGATATTAGAACATGATTTTATTGTGTATTTCCTGGTCATGCCGCAGAGTGCTGATGCTGTGCACTCCTACAGATTAAGTGCTCTCATTTTCCCTCAGTTTATCATTTAAAATTCTTTACAGTACGAATATATCAATGACAAGCTGATTGTAGTTCACAAGATTAAAACAGGAAAATCGATTATAAAATTAGCTGATTCTATGAGCATTGGCATACTAATTATTGAAAATTTGCAATTGTTTTTGTGATATGAACACTCCATACGCAGGTGCTGAAGGGATGTTGCCACATATGAAAGGAAAGTTGACAATTTTGAATGAAAAGTCATCACGTTTGTCGTAAAGTTTGGTGAATAGTTTTTCTTTACCATCGATTTCTAAGAGTAGGTCAAGATATGAGGCTGACTTCACTATGTTATTAAGTTCTAAATATTAAATGCGAATATTTGTTGCATGAATATTAAACATGCAGTTAACAGAACCCAAGAAAAGAGCCAACAAGACTTTTTGAAAGAAGTAAAATTATATTAATAAATATATATATATTTTGGTTTTTTAAAGTTGGGCCAACGTTGGCCCAACTTAGTATCGCAGTTTAGATGCAACACAATATTTGCTTTCATACATCCTGATTTGCTTTCTAGTTTTACTTTCTTGAGACCGACATACATTTATGCATCAAGAATAATATTAAGTCTTTTTAAACATATTTGTTACCATAGTCGTTTCGACGTTGGTTCAATGTTGGTTCAGTGTTGGCTCACTGTTTGGCTCTGGGTTGGACAAATGTAGAATAATGCAAATAATGTAATCATGGTTTTGATTTAAAATCAAAATTTAACAATACCCTCACGCAGAATTCGCTTCTTAAACAAGTTTTTAAAGAGAAACATAAAATGAAAGGGTTGTTCAAATATAGTAAGGTCAACGTTGGACCAACGTTGGACCTACGTAGAACCTTTTTATGATATGAAAGTATTTAAAATTTAAAAATGTCGTGTTTAATCATTTGGTTGTCAAATAAAAACCATTTTGGTGAAAAATAAATCAAGAAGAAACATTTCCATAACTACGGACTACTACATTGGGCCAACGTTGTCTTGCCAACGCCAACTAAAAGCCAACGATCCAACCATCAGCCAACGTTGGCTCAACGGAGGCATGCTCTCTGGGAAGGAAGGCGTATTGAATCAATGCTGTATTATGTGGCAAAAAATGGCTTTCCGACTATAAAGTTTCGGCAAGGATTTATATTTAATTCCTTGGTTTCAGTATCAATCTCAGAATCCCATATTTTTTTCAATAAAAAAAAACGGTGTCGTTCAAATATCATCAGATTTGGCGGGAAATATCAGTGTTATGTCCCCCTTGTCAGCAGGCGGCGCTGTTGATCGGAAGCTGCCATTTCTCTCCAGTATAGAAAATTTCTGGCATGGAAGCCGACAAAAACTGAATAACAAGAGTAACGCATTTCGATCTTCGACATTTGTTAATCTAGAAGACAAAAGAAGTCCACAGAACCGTCCACCATGGCGAGTGTATCGTATCACATCGCTAATTTGTTGGAGAAGGTAGCAGACTACTTATGACAATTTCAAGTTATGAGCTAAGGTTTTGATTGAAGTTTTTTTTTAAATAACTATCATATTTCAGTACTGAATTTCAATGCCTTTATATACATTCTATTGCTGTTTTAATGCCATTTCCTCTGTCCCTGACTGTGCATAATTATATGAAAACTATAACATCATTATGCTGTTAGTGTTAGACTATTAGTAATACTACTACTAGAGTATATAGATCTAAAATGATTGCAGATATCTACTCGAGGTCCATTTGCCTTAGTATCTGTCCCCATGTTATTTCTTTTTATCTAAGCCTGTTTTATCATAAACATATAATTGTCCGGTGTATGGTTTAAGTAGGAATATTGTATCTGCTTATTTGAATCATATCATGAATAAGTGAAGAAACAAAAAAGAGAAATACATGCATATTTTTAAAATTTTGTTGCTTCTAAATCAATAATAAAGTTTTAACAGTAACCATACATAGAAAAATCAGCTTAATACTGTGAATTTATATGTATGTTTCAAACAATGAATAGATCCATCAGCTTGAGAACAAGACCTGAAATTATAAGGGTTAACCCCCAATTATACTGGGGTACCCCCATTCCATTGGTCAAATTGATATTCTTCCGATCGAGTTACCGATCTGACCAGATGAGGCTAATGTTAATTATAGAAATAAAATTCAGACATTCTATGTCTGTAAATTATGTCATGTGCATGTCTTTATTTAATAATTACATCAGTGAATGGAAATCAAATGTCAACTATCTGCCATTATTCTTAATGTACCCCAAGTCCGTGCATTTTTGGTGCAGAGATTAAACAAGTATGGGTATAATTGGCCACAAGCCAAAATTGTGACACCACCAGGTGTTTACTTAGGAATTGATATAATTAGATTTTTATATGAATTAAATGCTTTAAACTCTTGTTTTTTTTTTGTTTTGTTTTGTTTTTGTTTTTTCTATTTCTTACGGCCCTCAACGTACTTAAGTCTACCATTATTTAGTATCGTCAAAATGTAAACCTGGATTAATCGGAAACCAAAGTTGATATAATTTTTAAAGAAATTCGTAAGGCCTTAATTTTATCATTTCCTGTTGCTACAATACATGTATCAGGTAATAATATTATACACCTGACCTGTCACCAGATTGTTATGAATTGTAAATTACAATGTTCAAGAAAATCGAATATTTGCGAACTCCTTATTTTACTGACAATCTATTTAACGCAGTTGTATTTTCTAAGTGAAAGAACGGATTTGAAGCAGACACGTTCAACTTTAACTTATGGTCTATAAATAACCAATTTAGATATCGTGTCATTTCAACAAAATTTGAAAGTGGGAAGCATCGTTCGAAGATAATATATGATCCAGAATTATTGAACCGCGTACTTCATGAGTTTTCAAATGGCAACAGATTTAACCGTGTATTATCCGAGCACACGTTAGCCAACTATAGTGATGGGTAAAAATTTACCCTCTTAAGTTGAATATACAGTTAGTTCTTTTAGATTTAGTGCACCATAGACAATTGAACGACATATTTCTTCTGTTTCTTTTTTTTCTTCACTTAGTTAAACAATTTTGACTACGATTACTGTGTCCGTTATTATATAATAACAGTAGCATACAAATTATAAATTGAAATGTTCAAGAAAATTGAGTACTTGCGAACTACTCATTTTACTGATGGATTTCTTATTTAATAATTCTAAAAAAAAGAACAATTTTAAACCAATAACTATTAGAATGCTTTGAGTGTGTCAGTTTCTTATGCAAATTTGATAAACGCCTTTGTAATATCGTCGACCAATCAGTGTGTTTCACATTTTATCAAAAGGTGTGTCCCTGTGTTTATAGCATCGTATGAGGTAAATTGACATTTCGTTGACACTGCAACAATTATCGATTGACAAACTTGCATAATATGCCTTAATTGCATAGATAATAAGAACAGTAATAATACTTGAAAGTATTTAAAATTCGACACCATCATTCAAAAAACATGTAACTTTAAGAGACATACAGAAATGTAAAATTATGCTTTCTTAAATTTTTCATACCGTTGACGTTAAATCATAACTTCATTTTACGAGTCAGACTTTTTAATTAAAACTAATTTACATGTAATTCCCACAAATAATTGCATATCAAGTTATTAATTAAAATGCACTTCGAAAGTGGATTTCTTTTAAAGTGTTTTATTTTGAAATCTCGTGATTTTTTAGAATCTTCTGAAACTTTATTCCAAAAACATTATTACTTTCATTTTCAAAATATCCATTGTTAGTTTATAAATATACAAATAGATGAATGACACAAGGGCAATCATATTTTTATTTCAATAATTAAATGTTCAGTGTTCTTGTAAAATCATGCTCAAAACAAGTATTTTTTTTCTTTTTAATAAACGTAATAATCTTGTAAAGTATTTGTGATTTTCATATTATAGCCACCTAGAAATAAAATTAATTAATGTGTTTACAACATTAACTTTAGTATTGTCTGTGTAATTTCACTACTTAATACCTGAGCATGTCACACTCAGCCAATATACAGGAAGTGGTGGATTAACTGCTAATTGACAAGAAGGAATTGTTTAATAATATTTAGATTGAAGAATAAAAAGAAACTGAATTTAATGTTTTATGATTACAGAAGCGTATTAGGGACATCCAAAATTATATTTTTAAATCAAAATTTGGCCATTAAAAATCCCTTATAAAATAGTGTTAGAATCCCCCAGATATATGTAATCTGATAAAAAAAAAAAAAAATTCTTCTATTATGAATTTTATGACTAACTGTATATAGAATAAATTAAACTAATTGGTATCTTTATTTACACTGGTGTGCCGACTTAGTAGGCCTTTTTTCTGAAATTCTCCAATACATTGAAATACTAACACGAGACAAAATTGAGTTAGAAAATTTCGTATTTTTGTGTTATTTTTGCCTTTCACCTGTGGTTATTGAAATGGATACATATTAAATTAATCATAGTAGAGAGTATTATTCAAATTTTAATATATTTAAAATTCGTAACACCAGCCCACAGTCGTTTCGATTTTATTTTCAAATTTCATGAAGGTTGCACTCATCATATATCTCGTTTAGTTCTTTACGGTTGATGACAAAAAAAAGAGAAAAAAAAACAATTAATTATTATTACTCCTCAATCTTAGTACACACGTGCACGAAGGGCTAATCATGATTTAATCACCTACATGAATATGTCTTCTAAGGTACATGTAAGTGTCGTTATCTAATAAGCGCCGGTTAACTGTCCAGTTTCATTTCACAATACTTTAAACCACACCCTCAATATTCCTATAATTTATTACCTGTCAATCAACGTTACTGCATCTTTACTTCAAACCACACCCTTGACATTTTATTTAATTGATTACATGTCAATCAAAGGTCCGAGATAGAACACCTGCATCTTTAGCCACCGTGAGAAATTCATAGCAAAATAATGCAGTTCCTTAAAAGGGGATGCTGTTGTAAATAGATTCATCTTTCAAAGGTACTGCACATCCAATCTTAGCTGATTTTCTCTAAGAATTTTTAATATTATAAGCAAAAGGAGGGTGCACTTTTTCCACCACATGGTTGTTAAAGTATTTTTCTCAGAATTCATCTTACAAGATTAGCCCCGTGCAGTTCCGGGTGTTAAAAGAATAGGCCTGCAGCAGCGCTAAGCTTGTCGTAAAAGACGACTAAATAGTGCTCAGAAACCTAGCCGGGGGCTAGGCGCTCTGCCCACAGAGCAACTGGGATGTGTGCCCCAGGTGGTGGAATGGGGTACCCCTGGCATGTTACATGCTGGGGTTGTCAGGCTATAATACGGAAAACCTGATCGCAAACCATAGTGGTGCACCGTGTTGGGAAAGATGCCACGTTCCTCGCACGTTAAAGAACCCTGCTGTGGTATTCGATAGGAGTAGGAACCTTGGCGCTCCGCCACAGGAGGCTAAATTGCCCGACCTTACCCATCCCCCCTTTTTCCAGTGGCAATCAAAATTTGTCGACCCTATTATCCTTGTGTCCCATCCTTTTTTTTCATTTCATGTTCATTTAATCATCCATTTCATGTTCATCGTCTGAATATAGCTGAAATATTGCTGCTCGGACGTTAAACCCCAACAAACAAACAATCTTACAAGATTAGTTGTTGTTTCCAAATTCATATAAGTTATGTTGAACTAATTGATTAACTGTCAATTGAAGATTCAAATGGCACCTATCAAAGGTTACCACGATTTCCTGTATTTATTCCATTTGTTGGCAAATGCTTACGCTTCTCTGCTTTAATACCGCCCACAGGTAATTGATGACTGTCAATTATAAAGAAGCTCTATTGACCCCTGTGAGATATTGTTACCCTTAGTTCATACAATTAGATATGCTTCTTATAATACAACAGGACCGTAATAATTATTACATAAGAATGAGTTTTTAACTCTGATTCCTGTTAAATCGAAACAAGATTTAAAATTGACCACCAGAATGCATGTGCAACGTGGACAGCGACCAACCACGTGTCCTCCGTGGACCGATGGGGACGTGTCCAAGGGTGGACACAAATTGTCCACCATTGCCCACGCCCACCGTGGGAAAAGGGAATCGTCAAAATAGTCGTTAGCCATAGTGTATACATTTGTATTAAAAATATGTTCACTACATATTAAGAAGTTTAGCTTGAATATGTCAAGTGAATTTTTGCATGATATGCCCAATTTTAATGACTTCTAAAGCATTGTTTATGATCTGCCATTTTAATTTACAGTAAACGGGATGTGCCAAATTCTACGCGACAGTCCCGATCTCGTTCGTATTAGTATTCAAATGAAATAATCTTGGTAATTTATGATATGTTACCTTGGAAATTAGTTGCTTATTGTCATAATAAAAATGAACAAGAAGAAAATGATAAAAGATTTTCTTGTTTCACAGTGATGAATCTGTTGAAATATAATTTTATTTTTAAAGTATGAGTTCAGAAATGGAGTACTTATTTTGTTACTGTAAAGTACATGAAATACTTCAGTGGGAGGCAATATTCAAAAATGAAAAGTTTTTAATAAATTTAAAAAGGAATGAAAAATAGTAGTTTAAGAAAGAAAAAGAAAGGCAGAAGATAGTCAAATCCAAGAGAAAACAGATGATAGTACAGACAAAAAAAAAACACAAAAAATTTGGCTGGTTGAATTTCTAATTGGCTTGCAAGATCAGCATTCCACTAGCCAGAATGGCAAGTTGGGAAAAAAATGGTTTCGCACACTGCATATCTATTAATTTCCATTGAATTTTTCAAAGTTAAATATTTTTAAGATGAGGGAAAATATGTTTGATATTTTAATTTGTCAAATCCTCAGATAATGTTAATTTTTTGTTAATCTTGCTTTGCATAGTTTTTTTGTATGACACATGATGTATTTTTTTCATGTGACTGTTGTTTTGGAAGCTTTGCAAATGGCAGAAGATAAATCAATATTGATTGATTGGTTTCATGTGTATTTTCTACATTTCTAAAGGGGATTAAATAATATGGCATACAGAAGTTTTGGAAAAGTTGGAAATATTCTATGTTGAGCTTGAAATTTGAAAGTTACCTGGCAATCTGATCTTAGTTGTTTTCATGAAACAGGCCGAGTTCTGTGTTGGCAACCTCTGACCTCTGATCCAAGTATGTGCAATCAGTTGTGTACAAAAAGAGATATTAATAGTACATGGGAACTAGTTATACATCGGAAAGAGGGTACAGCAATATAATGATAATACCCCTCATACTTGTGGGTTTTCTATCCATTACAAAAATCTTAAAGTTCTTTAGATATGAAATATGTTTGATAAAAGTGAGTTTATTTGCAGAATTTTAAACTTTCATATTTTTATTTTCATTATTTCAAAAGTTACAATCCCAAGTAAATTACTATATTTCAAGGCCCATGATAATTTAGTTATTAAAATCAAGAACATACATCTTCAGAAAATATACTTCAAACACAATAAAAACTCCCATTCATAAATAAATAATTTTGATTTCCAAACTTTTGAATTTTACAATGCATAAAAAACCCACCACATGACGAGGGTAGTACTCCAAATGGCGGGTTAATCCTTATTTCAGGTGTTTTTCCAATCTGTTAAAGTGAGCACCACAAAGCGGTGTGAGCTTTGCAGTTATCACATACATTGTACATGTATATCTTAACCGTTGCGATACTTTTAATAAGATAGCTGTGATTGGGATTACCACCCAATCACTGAGATATGAAAGGTGTTCATTAACTGATTGAAATTTATGATGGTCAGTTGCATCTAGAACATTCGGTTGGCATTTCTTTACGTCATACACTACAGTCAACCAAAATTTGAATTTCTCCACTCTTCACACTGGAGTCACTCATGTCCTTACCTGTGACTCCACCAAAGTAAAAACTGTGATAAAATTGCCCCATTTCAATAGTTTTCAATATTTTTTTCTGTCCTTTACTGAAATGTTATTAAACTGCTAGAACCTTTGAATATACACTACACTGAGGGCTCAACGTCTTTTGTTTCTCTAACACTCAAGTCGGAGTTTTAAAACCATGATAGGCCAAATAAAAAAATAAGAGTGTTTCTGGTTTCCCGACCGATCTTAGCATTTTTTTCGTCAAAAATCGGAAATTCAGGAGTTACTCGGATCTCGTTCTGGCATTTTCATACATGGATCGCGCTGGGCTTTGCCAATATTTACCCAAATAATCAAGTCATTATATTACGTTCCCTACGATTCCTCCATTGGCATTGAAACAGATATGGAGAAGGGTTATGCCAATGTTGCAATTTGTGATTTTTAATAAGATCTGGTGACAAAAATAACCTGTTGGAGATTTTCTCTGTGCCTAGGTTTTGTATACAGTATTAAAAATAAAACCGACAGAAAGTTTGACAGCAACGGATATTCTCTCTAATTAAACAATTGTGTTGACACCTGGTCAGAGTTGAATGACCATTCTTATAACAGAATAAATTAAATCCAGTTAACAATCATTATTCCATCAGGAAGTGTCTAAAACACTTCGAAATGCAAGAATTGATAAAAGAAAATGGATGACATTTGTTTACACATTTTTGGTGGGAAAATCGGTAAACAAATAGAATAGGGATTCCCAAAAATGTAATTAAAGAAATACTAACAGCATTAAGTAATAACGATTCTAAAATGTAGTAGGAGTAAGGGATAATTTGAAAGGAACATAATTAATGGTCCATAGTAGTTTGCTAGAAATTTTGTCACTTGAAAAAAGAATCCAGTTTGTTGAAAATTTATAGATAAAAAATCAAATCATAATTTTAGATAAATTTAATTAGACCACATAGGATAAGGGTCAACATGTCTATATGTGTATAAAGACAGGAGAAGTCAATTACAGATAATTTTTGAAATGGTGACTCCACTGTGGGGGGTGAAGACACAGACTCCACTCAAAATATCTCCACTGTAGAGAGTGGAGAAATTAAAATGTGTTGACAGTTGTGTATGTTATGGGTAAAATATTCCTGCCTTTTAATGGAAAACTCCAACAAACAAACCAATTGTTCAGGAGTATGTACAAATTGTGAAACTTATGAAAATAGATATTGCTGGAGCTGCTCAGGGTAAAATGAAATTTCAAGTATGGTGAATACCATGGTGCTTGCTTTTATAGGCAATGCTTACTCCATATTAACTTTATAAGTTAGACTTTCATTCATATACATTTGCATGACATTTAAAAATTGTAGGTCTGTTTAAAAATAAATTCTTAAGAAAGACCAAGGAGACCATTCACCTACATTGTACATGTACATGTACCTGTCCTCAAGGTAAGTTTTTATTTCCAAATTCTGTGTCAATTCTTTCATGAGCATTAAAATTCCTATAACACGACTGGGAATCTTGCTAGTTTCAACAAAATATTGAGCAAAGAAAAATTTATTGGTTGCTTTGGGTCACAACTTGAGGGATTCCCTGAAGCGGAGTAGGTATCTGTTGTTTTGTCTTCGTACAATAAAGTAAAGCACAATATACATGTGAAAAAAGAGATGGTCAGTCCATGTAGAAGTGATTCATTGAATTCAATGAGCCCTGAGTCTCATTAAAAACCTCGCCATGCAGTCTGAGTTACATTTTTTTATTAAATAGGTTTGGAGGAATCAAACACAAAAACAAATTTTAAGATATTATAGACTGTAGTGCATGCACAATTTGTTCAACTGAAAAAGGCCCTTTAATGCTTTAGTGATTGTCTCATTGGTACATTACTACAGTAACACCCATGCAGTTTGCAAAATACATGTATGTTCCGAAAATGTCGATTCACATGTTGTCCCACATAAACACCCCCATGGGTATTTCAAAACTAGGCGGGTTTGTGAATTTCTCAAATTAAGTTTTAGTTCAGATAAAATGGTTTTAATTCAGTGTGTCTTTAATTTTTTAAATTGTATAACAATTTTTAAACAAATCAATGTGCCCTGAAAAATCAAACATCGCGACAAAAAGTGCCCTTCAAAAAAAAAATTACCATGCCCTTTTCTAATCCTAGATTTAACACTATTTAAGCAACTCATCTAAAGGCTAGTCAATAGGTATTGTAAATCATTGTACATATATTGAAAGAAGCATCATTCTGCTCATACACATTCGAAAAGTGTTTCATACAACTTTAATACATGTATAACACAAACTGTTGATTGATTGATTGATTGTTTGGTTTAGAACACAAACAGTCTGAGTGTCACTATATTTACAGACCTCAATGGTGAACCAAATTAGAGTGAACATGTTACAAGGTCAAATGGACCCAATAGCAATGTTTGCTGAGGAATTTATTGTGTTCAATCTGATGTTATGCCTTGGAGGTGACTAAGCAAAATGAAAACTAGCCTTCCAAGTAGGTTTAATTATTTGGACTACATTATAACAGTATTAATTAGCATTACTGTCATTAGTCCAAATACATGTAATTATTACATTTATTGAGGAATTTTTAATCTGATATTTATGTCACAAACTAAACAGTGAAAATTAGCCTCCAAAGATACATGTAGCAATATTATTTGGACAACTTTTGGCATCAACTAAGTGTTTAAAAATAAATTATCATTCCATGTGAGCCCCATGAAACTACAAACCTACTGATATCTTAAGAGTTTCTTACTTTCTGCACTGAATGACAAGCATAGAAATGAATTAGCCTGGAGATCAGACTACGTGTAGGTAGTATGATCTTCAATCTAGCTATTATAAGTGAAATGTCATGCTCCTGTGCTTTCTTGCCATGTAGGTACATGTACATGTATGCATTGGTTTCCTGTCTCAGGTGGTTAGTAGAGCGTCAGCTAGCAGGGTTCCCCTGTTCAATTCTGGGCAGGTACCCTCTCGTAAATTTTGTATAGTTGTTACATTTATCACCGAACTGAAGAACTCATGGTGATACTAAGTGTGACTTACCCAGTACTTTGAATTGAGGGCTTAAGGCGAAAGGTCAAGAATTGGAGAACTTTGGAATCCCTGATATGAAATATTTCCTATTTTATTTTCAGATGACATCAAATGATAAAGATTTCAGGTTTATGGCAACAAATGATTTGATGACAGAACTTCAGAAAGATTCTATTAAGCTGGATGATGACAGTGAGAGAAAGGTACAAATATTATGTGTTTTGTTCTAAAACAAGTTACAGAGATGTAATTGTACACCTTATGGCATGTGTTCTTCTGTCCATCCATAGGTTTTTCAGTTTTCCCTGCAACTACTAATCACTGCACTATAAATGTTGACAGTCCCTTGATATACATGTAGGTATGTTATACATGTATTCAGTTGAAGAGACATTGTCTGTTTGGTGACTTTTTTTACGTCATGGTTACTGGGTTGGGGAAGGTGTATCCTTTACTGAGCTTGCTCACACAGTTTTTCCGTGGGTTCCCTTGTTTATGACTACAGACGAAGCCAGAGGTGTCATCCCAGTTGTCCCACATTTTATAATTACAAGTAAAAATGTGTGGGACAAGTGGGAATTGTGTACATGTTAATTAGTTACAATAGGTAATTATGTATAGTGTTTTTCTGAATATTATCTAGTTGTATTATGTAGTATCTATAGATAAATTGAAGTATATTTATTGCTGTAAAATATGTAACTTATTATAAAATAAAATAGATCTTTTCCAATCCTTTGTACTGACGCCTGGTTACAGAGGGAGATATTCCATGTGGATAGTTTGAATGCATTTTGAACTGTGCTTTTTGATGATGCTTTTTCCATATTAATATTTTTCTCCTTGGGTGATAATTGAAACAACAATAATTTTTTCTAATATTTATTAATTGCTTTATGATATATTTCAATATTTATGAAAATAACAAGATTCACAAAAATTAACAGAGAATGATAATAATGCACTATTACAGTATAAAACAAACAGTAAAATGTTCATACACTTCTACCCAAGGTGAATAAGCTGAGATGCTGCATCAGCATAATTGATAACTGTAAATTTCCCCGTTGCGTAGTCTTTGTTTGAGTAGTTGCAGTCTGTTGTCAATATTTCTGTATTTGCGGCGCTTTCTTGTTGGTAGTCCCCCTGCTCTAATTTGGATGATATTTACTTCATTGGCTGACTGGATCTGCTTGAGATGAGTAATGAATGTGTAGATGTTCGGATGTGCCTGCTGTATTTGTTTCTTAATCTTGGAATGCCATCCCTCTAAGTGGTTAGTTGTTCTGGATTCATCATGGTCAAAGTGGTTCCAGATTTGCTGATCAGACTCTACCCACTGCGTTGTTACATAGTCTGTAAATGGTATTGAGTTTATGTTAATATCGGCATTTTCCAAGTCAGTCAAAGCATTAAACCACACATCTTCTACACTCTGCAGAAGAACTAAGGGTAGCACTGCTTCTCTGCATACCAGTGTCTTGATGACTTCATTTTCTTTGTACTGTGTTTGTAGTCCTGATTGCTGTGTCTTCCTCCAAATACACTGCGTGAAATGAAAAAAACACCCTCGAATTGCAATGTTAGGAAAGACAGTCTTTGCTGCATTGATTGTCGCAGTCTCGAAGTCTAGAACAAAAGTTGAAGGCTGAAGTTGAAGTTGCTGGTTTTTGCAGTTGTTATATACAATACTAAAAAACCTTCTGTAAACGTCTTCACTCTTGCCAGGGAGTAGACCATAAACAAGAGGATACATGTCACTTTGCCATGAATTGTGTAGAGTTGAGTAAATACAGAAGGGCAGGTGAAGAATGTACCATCTCCAAAGATGGTGTCGTTATTGGCTAGTAGTTGAAGATTCTGTTGCGTTGCAAAGACCAATATGCGTTGTCCATTGTTGTCATCTGCAAGAAGGAACTGTTCACCAGCTGATGTTTGGGTCCATTGACCTTGTAAATCAATGTCGTTGGTTGATGTTGGCAACTTTGGTAGTAGACGGGAACATTGTCTATAAAGTATGCTTCTAGAAGACTGGAATGTTGGTAGTTTTTCAACCATATTTTGTACTTCTTCATTCCATTCAGGTGTTCTCAATTTTGCTACCTCTTCATCATAGAGTTTTGGTACAGCTGTTGCTTCTTCTCTACATCTTTTTTTGATTGTGTTTAACACCTTTGCTGCCTCTAACTTATATGGCTCTGCTCTGTGGTTGTGTTGAATGTTGTAACCTACTGGTATGTTGTTTAAGGTTCTTATAGTAGCTGGGCATGTTCTGACAGCACAATGCCTGTAAACCCTTTCTTTACGACGATTCTTTACCTGGAAACGGTAATTGTTGTGAACAAGACTTTGTCCACCTCTACTGTTCTCTATGAATTCTATGTTTAGCTGTGCATTAGCTGTGCATTAACTATTTTGACTTTGATTCAAGTTGACATTTTTACTTTCTATATATACCTCTTTTGAGATGTGTTCACATTAATTTCAACAAACTGAAGTGGCATGTTGCTCATAAGCAAGCCCACTTAGAAAGAAATTGATTAGCCAATTAATGTGGTCAGTTATTAAAAGTTATTATATGACTGCTGGTTTAATTAGTTAAAATAATTAACTTCACTTATTATTTTTATTATTATTTTTTTTTAATTCCAATCAAAAATATGTATCTACATGTATATGACTAAATGGTGATAGTGGAGTACTAGAAAAAGACTATAACTTTGTCAAAACACTAATTAATTATTTGTTGTTATAAGAATGTTGGACAACTGGGAATATAGTTTTTTTCAAATGTGGGACAAATGGGAATAAACCAAGCTAGATATTACCATAAAAATTCTTTATTTTCGTCTGATTTTGTCAGTATATTTATTTTATCTCATCCTAAAAATTGTTGGTCTGTAGACACTGATAATCCATTTAAATTTTCTTCAACTTTAACCCTTTCAAGGAAGATGATGAATGAAGGCATCGTCGTAGTCAGGCCAAACAATGCTTTCAGGCATTGTCAAGAACATGATTTGCGTAGAAATCAAATTTTTCACATTGTTTTTTTTTTCTCCATGAATCTACATTGAAATTTCCTAGGAATCTTGCATAATTTCCAAGTTGAAAAATACCTATTCAAGCTATCTTTAATGCCGATTATAATTACTAGATCAAAACAAACTGTCTGTCACAATACAGTCCTCACAGCGTAGTATAAACAAAAAATCAGTAATTAAAGTGTTAGAAGACAGAATTTTGCTTTCTCATGTTCAGATTGTTCCATTCTCTTTTTACTGTGTATTCACTTTCAAATTTGGCAACTTTTTTCTTGGGTTTGTAAAATTATACATCTTTTGTATATGCATTGTTCTCGTGGCTAGATTAGTTATAAGTTTTCCATGTTGATATCTGATGTTTGAATTTTAAAGCTAAATTTTGCTTCTGAAAGCAGAAATTTTCAGAATTCAAGAGCACTTAATACTTTAAACTGACTTGATTTTTTTAAAATTGAACAGGTTGTCAGAATGTTGTTAAAGTTACTGGAGGACAAGAATGGAGAAGTCCAGAACTTGGCTGTTAAATGGTTTGTAATATTGAAAATGATTATCAGGCCATATAAAAATATTGTTTATTTACCCTTTCCAGCTGATATTACACCTCACACAAATTGGGTGGTATATTGGAATCACCTTGTCTGTCATTCTGTGTGTCCTGTCAAAATGTTGTCACAATTATCTTAGATCTCTATGAATTGATTAATTTCAAATATGGTGTGTTGCTTTATATGGATGTGAGATATGTTTTAAGCTATTTTGAATTCCTTATGTCAACTTCTGTACTATTTGGAGTTTGCCTATCACAACACCATGCAACTTCAGGATTTTTTATTTTCTAATCATTTCAGAATCTGTTTTTTTAATATTTATGAATTGATAACAGATATTTTTTAGACAGGAATAAAAAAACAAATTCGTTTGTATACAGAGTGTATTTTATATTTCAGCCTTGGTCCATTAGTGAACAAAGTTAAAGAGTTCCAGGTTGAGACCATTGTAGATACTCTGTGTAGTAACATGATTTCTGATAAAGAACAACTGAGGGATATATCTAGTATTGGTGAGTTTATAATCTGTGATTAATGGTGACCAACTTTAAAGGGGAATACTTGCTACATGTAAATGCAAGTTAAACTTAAATTTTGCTTGTAGAAATTATTTCCTTTTGCAAAAACTAATTTAAATTGATTTTTGCATGTGGCATTCTGTATGTATTATAAGCACAGATCAGAAATAAGCCAAGAAACTTAGATTTAGTAAATGTAAATTTTCAGCAATTGCTAAATTAAGCTGGTATAGAAATTTCTTAAATGATGGAAATTCATCCTCCTTCATACCAAAGGCCATTATGGTTGAGTTTAGAAGAAAAATGACATACAGCTTGTAGTTATTAAGTTTGGCCTAATTCATGTATAAAGAATAAGCAATGGCTATATTACTTCCGGTAGTTACATGTATATTTATGCCCCCACTTAGAGTGGGTTCTTTCGTCCATCCATACTTTATTCCTATCATCCTTTCTTCCTTCTGTTACCCAGAGGGTTTTAATGAAACTTTCACAGAATCATTATTACATATTCCCATCCTGCACCTATTTTAGATTTTGAATCAAATAAATTTTGAGGTGAAAAGGTGCATTGTTTCAAAAAGGGGAGTGGGGGTAACAAATTAATGAACATTGCCCATTTTTTCTAGTTAGCTCACCTGGTCAAAGGTCATTTGAGCTATTGCCATCACTTGGCGTCTGTCGTTGTCGTCGTTAACAATTTTTCAGAACTCTTCTCCTCTGACACCACATGAACAACTTGAACTTAACTTGGTATGAATGTTCCTTGGGGTATCCTGCATAGAATGGTGTGGGGATTTTTGATCCCTTGAAAAATATGGCCGCCGTTACTAAAAATAGAACATAGGGGTCAGACAATAGTTTTTCACATATATCTCCAAAACCGTTTGGTTCAGCCAAATTCTGACTGGGACAAAAGTTTTCAGCATGATGAGATCTATCTGTGGCCAAATTTTCATTTTAATCTGTTAAGCCATGTTGGAGTTATTGCCCTTTTTCACTGATTTGTTGCTATTTCTCTCAAAAATCTTCTCCTCTGACACCATGGCCTCTTGACCAATTGGAACCAAACTTGGTATGAATGTTCCATGGGGTATTCTGCATAGAACTGATGTGTGACGATTTTTGATCCGTTGAAAAACATGACTGCCATTACTAAAAATAAAACATAGGGGTCAGACTAATTTTTCCCATATATCTCCAAAAACATTATGTTTATGTCAAATTCTGAAATGACGGAAAAAAGTGTTCAGCATGATGAGATCTATCTGGTCAAATTTTCATTGTAATCTGTTAAACCATGTTGGAGTTATTGACTTTTTTCAAAGTTTTTTTTGCTATTTTGAATGTTGTTTCTTTAAAAAATCTTCTCCTCTGACACCACTTGACCAATCGGAACCAAACTTGGTATGAGTGTTCTTTGGGGTATCGTGCATAGAACAGTTGTGGTGATTTTTGATCCGATGAAATACATGGCCACAGTTACTAAAAATAGAACATAGAGGTCAGACAGTAATTTTTCGCATATATCTCCGAAACTGTTAGGTTTAGCATAATTATTTTAATTGTTGAAATGACCCTTATTATATTCTTCAAAAGTCTTCAGGGATCAAAGTTGTCAGGCGACTCCTTGTAAGAGTTATTGCCCTTGAAAGATGAAAAATGCCCCCCTTTTTTTTTTTTTTTTTTTTTTTTATAAAGTTTTCAGCCAATATCTTGATAACCATATAAGATAGAAAGAAACTTTCAATTGTTGAAATGATCCTTAAGATAGTCCTACTGAAGTCTTTTGAATCAAAATTGTTGGACAACTCCTTAATAAATTTATTGCTCTTGATAGACAAACTTTAACTAGGTGAGCGATTCAGGCTCCTAGGAGCCTCTAGTTTTGGTTATTATGCTTGATGCTCTGTGCCATAGAACAAAGAATAAAGTGTTGTATGTTGCCTGTTTTGTTTTTCATTTCATTGTTTTCTGGGTTGGACCAGCTAGAATAGTCAGGTAGAATACATTGCAATCAGAATAATGTGGGAACACTTTATTTTACATTTTGGACACAATTATGAGTGAATGCAATTCTAAAATAACCTTATGATTCAATTAAGTACTGTATTCTTCAGTGATAGTAAAATTAAATAGAGAGGGTTTTAGATCAGTAATTTTTACAGAAACAATTTCCATTTTGACAGAAGGGACAATCTTAGAAGTACAAATGTAAGAGGAAATGCTGTGCCCTTTCATTCAAGCCTAGTTTATATATCTATTTTGTTATTTATAATATAAACATGGTTCGAGAGAGGAAACTGAAATCCATGTAAATAACAGATTTCACGTCAAATCTTAACTCCAAGCCCAAAACAGTCATATCTTCAAGCAGGGATTGGCTAAGGCAGTAGTCTTTATTATGAGTTATCGTTCTTTGTATTTCAGGTCTAAAGACAGTGATTAGTGAGTTACCGCCCTCTTCTACTGCTCTGGCATCAAGTATTTGTAAAAAGATAACAGGAAGGTTGACAAGTGCTATCTCTAAGGTAAGATCTCCAAAGTAGAGAACAAGAGGGGAAAAACTACTGTGAAAGAATTATTGTTTGTGGGGTACCAATTTTCGTGGGCAGGCCAAACCATGAAATTTGGTTACCATTGTAAAAAAAGGTTTCCATTGATGTGTATACTGAAAACCTCAAAACTATGGATTCTAGAATGAACAAACTTGTGTTTCTTCCCTAATTCACAAAAATTGGTATCCATGAATTAAAGTACTCTTCTCTGTATTGTATTATTAGGTTACTAATATCAGAAATACAAATCTTCAATAGAAATATGCAGGTCTTTATGAAGAAATCAAATTATCTAAATGGACTGTTTACAGTGATTTTCCAACCCTTATTTTAGGTCCGAATTTTGGCCCCATTCCTAATGAGAAAAAGGCTTTAAACATCTCAATTGTTGGTTGTAAAATTCCCAATTGTCAATAGAAGTCCGGTCGCCTCGAGATCGCGATCGTGTTGTTTTTTTTCTTCCGTATCATACTTTGTTTATTTACATTTGGATCGTCTTTTGGGGTGTTTTGTTAGTTTTCCTTACACTATCAATGCCATTATGATTGCATTGCAATCTATTTGATTTTATGCCATCGTTGTAAAACGTAGGTAAGACGAAAAATGACCCATACAATACGTCAATAGTATATTTCTGACTGGGTAATTCAGTTGCTGGCACGGCAATGTCCCATAATTCCAAGTTTTATTAAAAAAACTGGGCTCAGCTGATAGTGCTAAATGTTGGAAATTAGATTCATTTGGCTTAAAAAAATCAACATGAAAGAAATCTTAAATTTTAATATACTATCAATGATTCAAATCACAAATGTTTTATTAGTGTTTGAAACTAATGATAAAGGAAAACAATATGCATTATTAAGATGAATTTTTGATGAGAGATGTACATGTACAAACTTTTCTTCAGTCTCTGTTGTATCCATATTATCTTCCAAACGAGATTTGCACTCTTTAATACTGAGGGAACTGTAGTGTTTCTCATTTATATATCATTTCCCAAATTAGCAAATTTACACTCTTTTTTCCCAATTGCATGGGCCCAGGGCCCCTTCCCTAGTACGGAAATCGATGGTTGACCAGGTTGTTTTAACAGCAGAGCCCAGTTTCATGAGAAAAATCACAAATTGAGAATTATCTTAAATCCTTTATCAACTGAAAATTTGACTAATCAGAACACTTCAATTCAAAGTTTTGAGGTATGCTCAGTTTAACTTTTTTAAAGATTAAGCAAAGAGATGCTTGATTTCTAAACGTCAGCATTCCAAGTTTAAGTCTGATCCTTTTTCTGGTCTTACAAATAAGAGTCACAACTTTTTGGTTCTGATTTTGGAAAAATATATACATTTGTATGCTAGCTTAGGTTCATGAAATGGTAAAGATGCTAGTCTGACCATTAACTGTAAAAAAAGTGTTCCACACTCATTTGCTACTCTCGGATGTCCCACACTTATTTGCTACTCTTGGATGTTCCACACTCATGTGCTACTCTCGGATGTCCCACACTTATTTGCTGCTCTCGGATGTCCCACACTTATTTGCTACTCTCGGATGTCCCACACTTATTTGCTACTCTCAGATGTCCCACACTTATTTGCTATTCTTAGATGTCCCACTGGCACATTAATTTTCTATTTACATACACCAAATATGTATTATTTTTATTCATCATCGATCCTTTGTTCAAAGTTATAGTGATTATTTGTTGTCTTAACAACCTGTTTTAAAAATTCCTGTTTTGTTTATTATTTTTTTGGTGTATGTGTCAATTTGCAGTCACCTTTGACCCTGTAATTTACTTGTGCATGTGACTTCTTTATTGTTTTATTTAATTACGAATCAATAAAATGTACAATAACACCATCTGCATTAGCAAGTGTAACATTTTTTTCTGACTAATTTCGGTGCCATGGGCACAGTCATCAGGGTACAGAGATAAATTATTTTTGTGCATAGGCCACATCAAGTTAATTTGTAGATTCTCATCCACCAGCAGCTAAAAAAATGGGGCAGGTAGGAGGATTTTATTTTTTACTTTTTCCAAGATTTGTAAAATGTTATTACCACTGACGAATTCGTTGAAGAACTCCTTGAAACGTGTACTTTCGGTTATGTTTGTGCCGTACCAAGGCATTATTTCTTTAATTCCCCTTATAATGCAACTAACAAAGAAAACCGTCCTGAGATTTGCCGAAAAATATCAAGATATTCTGTAAACATACACTACGATAATTGGTTTTCGACCGTAAGTCTATTGTATTGTGTATAAGTAGAGTTGTGGCGGATACGGACATAAAAGAAATCCACAAATTTGAACTACTGTAAAAAAAATAGGAAAAAAAAGGGGGGGGGTTCCTTTTGAGTAGGGGTGGGTGGGTGGGGATGAGAATCTACAAATTAACTTGATGTGGCCTTAGGTATAAACTCTAGTACAACTATTGCAACATTACTATTATAAGTCCATAGAGATCTTTACAATGAAAGTATTTCTTAAAATAGAAATTATAAATAAAATAGGAAAATGCTAGTATAAATTAGTAAAACATGTATATAAAGTTGAATTATTGTTTATAATACTGCCCATCTGAAAATGTGTGGTGCACTGTTAATTGGCGGTCCCTAAGTTCTTTTGGTAATTGGTCCAAGCAAATTCTGGAGCATGATGAATTACCTCTTGTGATTTCTGATTCTGTGTCCATCATACAGTGTTCATATTCATTCACTCTTAATTGTTCTGTGCGGATATTTGAAATTTGTGATAAGGAAATAACAACAAATAGCAATACAACGAAGAATGATAATAGGTAATCAAACAGTACAGTGGACAGTCTCACAGAGTAATAGATACTTAAGTAGCAACAAACCAATGGTAATTTGACTGTTAAAGCTTTATAAACAGCTCCTGAAATAGGGAGTCATTTTTTCTGAAAACAACCGTAGTATATATGTAATCTTAATCTCATCAAAATATAGAAATAGTTTTAATTTACAACTAGTAACATAATAACTTAGTATTTTATGTTTGTCAGGTAATATTGTACATTGTCATTGAATATTTGTTAATTTACTATTTCTACAAACACCTGATATTTGTGTTGAACACATGATTTGAGGCATTGTTTGATAATAGGAGGACTGGAATAAAGACTTCATTTTCTTACTAATGGCTGTGACCACTTACTTAACCACCTGCGGTCTTCTGAAGTTTACAATAGGAGTGATGTAATGCTATTGATTTATTGCTCCTTAATTGATGAGTCAGAAAATATGATTTTTGTTTTGATACTTTGAAAGTTTGTCAGTTTTATTAGCTCACCTGGCCAAAGGCCTTATGAGCTATTGCCACCACTTGGCATCCGTTGTTGTCATCATCCGTCGTCGTTAACAATTATACAAAACTCTTCTCCTCTGAAACTACTTGACGGTTATTAGAACCAAACTTGGTATCAATGTTCCTTTGGGTGTCGTGCATAGAAGTGATGTGGGGATTTTTGATTCGTTGAAAAACATGGACGCCGTTACTAAAAATAGAACATAGTGGTCAGACAGTAGTTTTTCACAAATATCTCCAAAATTGTTAGGTTTTGCTAAATTCTGACTGGGTCAAAGTATTTAGCATAATGAGATCTATTTCTTGTCAAATTCCCTTTTTACTCTGTTGGAGTTATTGCCGTTTTTCAACGATTTTTGCTATTTTGAATGTTATTTCTTTTCAAAAATCTTCTCCTCTGATACAACATAACCATTGAAACTAAACTTGGTGTGAATGTTCTTTGGGGTAGCCTGCATAGAACTGTTGTGGGGATTTTTTATTTGTTGAAAAAGATGGCCGTTGTTTCCAAAAATAGAACATAGGGGTCAGACAGCACATTTTTGCTTATGTCTCGGTAACGGTTAGGTTTAACTAAACTCTGACACTGGTAAAAGTGCTTAGCATGATGAGATCTATATCTTGTCAAATTTTGGTTTTAATCCGTCAAGTCATATTGGAATTATCACCTTTTTTCAACGATTTTTGCTATTTTGAATGTTATTTCTTTTCAAAAATCTTCTCCTCTGATACAACATAACCAATTGAAACTAAACTTGGTGTGAATGTTCTTTGGGGTAGCCTGCATAGAGCTGTTGTGAGGATTTTTGATTTGTCAAAAAAGATGGCCGTTGTTTCCAAAAATAGAACATAGGGGTCAGACAGTAGTTTTTCGCATATATCTCTTAAACCTTTGGGTTTAGGCAAATCACCCTTATTATTAGGACTACAAAAGTCTTCAGGGATAAAAGTTGTCAGATGACTCCTTGTAAAAGTTATTGCATTTGAAAGAGGAAAAATGACTTTTTTTTAACAGTTTTCAGTCAATATCTTGAAAACTATGATAGATTGAAGAAACTTTTAATTGTTGAAATGATCCTTATGATAAGCTCTACCAAAGACTTCTTGAGTCAAAATTGTTGGACAACTTATTGTTAAATTTATTGCCTTTGAAGGCAAAATTCAACCAGCTGGGCGATTCAGGCTCCTGGGAGCCTCTTTTCAATTAAGACTATTTGAATTTCATCACTAGAACCTCATTTAACAGTAATATGTTGAGAGTATTATTTAGACATCTGAACTATTTACTAGTAGTCTAACATGCCCGCAGAAAAGTCTATAATTTAAATATTTTTGTAGCCATCATTCTCAACGAACAGATACCATACTTCAAAAAATAGATTAAATATTTTTAGGGCTAAGGGTCTATTTGTAAAATGTGAAAATAAAGGCTACGAAATATAATCTTTTCTTTAAACTTTCATCTAGCAGTCTGTCTTGATCTGTTATTGATTTTTCACAGCCACTTTACTTTATATTAACTTGATTTTACTGGTTAATTGAGAAGCTAGTACATATTTTTGCAATTACAAGTTGCATGAAAATGGTTCTACTTTAACACAATGTTTAACCTTACTTGAAGCCCATACAAATTTCTTTATAGACCACAAAGGCCCTATTGAAATATTTTTTTACTGAAATAGTATATTAATTTTCTAGGTTGCTATTGGTGAATTTTCTTTGCTTCTGTTACATGTAAATAACAAGTTACACTGGCATTATTGTTTGTGTTTTGGATGAAATGAATTATTTTATATGATGAGAAATAATTCTCACTGATACAATGATTCTTGCTTATATGATAACTAGCAGAATCAGGGATTCATTTTTTATTTTGCAATTGCAGTTACAAAATCAGGAAATATTTATGTTAAATGCAAATTTGCAATTACAATTACCATATTTTAAAACTATAAAACACACAGCAGTTTCTCGTAATTTTTTTTAAAAATCTACATTGCTAACACAACAGATCAGCAAGAACCATTGAGCCTTCTGAAAACCAAAAATGTTATTACTTAATGCCTGCATTCCAAAAGTATTTAACCTGCACATATTTTCTACAAATTTCACACATAACTAGGCTCTATAGATTGTGAATCTCTTTATAGTACCTATGCTAAAATTCACAAAATTCAACATTTTTGGCCAAGTGGCACTGCGGTAGCAGTGGCAAGCAGGCGGGGAAAATATTTTCATAACACATTTCTCAGCAACTAAAAATCACAGTCACAAGATATTTGCTACACAACTTCAGCATTGGGTCCCATATTTCAAGTCTGTCACACTTTTACTTCCTGTTTACAGCAACCTGGCCGTTTCGGTCTTCAACCCATTTTTATAAAATACAGTTGAAAATGCTGATAGCTTGAAGAAGGATAAATTGGTCTAGAATTCAATTCATTCTATTATGATTATAGCAAGAAGACATGTCAGTTCAGCTAGAAGCATTAGATATTTTAGGAGATTTACTTAGCAGATTTGGAGGTAAGAAATAGTAATTTTTCTGGCCATTTTTGTGATATTCTACAAGATTATGAAAGGATCTGCTCCTTGGTATAAAACACTGTCACAGTGATCTTAGAGCATAGTATGACAATTAACATGTCTAAGCTGAATCCTGTCAGGGTTTTCCCTGATTTTTGCTTGAACTGGCCGAAAACAGCTATGAACAGGTCAAAAATTAAAAATGTTGCATTCAGTTGAAAAGAAAAAAAACTCAGTTTGAACAGGCCAAAAGTGTGCTTGAACCATTTCAATTTGGCCTTCAGTTGCTCCTTAGGGGAAAACCCTGCCAGTCTATATCAGTTTAAATGTACTGGTATTTTGAACCTTAGTAAACTGAACACTTATTGTTTAACTGAACCAATTGTAACAATTGGTGTAATAAAACCCAGAGAAATCCTTTTCCAACTAAAATTTCAAATGCTTATATCACAAAACGAGCACATTTTGTATTGTTTTAACATGAAAAATTTAAAAAGATTTCACAACCTTTGAAATTTGACATCTTTTTAATTTTTAAACCCTTGAGCAGCAAACATCCTTTAGTCCATATGTTTGCTTTTTTGTTATGGATTCATATTTAACACTTTCAATACTTACAGATACAACCCTTAATAATGAAAATGAAGGATGGTTTTATGTTTTTTCAGGATTGTTAATCAGTTTCCATCCTAGTATTATGCAGTCTCTGTTACCACAATTATCTAGTCCTAGGCTTGCTGTCAGAAAGAGGGCTATTATAGCATTAGGTTTGTATATGTCTAAAAGTCACAGGCCAAAATTAAAAAAATTATATATTTGTTTGCTGTTTGCTTACGTACTTTTAATGAGCACCTGTGCGGGTGTTTCTAGAAAAGCAGAGGACGCTTACCGTACTGGTGCACCTGGTCCATGCTCAATAATTCAGTACTTGACCATAAACTCGTACCTGTATGGTATACTGTCTTTCAAAAAGACAGACCTGAACTTTTATACAGAAGATACACATTGCTTCCAGTTTTTAGTGGAGTCCGAGTAGCTCATTTGCTTTTGTTACATTGTATGTATGATTTTAGTTACTTTATGATCTTCGTTGTGTATGTCTGTTTTCCATGTCTGGTCTTTGTCCATGGATTGCATTCTTTTGATTACCGCTATAAACTTGGTTCCCTTGATTACTCTTTAAAAGAGATCCTTCAAAAAAAGTAATTTGTTAAAAAAAAAAAAAAAAAAATTCTACCCTAGATTTGTATGTCAGGTAGTAATAAATAGTAGGGTTTTAGTGATTATAATAGGTTTTAGGTGTCTATCCCCCAATGTTATGTCCATCCTTCTCATGTTCTGAAGTCAGAGTAGTGCACTTCAAACAAACATATTATTCTGTTTGGCCATGCTCCATTTTGAAGATCAGTAAATTAATCACCTGTGATGTTAAATTAATTTCTATTGTCTTGTTTTGGTATGGCATAAATAAGAGGGTAACATCTTGTAATCAATTTTAAATGCCAATGTCCACATCTTGTTCTTTCTATTAATAGCTTTAAATCCATCTTTGATATTTGCTATACATAAAATATCATACTGTTTTTCTTTTACCCTACCGGTGCACCTGGTCCATGCTCCCAGTTTTTAGTGGAGTCTGAGTTGCTCATTTACTTTTGTTACTTTGTATGTATTATTTTAGTTACTTTATGTTCTTTGTTGTGTTTGTCTGTATTCCATGCCTAGTCTTTGTTCCTGGATTACATTCTTTTGATACTCTTTACAGGTTATTTAGTGATGAGTTGTAACAACACTTTGTTTTTCGAGTTGATAGAATTCCTGTTATCAGAACTAACAAAGAATACATCAACCTCTACCACCAGGACATATATACAGTGTGTTGGAGCAATTAGGTTTGTATTCAGTATATCCTCACTCAATGAATTGTTGATATTATACACATACAGCCTGCAGTTGAGGATAGTATACTAGATTACCACATGAAAGAAGAATATTGCATGAGACAAAGTCGAGGGTGATATTCTTGAATGAGTGTGGTGATCTAGTGTACTATCCTCGACTGCAGGCAGTATGTTTTGTATTATACTGGATATCACCAAGTTTGTGATCTTTACTAGTTGTTGTGCCTTATTTGTGAAAATCACTGATTATTTCATCATTTACATTTTAACTTCCATTTTAACAAATTGTCATCTGATGTTTATGTTTGACCCAAAGTATGAAAGAGGTTCAGCAGAATAAAAGGATAAGAAAAATATCTGGCTGGAGCAGGTGGTATTCTGAATAGAAGGGTGGTATTCATGTTCAGGGTAGTATACTCAAATATACCACCCTGAACATGCTGAGGAAGGGTGTCTTACCAAATAATTCAGTATTAAATGGGGGGTTACCTAGCATGCAAGTTTGTGTTGTTGACATTTTAACTAATGTGCAGTCTGTAAAATCTGTGTCTTCAGTATTACTGACTCTTATATTATTCATACAATTTTACTGCCTGAGACTTGTCAAGAATGGTACCATACTTTGCTAAAAATGTTCATATCTTCTGACTATTAGAATAACAGGATAATCAGTTGGAAAGAGTGAATAATGAAAATGTAATGACTAGTGCCTAGATTTAACTTTTGCAATGAAGTTATTCCATGTTAAATGATCCAGCCTTCTTGGTATGAGTAATTATACCGTGGTTATTCACAATATCATTTTGAATATACTATTTATTATAAAATCTTATTTTATTTATATTTTCAACGTGTTTTTAATTTTGTAATTGGTGGATAGATATCCACGTTGTGATGTTTTTGAAGGAGAAAAGAAAGTTTGAGATAGAAAGTTACTGAATTTATTTCCCAGTGTGAATTATCAAAATTGTTTGCACTGGGAACATTAAATTAATCACTGCTGTCTATATGATAGATAGTGTACCACTCACTAGAGACTTGTTGTTTGTTCAGAAAAGTGATTGGTTTAAATTCAATTGTGACATCATCAGAACTAGTTGTTTTGCTTTATGATGTTACACACAAAGAACACAACTTTTTTGAAGCTACCAAAAATGTGATACATACAAAAAAATGTTAGTAAAACAGAATCTTTCAGATTTAATTGCACATCTTTGCAATATCATAAGTTAGATTTCATTATTTGAAATATTGTTTAATAGGGGTCTATACATGTACATTGTATATTGATTGCCTTCCTCCATTTTTTTGTATCTCCAGAAAAACACTATGATGGATGCTTTCTGTATTGATGGAATTGTTGAATATGTATATTTTTTGCTGTATATTTTTGAATCAATCCTTGTTTCTTTATAAGTTAAGTTGAGAGGTTTAAAGTTCAATGTAAACTGTAGTTATTGAAATGTTGGTTTTGTTATAGCCGACAAGCTGGACACAGATTTGGTGAGCACCTTGAGAAAATGGTACCACCTGTTATGAAGTATTGTCAAGAAGATGATGATGAGTTAAGGGAATACTGTCTCCAGGCTTTTGAATCATTTGTCAGGAGATGTCCAAAAGAAATATCTGCTTTTGTTCCAAATGTAAGTTTGTATTAACTATCTACAATACTGTATGGGTAGTAATTTTGGTGGGCATAAAATGAAACTTTGAAGCAGAAAGGTATGCAAAATTTTGATAATTATATTTTTGCTGATGATAAGTGATGCACTAAGAAATTAAGCCCTAAGTAAATATTTTGCTGAATTTATTTTGGAATTGTAAGACTGACCCCTAAGATATGCAAAAATTAATTAACACCCCACAAAAATTACATGCTACAGCCAAAATACAGGTATGAAGTTCTAAATAAAATTTCGTCTGAATATAGCTGAAATATTGCTGCTCGGATGTTAAACCCCAACAAACAAACTAAATAAAATTTGCTCTGCAGATAGGATTTTGCTTTGTCAGCAAAAGGAATTCTGCTTATATTGAATTATGATACTTTAATTCAAATTATGATATTACACTAAAATAATTTTTTTTTCCTTCAAGATTGTGAAGATTTGTTTAAAGTATATCTGCCATGACCCAAATTATAATTATGATGATGATGATGATGGTTATGGTGATGAAGCAATGGATGAAGATGAAGATGAAGATGAGTAAGTCTAAAAGAATAATTATGATGAGGCTTTTTTGTTGACTCCTTTTTAATTTGAAATTTCAGAAATATGCAGGAAATCAATATAAGGTGACTAGAAAAGTTTATTTGAATCACATGCACCTGTATATGTTGTTTTTATAACTTGGTATTTGTACTATTGGTTTGGTTATGTCTGAATTTGTTCTCTTTGTATTGAACTAAGGCAGTTCAGACACAGTTTGGGTCCAATTTTATAATTTGAATTCAGAACTGATAATCAAAATTTTGTTAATTGCTCAAGTATTTTTGGAATTTGAATTTGCTGTATGTAAAAACTCAGCAGCTGATTCTGTGATAAGTGACATATACATATAGATAAAATATCTTACTTTACATGCATAGTGTTATTTTCATTTCATCCAAGATTTGGTTGTGTAATCAAGGCATTTTATAGACATTTTGTAGTAATTATTCATTTTGATGCAACAAAATCAGTCAGGGACCAGAAATAAATATAAGATATGTCAGTTTTATGGATAAATAGTTCAACAGGAAAATATATGAATATATATTAGACGAGGATATGATTGGTAGAATACATTAACGGCTATAGTGAAATGTAACAAATGCACCAGTGAATAACCTAAATACAAAATAGTCACCAAAAGGTTGTCAGCAAGTTTAAACATACCTTATAGTAAGCTTTGGAAGGCCCAGATAACAAAAGTAAAATCTGTGGGAACAGACAATGAAATTTTGGTCTATTTATAGGGATGGTGATGAAGAATACAGTGATGATGACGATATGAGTTGGAAAGTTAGACGAGCTGCGGCTAAATGTTTGGATGCCATTATAGCCACCAGACATGAAATGTTAATGGAGTTCTACAAAACAGTTTCACCATCACTTATTGCTAGATTTAAAGGTAAAGTCTATTTACTTGAATACTGTTGTTATACTTCAATAAAATAAGCCCCATGCAGGTCCAGGTGTCAAAAGAATAGGCCTGCAGCAGCGCTAAGCTTGTCGTAAAAGGCGACTAAATAGTGCTCAGAACCATAGCCAAGGGCTAGGGCGCTCTGCCCACAGAGCAACTGGTTGTGTGCCCCAGGTGGTTAAATGGGGTACCCCTGGTGTGTTTCATGCTAGGGTTGTCAGGCTATAATACGGAAAACCTGACGGCAAACCATAGTGGTGCACAGTGTTGGGAAAGATGCCACGTTCCTTGCACGTTAAAGAACCCTACTGTGGTATTCTCCTGGAGTAGGAACCATAGGGCTCCGCCACAGGAGGCTAAATTGCCCGACCCCATCCACCCTCCCTATTTGCAGTGACAATCGACCTCATTATCCTTGTATCCCATCCCATTTTTCATTTCATCATCATCATTTCATGTTCATTTTACCATCCCTTTCATGTTTATCGCCTGAATATTGCTGCTTGGGCATTAAACCCCAACAATCAATCAATCAATCAATAAAATAAAGGTACTAGTTTACCTGCGTGTGGAAATTCAAGTTATGAATTGTCAAATTTTATCTTTTTTTTTCAAATCTTCTATATGTATCCAAAAAGTCACGTGTTGTCTCTTGTTTCAACCTTTTACTATGATAGATTCATTTTTTTTATGTCAGACTTGAAATAGCACAATCACCATGTCTGTATTTATTATTCAGAGAGGGAAGAGAATGTTAAAGCGGACATATTCCATGCCTACATCACATTACTGAGACAGACAAGGCCAACAGTATCATCTGATCCTGATGCCATGGAACAAGATGGAGGGTATGTCAATAATTTTGTGCATCTCTATTGTAGGACAGGTTATGTGTATTGCTGTCTGTCCTCACATTGATTAATTACTCAGAAACACTGAGATGGATTTGAAAAAAAAAATTAAACAATTTTGTGTTTGAACAAGGCAGTTGCTTATAAAATTCCAGTTTAATATTAGACTTATACATACACAATTATAGCTAGGATAGTGATGTGGTTTTTATTGAAGTTGTGAATGAAATCAAAGGTCATAATTAAAGCAGGACAAGTTATATAATTTTTTTGGCAATATTTCAATAGGATTGAGTTATTGCTCTTAGTATGTCACATTGTTGTAAGGTTTGCCTTTTCTTCTTGCTAGAATTAATCTTTATTTTTAGGCCAGTATCAATGCTGCAGACACAGGTACCAGACATTGTAAAGGCCATTCACAAACAGTTGAAAGAGAAGAGTGTGAAGACAAGACAAGGCTGCTTCAGTTTACTGACAGAACTTGTACTGGTCCTACCAGGAGCACTGACTGACCATCTACAGGCTCTGGTTCCTGGGATACAGTACTCTCTGGGGTAATCTGGGCATATGTCACTAAATAATCAGCAGCTTTATCTTTTTTTGTTGTTCTTACTGCCAGAAATTTTGTATCTCAGGGTACTGCAGTGATACTGAAATATTAGCAATTTACAATTAGTCTAATGTCAATAATCAGAATAATGCCAACTTTGAATGACTATGCAGAACATCACATTTCACCTTATCAGATTTACAGTGATAATTTTCTGTATTTACTTTAAAACTGCTTTTATTCTGTATATATTGCCTCATTTGGAAGTGTACTTTTCCCAAGGCCTTTGTTACTTATCAGATGTGAATGAGAGGTTTCACACATTTATTTAGCACAATTCTTTTATTGAAAGATACATTTAGATTTTTCACAAATTTGAATTTGAGCCTTTCTGAATTAAAACAAAATATAAAATCATAATAAAGGTTTTATAAGAAGAATAATTGATTTATGCAATGCAAAAACAGAAAAAAACAGAAAAAAAAATATGTATTGATAAAAGAATGTAAAAAATGCATGTACAACACACATAGGTGGTTTGGTTTGTAAAATGACTTTCTGTGGGTCAAAGTGTAATTGGTAGAGCTGAAGACCTTCACACAAAAATCATTTTTTATCATTGCAGGGACAAGAATTCCAGCTCCAACATGAAGATTGACACATTATCCTTCCTGAACTGTATCCTGTTGCATCATAGCCCTGTTGTATTCCATCCTCATGTTAAAGTCTTGGTACCAGTAAGTAATTAATCACTGGCTACAAAAACTGAAATAAACATTCTATTATCTAGGATTTTCATGCTATACTATTACTGGCATCTACCCTTGACCCGTATTAATTCGGATTGATTTCTGACAGCTGCATCGCTAATATTCTTTGATTACAATGAGTATACCTGTTTGTTTTGATAACTTCAATAAATGCTGAAATAAATAATTACAAGCCAGGGTTGTTTTTATAGTAGTAAGTAATTCAATTCTTGACAAGCCATGTGGATTGTTTTGATATGGCCATTTTCTCATTCATTGTTATTTTGGTACAACTAATTTTTGAAATAATTTTAGAAAGTTAAAGAGGTTTTTTCTTAAAGAAAAAGATATGCATAAATATAATTGCCATTACCAACTGAAGTATTGATTACTTTTGTCGCGAATTATGGTACGTTATTGAGTCGTGTTTCTATTACACCTTTGGGTCTTGGCTATAAAAATCAATACACAAAATGGATGATTAGGAAATACGAATAAAATCATTAAATGCTAGTTTTGTGGCTTTGAGATATGTTGTATTTCACTACCAATCAACATGCATAAATTTCAGGTATCATTGAGACAGGTTTTAACCCCAACAGAATCTATTTGACATTTAGTATATATTGAGAATTGCATTAATTGTTTCCACAGTGACAAATGGTTTCTTTTTGCAGCCCATTGTCCATTCAGTTGGAGATCCATTCTACAAAATAACGTCTGAGGCTTTACTGGTTACTCAACAACTTGTAAAAGTTATTAGACCTTTAGGTAAGTAAATAGTAAGGCCACAATAAAAAAAAATTCTTAGATTCTCATCAAACTTTTTTGGAAAATTGGGGTGGGAGACAAATTTTTTATTTTTCATTTGTTGTTTTTCCTACAGTAACTGTCACTCGTTCTGAAGAAAACAAGTTTTGTTGTCATCAACATCTATGTGTGCTTGGGATCAATTTTATTAGCACAAATGTATTGAGAAAGCTCTATTGAATTGCATATGTCTCTGTTGCTACACCGTACCAGTATCAATTTGGAACTATTTTTCAAAGAAATAGCAGTGAAAAACTATGATTTACAAACAGGAAGTTACTAAATGACAATAAAGACCCAGAATATTTCCAGTACTTAAAGTCAAGTATTGTTTTTAAAAATGCATTTTGAAATATGAAGAAATTGGGGCAGATGTGAAAAAAATCAGACTAGGCTGGGATGAGAATCTAGGAATTTTTTATACAACTTCAAAAAATTTGCAGATTTTACTACCCACTATATGAAGGTTCCTATTTTATTTTGACTTTTTGGCCCCTACTGATTTAGAAGAAAGGGGCCTAAAAGGATAAAAATCTAATTTTATTAAAACCCATGTTGAATGTTTGTTTTTCTTTCGATTTTAATTATATTTTTTATTGTGTTTCTTATTTAACTGTTGTAAGATTTTTTTGTATTTTGGACTGTTTTCAAGTTATAGAGGGTCAGTGTTGGGCAATGCCCCCCCTTCTAAAATGTTTACCATTTTATTTTTGGCCTGATTTCAAAATTTTTTATTCGATTCCTCATAAAAATCTGTGCTTGCGATTTAATCAAATTTCAGATATCTTTAATATTTTGAGTTACAAGGGGTCAAAGGGGCTACACCCGGAAAAATCGACTTTTTTATTTTTGGTTGGATTTCAGTTTTTTTTTTAATTTAAAATTTTCTTCAATATAGTGTTAAAACCATTTGTTGTGTCCATAATGAATTGTAAGTCCCTATGCTTAAGTGTGTCAAAAACTAATATTGTGTCCAAACTTACCCCAACTGTTCATGTTTTGACCACTGTGATCGTATCATACTGGGCTCACCAAAGCTTTTTATCTTCTTATAACCTAAACAACTTGTAAGACTCATTTTGTCCCCTGTTTTGTTTTTGTCCTGACATTCTTTTTGTACGCTTGTCAGACTCTCCCAAAGTTTGTGCTTTTTTATGCCTTTACAAGCAATTAACAGTATGAAAAAACCGATTTTTCATGACTTAACATATTTGGGTTTCTTACATCTAATGATGGTCTTAGACTGTAGATTCTATTGGGAAGGGGAAGGTGTTTTTGACTGAAAACAGACTTTAAAGCAACATATTTTTATTTAAAGTATTGGTGTTCAGCATACCGAAATTAACAGTGCTTTTTTCATAAGATTGGTCTTATGGTATTTGGTGTCACTTAAAAATAAAACATTTTGTGTGTTCAGATAAAGCCCATTTTTATGACATTGTTAAGTCACATTTTATAGGTCTGTAGGCTCGGGAAAAAAATATGAAATACTTGTGTCCATTTGTAGATATACAAGTTAGTTTTGATTACAAGCCATATGTCAAAGACTTATATAAATGTACACTGAACAGACTTGTTGCTGCTGATATAGATCAGGAGGTGAAAGAAAGGGCAATATCTTGTATGTAAGTACCATCTATGGATGATATTGATGGAGGCAAATGAATGAGGATAATAGATCTATGCTGAAAATGATTAAAGATAGTTTTGTAGAAGATCTTCATCATGCTTTAATATAATTATACATCAGTGTATGACATTACTTATTATACATCAGTGTATGACATTACTTATTATACATCAGTGTATGACATTACATAAACAAGTGCAATTACATCATCAGTATGTTTTTACTGTAAACTTTCTTATTAAGAAATATATATATATATGGAGAGAGACTGTACATTATACAAGTTGTAAATTTGAAAACAATGCATTTAGTTGGATGTAAGTTCAAAGTTTATGTTGCCATGAAAACTGTTATTTTAGGGGTCAGATGATTTGTAACCTAGGCGATTGCTTGTCTGCAGAATTAAAGAATTGTTTACCAATTTTCCTGGAGAGATTAAAGAATGAAATTACTAGACTTACGGCCGTGAAAGCACTCACAATGATTGCTGGGTAAGGATCTTTTATGTTAGATTAATACATTGTTTTGTTCCTCTTACTAACCTTACCATATTGGTACTCTAATTATATGGCAAGTTTCTGTTATTATATCTTTTACAGATCCTTCAACATAATATCATTTACTTTTATTAACTGCTTGAGATTTTCTATTATAAATTCATACCTTTTTCATATATATAGGTATATAAACAATGAAAATAACTGGAAATGGTAATCTTTGTTGCCTAAAGAGGTCATAATGGAACAAATCACAAGTCAGGCAAAAGAATCATTGAAACCAAGCAGCTCCCAGATTAAATAGGGATGAATATGAACATTTTTACTTCAGTATTTTGGGAGCATTTCAGGTTTGACCTACTTCATGTCTTTATTAACTGTACATTGTAGATCACCTTTGAAGATAGATTTAAGACCTATTTTGGTATGTATGATATTATGATATTGTGTATTATCAGTTAGTGTACTAAAGTAGAACTCTTTAATAAGTAGAATTAAATTGAATTTGTTTTCAGCTAAAATGTTTTCAAAATTTTATAAGCATCAACTATTTTTCAGTTTGTCCATTGTTTGTCAATGAATGTTTTCAGTAAGTGTTTGCTTTCTCTAATGTTCAATCAACTCTGTATAAACTACATGTACACGTATTATACAACTTATTTAGAACATCGTGACTTGGTGATTTTCAGGTATAACTATATTGGCGTCATTTCTATTTTTCAGGATGAGGGTATACCTATATTGACGTCATTTCTATTTTCAGGATGAGGTATACCTATATTGGCGTCATTTCTATTTTTCAGGATGAAGGTATACCTATATTGGCGTCATTTCTATTTTTCAGGATGAGGTATACCTATATTGGCGTCATTTCTATTTTTCAGGATGAAGGTATACCTATATTGGCGTCATTTCTATTTTTCAAGATGAGGGTATACCTATATTGGCATCATTTCTATTTTCAGGATGAGGGTATACCTATATTGGCGTCATTTCTAAGGAAGAATCAGAGAGCTCTTAAACTAAGTACTTTGACATGTTTAGATGTCCTGGTTAAAAACTATGGTAAGCTGTTCAATTTAAACATATGATATACCCAGGGAAGGCACTTTTTCACAAGGGGAGCCACCTATAGAAGTTCTATTGATGTTTTGTATTAAATTTTTTTTGTCAAGAGACCTGAACAACCACCCATATACAAAAAATATAAGTGCCTTCCCTCTGTCCGTCGTAGAACAACCTTGATTTTCCAACCCTCATTTTGGGTCCTAATTTTGGCCACATTTCCTAAGAGAAATATGTGTCAAATTATATTTTCCAAAGTCATAATTTTCAGGATGGTCTTTTTTACTATTGCATTGACCACATTCCAAAATAGTAGGAAAATCTCTGTCTGTGTTCCTGCTAGTATATTAAAGGAGGATGGCAAAACCATGGAAAATAGAATGTGGCATATGGCAAACATTGTATATCTAAATATTCATGGCCTAATGAATTTTTGTCTTAAAAAAACGATTCAAGATATTTGTACTCCATTAAGTAGGGAAATTAAAAAAAATAACAAATAAACTCAAAATTTATACCCTTCAATAAAAACACCTTTTCAGTAATACCAGATGTGTATACTTTAAGGGTCTAGATATTCCGTATTTTCTGCAAATTTTGAATGCAAATCAATCTCAACCTGTTGTGAATTTCTTCACAGTACCTACTTGCATGTTAAAATCGCACAGTGTAGAATATTACAGATCATTTTCATAAATTACAGATTGTCATCAAGTAGTATAAACAGGTCTGTTAAAGAGAGAGTACTTACATGTATATCAAATATAATCACTCCTTCAAGAGTATATTTTAACTGGTGGAAGAATTGTATAATGTGTTGGTTGTAGGAATCAGTAGATTCATTTTAAGTTGAAACTATTCTAATTTGTGATATGGACATGTACACTTTTTGCAGGTTCTGCTCTGTCATCTGGTATGATTTATGAAGTAATGAAAGAAATGCCAATACTGATCAACGAGAATGATTTGCATGTTTCACAGGTAGGCCACACCCACTAAATTCAGGGGTCACATATATACATGTACATTTATGCAATGTGGTCAGTACCATGTTCACAAAACATCATATCTCTCGGACATTTTCATCACATAGGCAAACAGCCGAAAACTTCCGAGTGATGGAAAAAAATGTTGATTATTTATAAAAGAAACTCGCGAACACATTTTGTATATTGATTTAAATGGTCTGTTGACTTCTGTGTTAAAACGATTTAATTGACGAATTAATAATTACAAACTACAACTGATTCATAGTTTCAGTTCCATATGCTTTCATTACCTCTGAAAGATTGGTGGGAAAATGGTGGACTTGTCAATCTTTTTTCTTAATTAATCAACTAATAAATGTATGGAGATTCTCCGAGTTACTTCAGTTAATTCGTATATGCAATGGGGCTCCATGTGAACGGTTTATACAATTATACAATCAATTAATCAGTTACAGGTAAATCATAGTCACAGGTGGCTAAACATTGGCTAAAATTGACACACACACTTGCCAATTAATTTCCGATAAACAATTAGGAGACTGGTAGACAGGATGTTTATACATGAATTAAACCATGCAGACTGTAATTTATAAGGGTTGACAATTTTTTTATGTCCGACACTGGAAAACTGTTGTCGGTCATATGCAAAATTTGTCGGTCAATGACCGGCATTTTTGACTGTTTCCGGATCCATGACCATGTTCATACATCACAAATATACATTTGGGCCATGTGGCCAGCACCTTGCAGATAAACCACACCCATTAAGTGCTCCAATAATTCATATACGAACAGACGAGGCATTATTACACAATACAGAGATAAATTCAATAGAGACAACTATGTCAATATACATGATAGTTCATTGCACGTAGAAGTTCCACTTTGTCATCATAGACAAGCAAGTACTATCTTTAAAAAAAAATAGCCCATACAGTAAAATTTTGTTCTTTTTACTTCTAAGTTTCTACATTTCTTTCAAGAAAATAACACATTGCAGGTAATTTCAAATTTTTGATGCAGTTTTTGTTAATGCAATTTCAAATTTTCAATAGTTTTTCGAACGTCACTAAGTTAGCAGTATTTGGCCAATCGGGAAACAGAATTGCGATCAGGTGACTTGCTTTTCAGGAGAACGGCATCCCTAAGGTCAAAGGGTAAAAAGCGAAACCATACATACTGCGTGGGAATAAATTTTATATGCAGTAGACAGATCATTTTACTCTTTGATGCCTATTTTGAAAACACAGCAGTTTTTGTCATTTCGTGATGTACTAATTTTTTTTCTTTCAGCTTTCCCTCCATTTGCTTACCTCCATTTCAAAGATCCACAAATCCTGTATGGCTACAATACCTAATGAGATTTTACCACAGATTCTTGTGCTGATACAGTCCCCTCTCCTGCAAGGTGGTGCTCTCAATGCATTACTGGAGTTTTTCCAAGCACTGGTGGCTACTGGATTACCTAAACTAGGTTTCAAAGATTTGCTTCAGGTTTGTAATGTTATGGTGCATTCAAGCAATAACAAGAAGACTGTGGTAAAATGATGATTAGCATATCAGTAATCAGGACGACGACTGGACCAAGAAAACAGATATCATCAGAAATAACACAAATTAAACTTTAAGAATGTATTTAGAAATTAAATGATAATTGAGCAACCTTGACCTAAGCAAAACTTGCAGATCTTTCAACATTCACTTACATTTGTCAAAAGCAGTAACGTGATAGAGAAATTTTCTTCAAAAAAGATTGTAAAAAGTTTATCCATATTGGTATAGAAGTGAATAGGGGATTATGGAGATATGGTAACATTAAGGGACAGAAAATGAGGCATTATTCATATACAGACCTAGTTTCTGACTTAATTTATCCCAAGCAAAATGAGGGTTGTGGGGGGAATAGTGACAGTATTCACTAAAATCAAGCAAATCAAAGCAAAACAAGGAATGATAACTCATGCTAAGTGCCAATTTCATACACAATACTGTGAAATTAATATTGTTCGTGGAGTACCAATTTTCATGGTTTTCGTGGGTAGGCCAAACCACGAAATTTGGTTCCCAAGGAAATGGAGAAACACTGAACTGTATACTGAAACATCAGAACCACAAATTCAAGAATCCACAAACTAGTGTTTCTTCCCTAAACCATGAAAATTGGTATCCATGAAGTAACGTACTTTCACAGTATATATAATCTCAAAAGTGTAACAACATAATGACAAACAAAGAATGGTTATGTGGTCTGTAACTGTTTCCTAATGATAATAAGAAATGAACATGAATTTGGTGGGTTGTTGGGTTGTTGACATGCATGAATCACCTTCTTTCTGATCTTCATAAAGTGATTTGGTGGTATGTGGAAAAGTTACCTTTCAGTTTTCATAAGTATGCTGTTTTGCTAGGTATTAGATGAAAAGGTACATTGAATGTACATAAATTTTAACACAAACTTACCTGCAACAGGAAGACATTTTGTATATAAAGTTGTGGCCTTAGTCAGTACCTAGCCATTCAAAAACTTATGCGGGTAGGATTTTTTGTTATAGATGCTGATAAATCCAGTATATAATCCTACCCAGAACACTCCTACAGCTCTGTTTGCTGTACATAAACAAGCTTTCCATTCCATTGCTAAATGTGTGGCTGCTCTGACTGTCAAAAGTTCATCTGATGCTAGCGGAGTTGTTAATCAGTTCGTCAAAGATGTTAGGGTAGGTTTATTAGTTGTTTTGATTATTTTTGCAGATTTTCATCATTTTCTAGATATATTGTGTAAGTTTGATCGTTTATATCAGCTTGTGTTCTCAAGAAAATCAAAAGACGTTAGGATCATGCATTAGTAATCTATTTATGATGTTCATGTATCAATACTCTTGTACAGAAGTATGATATTTGAATGTTTGAGAATTGATTTCACACAGTATTTTTTTGTCAGCCATGGATAATAGTGGATATTGATAAAACTATATTTTCACAATTCCATTCCATAAAATTGTATAACGAATTATTTTAATCATGTTTATTTACATTTTAGAATGCCAAGTCATCTGATTCAGTGAAACTCTTTTCACTTTTGGCTTTAGGTGAAATAGGAAGACAGATGTAAGTAACACAGATTTAACACTCTTCCGGGCTTCATAAAAACATCTGAAATACAAAAATACCAAAATTGTAAATATTGCAAATGTTGATAATCTGTACAAATATTTCAAGGATAACCTCTTATCTGCAGTATTAGAATCATATACTTAGGAATTCTTTGAACTTAATATTGAAACACTCTGTAGCATACACACAGAGTTGTGTATATTGAAAAAAATTAAAAAATTTGTAACAAAAATCTCTGCTCCCAATTACTGGATTGATATCAAATTAGTTGTATGGCTTCATGGGGCATACCTTGTAAATGATTTTGGTTGCTCTCTGATATGAACTTTCTATATGAGTGGGGTATGCCCAGCTTGACAACTTATGTAACTTCACGTATTGTTTGTTGCAGTGATTTAAGTAGCCATGGTGAAATACAGTCAGTTATTCTGGAATCATTTTCTTCACAGAATGAGGAAGTTAAATCTGCTGCCTCGTATGCTTTAGGTAAGACATTTTATGATTGCAGTTCTTGTAGAGACTTGAAAATTTCATTTTCTAATATTGGAAAATAAATTCCTATTGGAAATAAAATCAACGTAAACAAAGAAAGTCTTTTTTAAAATAATATTCTTGTCTCCTAGTGCAAAACTATAGTTCTCCTGAAGACTCAATACAAAATTTGTATTTGAATAGATAGTAATGCAAAAATGAAGTTCATCAGAAGATTTTGTTCACAAATATAGTTTTCCTATTTTTTTTTATATGCAGGATAGCAACATGTTTGGTGTTGAGGCAGATAATCACTGCAAGCTTAATTTGCCCAGAGGTAATACTGTGGCAAGAAGTACAAATCTAATGATACTGCTCTCATTTTGACAAAGTCATTGGAAGTTGATATTTTTGTTGTATCATGGCAGTAAGAAATATTAGGGAGATTTGATAAAGTAGCTAATTAGTGAATATTTAAGTTAAAAGAACTTCAGAAAAATAGATTTAGGCAACCATGAAATAATTTTTTTTTCTTAGGTAATGTCAGTGTTGGCAACATGCAGAAGTTCCTACCATTTGTTTTGAAAGAAATAGAAAACCAACCTAAAAGACAGTACTTACTGCTTCATTCTCTCAAAGAGGTAAGGTTAAAGTTTACTTTTATATGGAATCCACAAGTGGAACTTGAATTTCCGAGAAGTTTTATGAGCAAAATCAGACCTCATTTGTTATTATTTCTTTGATGTTGACATTTTTACAAAGAAATCAGAAGACATATTTTTGACACGTAAGATTGCATCTAATTGGCTAATACTTGTGACTTAAAGATATATTAAATGCATGCATATGGCTTGCAGATAAATTTAGTGATGGATACAAAGGAAAAATTGCAGCATACTACAATGTATGTTTTCTTATATTTTAAACATTTGGAAACATGTTTAAGAAAGGAATAAATAATAAATAATAACCTTGAATTTGTGGAATGGCATACACTAAAAATGATTTTGAAATGATGGTTAAAGGAAAGAATTGTGATATCAAACAAGTATGCTCAATATTTAAAAAAAAAAACCAAAAAAAAAACATATTTTTTATTGCAGATAATAAGTTGTGAGTCGTCTTCAGCTGGAGGGGTAGATACACTTAAAAATTATGTTAACACAATTTGGTATGTAATGTTTCGAATAACTTATGTACATATGTGTATTGACCATAAATTGAAAAAAAAAGATCTGTCTGTCTTCAATATTTTCTTTTAACAGGGATGATTTTTTCCCGCTTTTTAGCGGTATTCTGCTATTTCAAATCCAGATTTTACTGTTGCGATTCTTTTTTTACTGCATATTTACTTCGATTTTGCCAATTTGCGCTTAGTTGGTAAACCTTGTAAAATCAGCCCTGCTTTAAAGCATGGGATATTTGGATTTAACTAATGATGTAATGCTATGAAAAAGTATGAACTCGGAAAACTTTTAAAAAAGAAAATAAAACAAAACAGAACAGCATCAAGTATACCAGTAAACAGTCTATCAGAAATATGCAGACATATTTTTGTTTACTCTGGCCAATCTCATTGGAATTCCCTCCAAAAAGTCGGTGTTTTTTGGTGTACAGATGCATTACCAACATAGCATCACAAATTCATGTCAATTTTATGCATATACCCCCGCAGTCATGGTCTGTTGACTTAGAAAATTTAATGTCAAAGTTTGATGTTAAGTTTTCTGATAATTTCATTTCAACATGAATCCCTTATGGTAAGTCAATGATATTTGGTGTATTGATGCATTATCATCATTGCATCACAAATTCATGCCAATTTTATGTATATACCCTCACAGCCTTTGTTTGTTGACTTAGAAAATTTAATGTTAAAAGTTTAACAGTAAGGTTTTTTATAATTCATGTAGACATTTTTTTTTAATTCTTTCTTTACTTAAATCTGTACTATCTCAATATGATGCTATAAAATGAACAATTAATCCTCAGCTACTCACATTTTTGCTATTCATAATCTCATGTTTTTTTAAAAAGAATTTTCCACTTAAAGTATTTTACATCTTTAATTTGTAAGATATTCCAGTTCCTCAGTCCTTTCCTATTTCATAATATTATATACCTTTAGTATCAAACATGTTGTAATTATGCGACCACTTTTTATTCCCTGCCACACGGACTGGTGAGGTATTTTGTGATGGCCTCCAGAAAAGTTTGAGTGTTCATCCATTTGTCGCCATTTGTAGTGGTAACACAAAAATGATAATTTTGTAATGTCATATTATTATACAAAATATGAAAGCAACACAAAAAAACAAATATTTAACAAACACACCATTATATTGACAATATCGAATAGGGGAGTCTTATCTCTGTGGTAACAGTTTATTGTTTTTGTGTGAGGGCCTCAGGGAAGACAAACTGTGTTCAGATTGGGTATGAGTCAGCCATGATATTTATTAGTATACTACGTATTGTAGGAATATGTTATTTCACCATTGTGAGTGTCCGGAGGAAGGAACGAGAAATGTTGTATCTGAATGTCTAGGTAAACTGACCCTGATAGATCCAGCTAATCTTCTGTCCAATCTGAAAAATCATCTCAATTCGCAGTCTGCACTGACTAGGTCAACGGTGGTCACAGCTATCAAGTTCACTATATCTGATCAGGTATGATTAATTACAATGTTAAATTCTTGTTTATGTTAGACTTAAAATCCTGGTACTCAAAACTTACATTGATATGGAATATGACTGATTTTTCTCAAAATTTGGACTATAAAAACAGAGAATAATAATTTTATTATGAAATGAATTACAAATGTGATTTTATCATGCGTGACACTTGCCATAAGCAGGAGTTGAATGATCAAAGTTTTGTGCCTGTGGGCTGGTACAGTAAATAATTGACTCGACATTTTGGACTAGTACAAAGTATGGTCTGTTCAATTGGTCAGTTGTTCTTGTACTGAAGTACAGGAAGTATCTGTCATAAGACATTAAATCATAATTAACTATTCAGTATTCTGTAGTGCTCGCCTATCTTTCATAATAAATTAGTTGGTTCTTTTAGATGGACAATTCATTAACTTGATTAACTTTTGTATTTTTTTTTACTAATTAGCCACAAGGAATAGACTCTTTGTTAAGAACCTGTATTGGTGACTTCTTAAAGACTTTACAAGATCCAGATTTAAATGTTAGAAGAGTTGCCTTGGTAACATTTAACTCTGCAGCTCACAATAAACCATTGTTGATCAGAGATTTATTGGACAGTGTATTACCGCACCTTTACAATGAGACGAAAGTCAGGGTGAGTCATGAAATTTGTTCAGTAATGTTTTACCCTATATTTCCTAGGAGACATCTAGTTAGTTTATTATGGGAAATTCAATGAGAAGAAATTGGATGTGGAAAATGATTCAGTAATGATTGTTGTATCGAGTTAATTGAGTTACAGAGCTTTGAATAATCCAGATGCAGTTTAGTAGAGGAAAATAAACTTAGCCTGGTTTACCCATGGCCTGATTCATGACAAAGTCTGCACTTATCTATAGAGACCTAATGCATTATATTAGCCTGGTTTACCCATGGCCTGATTCATGACAAAGTCTGCATATATCTATAGAGGCCTAATGCTTTATATTAGCCTGGTTTACCCATGGCCTGATTTATGACGAAGTCTGCACTTATATAAGAAACTGATATGAATCATGTACATGTAAACGGCACACAGGTACCACATACATGTATATTGAAAACATTAAATTTCTATCACCGCATTCAATACTGATTGAATTATAATCTAAAGACCAGGAACATCATCTCAATTTATTTTTTGGACATTCTGTCACTAATTAGAATACTTTTCTATTAATCGCCTCAGTGGTAGCATGCTCACTTTGAATGAGGGAAGTTGCGGGTTTGGACCCCTACTGAGTCACACCAAAGACTTAAAATTTGGTAGTCATTGAGTCTATGCCAAGCTTGGACTATTTAAGGCATTGGAGTGATGACTGCTTGGCTCAGAGGGTCAGAATAATGTGTCCCAGTGAGGGGACAAGACCGTTGGCAGGTTGTTGTTTCTGTGAGAGAGTAATCAAGGGAACCAAGGTTATAGCGGTAATCAAAAGAATGTAATCCAGGGACAAAGACCAGACATGGAAAACAGACATACACAACAAAGAACATAAAGTAACTAAAATCGTACATACAAAGTAACAAAAGTAAATGAGCAACTCGGACTCCACTAAAAACTGGGAGCATGGACCAGGTGCACCAGTAGGGTAAGCGTCCTCTGCTTTTCTAGTGAGCTCCAGTCTATAACAAAGCGAGTTTATTCAATTTGTCAGTCATTGTTGTCCTGAAATATGTTTCATAGGATATTAAACCATAATCAACCAATGGTGTTCTATTTACAGAAAGAATTGATAAGAGAGGTAGAGATGGGTCCATTTAAACATACATTAGATGATGGTCTTGATATAAGAAAGGTACTGTTAGCAATCTTATATACATTTTATTTTTGATGATTATATATATTGCTGTCTATATGTTTATCTGTTCATTCATATGTCAATGCTGTAGGATAAATAAAAAAAAAATGGTTTGGGGGACAAAGAAATTTTAAGTACAATATTTGTTGACAGGGAAGGAATCACTCCTTTATTTTCAGTTGTTTTCCTGTTTAAAATAGACATCAAATAAGGGGTCATTGAAGCAAGTGTTGTTGATTTCATCACTTTATTTTTGGTCAGTTGAAAATTAACAAAATAATGTTTAATTATTGTACTTATAGTCTTATAAACATACAATTTGCTGAAAAAAGACTTTATTAACTTGACATTACTGCAAATGAACTTATTTTCAAAATTCAGTTCATGATGTCATTTTATTTTTGTCCCTTTTTCACTTCAGGACGATCACATTCTCTCACTTTTGTACTTATTAATAAAGGATCATTTTATATGTCATTATTTCTGTGGATTTTCCTTGTTTGCTAAAAAGACAAGATTAGATTGCTTGCAAATTTTGTTGGTTAAAGATACTTATTAAGGACCAAGACAAAATATAGAGTATGAACGTTTTATAATGAATTGTTGGCTATTTTGTAGGCTGCCTTTGAGTGTATGTATACCCTGCTAGATTCCTGTTTAGATAGACTGGATATATTTGAGTTTCTGAACCACGTTGAAGATGGATTAAAAGATCACTATGACATTAAGATGTTAACATATTTGATGTTAGTGAGATTGGCTCATCTGTGTCCAAGTGCTGTTCTTCAGAGTAAGTTTGTGTAATAATCTGTGGTTATTTGGTACATTATTGGGTTAAATCAATAATAAGAATATATCCAGGAAACAGGAAATATGAAATTCATATCTTCTACAGAAAACAGTCGTACATGTTGTAATTTAAATAACATATTTAAGTAGCACTCCAGTTAAGAATCATACAAATTGTGATAAATGGTTGGAAAGCCTACATATTCTTATTTTTGATATTTTGTTTCAAACGCAAAAGTGGAGAGCAATTAAAATGTGGTTTTTTATTTAACCCTTGTTCTTAGGAGATAAAAATTATATAGAATGCACTGTAGAATTCCAAATTAAGGGCTTTAACTCTGTAAATGACACTGAAATACAATAGAAACTGTTGAATTTTCAGTGTGAATTATCTTCTAAGAGCAGACAGATTTGAATGAATAATAATACTACATTTCATCATATAGACTTATAAAACAACTTAATGACAAACAAAAAAAATGTGAAGCCTTTTTTTGGGTGTATCACATGTTACAGAATTTGCATGATTCTTACAAAGACTGCTACTTAAATTCTTCTTTGATCCCCTGACATTACATTATAGGTGTAATGTCCTTCTTTTGAATCATTTAGGGGATTAGATGGGTTATTCCACCTTTGACAGCAACTTTTACTTTTGTTGTTTTAGGATTAGATAGGCTGGTAGAACCATTGAGAGCAACTTGTACAACCAAAGTGAAGGCCAATTCAGTCAAACAGGAGTTTGAAAAACAAGATGAATTGAAAAGATCTGCGATGAGAGCTGTGGCTTCATTACTGGCCATTACAGATGCAGGTAATTATGTCTCGATCCTTTCCAAGGTTACATTATTCTGTATCTATTTTGATCTTTCCAACGGGGAGTTCTCCATTAACTCATGTAGGGGTGTTTACCATATAAATTTTTTGTAATTTCTATGAATTTTTACTACAGTTTACACTCTGCTGTTAGTGAATCTCTTGATACATGAAGTACCTGTGTTAAAAATTGATTTTAGGGCACACTTTTAAGCTCACCTTGCCAAAGGCCATGTGAGCTATTGCCATCACTTGGCCTCTGGTCCGTCCTAGTGGTCGTCTTTAATAATTTTTCAAAACTTTTCTCCTCTGACACCACTTGACCACTTACAACCAAACTTGGTATGAATGTTCCTTGAGGTATCCTGTATAGAAATCTTGTAGGGATTTTTGATCCGTTGAAAAACATGGCCGCCGTTACTAAAATAGAACATAGGGGTCAGACAGTAATTTTTCACATTTATCTCCAAAACAGAAAGTTTTAGCATAATTATTTCAATTGCTGAAATGACCCTTCCTATAAGGCCTTCAAAAGTCTTTAGGGATCAAGGTTGTCAGGCGACTCCTTGTAAGAGTTATTTCCCTTGAAAGATGAAATATGATTTTTTTTTTTTACAGTTTTCAGCCAATATCTTGAAAACTATAATAGATAGAAAGAAACTTTCAATTGCTGAAGTGATCCTTAAGATAGTCCTACTAAAGTCTTGTTGAGTCAAAATTGTTTGACAACTCCTTGTTTGTTTGTTTGTTTGTTGGGGTTTAACGTCCGAGCAGCAATATTTCAGCTATATTCAGATGATGAACATGAAATTGATGATAAAATGAACATGAAATGATGATGAAATGAAAAAGGGATGGGACACAAGGACAATGGGGTCGACAAATTTTGATTGCCACTGGAAATAGGGAGAGGTGGGTAGGGTCGGGCAATTTAGCCTCCTGTGGCGGAGCCCTTTGGTTCCTACTCCGGGAGAATACCACATTAGGGTTCTTTAATGTGCGAGGAACGTGGCATCTTTTCCAACACGGTGCACCACTATGGTTTGCTGTCAGGTTTTCCGTATTATTGCCTGACAACCCCAGCATGTAACACGCCAGGGGTACCCCATTTCACCACCTGGGGCACACATCCCAGTTGCTCTGTGGGCAGAGCGCCCTAGCCCCAGGCTAGGGTTCTGAGCACTATTTAGTTGCCTTTTACGACAAGCTTAGCGCTGCTGCAGGCCTATTTTTTTAACACCTGGACCTGCACGGGGCGACAACTCCTTGTTAAGTATATTACTCTTGGAAGTCTAACTTTAACCAGGTGAGCAATTCAAGCTCCTGGGAGTCTCTTGTTTAACACAGTTTGGCCACAAATATTGATTATTATAAAGTAGCATAATCAGGACTGTTCATGTAATATATTCAGTTAATGTTTAAACTAAACTTTAATACAGTGAAAAGATTTTGTTGTTTGGCTCATAATCAACATACACAAAAAAACAGACAAAGAGTAGGCAGTTGTTTAGGAAGACACAACCATTGCGGTGCTTTAGAGATTATGTTTATCTTGACACAACAGACCATGGAATTTGATATGTCCGCTGTCATTTGTGGCTAGTTGAACATTGACTCTATAGTGCCAAGATTATTATGTCTTTCCAAACAGCTCTGTGCTAGTTTTGACACTCCGGTTTGTTGTGTTAGGATACCAGGCATGATAGAAAAAAAATGTCACTCCAGGACAAATAGGTCTTCCACAGTATCATACATGTACATGTAAAACAATACATTAAGGTTGATCATCACAATTTCTTGTTGGAATCATTACTTTAGTTTAGTTCCTGCCTGATTGTAATATTTTTCGGTTTGTGTGAAGAAATGACTTCATTCATATGGTGCACACTCAGTAACTTGTGTAGTAAGTTCTTTATAATAACTAGTGTAGCATGTTATTTTCAATATACATATGTACATCAGGTGCTTTGTGGAGATTTTGAACAGACAGGAAAATGTTTCAGCCATGATATAGAATTAATATTATATAAGCTATGATTAAAAAAAATCAACCTGTAAATCAGCCAACAACAGAAAGGACTAAAATCACATGGAAAAAACAATGAAATGTCAACCAATCAGAAGAGACATTAGATCTGAAGTTTAATTATAGTTAGTTAAAAGTAAGAATTTATTTTTCATTTCAGACAAAAGTCCACAAATGAATGAGTTTCTCTCTCACATCAAATCAAGTGCAGAAATGTCAGCAATGTTTGAAAGTATACAGAAAGATGCTCAAGCATCAGTTTCAGATACCATGGTGATGGATACCAGTTGATAAGTTGCCATGACAACATCATTAAGTGCTAATTATTGACCTTATGTGACCTGTTTTTTATGTGATTAAAGAACAAACTGTTTGTTAAGGTTTATTTTTATCTACAAGAAGTTTATGTTTGTCCACTCTATATGGACATAGATACCCTATCCATCTTTTTTTTACTGTATACATTTCTCAGCTATAACAAACATTGCCTTGGGAAATGTTTATAGTGGTCTTGCCATATATAGTAATGCTAATAAGGAAGTAATATTATGGTTTATTTCTTTAGAACCTTTAGAAACTTTAGAACAAGTCTTTATCAAATTTTTGATTCAGATGGTAAAATATGCATGTTAAAGCCGATTAATCTGAGAATATGTTCTCACGGAAATGATGGAAAACAACTGTTCAATCTCTACAGCTTTTCTGATATTGTGATTTGTTTAAATAAAGTATCAGAAGATATCTTTTTAACAGAATTAATAGCTCCTGAATTTTTTTATTAGCCAAAATAACTCGTTTTCACATAAACAAGGTTGACTCACCTTATGTGTTACAGATAAAGCTGATAACATAATACACTTTCACTTTGTAAAAACTGCAAATAATTAACAGAAAACTATAACATGTATAACAAAGTTCAGTTATCATACCTGTCAGAAATACTGAAAACTTGAAACAGCAGAACAATGCACGCACATCTGAATTCAGTGTCATATCCAAAACAGACAGGAAACCAAGATGATAAAAAAGACCTGTAGAGAGCAGAAAAAAATATTGTTCCATGTAAAAATGAAGAGAAGAAAAACAAGACAGCACAAGAAAAAACAAGAAAAAAAACTAATTGCTTGGAATATGAGTGACATCAAATGCTTTGGAAAAGTAAAAATGTTCAGCTCCACTAGCAGTACCCATCACAGGGCAACTGATTAAAGTCTGGTAATTGTAATAATTAGTGGTTGGTTGATTGATAAAAAAATGTAAATTACCCCATTTTTAGCTCATATGGCTGTGGGTCAAGTGAGCTATTGCCATCACATGGCATCTGTCATCATCAACAATTTCTTCAAACATCTTTTCCTCTAAAACTACAGAATGGATTTGGATGAAACTTAAGATGATTGTTCTTTAAAGTATCCTGAACAAAATTTTATTTGTATTTTTGATCTGTGAAAAGACATTGCCACTGTTATTAAAAATATATTATAGGGATCAGACAGCAGATTTTTGCATATATCTCCGAAACTGTAAGGTTTAACCAAATTCTGACATAGGGTAAACTATTCAGCATGATGAGATCTATCTGTGGTCAAATTTTTGTGAAAATCTGTTGACCCATGTTGGAGTTGTTGCCCTTTTTTGGACGTTTTTAGCTGTTTTTGATGTTATTACTTTCAAAAATCTTCTCAGAAACTACTATACAGAATTCATTGAAAGTTGATATTGTTGTTTATCAGGGTATCCTTAACAAAATGACCGTTTGGATTTTTGGTCGGTTAAAAAACATGACCGCCGTTACTAAACATAGAACATAGGGGTCAGACGGCAGTTTTTTGCATAAATCTCCAAGACCGTTCGGTTTAGCCAATATCTTTCAATGCTGAAATGATCCATATTACAGTACCTGAACCAATCTGTGCAACAAAAATTGCGATCGGTCATTGATCACCAATCAGTTTCCGATCAGATCCATCAAACCGACCTATCAAACCAGTGATCGCATTACATGACCACAGAGCGATCAATATATTTTACACTTTCCAGTGTTTTCTCTGTCAATTTTACTCATATTTACATTATGCAATAAATTTGAACACCAATCTATACTTTTGTTTAAATTTGTTTTATTTTTAACGATTCATTCGTCATTTTACATAACAAAACTGCGATCGGATCGGTCACCGGTCATCCATCATCGATCCGTCAGCGATCAATCAGTCAACGGTCATCGATCCGTCAAACTGTTGCGCGGATCGGTTCAGGGACTGTATAAAGCCTACAAAGTCTCCAAGGGATCAAAGTTGTCAGTATTCCATGTAAGAGTTATTTTGCCCTTGAAAGGCAAAAATTACGTTTTTAGCAGTTATCAGTTAATATCTTGAAAACTATAATAATGTTGAAATGTGAGGTATTGCCATCGCTTGGCGTCCATCGTTGTCCATCGTCGTCAACAATTTTTCAAAATTTTTCTCCTCTGAAACTAATTGACCAATTGGAGCCAAACTTGGTATGAATGTTCTTCGGGGTCTCATGCATAGAATTGATGTGGGGATTTTTGATCCGTCGGAAAACATGGCCACTGTTACTAAAAATAGAACATAGGGGTCAGTAGTTTTTCGCATATATCTCCAAGTAAGCGTCAGTTAGAAATGTCAACAAAAGTTTATCCAAAATTTTCTTGCTTATCTTATTTGAAACGAGTTTTATTTGATAAGAAAGAGTAATTAAGGGCAGAAATCTAAAAAAAATAATCCAAGGTTTAAGACCAAGAATATGAAATAACCAAAATGACATTTACAAAGGAACAAAAGCAATTAAGCAACTCTGACTCTACCTGAAACTCATTATCGCTATCCAAGGGTTCCGGTTCTGCACCCCTCTCTTCGCCGTAATCAAGGGAACCAAGGTTATGGTGGTAATCAAAAGAATGTTATCCAGGACAAAGACCAGACATGGAAAACAGACATAAACAACAAATAACATAAAGTAACTAAAATCAAAGCGTCCTCTGCTTTTCTAGAAACACCCACCGAATTGTTCAAAAAAGTCATGTCCGGGGTAGACGTATAGGAATATTAAATAATTGGTATGGATTTATTTTTGAAATATGGGGGACTTTTGTTGGTAACGTTTTTATGATGGAGGATGTTAGCCAAATTAACTGCATCTATACCTTTGTTGACCAACGGTTGTGGAAGAAATGATCGTTTTTCTTCATCTTGATTTATTATTATTATTATTATTACAAACATTTAAATAGCGCATTATATGATACAATTACTCTAAACGCTTTACATAAATTAAAATCACAATTAAGAATGCAAAAATATACAAAATAAAATATCACAACTTAAAAAATGATAAAAATAATATTATGGATGCATAAAAAAAATAATATCATATATTTACACAGACCAATTAAAATGAATCTTAAGCAAGAATCAAGATCAAGAAGCCATTAATAAAAATGATATGGAAACTGTCATACAAAATTAAAAATTAAAAGTATAATGATTCAGAGAAAAATGAATAAAATGTATGTTATCTAAGAAGCAAGTTCAAAAAGATGTCTGGAGATCTTTTTTAAAAACGTCCAGGGAATTCACATTTCGTAGTTCGGAGGGCAAGCTGTTCCATAAAGTGGCCGCAAATTTATCAAAACATCTCTCTCCGTACGATTTAGTTCTTACTTTCGACACCTGTAGTAAGTTGCTATTTTCAGATCGCAAAGTTCGTCCAGGTCTATAAACAGATTTAAGTTCTTGGAGATATGTTGGTGCTTTCTCGTGTAGAGCTTTGAAAACATACATTAAGATCTTGTACTGACAACGAAACTCGATCGGAAGCCAGTGGAGAGCAACAAGAACTGGAGTGATATGTTCATGCTTTTTCGTTTTTGTCGCTAGTCTTGCAGCGGTGTATTCGCTGAAGTTTCGTTATAATCCCTGCATTAACACCATACAACAGAGTACTGCCGTAATCCAGCCGAGAAGTTATTAATGAACAGATTTAAGTTTTACAGGCGTCCTCTGTTATATGAGATCGGATACGACAAATATTACGCATATGATAGAAACACGATCTGCTAATGGCACTTGATTGATTTTCCATACTCAATGTATTGTTAAAAAGAAACACCAAGGTTTTTAACACATGGTACGTCAGTCAGTATAGCCCCATCGAAAGCAAGCCGAAATTTTGACGAGTTGGTTAAACGATTGTTCGGAGAGAAAACGATAAGTTCAGTGTTGTCTTTGTTCAGTTTAAGTAAATTAGAGCTCATCCACGCACCTGAGTATCGTCTGTATATCCATGATACGACATGTAGTGAAGCCTACAAATCTCGCCCACCGGTTTGGCAAACATGCAGTAAAAATTAGGCCCCAATACTGAGCCTTGAGGTACACAAAATTGAAGTGTCATATCATCAGAGAGAACATTACCAACAGCTACACATTGAGTTCTATTAGATAAGTAAGAGCGAATCCATGCAAGAGCACTGCTAGAGAAACTATATGCAAATTCAAGTGTTTTGAATAGAATGTCGTGATCAGTAACGTCAAAAGCTGCAGATAAATCGAGCATTAGAAGAACTGTACAGCGTACAGCAGTTGTTGTCCAAAGCAGTTATGTCATGGTGGACCCGTATGAGGGCGGTCTCGGTTGAATGATAAGCTCTATAAGCTGATTGTAGTCGATCGTTTAGGTTGTTTGATTCCACATAACGCTAAAGTTGAGATGCAACTACATTCTCGACAACTTTCGACATGAAAGGTAGGTTTGAAACAGGCCGAAAGTGTTTTAACACCTCTTTGTCTAGATCCGGCTTTTTCAGCAGTGGTCGTTATATAGCCCTTTTAAATGTTGATGGGAAGATTGCATCGGGTAGCGATTTATTCACTATGCCTGTGATGATCGAAAGCAACGCATCTAAACATGGCTTAATTCAGAAAGTTGGCATCGGGTCTAATTCTCATGATTTACTTGGAGCAGATATTATGATCTTACGAATTTCTTCGCATGACGTCGGTGAAAACGAAGTTAGTGTTTCGCCTGTAAATTCGATGTCAGCTCGAAGAACATCATCATCAGTTTTTTCTCGCTAAGTTCTTTACGGATAGTTTCAATTTTTCCAAGAAAGAATTCTCCAAATTTATTTGCCAAGTCTTTTTCACTCGTGTGCGATGGAAGGATCGTTTCTCCTTTATTTCCCATTAGATGGTTCGTAAGTTTGTAAAGTTCTTTTTGATCGTTTCCAATTTCCTCGATCTTGTTTGAATAACAATCTCGCTTACATTTGAGAAGAAGTTTGTTTGTATACACTGTTCTTTATAGATTTGACGATGTATTGTTGAACCGGTTTTTCTTCGGTTTGATTTCGCTGTTCAAAGTTCATCGTTGTACCATTCGGTGTACCAACTCTTATATCTTTTGTTGTAATCGGAGCGTGGTCGTCAAAGATGGCTTTAAGATCAGAATTATATGAATCCACTAATATATCAACCGATGCATGATTTTGATTGTATGTCATCAATTAGATCTGATTTTACATCATCTCGATACTTGCGAAACGACACATGCTTCGTTTGATTCGTAGGTCTTGTAATCTGAAGTTGAGAATGAAGAGCCAAGTGATCACACGCTGAGTTTCCATGATTGTCATAGAGATGTGGATCTTCAATTGATGGTTCACCCGACAAGATACTCGAGTTATCACGTATTATGACTACATCTAGTGTGTGGCCTCGAATGTGAGTCGCACCGGGAACATGCTGTACTAATCCGTGATCATCTAGTGTTTCTATTTTTTTGTTTGTTTGTTTGTTTGTTGGGGTTTAACGTCCGAGCAGCAATATTTCAGCTATATTCAGACGATGAAAATGAAATTAATGATAAAATGAACATGAAATGATGATGAAATGAAAAAGGGATGGGACAAAAGGACAATGGGGTCGACAAATTTTGATTGCCACTGGAAATAGGGAGAGGTTGGTAGGGTCGAGCAATTTAGCCTCCTGTGGCGGAGCCCTATGGTTCCTACTCCGAGAGAATACCACAGTAGGGTTCTTTAACGTGCGAGGAACGTGGCATCTTTCCCAACACGGTGTACCACTATGGTTTGCTGTCAGGTTTTCCTTATTATAGCCTGACAACCCCAGCATGTAACACGCCAGGGGTACCCCATTCCACCACCTGGGGTACACATCCCAGTTGCTCTGTGGGCAGAGCGCCCTAGCCCCCAGCTAAGGTTCTGAGCAGTATTTAGTCGCCTTTTACGACAAGCTTAGCGCTGCTGCAGGCCTATTTTTTTAACACCCGGACCTGCACGGGGCTCTAGTGTTTCTAGGAAACGACGAGAATCGTGATCTTCTACGTTGTCAAGGTGGAAATTTAGATCACTGGTTAAACATATTTCATCAGGAGTTATCACAGGTTTGTCAAGGAATTCATTCCATTCTTCAAAGAAGGTAGAGTTCTTAAAATTGTTTGTTCATGACGGTGGAGGGCGATATATAATGCACAATCGAAGATGACGTTTTCCCGAGGCAACATTGCTCTGTAATATTTCAAAATGAGTAAACGAATGGTTTTCGTTGATAACTTTAACATCAAGGTTTGTTTTGTATATAAGTGCAACTCCGCCGCCTCTTTTGCTGTTTCTTGTGGTATGTCTGATCGCAAAACCATCAGGTATTAGTTTTGACAATACACTTTTGTCTATTGATGTCCTGAGCCAGGTATCGGTAACCGCAAAAAGATCAGCATCACTCGACAACAGGAAATCCGAAAGAGTTTTTTTTAAACAGATCTGGCGTTGAGTGAAACAAGTGTCAGCATCTGCTTTACATGGGATGGATTATTCGTCAAAGATTTTGGTAATACTGAGAGGTTCGATTTTCTACTCCCCGTTTGAAAATTTTCGGTTTATGTCATCGCGTGGATTTATAATAACGTCAATAGGACACGTGTGGTTAGCGCTGTTATTTTCCTTCACGTGTGGTATGCTGACCAGATTTGCAACGTTCACTCCAGAACACAGCCACTTTCGCTTTTATTGGTCGGAAAACGTTCCTGCCTGCTTTTGTACCGCGTCTGGTGCGACGAAACGGATTCACTCTGGACGTACTGTATTGATCAATACTTGTAGTGCATGGCTGATTGAATTTAACAAAGTTTAAAAATAGGTGCCTTGATTTTGAAAAAGTCATGGTTGATTGATCACTATATGTACTTTTAGGTTACAGACCACCAATTCAACCAATGAGCATTTGGAACGTACGCAAAAATAGTCCTACGCAGAAATTACCCCTGTTCCTCATAGTGCTGTGAAAAAAGTTCTCATCTTATTTAAAAAAATTAAACAGTTTCTGAAAGGAAAAACATTTCTGTACATTTTATAGGTGCATTTTGCTTCTTGTGATGTGAAGCCTAATCTCCATAATGATTTTTAAATATACCCCTATCTTGTGAAAACACTGGGATTTCCCATGCTATTTATAGACCCTTCACTTCCGGTGACCAGTACTGCACTGCAAGTCTGCTAACCCCACATGCCATTCTGAGGATTGTGAGCTGACATATGTAGAATCATGCTGATATATAGTCATCTGCAGGTTAAAGTTAAGGTAAAGTCCAGAGAAGCCATTGAATATTGTGAAATTAGCATAGAAGCTTATGGGAAGTGGAATTAGTGGTTTTTAGCCTTAAGTTGAAGCCATGGCAAAATGAAAAGTTTCTTGAAATAGCTTTAAACTACTTGAAGATCTTGTTAACTTTGCCATGAGAGGAATATACTATAGAAATCCTTCAAAATATGCATTTTGTTAAGTTATAGGTCCAAATTATGGAAAATTGGTCTTTTTGGCTGATTTTTATGTCCTATCTTGTAAAAAGTGAAGAAAATTTAGTAAAAATATCAAATATTAAACTTTGAGGGCTATATTTACCTAAATATGGTAGTAATAAGCACTTGAAATCAAGTTTTGTGTAGATTTGAGCAAAAATTAGGTTAGAAATGAGGAAAAACTCACTTTAATTACTGCGGTTAAGGCCATATAAGCATTCCCCTATGGCAACATGGAAAATCCATTATTGAGCACTTTTTTTGCTTTAGGTGCCCTTTACTGGTCATGTTTTAATGTGAAAACACTGTATTTACAAATTTAAAGCCAAATATATCACCTTTTGTGAAAATTTAAAGATTTAGGATTTTTGACATGTGATCAAGAAAAAGGGGGAGGCATGTCAGAAATAAATTTTTAAAAATAGACCAATTTCTCAGAAAATGATTACTTTTAAAACTATTTCTTCATTAATATTGTTAAAAAACAAGTTGTGATTGATATTTTTTATTTGAAAAGTCAGAAAAAGTTCTTTGCAAATATTTAATGCATTTCAGTATGGTAGAATATTGTCACTTTTTTGCTCGCACAACTTGGTTACCCTATATTTAAAAATCAAATATTTAAAAAAGTGCTTGTCACATTTCACTGAAACTTTGCAAATGCATTCAGTATGTGTGTAGGAAGATACCTGTATAGCTATTTATTTTTTCTGAGACAAAAAGTGACCCTTTAGGTTACAGACCGCCAATTCAACCAATGAGCATTTGGAACGTACGCAAAAATAGTCCTACGCAGAAATTACCCCTGTTCCTCATAGTGCTGTGAAAAAAGTTCTCATCTTATTTAAAAAAATTAAACAGTTTCTGAAAGGAAAAACATTTCTGTACATTTTATAGGTGCATTTTGCTTCTTGTGATGTGAAGCCTAATCTCCATAATGATTTTTAAATATACCCCTATCTTGTGAAAACACTGGGATTTCCCATGCTATTTATAGACCCTTCACTTCCGGTGACCAGTACTGCACTGCAAGTCTGCTAACCCCACATGCCATTCTGAGGATTGTGAGCTGACATATGTAGAATCATGCTGATATATAGTCATCTGCAGGTTAAAGTTAAGGTAAAGTCCAGAGAAGCCATTGAATATTGTGAAATTAGCATAGAAGCTTATGGGAAGTGGAATTAGTGGTTTTTAGCCTATAAACAATAGTATATGTGTATCATTTGTTACACTTTCCTCTTAAAATTTCATAACTTAAATTTATCAATCGATAATTCATAGCAAATGAAGTGTCTAGACCAAATTTCACAACAAAATGTTCATTTAATAAGACGAATTTCACTTACTTCGTGGGAGCTGCCATACAGCGCTAATCACTACTCCAGTTTTCATACAAACTGGTTTAAAGAGTCTGTGGAAAACAATATCAAAAATGATGCCAACAAGTCTGTATAATGATGAGGTAGGGTCTGAAACAGGAGTGAAGACTGAAGACTTGTTTTGTAAAAGGAGTGTAGTAGAATGAGAGGTATAAAATAGAGTTTGGATCTTACGTGATGAAGTCCAAGAGGTTTTTGTATGAAAGGAAGGAGACCATCTATGGAGCCATCATGCAACTTTGGTGACGTATAGTTGGGACGGCCATGACTCCTTTCCCGTCTTGGATTTTTGTCAAATAAATTCATCGCATTTATGCTATTGCTATATTGGCTTGAAAGGTTTCCTATACTTTTGATTTTGTCATTGCAGTACCTAGTCTGCCTATCCAATACTCCTCTCTTTCCCTACGATAGTTTTTACTTAGAACGTGTCTAATCGTAGGATGGTAATTTTTTTCAAAAATACGAACTTTCATAGAGGGGATTAAATGATCTTGTTGATTAAAATGTTGATAAACTGTCAGGTGGTATTTATTCCCGAACGATGACCGCACATTCTTTTTTTTAATCGTTCTTGTGTTTCACCGACATATGTCAGACGGCATCAGTTGTATGCGTGAAACAAACCAGGCTCTCTTTCTAGAAACACCCGCTGAGTTACTGATAAAGTGCTCGGCTGACTCCATAGTGTCTGTAGTGTCCATTTTTTTTTAGTTCTTTGATGTAGGTGAGATGTATAAAATCCCGAAACTAGGAATGTTATACTCATATATATAACGGAAACTGATATCAATGGATCTGGCTTAACGATGCTCCTTTTGGATCGGATCAGTAATAGAGTCAGCCTCACGAGAGTGAAGGAATAGATCAGTAGGTAGCGGGGAACAATTTATTCCAATTGGAATGCCGACCATTTGTTGAAAATGCTTCCACCACACTGGGCAAATATGTTGTCGATGAACAATTCCAGTATTTTAATATTTTTTTTTCTGGTATATTTTGAAGATGATTTCGAATCGTATTTTACAACGTATTCCCTATTAAGTACTAGGTGTACTGTCTTTTCTGGTGAAACAACGATGTATTATCGTTTTTGAGTTGGGACTTTAACTGAGTATGGGAAATAGTAGTATAAAGGGTTTAAAAATCATAGATCTTGATGCTATTGTATTCTGATAATATACTAGCATTGATGATTTATACAAGATCTTCCGAATTTTTCAGGATCTACATTGAATTGATACCACGGGAGTACAAGTGCCCTGGTAAGACTGAATACCCTCTTTGACAGCTGTGATTATGGCAGTTAAACATTTCGAAAGAGGTTTTGCAGTACATTTTGCAAGTCAAGCTACAAAGCGTTGTTTGTATTGATTCTTGTGGAGTTTTGGAATCCAGTACATGACAAGCAACGTCTTTATTACTGAGAACAAAAGAAGACAGCACGGATTTATTGTTTTTCTCTATCCCTTCTTTGGAGAGTGTGGTATCAGTATAAGTCTTATTACTTATATTATTTCTACGCCTACCTCCGGTAAAAAAACATAGGATGTAAAGTTTCCTATTGACATAAAAATAATGTTGTTTTGGGCTTTCTCTGCTGGTACTACACATATTTGTCACGCACAGAGTAGACAAGAATTTGAATTCAAATGGGATCTTTGAAAATTGATACAGCGTTGACACTCATTGACCTACTTAAAACTTTCATACGTTTCAAGCCTTTACTCACTCTGCATGACAACGAATGTGTTCTTGTTCTCGTTTTATCAATTTTTATGCATAATCCTCCACAGCATCCATAAAGATTTAAAAGTATAATTACAATTTATGCAGCGTTATTTACGGTACTTGGGACCTTTAGGAAAGATTTTTTTCTATGATGCTTAATCCTCCATCCTCCTGTAAAGACGTGACCAGAAAATACCAATATTAAGATACATTTTACAGTTTGATACTACAGGGAAAACTTCCTTCAATTCTTTGAATAAATAAATAAGCAGTCAACTAATTCCTTCTTCCATGAATTTTATTATCAAATCAACACTTTCAAGATTGCATTTTGATGGATTGAAATGAAGTGAATTGAAATCACATTCAATGCAAGATTCTAATGTTTTCAACACATTTCCTATTACCAATGTCAATACGTACAGTTGTAATCTATGTGGGAAGGTTATAAAGAAAAAGAAACTGTGGCTTGGGTTAATCAGTGCCTCGTACTGATCAGTAAGATCATAACACAGAACAGTGAAGGGTTTACCCTGCTTAAGTTGAATCTACAAATGTAATACAAAAGTTTCCTTGTACTAGAACTTACTACCGGTGTGGGTAGATGATAACACAGTCTGTAGGTTGTGTTAACTAGTGCCTTCATTTGATCTTTAAACAAGAGAAAATTGGTCATATTGTAAAGAAATATGAACTAAGAAGTGATTTTATTTACATCTCGACACACAGCGACTAATGGCTAATTTCCTGTTTTTGACGAACACAATAACTTTTCTATGTAATTTAGCAGATATTTGACGTTAAAAGAAAGAAATTATAGAACTGTTGTATTATTATTCAGCAATATATTTTCCCTTAAAAAGCTAGGAAAAGTAGGTGAGCAATATATTTTCATATTTTCACTGAGTGCAATAAAGTGCAGCATGTGCTGTACAATAAAAGGGTTATTGCATACACATTGGGAAATAATTATACCCTTCATTTGATATGCCTGATTAAGCTACTTATGTAAGTTCAAATAATGATCGAAGTAAAATCTATTGATATTTAAGATGTTTTTAGTAGTATGATTGTGAAAAATGGTTCTTGAAAGAAAGACTAACTTAAACAAAGACGCTTTCAGAGAAGTACACATTTGATATCTCTAGACTTCTAGGACATTTGCAACACTGAAACCCTACTCTTATGATAATATTACGAACAGCTCTGTATTGACGTGTGAATGGCAGCGATGAGAAAGCAGTTTTCATTTATTTGTTGGCAACAGAAATATGGAATAGTAACAGTCTTTAGAAAAAGATCAGGTGACCCATGAAGGTCAAACATCCTAACAATACAACCCAGAAACGGCTACAAATCACGTAATCAGTCTTCGCTTTTTATTCGGTCGTTGCACTTTTGTTATACAAAAATTCACTTTGCGAAAAAAAAATGTGGCTTGCAATTGGTTTAATTAGTGCTTGTTTTGAACGAGTAGAAAATAAAGTCCGATTATAACACAGTGTAAAGAAGCGTTTACCCAGGTTAAGTTAAATTTACAAATGTTATACTCATTCGTGAGATCGACCTTTTCTTAACTTCAGATATTTTCACAAACGGAATAACTGAATGAATTTATCAATCTAATTATTTTCCTCTAATTGTAAGTGATGTGTTTGGTATTGTTTTGTTCGAGTTTGTACTACCGTTTCCCTGTTTCGGTACCCACCGCTTGTACTTGCGAGGTACCAAATGTATGTGACACACCTTGTAATGTTACATATGTGTCTGCCCCTTGGTGGTTTCAAGAGAAAGGATCGGAAGATTGTATTCAAAAGTGGTTCAATTTTTCAGTAGTATACAGATGAAATTCAATTTTTAGCAAAGTCCCAAAGTTCTGCTGTTTAACAAAATGTCTTACCCATCTTTTTTATTGTATTTGTCAATTATCAACATTAAAGATACATTTTGTCAAACTTAAGTGATATGTTTAGTACTATATGCAGATCAATCAAATACGATATAGGGTTTCTGGAAACATTTATAATGCATATACAAAAATGTATATTTTAGTCTTAATTTGTGATATATTTTCATATGTTCGCTGAGTGCAATAAAGTGCAGCATGTGTTATACAATTACAAGGTTATTGCACATACTTTGGGAAATAGTCGATCATACCCTCAATATTAATAAACACATTCGATATGTCTGAGTAAGCTACACATTTAGGTTCAAATAATGATTGAAGTAAAATGTATCGCCCTTTTGCTTAATACAAAATAGGTACAAACTTTGATTTTTTCCCGACGCAGTCGGTATAGTTTCGCTTTTTAACCTTTGACCTTAAGGACTGTCTTCTATGGAAACACGAGTCAGTTGATCGCAATTCTGTTTCCCGATTGGGCAGATGCTTATAACATAGTGGCATTAAAAAAACGATATCGAAAATTTGAAATTGCGTTCGAAAAAACTGTTTCGAAAATTTGAAATTGCGTGCCATGTGTTATTTCCTTGAAAGAAATGTAGATTTGTAATACAATTTTACTGCGTTAGCCATCTTCTTTTTAAATATAGTACTTGCTTATCAATATTATGATAAAGAGAAATCAAGAGAACCAAGATTCCACTTGAAATCAAAAGAATGTAATACAGGGACAAAGACCAGACACGGACAAAAAGCATACACAACAAAGAAAACAAATAACAAAATAGAAAAAAGTACATACAATGTAACAAAAGTAAATGAGCAACTAGAAACTAGAAACATAAATGCTTCTTGAAAGAAAGACTAAGTTAAACAAAAACGCCTTCACAGAAGTATATTTGATATCCTTAAATTTAAATACCTCTGCAATATTAAAACACAAACCACACTCTTACATGTCTTATGTATAATAGTATATTACAATATAAACACCTAAAAATTATGTTATTCATAAATATCAAACACCCTAAAAATACAACTAGAATCAGGTACAAATCACATAATCAGTCTTGTTTTTCATACAAAACTCAATTTGCAACAGTTATCGTTCTTGTTTTGATTGATTTAAAATGGAGTTGAATCTGTGGTTTTCTTCAACATACAGATCTGCATACTTTCATTAATTAATAATAATAGTTAATGTCCATGCAGTCAACTTATTCCATCTTTTATGATTTTTTTATTATCGAATTAACACTGTTTGGAAAATTTTAAATTCTATATTCACAACTGTCAAAGAGGGTCTGCAGTCCTACCACAACACTTGTTACTTCCGTAGTGGTATTAATTCAATGTGGGCCCAGAAAAATTCGAAAGATCTTTTGGAGACATGAGTTCAAGACAATTATCTGAATATAATAGCGTTAAAACCATTTTTTTTTCAACACTGTATACTTCTATTCCACATACTCAGTTAAAATCCCGACCTAAAACATTATACATCATTGTTTTTCCAAAAAAGATGGTACACACAGATACAAATATATAGTTCTTGGTAGAGATTCCTCATACTTACGAAGTAAGAAATAATTCCAAATCATCTTGCATCTTCCAAATATGCAGAGATGTTTACAAAATGCTGGAAATTTTAACATAGGAAACATAATTGTCCGGTTTGGTGGGCGTGTTTTTCAACAAATGGTCGGCATTCCAATGGGAACAATTTGTGCTCTTTTACTTGCTGACCTATTCCTTCACTATTATGAGGCTGACTTTATAGTTGATCTGATCCGAAAGAAAGAATATCGTTTAGCTAGATCCTTTAATCTCAGTTTCCGCTATATAGATGACGTATTATCTTTAAACAATCCTAAATTTGATACATCGCAAAGAACTTGAGATAAGGGATACTACAGACACTGTGAAGTCAGCCACATATCTTGACCTATACTTAGAAATCGATAGTAAAGGAAAACTATCGACCAAATTTTACGACAAACGTAATGACTTTCCTTTAATCTATGGCACCATCCCTTCAGCACCTGCGTATTGAGTATTCATATCACAACTCATACGTTATGCCAGAGCTTGCCAAAACTACGCAGACTTTTTGTATCGCGCTAGAACTCCAACAAATAGGCTTCTGGAAAAGGGTTATGTTGCTACAAGATTGAGGGCATCACTACAGAAATTTTATGATAGGCATCATGAACTCGTGGATCGTTATGGTGTATCCATCTGCACCATGAAAACTGATTTATTCAACGGGGCATAGTTTTTCTTTCCTCGTTTGTCTACCCCGGACTTGACTTTTTATGAGCAACTCGGTGGATGTTTCTAGAAAAACAAAGGATGCTTACCCTACCGGTGCACCTGGTCCATGCTCCAAGGTTTTAGTGGAGTCCGAGTTGCTCATTTGCTTTTGTTACTTTGTATGTATGATTTTAGTTACTTTATGTTCTTTGTTGTGTGTGTATTTTCCATGTCTGGTCTTTGTCCCTGGGTTACATTCTTTTGATTACCCTATAACCTTGGTTCCCTTGATTACTCTTTGATTACCCTATAACCTTGGTTCCCTTGATTACTCTTTGATTACCCTATAACCTTGGTTCCCTTGATTACTCTTTTGATTACCGCTATAACCTTGGTTCCCTTGATTACTCTTCAACATTTAGTTTTTGATAGGTTGTAGTGAATTGAATTGGAATATCAACATCTTATCAATTATCATGGCAATACGTACAGTTATAACTGTTGCTCGGTTTCATCAGTGAATTGTTTTCAAATGAGTATATTTAAACAAATAGCATAAATCAAATTGCAGTAGTATGCTAAGAAATATGGAACAAATATAAAGAACCCAAATACCCACAGTTAACTATGATAGCACTCAAAATGACCAATGCCGTTCATTATAAGTACTCATTATATCAAGATATTTAATTATCAGTTCAACTAAACTGACTTCATAATACTCAAAATCAATACAATAAAATAGTAGAATACAACTTTGAAATACACAAAACTTTAACTCACAAAAGTGTTAGTACGAGAAATGAAAAGTAAGTAAATGGAACATTAACACCATACCATAAATGCTCTGTTTGTTGGCTGAACATTGTGTATACATCTTGGCTTTCTAGTTTCACATTGAGATGTGCACAAAGCTCTACGTATAAAATAAGATACTTCTTTAGAGTAAGAAGTAGAATAGTACCCTTAAGAATGTTTTAACCAATAACACTCGGTGAGCAAATATCGTGCACAATGTGAAAAAAATTCAAAATGCAATGAAGCGTAGAGTTACTCAGTCCGTTGTAGAAAATACACTAAGTTGAATACAATGAATTTATAATAATAACCTATATGTATAAGACATGAAAAACATACATTATCAAGCTGAGTAAATCAGCTTGTTCACAAACACAACAATGTTGCGTATGTATACAAAAAAAGCATCGTGTGAGTTTGTCACTGCACATTGAGTGCCTGACTCTTATCTGGATTTGTGCTGAATGATATAAAAGGTTACATTGCAGACATCTCATTTATAGGTTGTACATTGTATAATGCTTGTAATTATGTCTTGAATGTAGAGCGCCGGAGAGTTTTTTGTAAAGCACAATTATTTTGTTTTATTACTCGTTTCTCTTCAATTCATAAACGCATGTATCTATTCCGACAGAACGAATTTGAGCCATTTATGTTTCAAGTCATTACAGTATGGGACGACACTAAAGGTCTGTCCTTCATACACTAATGACAGTTTAAAAAAAATCAGTCGACTTGGGAAATTCTGTCCTGACGCAATTAACACACATATTATATTATCGGCAGACTTCTGTCTAATCAGATGCAGTTGTCAACGATTATATTAAGCCTATCAAAATGTCTGAATGTATAACCAGTATAATGGAATAACTAGGAGATTGAATGGTTATTATGGTCTACTCATTTTATGTATTTTGTATGTACCTTTTGATGACAAATGGAAAAAGAAAAAATGAGCAAAATAAATATCTTTAATGTATACTAAAATCAGTAACTGTTTCAAGAATAATCGACAAATTCACTTAAAAACTTAGCATAGTAATAGATAGACCACACCAGGAGAAAACACCAAACTCGTTGTGCCTGAGAGGCATTTAATTGTAATGTACAAGGACACAAAACAAATGGGCACCACTGGAAAAAGAGTTGGAAAATATTGGCAAAACCCGAAATTAGTTAGATGGAAAACGACTCTAGCGACCCATATGCTCCAGAAGGAACAATTTGGACTTATTTCTCCACACATTCAGGCTTCATTCAAACAATAAATAGATACTGATAAAACTGTAAAGTTTAAATACGCAGACGGTTAGAATGAGCGGTGTAATCTGGGATTTTAGTCCCAGTTTTACATTTGTAAAACAAATCCTAAACAGTTAATGTCAAATATTTTTTGTTATCTATGCCATTTGCCATTTAAATAATGCATTTGATCTGGTTTATGTTGTTATGTAAGACTTTATAAAACTATATGAGTAATTTACTGAGATTTAAATCGTTCTACAACATCAGTACTTTCTGTTCAAATTTGAACAGAATTACGACATGTTTAAATCATTTTTGTGTTTTCAACATAAAATGTGTGACAGGCAATTCAGTGGTTTAATTTCGACACACCGTAAATATTGGATATACAAAATCTAAATAGTAACACAAGTGTAGACCAATCAAACAACTTGAAACCATACACACATTGGACACGCAATTATATAAAAACGAAGCAAAATGCACATGAAACAAACGATCTTGTCTAATTGCACAGCAGTACTTTAAACGTGTTCCTTTCATAACTCAACTTTGCTGTGACACTGACACGTTCTTTCAATGCTTTGGAGCGTTGATGATTAGAATATTTTGCAACTCTTTGATTAATTTCTTCTTATGCCAATAACATCTTTTCAACTTCGTCATCAAACTTTCAGTATTTCCAACATAATATATAACATACAAAAATAAAGATCTTCCGAAATTACGAAGTGTAAAGTGAAATACATGTACATGTAAAAGCACAAAAAATGATGTAAATACAGAAACAATCATTGACCAAACTACTAGTATTTCCAGTTTATCATCGACCTCGGATTACTCGAACCTCGGATAACTCGAACATTTTTGCATGGTCCCTTCGACTTCGGCTTAACGAGGTTCGAGTAAATATGTATATATTAGAAAACAAACAGAAAGATTGATGTTTAATTCGTTACTGAAATTAAATTGAAGATAATAGAAGCAACGTCAAACCATAACGTATAAAAATCGATACACATGGATACTTGGAGGAAACGTTGAAAGGCAACGAACAACTCTCTGAGATTCACAAGCCAAGAGGCCAGAACCTGTTTTAGTTTGGGTCGGGGGTCAGAGGGACGAAATTTTCATCGTGTAACCATTTTATTACAATCTCTCTAAAACATGGACACAAATAGAACCTAACTGTCCTTATTAGTTTTAATTGATAAAACTGTGTCAATATAAGTTTAAATAAAATGATAAAGACTCAAGTTCAAGATTATCCCGAAAGTAAGTTCACTAATTGATATGACATCCCTAAAAAACTAAGAACAACATATTAAATTATAACAGAAAAAAAAACGCACATAGAAAAGAGAAAAAAACATAAACAAAAACAAAAACAAAAAAACAAAACAAAAAGAAAAAACAACAAAAAAACAACAACAACAACAACAACAAAAAACAAAAAAACAAAACAAAACAAAAAAAAACATAAAAAAAAACAAAAAAAAAAAATAATAAGACCAAAGTCAAACAAAATAACAGAAAACGTTACTGGGCAAACAAATATGAAAACGAATTAACGTATTACAAACATCTTACTGTGACAATACATGTGACAATACATGCATTCAAAACCTGATAGAATGACAGGTAGTATGGTTTTTGTCAATTGTTTGCCTTAAAAAAAGAACATGGTATAAACTTTAGTCAGGTCTTTGAATTTCAAGTAAATAATTTGGAAATTATGAAATATCGAGAGTGAACGTATTTGTGTATGTATTGGTGCCATCTTAAATTTTAGTTTGTATTACACAGGATATGACACTTTTGTTTTAAAGAAAAGTACATTACGCTTTCCCTGATAGTCTCAACTAATGCATTTCCCAAATTATGTTGGTTGAGTTACGGCGACTCATTTACTCTCATTTTTTTTGTGTGTTCTCATTCGGTTTCTGGATACTATTTCGTGTTTCGTTGTCCTCATTTTTGGATTATAATAATTCGATTTTTCAAAGTGGATACCCGGACTCAATTTCACATCATTTAGTTTTAAGATCACTACGGATATATATGAAAAACTCTCAACTTTATGTTTACTGCTAGACCAACGATGGAATCATTTCATTGCATTTTATGTTAATTCTATACAGACAGAAATAGGATGACAATTGAGTCAATGACATTTCTCGCACTACAAAACTGTTTTTATTTGTCCATGAACTGAATTGACAACCCACGATAAATATACCAAAACAAACATATTTGGTTTTTGACGTTTTTCAATAGAAGGATGGTATACGGGTTAAAAAAAATATTCAGTATAATATAACACATACTGCCTGCAGTTGAGGGTGGTATACTGAATCACCACACTCAATTGCAGGCTCTATGTGTATAATAACGACCGTCAATTCAATAATTCATTGCTTCAAACGATTAATATGATAAATTTATCGTTTGTAGAAGTTATATCCAATATATACTTAATTTAAAGACTAGTGAATCGGTAAAATGAAATTTAAATGAAACAGCTGATAAGTACATAGCATAGTGTATATTGCAAACATTCAAAACATATAAACCTTTACCAAATCATACCATTCCATTACTTTTCAAATTAGTAAAGACTAGTATTTTGTATTTCTTTACAACTTTTCAACCGTGATTTTACCTTGTATTAGTAAATGTTTGACGTGAATCGACACCATGAATGAGAATATGGTCTTTACTCACGAAAAGCTCAAATTGTTTATTTCCAAAGATCTTTTCCTCAAATTAAAAAAAAAATATCAGTTGCTAGGAGATGTATCTGTTTTTTTTTTCCGAATAATTGACTACGATCTACTAAAGCATACAATTTCGACATCTGACTAAAGTCAAGGGTAAATCGTGTAACTGTTTAGAAATATTGGTTGCGTTTAGGAATGCTTAACATACAGAATTGTCTATTTTCATGACTGGCAAACTGTAATCTAATAGTTTAATGAACAAGGCTATAAAAGCGTTAGTTACTGAGATACGAAACTCAAGGTTAGACAGACAATAGAAAATTACAATACTTCTTTAATGTATGACTTGACTCTTGGTGTCTTCCGTGAGAACAAAAAAGAAATAAATCACTTATTTGGATTCCGTTGAGAATTGACTTTTCTCGAAGATGCAAGATCATGATAATGAAAATATAAGATTTCTTTAGTCTTGAAATAAAAAACATAATAGGCTATGATTACTTTGGCACTGTCGTTTTTTCATTACGAAGGTAAGACTTTGAGCCAACATATTTCAAAGAAAATGTAGTTTGACATAATATCCTCATGAGAAAAGTTAACGAAGGAACCACGACTCAAGAGATAATAAAAATAATGATAATAATTTCCCAATGTAAAGACTAGGCAGGAAAAAGACGCACACAGCATGGAACACGAACTAACAATTATATATATAAAAGAAAAAAGAACTTTATATATATAAAAGAAGAAAGAAATAGATCAGAAAATCTATGACACGATGAACAAATCGGTGCTCATTGAGCAGACGAATATTCTATTAATCTACGAGTTCATGATGACGACCATAAAAGTTTGTAACGATGCTTTTAATCTTGTAGCAAAGTAATCCTGATCCATGGGCCTTCTTGTAGCACAATACAGGAAGGCCGTGTGGTTACGGCAAGCTCTTGCATAACGTATGATATGAGAACTCAATACGTAGGTGCCGAAGAGATGTTGCCACAGATGAAAGGAAAGTTTACAATACTGAATGAAAAGCCATTAAGTTTGTCGTAAAGTTTGGTCACGAGTTTTTTCTTTCCCATCAAGCTACAAGTGTACGTCAACATATGAGAATGACTCCAACTTCTTACTTTATCTTACGCACTGAGTGGAATTTTCCTTATCTAAATTTCTACCAACTATTTTGAATTAATGATAACTTGTGAGTTTATTTTGAAAGAAAGAATAAATTGTTAACGTATATTTAAATGTTTTTTTTCAGCAATGTAAAAAGTAGTCCTTTTCGTCAAACGCGCAACAAATTGGTTAATTAATCATTAACCATATATAAAGTTTCATTTTGTAGGTCGATTATCAGTAGTTAGATACGAAAATTAACTTTCGACGCGTTAAAACACGTGAAACTTACTGAAGGTTTAACTGTACGCAGAAATTAATCAATTGATATATCATGTAACTCATTGAAATTTACACCCATGATGCTAGCAGATCTGATATAACACCACCATATCCTTATTCAAGTAATAACATCGTTTTACATATCTATGAGGTCAAGCCACATATATTTAATTAAACCCTTACGTGAACACTAATGAAGTCTTTAATGAAAACAAACAATGTTAGGGTTTATTTTTACAGTCTACCAATTTTCGCAGTTTCATGTTAATATCCAAAAATGGTCTTTATACTATAAAACGATAATCGAGCTTAACAATCGTGAAATCTTACTTAACCTCGCGGTTATTTTTGCTTGAATAATCCGCAAAATTAAGCAACTGCAAAAATTAATACATTTAAAGTAGCTAGATTGAGATAAATACCACATACAATACTGTTATTTAACATGTAATATTTGTTAAACCATGCACAATGCTATGATTATAAAGAGTACACGAAAGAGTAATCAAGGGAACCAAGGTTATAGCGGTAATCAAAAGAATGTAATCCAGGGACAAAGACCAGACATGGAAAACAGACATACACAACAAAGAACATAAAGTAACTAAAATGATACATACAAAGTAACAAAAGCAAATGAGCAACTCGGACTCCACTAAAAACTGGGAGCATGGACCAGGGGCACCGGTACGGTAAGCGTCCTCTGCTTTTCTAGAAAAACCCGCCGAGTTGCCCATAAATGTCAAGTTATGTTTCGAAGTTCTGTTTCAATTAATTGTGGCCAGTAATATGTGTAACGATCTTTATTGTTCATTCATTTAGTATAAACATTTAGTAGATACAATAGTAAAACAAAGAACACCTATCATGTAGTTGTGATTTGTTGAAGAGTAATCAAGGGAACCAAGGTTATAGCGGTAATCAAAAGAATGTAATCCAGGGACAAAGACCAGACATGGAAAACAGACATACACAACAAAGAACATAAAGTAACTAAAATGATACATACAAAGTAACAAAAGCAAATGAGCAACTCGGACTCCACTAAAAACTGGGAGCATGGACCAGGGGCACCGGTACGGTAAGCGTCCTCTGCTTTTCTAGAAAAACCCGCCGAGTTGCCCATAAATGTCAAGTTATGTTTCGAAGTTCTGTTTCAATTAATTGTGGCCAGTAATATGTGTAACGATCTTTATTGTTCATTCATTTAGTATAAACATTTAGTAGATACAATAGTAAAACAAAGAACACCTATCATGTAGTTGTGATTTGTTGAAGAGTAATCAAGGGAACCAAGGTTATCGTGGTAATTAAAAGAATGTAATTCAGGGACAAAGACCAGACATGGAAAACAGACATACACAACAAAGAACATAAAGTTACTAAAATCATACATACAAAGTAACGAAAGTAAATGAGCAACTCGGACTCCACTAAAAACTGGATTGAAGATTCTTATTCAATTTTATCAAACATACATTGTTTATGATTTTTCTGTCAGTCTATGAGTCCATATAACTGTCTTTTTAACCTTGAATAAAGTGCTATAACAAAATAACCGAATTGACATGATTAATTATTCAGTAAAAGCTATCAATTAAATGTTTTATTCTGTATTTTGTTTTATTGTTTTACATTACCATAATCTTCAATATCTGAAAACCTTCACTATCTTTTTTCTTTTGGTTCATGCATAAAAAAACAAGTCAGATACATATTAAAAAAAGAAAATTAACCGTACTTTGCTGCAAACAAAAACTGCGGTTTTTGGGAAAAACTTTCTCAAATATGAGTGTATAGAAAGATTAATTCGTTTATATCAATTTAAAGTCAAGCCAACGTATTTGGACGACGACTGATTATTTCGTCATTTAACAACCACCTGGTAAAAATGTCAGTATTGCTCAGTGGGTTTTATTTGCACTTTCAAAAACCATTTAGACGAAAAGGCAAAATATGAAGTGCACAAGGTCATCATCTGATGTAAAGTATGTTCAATTTTCATCATCGAATTCTATTCAGTGGTTTCGGAAGATATGCGGACGGAATCAGAGGATGTTTGAACGAACAGACGATGGAAACATATTAACGTACCTACGATTGGAACAAAGCACTCCCACTTATTGCAGCGTGTAAAATTGACATCGAAATTGTTGTTTGCATAATTGTGCAAGAGATAATTTCATTTTAATATCAATAAAGTCAATAAAAAATATCATGAATGACAAAAATACCAACCATATTTAATGACAAAATTTTGAAGGATTTGAACGGTACACATTTTTGCCAGTACATGTCTGATTTTATCCTGATAAATGAAATGAAAAAAATCTCTCTTTGTTTCATTAGAAACTTATCACATGCTTATTTCAAAAAGATCTGAACCACTTCGAATCTCTTGATGATGACCTCGGCTTGTAAAATTTTATATGAACATATCAGTTATTCAATTTCTTTTCTGGTTCATTCGTGCAAACGATTTTTTGAAGATACATCTTCCAAATAAGAAATATAGCACTTGTTTTATTTTACTAATGCAGAATGCATTACGATATAGTGTAGACTCTCCTCTTAAAAAATCTATTACAGTTTCGGTTATTTCGAGAGTGCCGTTCATGCAACGTATGTGTGTGAACTAATTTTCACAGTTCATAAGATTTGTCATAATATGAAGTATTTTTGTAAGCTACGTTTAATTTAATAATAAATCAAAAGAAGCGAAATTCAAATATGGTCGTGTCTACACTGAATACTTGAACATTTAGTAATTTTATGGTTATTTAAATATGAAATTACAGTATATAATAGAACGCAATTTAGGTTATCAATTTACAATATAAACATTCTGAAATCAGATGGCGATTTGTTTTCTCTCAGTCACGAAAGTATCACGACATAGTAAAATCTATCAGACAATGTGACACTAGCTGTTTCATGACGGACCGTGCTTTAATACTTTGAGTTATTATTAGAATGCATCATTAATAAATCAAATGTTTATACAAAATACAAGTTAGCGACCTGAACAATATTCATGGACATGAATAAAATACTTTTGTAATGGAAAGCGAAAAATACAATTTTAACATGATATTGTAGGAAGTGTAAATCAAACACTTTCCCGACGAAACGATCGTATTCATCAGCATGCGGTATATACGCAAAAACAAACAGGACCAAACAATAAAAAAAAAAAAAAAAAGAAAAAAAACAACGATTCTCCGTATAAGAATCAGGCAAAACTAGTATAAGGTGTGGCAAAATGAGTATAAGGTGTGAAGGAAAAAAAAAACAGAGATTTTATAGCATTAACCAAGTATGTATATCCTCATACCTTCAGGAATAGCCATCGAAGGTTTTGTTAAATTTGTCTTTTTAAGATATTGATAGGTAAAAATAGTTAAAATGCACTATAGAAAATAACGGGAAAATTCTCTCGCAATTTTTCCTAATATACGCAGTCAAAGGACTACTTCACAGATGATTCAGGATACATTTAAATAACTTTTCAGGAGTTTTCTAGATGTATTGAATATATTTGAGGCAAAAAAGGCCAAATCGGGAAATACGATGTGCCATCCTTTGCATGATTCTTACACAGAATGTTAAAATATGATCTAATTAAAAGTATATAAGCATAAAACAAAAAAACAAAAATAGATAAAGACAACACTTAAAAAAATTAAAAGTCAAAACAAACAAGACAAAAAAAAAACAAAAACAAACAAACAAATAAAGCAAAACACATACACACACACAATACAAAACAAAAGGTCAACAACACAGGAAAAATAGATACATCAAGACATCAAAAAGAAAACACATATTGCGATATGTGATAATAAAAACAAAACAAAATAAATAAATAAATAAAAATAAATTTAAACTTTAAAAATCCTTCGCTTAAAATTTCTTAAATTCCCTCCGTCGACTATATTTTAAAAAATTAACTATTAACTATCTCTTTTGACGAGCGCGACGCTGTAATTTACCATTGTCAACTACAGTATTCATTTCTTTGAAAAAAACATCCAGCTGCTCAAGCGTATGAAGTATTTATTTCATAGGTCGTAATTATAGAATAATAAACCTTTTTCATAAAACATTCTAGTTAACATGAACGCTTCATGAACAGGGCTATATTTCAATTTAGTTAAGACCGACTTTTCATTGATTTTACGGTTGTCGCCATGAAATAATTGAAAACTATGAAGTATCCGTTGAAAGCGTGACTATGACCTCCATCAACAAATAAATTAAGGTGTTCATTCGACGTGATATCAATTAAGCAGCAAGGCAGCTTTGTTGTAAGAAATAAAACAATCACCCCTTTTGTGAGTTTGTTATAAATAATGCCCGTTTTTGTGTTTTTGCATTTCTATTCACATTAACTTATTTCTATCCCCCCTTTTTTTTAGGTATAAACGTACTTGGGTTGAAATTATGTTAACTGAATAATATCTATTAGCCGATGTACACATTTCTGTAGGTCATGATTTTCTTATTAATACAGCTATCAATTCTTCAGGGAACCCATTATTCCATAATTGTCGGTAAAATTAGTAAAAGAGTAATCAATGGAACTTAGTTTAAAGCTGAAATCAAAGAAATGTTGTCCAGGGACAAAGAAATGTTATCCAGGGACAAAGAAATGTTATCCAGGGACAAAAATTTGACGTGGAAAACAGACAAGTTGTTCATAAAAAGTCAAGTCAAGATGAAAATATGCGACGTGTTCTACATCATTTATCTCATCAACCAAGTTAGTATTTAGTATCATTTGCTTCGAAAAAATCCTTTTGCTTTAGAAAAAAAAATAATTAAAACAATTTACAACTGTAAATTGTTCTTGTTAGTGTACCTAGACAACTGATGTATGCAAGGTCTAACGTTGTCTGGACAAAAAAATTGTATGACTTTTTGCACTTTCAAGCAAACATTTGATATCATATTTAACAATAATAGTGACATCTTTTTCATAATGAAAGCTATCGTATAATTTGTGTATTGATTTATAGAAAATTACGATTTTCGGCAGCTAAGTCATCAAAGATAAAAGTAATACAAAAAATACAAATTTTTCGCATGCGATTTTATTTTGAAAATTGGTTCTTATGCTGCCGATGATAAGAGTTGGCATTATCAGTGCTACTTTTGATATTAAGTAACCTCCATATGCACATCACTACGGTGATATAAAAAGCAACTAAGTCTTTCGTTATTGTGTTTATAATTAAACTGAAACACGCAACTCCATAGAACAAACCACTATGGCTTTGAACATTTGTTAATGATACGAAACTATTAAAAACCTTTCTCTGTATAACAGGTTAACTTAATCTCAGACTTACATAGGGCTTAAAGTGCTTCTAAGGTCAAAGTTAAAGGTTCGTGTTGATTACCGTTATGAGGACTTTGTCTTCTCAGAGAAATCAACTTGGGACGTGTTATAAAACACGTGCTGCAGACCAGAGGATTAATTTACAAATTGTCATGTCATGCCATGCTTGTTCAAATTTATTGTAAAATTCATGATATAATGATATATAATGATATAAGATGTGACATATAACTACCATAACCTTCTGTAAGGAATGATATTATTTCACATATTTATGATCGATGTCTAGGAAAATATAAACCTAGGCCTTACGTACACATCTTCGAAATTGTATTTACAATACTAAACCACCAAGAACAAAATTGAGATAAAATTAACAATACAATACTGTTATTTAACATGCGAAAATTCTGACATCGTTCATACGAAAATACAAAATACAAAATTCATACAAAATTTGTTGAATTAATTAGTTTCTTAAGACTCGCGGATAGAAACTGAAGACTAACGAGTCAAGGAGACGGCGGAGGAACTAAAGAATATAGGAATCGGCAGCGGGACGTACTGGTCTACATAATTTTGTGATCAACGACTCCAATCAAATGACAATAAAGTTAATATATCAATAATGATATAGGGCGACATCATGTAGGATTTCAACTGTACATATTTGATCTAGTGATAGTCTGAAACAAAAATACCTCATATTCAGACAAATATCAAATCTCATTTGATACGACTAATGAAACCAACTATATTTTCATTTTAAAATTTTCAAACCGTTGAAAATTTCTTCTTGAATATTTCATTATGCAACACATTACATCTGCAATATGTAAAATCTAATCCAATTTATTGCCTGATTCTGTTCGTTATTCTCAACAAAGATTTCTTGAAAATGCCATTATTAAAACTGCCAATCAGTGTTTTTATGCTATAATACTCAGACAAATATCAAATCTCATTTGATAAGACTAATGAAACCAACTATATTTTTATTTTAAAATTTTCAAACCGTTGAAAATTTCTTCTTGAATATTTCATCTGCAATATATAAAATTTAATCCAATTTATTGCCTGGTTCTATTCGTTATTTTCGACAAAGATTTCTTGAAAATGCCATTATTAAATTAGCCTAGTATGGCTTGTTTTCAAGTCACAGATGTTTTTTTATGTGATATGTTTGAAACAAGTTTTCCTATTACCATTACTAATAAGCAGTAAATACCCTTCCTCCAAGGTAAGCCAAACAATTAAGTAGGAAGTAATACCCTTCATCCAAAGTAAGCTAGCCAAACACTTAAAAGGCAGTAATACCCTTCATCCAAAGTAAGCCAAACACTTTAGTAGGCAGTAATACCCTTCATCCAAAGTAAGCCAAACACTTTAGTAGGTAGTAATACCCTTCATCCAAAGTAAGCTAGCCAAACACTTAATAGACAGTAATACCCTTCATCCAAAGTAAGCCAAACACTTTAGTAGGCAGTAATACCCTTCATCCAAAGTAAGCCAAACACTTTAGTAGGTAGTAATACCCTTCATCCAAAGTAAGCTAGCCAAACACTTATTAGATAGTAATACCCTTCATCCAAAGTAAGCTAGCCAAACATTTAATAGGCAGTAATACCCTTTATCCAAAATAGGCTAGCGAAACACTTAATAGGCAGTAATACCCTTCATCCAAAGTAAGCTAGCCAAACACTTATTAGGTAGTAATACCCTTCATCCAAAGTAAGCTAGCCAAACATTTAATAGGCAGTAATACCCTTTATCCAAAATAGGCTAGCGAAACACTTAATAGGCAGTAATACCCTTCATCCAAAGTAAGATAGCCAAACACTTAGAAGGCAGTTACACCATTTATCCAAAGATAGCTAGCCAAACATTTAGTAGGCAGTAAAACCTTCATCCAAAATGAGCCAGCCAAACACTTAAAAGGCAGTAATACACTTAATATGCAGTAATACCTTTCATCCAAAGTAAGCCAAACACTTTAGTAGCTTATTTTGTATTGCGCTTAGTATTTTGTAGAATATGAAGTTTCTACATACGCAATTTGCAATTTAATTACAAACCAAAGAGAAAAAATGTATCTAATATTTGTCGTGCATCAACCCATACATGAAAGTTTTTTTTTTAAAAAATTAATATAAAATTACAGCCTTCGAGAGAAAGGCAATTTATATTATCCTTTTACAAAGTAAACATATTCAAATTACAGGGTCGGCGACTCGTTTTCTCCAATTCATAAAAGTAAGAGCAAAGAACAAACTATCAGACCTAGAGGGGAATTATGCTGTTCGTGATAATTAGACCCAAAGCAATCTTTGTTATCTTATACAATAATTAAAGTGAGATTACGCTGCAGACAATATCAATCTACATTTATAGTTATCGAAAAAAAGGTAAAACAAAATAAACGTCGAAGACCTCAGTGACATCAATTGAATAAAATAAGTTATTAGAGGAAAACGGAAAATAAATAAAATAAGCATTTCAATCAGGCAAAAAAAAACAAAAACAAAAACAAAAACAAAAAAAAACAATAATGTAAAATACTAATATACATAATATCATAACATTCAACATTTGAAAGAAAGGAATGAGCGGTATTGCAAAATATTGCAACCGATAGTAAACACATTACCGAAAGATCTCTCGGTGACATTTTCTTCAACAAACTATATCTGGTTAAAAAGGGAAAACTATTTACTAGACTTTCAGACAATCGCAACGTCTTTTATTTATCTTGTCAGCTATCGTTTTCTTCAAAGTAATGTCTGCTCGGGCATATGGAATATTTTTCAGTATACCATTTGTCGTGCAAAATGTTTTACTCGAAAACTTCTTGGACTAGGCTATTTTATATTCAAACACCAAACATCCTTTGGTCCACAGTTGGCTTATGATTGGTTCATTTGGCATTTAGTGGACATTGAAAAGACAATAGGGTGTCAATATTTGCTCAACAAATAGATTCATTGCTATGAATAAAAAATCGTTGTGCATTACAGTAAAACTTGTTTCAACCGAACTGTGTATAATACAAAAATCTGTATCAACCAAATACTTTTTATATTCTCTTGATATGAATATAAATGTATTTCAATGAATATATTGAACATTTATCTGACAGGAATCAATTTTAAAGTATCCAAGTTTGATTAAGGCAGGTTTCAATGTTTAATCGAGAGTTTCTCTCTAGAAGAGCAGAGGACGCTTACCCTACCGGTGCACCTGGTCCATGCTTCCAGTTTTTAGTGGAGTCCGAGTTGCTTATTTGCTTTTGTTACTTTGTATGTATGATTTTAGTTACTTTATGTTTTTTGTTGTGTATGTCTGTTTTCCATGTCTGGTCTTTGTCCCTGGATTACATTCTTTTGTTTACCGCTATAACCTTGGTTTCCTTGATTACTCTTTCTCGAAGAAAGGCTTAAATAGACGCATAGACCGTTTTTATACATGAATGTTCATTTTATATAAGAATAATGTTTTCGTCCATCGTCCGCTCGCCTATTTATTAAGTATGCTAAATAGATATAATTTCATCATAATAAACTACAGAAAATGAAGAGTAATAACGAAATTTCCAAAATGATAAAATCTATTGAGTAGTCAAAAGGAATAATCTAAAAGGAAAGTCTGTTTAACAAATAGTATTATCAAGGTAAAACGAGAAAGTTGGAAATCCCCGCTGTGACAATGGTCCTGACTTGGTACAGGCATTTCAAAATAGAAATGGGTTAACCAGTTTTTATAGCAGGCTAAACCCCTCTCCTCCATTACGGTTAATTATTTCCGGTATATTTCAACACAAATGGGCAGCAAAAAGTTGTCACCACTGTACATCGGTAAAACCAGTAGTCTAAACAATACCGAGGATATGAACAATAACTAAATGAATATAGAAAGAAATTAATACAATGAAATAATGTAAATCATAGCCAAGAGTTTTGAACTTGAACTTCGTGTGGAAGGTGCGACAAGTTAAACCTAGTGCTTATGTAGAATAAACGTTAAACAACTTTGATCAAACAAATTTAATTTTTTATATTGGACAAACATTTGTTCAATGCTGGCGTTGCGTTGATCAAAGTTGACCCTCTTTGCATTGCATGTGCACTTACAAGTTAGGCATAACATCGGCACAATTGCTGGTGGACCAAAGGTTCCAAAGGGTATCAACAAGCCGAGTGGACAAAACACGTTTGAATGGATTTATATGATAGGATATGAAAAAATTCACACTTTTACAAAGACTGGTGTTTTATTTGATGTATTGCATATGGTAGTAGAACTTCTCGTCACTCGAGTGAGCTTCCTATTTCGATTACTTTAGTTTTATAAACATTTGTATACATTTGTTGTTTGGATCGTCATCTTGCAAAGCACTCCGTTCAAATGATACTAATGAAAGGTTGTTCTTTGAAACACTTGTACAGCATGACGAAATTTGCAATATTTAGTTATTTATATTAGAACATTTTTCATTTTACACGTTCTGATTTCTTTTTATTATTACCATTACTGTACATGAATTTAAATGATACGAACTTGAAAATATAAACTACCCTATATTAACACATTTCCTTTTTATCTATACATAGGCAAAATTATTTTACATGATTTTCACACGAATTTCACATGATTTTCACCTGAAATGAGCAAATAAACTAAGTGACACAGTTCATGAGAAATTCGGGTGAATGGAGCCTTCACGTGAAATTCACACGAAAAGTTCACATGAAATTCGTGTTTAACGAATTTCACATGAACATCATGTTAATTACATGTGAATTTCACATGAATTTCACGTGAAAAATATTTGCCTGTGTACAACAATCAATTCTTCATGGAACTATTTCTTATACAATTGCCAGTTACAGCTGTAAAACGACTTGACATTATTTAGTTCTATTTGCTGTGCAGAAAAAAACTCAGGTGTTTTATCGCATAAAATTGTGATCATATGGTGTTTTCATCATATCAAATACATTTTATATAGATATTCAACTTGACAAGTTTATTATGCAAAGACTGAAGTAGATTGGAATTTATGAATTATGAATAACTTAATTGCGCTTTCTAGCAAATGGTATTGATTACATGTTCTGTTATAACCGTGAAAATATTTTCATAAAGTCAATAATCAAATTTATAGTTAATCGATTTGCAGCAAATAAAAGGAGGGATGTCTATAAGTATATTATAAAAATGGAAACTGCCAATCAGTGTTTTTATGCCATGTATTTGGTTCTAAAACCTTTGAAGTTAGACTTATCGCCTTAAAACTTGTATTTTCAGTTGAATAAGAGTAAATATCAATCTTTAACCAAAAGAAATACTAACAATGCTGATGAATATGATAAAAAATGAGAGGTTTAAAGAAGAAATTTTAAATATCTATATCTATACTTACATAACGGCGGGAATATTATAAACAACACAGTTTCATTTAAAACGTTCGTCAGTTATTGCGGTTATAAATGAATAATCATGCAACCGCACAAAACAATCTATTTTAAGTGTAGAATGTAAAGGATCGGAATGCCCTTCCCATTTGCCAGTTCACAAAGAGCAGCCCAATGAGACAGGTGAACCATAATATATAAACAAATTACATATAATAAGAACAATACAGACTACACGTTGCTGTAGTTATCTATTATCAAAGGACAGCTGAAAACAAAAGTGATTGATTTATCAAAACCTTTTACTGAAATGTTTTATGAACGTAAGGACACCGGTATTGTTTTTTGTATAGAACCTTAGTATATGTTTTTAGCGATACGCATTAATAATCTGTGCAATGCAGCCTTACAGGACCACATTAATGTCGTATTGAAATAAAAAGCACTTCGGTAAAACATTCTTTCAGACACATAGTCGTCATATAATTGGTAATAAGTTCTCTGTTTATTTCAATGTTGGTTTCAACTATTACAAAACAAACCTTATTGATTACTTAAACATAACTTCTAAAACTTAAATATACAGCATATCTAAAATTTATTCTGAAGTCAGGTGTAATATCTTTCTACAGCTGCGTTAAATTGTTTTTTTTTCCAAAGAAGATAGTACGTTTTTGACGAAAATCGACCTTGATCTTAAATCTAAAAAAGATACGTTTTGAGCATTGATAAAGAAGAAAGTGTAATGAAAGCAAAAGTAAACCAAACTGTTCATGATTAAGACTAATCGCATTATACTGCATAACTGAACTTTGAATACAATCACTAAAATACTTTGTACCATGCTGAAATCAAAATTCAAACCATATCATAAGGTCAAATGTAAAAATCAATTATTTTATGTTTGCAGTTACCATACCATGTGGTCACCAGACGCTTAAACTTAAAATATTCAACTTTTATTCAAGGTGCAACGGTAGGATAAGTGTCCTTTGCTTTTCTAGATTCATCCGATGAGTTGCTCATAAAAAGTCAAGTCCAGGGTAGACGAAAGAGGAAAGAAAAACTACAGATGCGATCACTTCTAACCTCTCTTAAAATCTGTCAGAATCTGTCAGGAAAACTGTTCTATGAGAGCGGTTAGAACAGAAATCCTGACAGGGTCTGAAAGAGGATGTCCTGTGTCAAGACACACTTTGTCCTATTCCCTGACAGATCCTGACAGAAACTGTTCTGGGTCGAGACAAAGAAATACAAAAAGCTGTTCTAAACTGTCAGACCCATAGAGAGTTCCTGACAATAAATCTATATTCTGCGTGACGTCATTTAGAACAGGAAGTTTATTCGTTTCTACTTTTCGGTGAGTTCTTTGCACTTTGTATATTGGGTGTGCAATTTGTCGTTTCCGAACCTTCAGTCTGGGTACCTGCAATCAAACATAACGTGCGAATAGAGAAACTTAGACTCAGTAAATTGGCATTTAAGTGTGTGTGTGTGTGTGTGTGTGTTTGTGTGTGTGTGTCTGTTTCCTTGTTTGATTTGATTTGATCTGATTTTTTTTTGTTTGCTCTCTTTTATGTTTTTTTTTCTTTGTATTTAAGTCTTTCATTAAAAAGTAATCAAGGGAACCAAGGTTATAGCGGTAATGAAAAGAATGTAATCCAGGGACAAAGACCAAGCATGGAAAACAGACATACACAACAAAGAACATAAATTAACTAAAATCATACATACAAAGTAACAAAAGTAAATGAGCAACTCGGACTCCACTAAAAACTGGGAGCATGGACCAGGTGCACCGGTAAGGTAAGCGTCCTCTGCTTTTCTAGAAACACCCGCCGAGTTGCTCATAAAAAGTCAAGTCCGGGGTAGACGAAAGAGGAAAGGAAAGTTATGACACGTTGAACAAATCAGTTTTTATGGCGCAGATGGATACATCGTAACGATCCACGAGTTCATGATGACGACCATAAAACTTTGCTTTTCTAGAAACACCCGCAGAGGTGCTCATAAAAAGTCAAGTCCGGGGTAATAAAAATGAAAACTGATCAAAAAAGAAGATCGTGTCTGTGTGTCGTGATTTAGAAATACCAATTAAAATTGTCGTTTTATTTCAAATATTTTTATAAGCACAGTCACGTACATGTATCCTGTAAACGCAGAAGTTATACCGTCTTCGGTTTGCGACTTTCATAGTACGTATAAACGTTGGCAGAAATTAGTTAAGAGAGCGCTTGACGAAGTAGCAAAAAATCGTAACACCATCACACGAACAAGTTCCTCGCAATTTTCGAAGTAAAGAATTAGGAATGGCCATGGACATGAAAACGTATTGGGTGATAAAATTGCCCAATAGCCTCTCTGAAAATAGATACTCTTTCAGAATCTACTAAAATCTTGGCAATTTCCATATATGATGTTCGGCCTTCTCGTAAATTATCGATCCTCTGTCTCAGATAAACTAAAATTCGGTGCACCTTTACGACTGGCATTACGATACGTGTCTTCTGGTGAACCAAAACAGTTCTAAATGACGTAATTTAGAAGAGTAGTATTATAATCTGTCAAGAACTGTTCTCGTTAGAAACTTTTCAGTAATAGAAACTGTTCTACGTAGAGCAGTTCCTGACAGAGCAGTGTCAGGACCCAGGAAAGTTTATGATAGAGATTGTCTGAAGTACTGACAGAATCTGACAAGGTGTTTCATGGGTCTGGACAGTTCCTGACAGATTAGAACTGTTCTATGACAGCAAACCCTGACAGAATCGAAGAGAGCTTAGACATGATCGCATCTGTAGGTCATGTTGAACAAATCAATTGTCATGGTGTAGATGGATACACCGTAACGATCCACGAATTCATGATGATTTCCATCTTATAGTAGCATAATCCTCTTCCAGAAGTCTAATTGTAAGAAGCCTGCGTAGTTACTTCAAGCTCTGACAAAATGTTTGAGTTTTGATATGAAAACTCTTTACGTAGGTGATGCAGGGATGTTGCCACAGATGAAAGGAAAGGGCGATACGAAATAAAAAGTCATCGCGTTTGTAGTATAGTTAAGTCAATAGTTTTCCTTTACAATTGGTCTCTAAGTGTAGGTAAAGATATGAGGCTGTCTCCACAGTGTCGGTTGTACTATTGTACTATTGAAACAACTACCCCAGACAAAAATTTTAGCATTTTGAAAATTCTTTTTCGGTATATTTGTAAGATGATTTGGAATTATTTTTTAACACAAATATGAAGATTCTCTATAAAAACTACGTATTTCTATCTAGGTGTACCATCTTTATTTGAGTGGCAACGATGTATAATGTTTTTGAGTTGGGATTTTATTTCATTATCGGAAATAGAAGTATAAAGTGTTGAAAAAAATCATAATAATGTTTATTTTATACTTCTAATAATCTTGAATTGAGGATTTTCAGAAGATCTGTCAATTTTTTTCAGCATCCAGATTGAAGTAATACCACTAGAGGAGTAACAAGTGTCATGGTAGGACTGGGGCCCTCTTTGGCAGCTATGAGTATAAAAGTCAAAAGTTTGAAAGAATTTTAGTGGTACATTTGCAGATCCAGCTATGTAGCGTTGTTTGTATGGATTCCTGTGGAGTTTACGAATCCTTTTTTATAGACATGATCGAAGCGTGTAAAGTACCATCATTTCTATTTTCAAGACTTGTTTATACTTTGTATATTAAATATATATCTTACAAAACTAATAATGAAAAAACAGTCATAACTCTTTCCGTCATTTAATTTCTAGTAATTCAAATTGTATTTCAGTTGGTTTATTGCGTTCTTCAATGTATCTTACTGCTATAACTTTAACGACTATAAAGCTCAATCTACACTCGATTATCCTGATGTGATATTTTCATACTCAAACATTTAAAGTTCTATAAACACTTGTTATAGGACAATATAATTCTTGTCAAAAATTTAAGGTACATTAATCACAAATGAGTAAATATTTTGTGCTGCTGCATACATGTTCAAAGTAATAAACTCATATTTCAATAAACCATATTTGAAAATAAACAGACAAAAACAAAAAAGAAAAAAAAACACAAACATACAAATAGACAAACAAACAAATAAACATAACATAACATAACAAAATAATAAACAATCGCATACAGGAACAGAAGACGCAAACATACTTCTTTACAATAACTGATTTTAGAAGTCCATAAAATAAGTAATTTAAGTATTTTAATGTGAAAGTTGAAATGATGATAATAAACGTAAATCTGAAATGAGTAACTTTATATTGTCTGACTTAATGTTTGTCTATTTATGACAAAACCCATGTCAAACAATAACAAACAATAAAAGACCTAGAGGAAAGTTAGGCATTGTGTGATAATTAGCCATCAAGCCAATGATAGGAATCATGTACAAAAAGAACAGAATATTTACCATGAACATTTCAGAAGTTTCGAACGATTTCTAAACCAGTTAATGGAAAAGTTTTAATTTTTGAACTTTTAAGTACCGACCGTCTTAACTAATTATTACTGTGTTTTTGCTATTTCAAAATTAAAGAAATAGGCACCGTAGTAGTTTCCATCACATCACCGGAAAACGTTTGTTCTTGAGGCACAGTTCAATGTTCAACATCAAAAGAATAAAGAATATGAACCAATATTGCCTTTATTTTGCCATTTTGCCAATAGATGTCTAGTTGTCAATTATCAAAAAAGAGTTATTGAATTTATATTTAGCTTATTTATTAGTTAATTACTCTGATATCAACTTGTTATTGGTCCTTGGGTTGCTGTAGTGATCTTCGGTAGAGTCTCCGACTTACACATAAAGCCTCGGACAAATAATTCGACCGACACAGATATCATCATTTAATGATATCATAATATTGTCTTGAGCATGCGTAATATTGTACGAGCTTTCACATGTATAGTTATACTCCGTGAGGGATTATATTTACTGTTTTAAAAACAAAAAGCCATAAAATAAGTAATGTATTTTTGACATCTTTATATGTTTGCATAAATACAATGCATTTACACATTCAACTTAACATTAAACTATATCTGGTATCATTTAGATGGGATTTATGTCAGTACATGCGAGTGGGGAGTTAAATGTTTAGTGAAAGGAAAATTAACAAGTATATTGCATTTTGTACTGGTTTCAAGTCAAAGTTTTAGTCAGAATTGAAAGTACAATATATAAAATGTAAAAGCAGTTGCCCTACAACATTGTATACCACAATGAAGAGTTACCCCTCATAGAAACCTGAAGTAAACATATATGAATTATAATATTAAAGTAATGCAAACATAACTTCAATCTCGGAACATGACATAGTATTAGTATTTGCTATTGTATCTCAGGCTGAGAGAAATATTTGCATTAATTTCTTCATTGTAGTGTTATATTTTGCGACGGTTGTCTTATTCGTTTCTAAGCTTATAACCCATCTGTACGTACCATACAATTCAGGAACCTAGAATTAGTATAGGCAAAACGTCATCTATATTGCGGAAATTGAATTCAAAGGATCTGGCTAAACGATTTTAGTCTTATTTATAAGTTATGAAATAAGCCTCAAAAGAGCGAGCCAGTAGCGAATATATTGAGTAAAGTCTACTCAGTTACTTATGACTTTTGAGAGTGATTTTATTATCTTAGTTTGATAAACTGTGGGCACATTCTTTCACTTTCACTAGTCTTAATTGTCAGATATGAGGTAACACAGTTATGGTTCAGGTTTAAGGGGAAGCTACAAAGCCTTTTGTACGGTTTTATGCAAATGAAGAAAAATCCATTCGCCATTGATAAAAAATATTTGAATGAAAAACATGCAAATGACCATAAAAGGAAAAGACATAACCAATGATAAACAAAATTTGCAGAATGACGTTGAGACTCATTTAGCTCTATCGATGAAACGAGGCACGCAAACCATTTGACCTAGACAATTCAATCACGCCACCGGTCAGTGTGTACATTTGAGCTGGACGCCAAGACAAAAATAGTTTTCACCTAAAACCACTGTATGTTTACCAAACAAACTTTACAGAAATATAGTTCGATACAAAGATTAATGTATTTCCCCATCATATAGATAAGAAATAGGACTATGTTTCTTGACGATATATATAGCATAAAACGATCATTTCTTCCACTACCGTTTGTCAACAAAGGTATAGATGCAATTAATTTGGCTAACATCCTCCATCACAAAAAAGTTACCAACAAAATTCCCCCCCCCAAAAAAAAAAAAATTAAAGACAAATCTATACCAATTATTTCATATTCCTATACCTCACCCATTGTATCCAAAATTTTCAATTATAAAAGGCTATTGTAGAACCTCAAGATTGAGGACTTCAAAGCTAAACCACCTGACTGTTCATGCAAAAACTATCCATTCAAATATTGTCATTCCGGTCACGTCGTTACGGGAGATTTATCCATCATCGTAATATCATTCTAAAGGTCCTAAGTACCGTGAACCGCACTCCATAAATTTAATTATAACTTTAAAGTTCTAATGGATGCCGTGGAGGACTACGCATGAAAATGGATAAAACGAGAACAAGAAGACATAGATTGTCTGTCAGAGTTGTTAAAGACCATGAGGTCTTTAATTTTGAAACGAATGAAAGTTTTGAGTAGGTCAATGAGTGCCAATTCTAAATCAGTTTTCGAATATCCCGATGTAGCAAAAACATTGCCTACTATACATGACAAAAATGTTGTCGTACCAGCAGACAAAGCCCAAAACAACATTGTTTTGTCTGGAAAATGTTTTACATCCAATGTTTATTATCATAGGTAGACGTAGAAAATAATAGCGGTGATAAGACCTATACTTCTACCATACTTTCCAAAGAAGAAATTGTGGAAAACCATAAATCTGTGCTATCCTCTTTTGGTCTCTCTACCAAGGACGATGACTGTGATTTACCGTCTATGTACTGGTTTCCTAAACTCCACAAGAATCCATACAAATAACATTACATAGCTGGATCTGAAAAATATACCACCAAACTCCTTTCAAAACTTTTAACTTCTATACTCATAGCTGTCAATGAGGGTTTGCAGTCTTACCACAAAACTTGTGACTCCCGTAGTGGTATTAATTCTATGTGGATCCTGAAAAATTCGGAAGATCTTTTAGAGACAATCAGTTCAAGACAATTGTCAGAATATAAAAGCATTAAATAGTATGATTTTTGAACATTGTATACTTCTATACCGCATATTTAAAACTTAAAAGACTTAAGAACATTATTCATCGTTGTTTTTTTTCCAAAAAAGATGGTACACCTAGATACTAATATATAGGTCTTGGTAGAGATTCCTCATACTTTGTAAGAAATAAATCCAAATCATCTTCCAAACATACAGAAGAAGATGTTTACAAAATGCTGGAATTTTTAATCGACAACATATCTATCCAGTGTGGTGGACGCGTTTTTCAAACAAACGTTCGGCATTCCAATGAGAACAAATTTTGCTCCTCTACTTGCTGACCTATTCCGTCACTCTTATGAGGCTTTTACAGCTGATCTGATCCGAAAGAAAGGATATCGTTTAGGTTTAGATAGATCCTTTAATTTCAGTTTCCGCTATATAGATGACGTATTATCTTTGAACAATTCTAATTTTGGGGATTTGATACATCGCATCTACCCCAAAGAACTTGAGATAAAGGATACCACAGACACTGTGAATTCAGCCTCATATCTTGACCTACACTTAGAAATCGATGGGAAGGGAAAACTATTGATCAAACTTTATGACAAACGTGATGACTTTTCATTCAAAATTGTCAACTTTCCTTTCATCTGTGGCAACATCCCTTCAGCACCTGGGTATGAAATGTTCATATTACAACTCATACGTTATGCCAATGCTTGCGGAGAATACGCAGACTCTTTGTATCGCGCTAGAACTCTGAACAAATAGGCTTCTGGTGCAGGGTTATCTTGCTACAATATTGAAGTCAGCACTACAAAAGTTTTATGGTCGTCATCATGAACTCGTGGATCGTTACGATGTATCCATCTGCGCCATGAAAACTGATTTGTTCAACGTGTCATAACTTTCCTTCCCTCTTTCGTCTACCCCGGACTTGACTTTTTATGAGGAACTCGGCGGGTGTTTCTAAAAAAGCAGAGGACGCTTACCCTACCGGTGCACCTGGTCCATGCCCCCAGTTTTTATTGGCGTCCGAGTTGCTCATTTGCTTTTGTTACTTTGTATGTATGATTTTTGTTACTTTATGTTCTTTGTTGTGTATGTCTGTTTTCCATGTCTGGTCTTTGTCCCTGGATTACATTCTTAGGATTACCGCTGTAACCTTGGTTCCCTTGATTACTCTGTAATGAAAGACTTAACTACTAAGAAAAAAAAACAAAACATAAAAGATAAGAAAGAAAGCAAAAAAAATCAAATCAAATCAAATCAAAACAAGGACACACACACACACACACACACACACACACACACACACACACACACACACACACACACACACACACACACACACACACACACACACACACACACACACACACACACACACACACACACACACACACACACACACACACACACACTTAAATGCTAATTTACTGAGTCTAAGTTTCTCTATACGCATGCTATGTTTGATTTCAGGTACCCAGACTGAAGGTTCGGAAACGACAAATTGCACACCCAATATACAAAGTGCAAAGAACTCACCGAAAAGTAGAAACGAAACAAGATTTAAAGGCTTTATACAGTTTTACATTGATTACAAAGCTAACCAAAAATGATTTTTTTTTGATATTTTTCAAAGAAAATCCAATAATGTCTAAACAGTATTTAATACACTAAATTCATCATCATACGAATATCAATAAAACAATTTATATCATATTGCAGTATGCCGAGAAAGCTAGAAAGACATCGCATTGTATTTTTGCAAGTTATAAATAGTTTAACAATAGAATAATATAAAGACTAGTTATAATTAAAAATGAGATCACGCCGGCCAATCAACTACTATTAAAAGAATGTGAAAAGAAAACGTTGAAAACCTATGTCCACAACCTAATGCTCAGAAGACCGTCTCAGGAAAAATACTTTGGACAGGGTATTTTGTTTACAAATGACGTCAACAGAAAATAATTGTACAGAAGATAGAACATAAAACATAATCAAACGTGACACTACTACTGTAGGGAGAACATGACTAACTACACAAATCACATGACAAAGCAATCGCAACCTTTAATACAAATAAATCCCGCCATTCGATATACACCGGAAAATTCCTTATATTTACGAGTAAAAAAGAAAGCATAGAATCACTATCATAAGACGGTAATCAAATTTGCACCAGGTGTCATTGTATTTTAGTACACGAAATATTGCCCACAGACAAGTGTACTGAAATTCAATATTCTTGCAGTCTGATATGTCTGAAATTACATTCTAAGACAATGTCTGGGTTTATTGATTAGGTGGATAAAACACCGGTATTTACGCTAGAAATGAGCCTGTTTCTATAAATGGCATGTACACCTCTGTATCAACATCAAGCTAATTAAGTAACATGATTAAGGTATTTATATCTTTTAGCAAACTTTTGCCAGATTTTCTAAAGTAGAAAAAATTATTTTAAAAGTCGTGATTGATACTTCTCTCTATTAGCGCGTATGGCGTACATATATATGCACCATTTAATTTCTATCTGATTAGATTTACAACAGCCGCAATTGTAAGCAATGTAACCTTGTCCTATTTTAGATTTGGGACTAATGCAAATAGGGGTCATGTTTCAGGGAAGCCATAAAGCCCTCTAGCGCGTCAGAAATCAAGTTTCTATTATAATTGTATAGAGGTTGTTTTAATTTATTCATAAACAATAAATCAACATCCTTAATTACTTCATACACAAAAGTTTCATTATTTTAAGTCACGCACATTGACAATGTCAACAGTTCTATTGACTAAGTTATGCTTAACCACAAAAGGGCAAAAGGTAGTGAAAGCCAAACACTCATCAAAATGTACTTTTAACATACTACTTAACAAAGAAATAATATATCACCGACGAAAAGAACAAATAATCCCCCCTTAGTTTAGGGAATATGAAAATAAAGTAGTAAATTGTACGTACAATACAGCATATATGTTGCTAACTGTAATACCAATCAATCAAATGAAATGTGTTATCAAGAAATATATAAGAAAATGAATAGTCTCATTCGGATGCTAATTATGTATCAACAATTTGTAGATAAGCCTTGACAACATCTTTCATGAATTAAAAAAACTTTTTACATCTGAAGGTCAAATCAGTTCAAGGCAAATCATTCCCCTATACCAAACCCATTGCAGCTTCTGTTGTTCCAAATTGTATTGCGCAATGTTAGACGTAAGTCCAGATCACACCATCTGCCTAAGTCTTTTCTTCTAAACATATCATCACCAGCGACATTAGCCGCGAACAAAACATTTGAATTTTGAATAATACCCTTGATATAAATACCAGAAAATGAACAGAGAGAGAAAAAAAGTCATGACAATTTCTATCAAAATTAAGCTTTTTAAAATGAATAATTTCTATTCGAAGATGTTGCTTTAACTTCAAATAACTACACAACTGACTGCCTAACTAAGGACATGGGTCTTGACAAATTGGCAACACAACATACGTAATCAGCACAACACTTAAGGAGAATATAGAATACAAATTACCTGTCTGTTTTTACGTCCTTTAGTATAACTTATAGTGAGGGAAATATACGGCTTGTATTATATTGGCTAGATACCAAAACTTAACTCACTCACAAACTTAGATATATTGCTGGGCCTACCAAGTGCATAAATTTGTCAGGACCAAACGTTACTGGAAATGACCGTAGATTGACAATTTTCTGACGAATTGTGGATGTTTAAAGTTATTATTTAGTTTAGCATTTCATCATCTAATTCAAATGCTACCAGCGACAGAGAAGTTGCCTCAGTTTGCCTAATTAAAATTAATAATAATAGTAAATAAATTTATGATCTGTTTTTATCAAGGTAAATATTAGTCACTGTAGGTAAGCATACACCGCATTTGTTTCTACATCTTTTGTCGTTAGATCAACAATATTATTTGCAGTCTCAAGATTAGTATTCGTTAAATTTGGGGTGTTTGGCACTTTGAAAGGAGGTGCCCAAACAAATCAAAATAAATTATCATTAAAGCTTCATTGGAGATGACACTAATCATATACAAAACTTCACTGGAGATGACACAATACAAAACCTCATTAAAGATGATCAAAGTCAATATAATGGTTCAGTGAAACTATATAAAGCTTCACTGAAAATGACCCTGTCGATGACAAGCAACACTGGAGATGACCCTAGTCAATGGCCAACCTCAATTGAGTATACTCTAGTCAATCCCAAACTTTACTGGATATGATCCCAGATAAACAATGCCAAGCTGCACTGGCGATGATCCGAGATAAACAATGCCAAGCTGCACTGGCGATGATCCCAGATAAACAATGCCAAGCTGCACTGGCGATGATCCTAGATAAACAATGCCAAGCTGCACTGGATATGATCCTAGATAAACAATGCCAAGCTGCACTGGCGATGATCCCAGATAAACAATGCCAAGCTGCACTGGCGATGATCCCAGATAAACAATGCCAAGCTGCACTGGCGATGATCCCAGATAAACAATGCCAAGCTGCACTGGCGATGATCCTAGATAAACAATGCCAAGCTGCACTGGCGATGATCCTAGTCAAAACAAGCTTTAATAGAGATAACCCTAGTCAATGGTGAACTTTGCTAGAGAGGATCCTAGTAATTTCTCCTAGCTTTCGTTGAGATGACTCTAGTCAATGGTGAACTTTGCTAGAGAGGATCATAGTAATTTCTCCTAGCTTTCGTTGAGATGACTCTAGTCAATGGTGAACTTTGCTAGAGAGGATCCTAGTAATTTCTCCTAGCTTTCGTTGAGATGACTCTAATTGGAAATGATCCTAGTCAATGCCAAGCTTTCGTGGAGATGACTCTAGTCAATGCCCAACTTCACTACAAATCCTAGTTAATGCAAAACTCAGTGGAGATGATCCTAGTCAATGTCAAACTGAACCGGGATGCTTCTACTTCATTGACATTGTCAATACAACTTCACTGAGAACACAAGTCTGTTGTTAACCCTAATGAATTGGTGCACATGTTCGTTTAAAGAGGCCAAACAACAAAAAGTTCCTGATTGCAGTGATTAGTCTAGACGTATTTTATTTAATCTAAAGGATAAAAGATATACTGTTCAGTTGATTTTGCATGCATTATGTGGCTTTGTCTGCAGTACAGCGTTGTTAACTAATTATCTTTGGTTGATGGCTGGGAGCGACCGATTATAAAGGGAAAGCTATGTTATAACGTGAGAAATAGATTCATTTTTATTTTTATCTGTCCTAGCTACAGTAAATGATAAAATGTAGTATGTCAGTGAATAATTTGTTACATTGTTCGACAAAAACAAAATGAAATTATTAACATGATGTACTTTTGATTCCACGCTTCTAGACATTAAACTTTTCCGTCTATTAATAAAGCAATATGTGTATAAGATGTGTATGGTACATGAAGAAAATAATGCGATTGTATTGCATTATCTAAGTATCTATACCTCATAACCTCCAGAAATTACAATCAAAGCGTATGTAAAGATTGCCTTTGTACGATATTGATGGGTCAAACTTAGTTGAAATGCAATATGGAAAAATGGTGGGAAATTTTTTCGCACATTTTCCTTAAAAAAACAGTCAAAAATATATAAGTCACAGATGCATCAGGATAAATTTAAATAGCTTCCAATTGTTTCTTTTTAGATGCATTCAAAATGTCTGAGGCAAACAAGAACAACTTGAGAAAAATGATTGTTTGCAGAGATAATTAGGTATAGCAAAACCAAATGTTTTATATAGTATTTTTCTACACCTACACAGTTTAAAGATTGTCGTACTACATACTAAGGTTGGCAATAGTTATACTTATCATGTATAAAGATTGGCGTACTACGGCGGGCAATAGTTATATGATAAAGCATAATTACCCTGATTGATGTTTTAGTATACTTTATATATGCTAAAAACTAAACACCGTGATGATATGAAAAGACGTTTTTTTTATTTAAAAAAAGAGGATGAAATTCTGTAATTCGTGTCATGACAAATGATGTTATACAAATGATTTATTTGTTGACTTCGTGTTAAAACCCTTTTAAAAAAACGCCAAAACAGTGAGGGATGCATCCAATACATACTATGATCAAGACTATTTGACAAGTGTAGTGAGGTAGATGTTTATGATAGGGTTTTAAAATCCTTAGATAATATTGTTAAGTGTTACAATTTCTAGTACTTTTTGTCGAATATGAAGAACTTGTTCTTAAACAGACAATTTGACTGTCTTTATAAACAAACTGTGCACCACTAGTACTGCTCGCCGATCTGTCCAAATATTTTCCAAATTCAGTTTCCGATATATAAAAGATGTATTATCTCCAAGTTGTTCTTATGGTAAGATTTCTTACCTCGGATCTTTCAAAATGAACTTAGGGCTGACATTTTCATCCCGATGGGGTTGTTGTCTCTTTGACATATTCACCATAAATATTCTCGTTATATTGAAACAAAAGTGATAACTGATACACTTTCTTCTGCTTCATACTTCGATAGTTTATAATAGAGTAATTTTGGTGGAAATGTGACAATATCTCCATCCTGTAGTAGTGTATTAATTAATAGTTTATTTGTAATTACTGGGAATATGCGTTGTAACCTACCTTCGTAGTAGAGCGAGGCTACTTTCAAATATGTTTGAAGTGAATATCTTAAATGGAGAGAATCGGATGTATACTATAAATGTTATGGCGTGTTCGTTGTTATATTTAGAACACTTCAACATAATAATGAAATAATAATGTAGAAATGAAAATGAAAATAACGGCATCCGGCATACGATTCATGAACTATATATTATTTGCCAGTATGCAGTATGCAGTGCCCTTTTGTCCACAGACTTCGACCTGATAGGACAAAGACAGGTTTTAAAAAGGAAAAGTTTTTTTGGCTAATTGTTAGCGATAGGCTCTGTATCAAATACAATTTGGATTTTAAATGAAGTAGTTATTTTTCATTCATACTATTTTTATTTAGGCATTAATGCACTACACAATATTTCGATTTTCCTTCCACCTACAAAAATAATAATAAAAAAAACTTCTATAGAACCACCCTCGAAGTGTTCTTGTTTTGTTCATAATATCAAAGGGTTTGTTTATTGACATAATTCACAATAACAAAGTGCCTGAGGTTTCGATATTTTTTCTTTTTTGTTTGCTTTATTTAATTTTCAACCCCTACATAACAACTAGACTACAAAGGAATTGAAAATTTTGTCTAAGATCTTACTCTAATGCACAAAATCAATGCGCAGCATCTTTATTGAACTTGGTCTATAGTTCAGGTGTCACTCTATCAATTTCAACCTTTAATATTTATCTATGACAAATTTACTTACATCTTTTTTTGTATAACATTTATCATCAGACTATGTTCATAACATCGTGGATCGTTACGGTGCATCCATGACAACCGATTTGTTCACCGTGTCATAATTTGTACATTTAATTCTGCTTCTTTGTACGTGTTATTTTGGTTATTGCATGTTCTTTGATGTGTGTGTCTGTTTTCCCTGTTTGTTTTCATCCCTGGTTTGCATTCTTATTGATTTCCTCTAGAATTCGGTTTCCTTGATCATTCTTTTCACGCTGACTGACTTGTAAAAAGTTATATATGTGTCAGTAGAAAGACAATAGTTGCTTTCTTTTAATCTTTAATATGTGGTAAATTCAAAGCACGAATATACACTTCTTCTGTAAATATGAAAACAGTTTGTAAGTAAATGAATATATTTCTTACAAGAGAAAAACAAATCATGTACTTCATGATGAATGGTTCCACGCTGTAAATATATACGTTTTTTAACAAAAGTATGTTGACTTTTACATTTGGAATAGCCGTTTAACACCCGATTTTCGTTTGATATTTTGTTTAGGCGAAGTATAAAAAATGTAGACAATGAAATGGGCGAATTCTGGTTTGAAAGGGTATCATCTGTGATAGAATAATTGTATGTTTATTCAGTCACGTGGTATTCCTTCCGGAAGATCATATAAGTGAAGAGGGCAGTTAAGTGGGATACTTTATTTCTGTAAATCAAGCAAAATCATAGGATTTTATATGAAATATAAAATGATTTAAATAACATCCCCTTTTACAACCATTTTAACAACATAAACTTCGATCTTGTGCTTATTTCCACCAGCACGTGGAAGATTATTTCCACCAGCATATGGAGTTACTTGTGTTTATTTCTACCAGCACATGGAATTATTTGTGTTTATATCTACTATCACGTAGAGCAACTTGTATTTATCCTCACCATCACGTGTAGTGATCTGTATTTATCATGCGTTATGACTTTATAACACGTAAATTACTGGAGTTTACTTGACAAGGCAGAAGGTTCGATACAGACGGACAGGTGCACTAGGCCATGCTCACTTTTCCAAGAAAATTGTTTTCTTAGTATATGTTACACAGACTTTATATGTTGTTCGACGTTTTTGCTACCAGCATGTTTTCTATAACTTATTTTGTTTTTTTTATTTTCGGCCTTCGATAGGGGCAAACAACAAAGAGAGAGAGAGAGAGAGAGAGAGAGAGAGAGAGAGAGAGAGAGAGAGAGTACCTTAATACCTGTTTAAAAATTTGAAAGAAAAAAAGTAAGCAATGATATTTACTTTTTTACAGTCCATTGCATCATTGTTTATTAACAATATTACATATAATAATATAAATAAACAAATACAACCTCAATTCTATTAATGTTGCCGTTGTTGGTGTGTTGTACATGTGTTTCGGCTAAAAGATTTGTATCAACGTTAATCTTGCGTGAAAATCAATATGATTTGTCTAAAATGTGGAGTTGTAAATACTTTTGTTTTGACAGATTTATTCTTGGCGAACGATGGTTTAGAGTATTCATCTTATTTTATGGAAAAAATAAAATGTAATAATCAATCAGGCTTCTGGAACAGGGTTATGTTGCTACAAGATTGAAATAATCACTACAGAAGTTTTATGGTCGTCATCATGAACTCGTGGATCGTTATGGTGTATCCATCAGTATCATGAAAACAGATTTATTCAACGTGTCAAAGTTTTCCTTTCCTCGTTTGTCCACCCCGGACTTGACTTTTTATGAGCAACTCGGCGGGTGTTTCTAGAAAAGCAGATGGCGCTTACCCTACCGGTGCACCTGGTCCATGCTCCCAGTTTTTAGTGGAGTCCGAGTTGCTCATTTACTTTTGTTGCTTTGTATGTATGGTTTTGGTTACTTTATGTTCTTTGTTGTGTATGTCTGTTTTCCATGTCTGGTCTTTTTGCCTGGATTACATTCTTTTTATTACCGCTATAACCTTGGTTCCCTTGATTACTCTATGGTAACCATATATCATTACTGCGATGTCTGAATAAAACAGCTAGTAACTTAATTGTTTGAAAATAAACCATCGTGTACAGATGGAAAGTGCATTAATTTACTGGACCTTTAAATCTGTCAAGCCAAAAATATTTATTTGTCGCATTTTAAACTATAAACATAATAAATCATCACAAACGGGAATCATATGGTGCACCGTTGCGTACCCATCACTGTACATTTATGTCGACATTCAGTGCTGCGTTGAATAAAACCAAACAAAATCGGCATTTAAGATATGTCAATATAATATAGGAACAAACCTGGAAAAAATATGCCAACACAGTTAAACGAAATTCTTCAAAAGGTGATAATTTAAAAGCCATTTTAAATACTAAATTGAAATACTAAAGATTAATATGGGATCTTGTTTTTTTTCGACTGAATTGCGACAGAAATAATGGTTATGATATATCGGAATTATATGATAAATGTAAAACGAACAACAGTGGAAAACAAAATGATAATAAGCATTTACAAGTAACAAAAGGAAATGCTATATCAATGTTCTAATGTTCGTCACTATTTCTTAGGCTGTTATTGTATTCTTTTCGCATTATATTTAATTTCAGGTATTTTACGATCCGCGATAACGCATACCACCACATAATGAGCGATATATCGCAATAATAAGTACACAGATAAATAAATGTTCGATTACAGTTTGGATCTAAGCTTTAAATGCAAAGTTTCCAAGTCTAAAACCAAATAAAGAGAGATCAATTATCACATGTTCTTGTTCCAGTTTAAGCCAGTACTTATCCATAGGAAGTGATATCACGAGAGTAAATATAGCGAAGATGTCAAAGTGACATCAACCCTAACGGCATAAACAAATGTCAGCTAATTGCCACCCATGGATGATATGTTCGGTCGCGACGTTAATTTCTGTGTTTAAAAAAAGAAGAGCCGAAAAAGAAATCCTGTTTCCCTAGACTTTTCCCGACAACTTTAGAAAGTTTTTCTCGCTACCATTTAATTACCTGCAGCAAATACTGCAGAAATTAGAACATGATATGGGCATGGGTTAGGAAAACGTGCTGTTTATGATTGAACCGTAGCATAAAGTATCAAATATATATTTGTTCCAGTTACTAAAAACAACACAAGGAATAGTTTTAAAGCATAAAATATAAATACAACTGCACTCAAGTCAGTTCATTTTAAACTTTATATGAATAACAACACAAGAAACATATAACCATAAGTCGATTCCCGAATCAAATCAGAAGTAAATTGAATTAAGGAATATCAACATAAACTGGTATTCCCCGGATAATAACACCAGGAAATAGCAATAGAACACCACAGAGCAAACATATGTTGTTTTCTTTGTTATTGTATCCACTGAATCAGGATCGTGAATGTATATTTTCAGACAAGCAGCAAAGGTTCTATGACACTATCACTGAAACGTATAAATAGATAAAAAGTTAAGTTATTGATATTCAAGTAAACTTTGACTATAAAAACAGTCGACGCTTAAATGCTGCTGTAATCACATAATATGCTGTGTGTTCAAATTCGTGTAAATTGACATAGTATTATGATTATAATTGTATCAATAATTAAGTAGCAGTCTTTGTAATAATTATGCCTATACTGTAATATGTGATACACCCCCAAAAAGGCTATTATTTTTGTTATCATATTGCTTTATAGGTATATATGATGAAGTTATTATTATTCATTGCAATCTGTCTGCTCCTAGGATATACATCGGAAATCCAGGTAATCCAACAATATCTATTGTATCTTTGTACAAAGAGTAATCAAGGGAACCAAGGTTATAGCGGTAATCAAAGAGTAATCAAGGGAAACAAGGTTATAGCGGTAATCAAAAGAATGTAATCCAGGGACAAAGACCAGACATGGAAAACAGACATTCACAACAAAGAACATAAAGTAACTAAAATCATACATACAAAGTAACAAAAGTAAATAAGCAACTCGGACTCCACTAAAAACTGGGAGCATGGACCAGGTGCACCGATAGGGTAAGCGTCCTCTGTTTTTCTAGAAACACCCGCAAAGTTATCTTATTTTACCCTTAAATTTGAATTCTAGAGTACATTTTATACATCTTTTCTATCTCCTAAGAACAAAGGTTATATGATTAGATACATGTATATTTCTGTTGAGTATGATATTTCCAACAAAATATCAAAAAGAAAAATATGTATGCTTTCAAACCATGAATTATTCAACAAAAATTTGTGTGTATTGAAAGTCGAACAGTGCTAACCAGGACAGTCTTTTTGTATCTTTGTAATCAAACAATGTAAACTATGACTGTGATTTCTTGTATCTTTGTGGTAAAACAGTGTTTATCAGGAGAGTGCAATTTTGCATATCTGTGATCACTGAGATACAAAATATCACTGCCCTGGTTACCATTTTTTTTATCTTAGGAATACAAAATAAAAACATCTTGATTAACATTGTTTGACCACAGAGATATAAAATATCACTGTCCTGGTCAACACTGTTTGAGAACTAGGATACAAATAACACTGTCCTGGCCAACTTTGTTTGATCACATAAATATATAAAAATATCTCTCTCCTGGTCAACACTGTTTGATCACAGAGATATATAAAATTTCTCCTGGCCTGCACTGTTAGATCACAAAAATACAAATATCACTGTCATGGTCAACATTGTTTGATGAAACAATGTTAACCGGGACAGTGCTATCTTGTTCATCTGTGATCAAACTGTTAACCAGAACAGTGCTAATTTTAATATCTATGATTAAACAATGTAGATCAGGACAGTGCTTTTTGTATCTCTGTCATCAAACAATGATAACGAAGAAAATGCTATTGGGAATCCATGTGATCAAATAATGTCAATCAGGACAACTCAATATTGTATCTCTGTGATCAAACGCTGTGAATTAAGAGTTATTTTGTATCTATGTTATCAAACACTGTTAATCAGGACATTGGAGAAGACTATTAGTTCTCGAATGGTTCACAAAATGATAGATTACTTAAACGTATCGTATGCCTTTGCTTTTTTGAGTCAATAAATTGATATTGGATGCATTTAGCTCGTTTGTCATAGACACTTTTCTATTAACTCTGAAATTAATCGTCATGTCTTCTCTGCGATATTTTCTTTTTTTTAAACCGTATTAAATCATCAATGGGTTTGAAGTTAAGGGTCCAAATGTCTGTAACATATGGCTTCGTTACATGGGAAAGAAACATATAATTCTGCAGTTCATGACATTTTATTATATGTTAAAATTGTATTTCCTAAATGTATCGAATACAAGGGCCTCCGTATGACTGACACTTATAACATTCAATATCCGTCTATATAATAATTTATATTAATATCTTTTACACATAGCATTTGTGATATTAAACTGACTAAACGATATAATTTATATTTGATCTATTTTAATGTAATGAATTAGTACAATATTTTCTTGCAAAGAGAGAATAAAAAAAATGGGAATTTATCCTGACCATGCTAAAAAGTTTTAGAAACAACGTGTTATCATTTCGTGCAATTTATGACTCCCTCATCTACTCCATTACTATTGCGATACAAATACCTGTTCAAAATATATTCAGTGCGCCGCATGGGCAGTGATACTTTTTTTCAAATATACAAAGTATAGCCATTTCTTATAATTTGATCTTATCATCAGAATGTAAGGCATAAATCTACAAGAAGAATAATGGGGTCTATATGACGCAACCCTACTATGTCCAGTAGATGATAAAAGAAATTTGTTAGCCACAATCATAATCTCTTTTCCTTACAAAATATCTGAACATTAAGTCGGACTTTGTTTAAGAGTGAGTTAGTCTAGTTATAAATAAGTGTTTGTCAATATCATTACGTCAGGTCATAGATTTATACAAAATATGAGTGAATTGCCGCTTATGAAATAAATAAAAACAAAGAATTGACATTATCTTAAATAACTTGATGATTGCCATTTGTATGAAAAGATAATATGAGTGATGAGAAAGAAAATGTTTTAAGATTTGAGCATGATATCAAACAAAGATAAGCTTTATAAAAAGCTCCATCACCGTTATCATTTCTTTTTGTACAGATGTTTTGCTATTCAACCTGACATCTATCGAATAAGTTAAACCGCTGAATGGAATTTATAAAATGTTTACTCTTTTTTATCTCATGATGCCATCATGTCAAAGGGACATTATAATAATAATAGTGAGAGAATTAATTTACAAACACCAAGCTTATTACCGATGATTATTTACAAGTATTCTAATAAACACTGATTAGCTTATACTTGAATATATATATATTAAAATGGTATTTTATTCAATTGTTTTATTGGAAAATTTGGTAATTGAATGGAGTAAAAATTAAGGAATTGGTATGTCATATAACACACCAAAGTAGCAAAAAAGTTTTAGTGCACCAAACCTGATGTCTCCCTTCCTACGTACCAATTTGTGTAATTACATTTTTGTAGGGATTATCTTCAGAGTGAACAATAAACAGGTACGTTACATCACATTTATCTACAAATGTTTTAATTCACAGTGAAATTCTGATAAATGCATACTGATAATGCATTGACACTAATCAAGTATCAAGGTTGTGAGGATGGAGATGATTTTTTTTCATTTCTGCTTTCGGTTTTATCGTTTTTCACTTATCTTTCCCAACATGAAACCGCATCTCAACAACTTGAAGTGAATTTACAAACAGTGAGCATTTTCATTGGAATGACTTCATAAATAATTTCGAAACTTCAATCTTTTCTAGTTGATCATGCTTTTCCCGTCATAATGCTTAAAGCATAAAAAGGTTCATGGAAAGTTACATATTTTTTTTCCATTTCAAACCTTTAATTTTTGATCGACAAAAATGATAGCTCCGAAATTCAATCATTTGACCTACTCATAAAATGTCAAGGTCAAAGACAACGGAAATGGCACAAACCACACAGTATTATCATAATATATATACATACCAAATAATAATGACCAAGAAAAAAGTATTGGTCAAGACAAAATAAGTCCCCTTGAAGGTCAAGATTAAAAGTAATCAAAAAACTATACGTGACGCTCTGTCTTATCATCTAATGTTTTATTTACACAGCAAAATTCTATTGCCTAGGATAAAAGACAACAACATACTTAGAACCATTATATGATGATGTCACGACTATAAAAAATCAAGCTTAAAGGTTTTAACAAGTGATATACCCTTAAACCAAATGTTAAATCATAAGTCAAAACACTCAAATAGTTATGGCCCGTGCAAAATTTGAATAGAAAGCAGAATTCACATTTAAGTATTTTGTCTTTAGGAAGGGCAGACATAATTATATTCAATTCACCTTTTTATTTAAGTTTACTATAGACATTACTTTGAAAGAGTAATCAAGGGAACCAACGGTATAGCGGTAATCAAAGGCATGTAATCCAGGGACAAAGACCAGACATGGACAACAGACATACACAACAAAGAACGTAAAGTAACTAAAATCATACATGCAAAGTTACAAAAGCAAATGAGCAAATCGGACTCCACTAACACTGGAACATGGACCAGGTGCACCGGTTGGGTAAGCTACCTAGTTTAACTATTTTGACCAGTTCCAAGTATATCTGGCTTTTGCGCCGAATAAACCATGAAACAGGTGCAAATTTGCCAAAGTGTCGATTTGTCTTGTTACTAACTGATTTTGGTATAGTTAAATGCTAAAAAAACATAAAAAGATATCCGACAGGTTCCGATGCATTATTTTGGTGACGTGACAAATCTGATTTTGCCCCTCGATCTTGATCGATTAGCAAAAACGTCAAATCCGCTCAGCTCAGCCAAATAAGATATAGAAGACGTCACTAGTGACCGGGGTTATATGTGTAGAATACCTTGTGCAATATTACAGAGGCTTCCAAGTAAGTCTAATTATTTACCTGATGAACTACTCCAAACAGTTGTAATATACATAAACATTAAAATGAAGTATACATGTTAAACAGGAATTTATCTCGGTTGTAATAATCAGAAAATGTCGTTTTTCATCGTTTGAATTTATTGTTTAGTTTCAATAATGAACTCATACAAAATAAATACGCACACTTTCAATCATGTGTCAATTTGTTTCGAAAGTATGGAATGAATAATACAAAAAGTTTAAAAAAAAAACATCAAGTTGATGATAGTTGAGGAACAACACATATCTGGAAATCATTACAGATTAGTAAAAAAAAATATTTGTTATTTTTTTTTCAGATATTGTTAAATGATACAAATATAATTCCAAGTATCTATAATGATCTTATTATTCACCTGGAATATTCTTCAGAATGACGCAAGACAGATAAGGTGAAACGCAGCAGCTTATTACCTTTAATAGAAAATAATAAATATCTTTTTAGTTTAACAAACGGTCTTAAAACATCTTTAAGCAAGCTCTAAAAGCACCGAAAACAAAAAGTATTTTGTATATCAGTATAAACAAAAAATTCACGGTCACGGAACGATGATACAAACACTTCCTATTTGCTTGTAACAAGGAAAAGGCTGTAAACTATATATACCCCCATAGACATTGACTGTTAATTTTCAACTCGAATAACCTTGAAGCAAAATATACTAATAACGCACAAAGAATTGTTTTATACAAAGAAAGGATAATGACATTGCTATCGGTAGTTATGGCGGAACATTGCTTATTAATTCGAGCTCTTTCCTAATGGTTTTCTTTGAAGTATAAACGTTTTATAGCGTTCGCGTTACTATTTTGTGGTCTTCATCCGAGTTGAGAGTATCATTTGGTGGTAGTTACCCATGATTTCACCTTGATATTACGTGTTTATATCTTTTTATAGTGTTCATTTAAGCAATGTCTTCGACAATATACTTGTATTACCTGCAAACCGTATTTTAGTTTCACATAAAGGTTTGTACATTAAACGCAACGAGCTTAAGTCAAAATATTTTGGATGTCAGATTTCACCGATGACAATATCATCATCCATGAAAATATTTTCTATGGTTCTTTGAAAAAGAAATTTAAATTTAATAGAAGTAGAGTTTTTTTGTAATCATTTTGTTAAAAAAAAGATCAACAAAGAAACACTCACCCACCTAGACGTAAAAATAAGTAACTTAAATCGGGGAAAAAAATCAGTCTGTATACTAGCACTTCCACAGCTATTATTACTAACTGTGTTTTAAATGCACAGTACTCTTTCTCCACATATTTTGAAAACAATGAAGGTGATAGATGCCATTTGAAAACTCATGATGGTAATAAAGGGAAGAAAGATCTTATCAGAAATCAAAAGAATGTAAACCAGGGATAAATACAAGACATGAAAAACACACACATACAACAAAGGACATGAAATAACCTCAGCAATACATGCAAACTAACACAAATGACAAACTAGGACTCCATTGAAAACTAGGAGCATGGACCAGGTGCATCAGGGAAAAGTGACCTATGCTTTTCTAGAAACACCCGCCGAGGTGCACATAAAAAAATCCTAGAACAACAACAAAAAAACAAAAACGAAACAAACAGAACAAAGAAGAAAAAACAAACAAACAAAAAGGAACAAAAACAAACAAAAACAAACAAAACCAAAAAACAAAACCAAAAAAAACAAAAAACAAAAAACAAAAAACAAACAAACAAACAAACAAACAAAAACAAAATAAAAACAAAAACAAAATTAAACGAAATATTAATATTATAAAGTTTAAAGGATTGTACAAGGATACCGATAAAGATATTAATACACTATGATAAAATATATAATTCCAACGATGTTAGAACTGTCATGTTTGCGAAGTAAAGTTTTGGTCGTTTTCTCTGCGGGACTCGAACTCGTACCGCGGAGTCATCTATGTGGATTTGGAATATGAATAATTTTTGATATTTTTTGTAATAATTTGTATTTGAATAATCCCACTGCTTACTGTTCAGTTTATTGTTGTCGCTATTAGACACGAATCATTGCCAGCCCAGCAGTGTGCGGTGTATGGTTTTGCTAAACAAGATGATGAGCTGATGATACAATTACTGTCATTCATATGCATTTGACAATATGTCGTAAAATCATTTGGTACAGGATATATATGCTTTCAAATAGTATAATATAGAGAAATATAAGAATTACTCTTATTTCTGAGAACATTGTATATTTTATATGTAAATTAGTATAAATTGAAGTGAATATATAGACAAAACATTATGATTACTTCTCAGTCATTTGTGTATGATAACTATTTTTCTATGATGTAACTATCAAAATTGAAAAAGACTTTTCATACTAGACTCGTTTTTGGGATTGTTAGAATCCCTTGTCGGTTTAATTTAGTTGATTGTCCTGCATAAAACATTTTTGTGAAGGTTTTGTTGTTGTGTATAGATAACTAAATGATTGAACAACGTTTGCTGGAAATGGTGTACAATGTAAGTGCATATCATTTCTACGCCGTGTCTTGATTTCTGCTCAATGTTTTCTCGAAGTAAGTGCAACATTATCGTTACAGCTATGGAGGACAACGGTGATAAATGTTGTATAAGAAATATTTCAAATTTGTACCTATTGAGGACAAAACTTTATTTATATTCTTTAATTAATCAAAGCCGTCCTAACAATGCCCTATAATTGTAATGTATATTTTCATTGCGTGCACGTGACAAGGTAGAATATATTTCGGTCGGTTGTTTTTATTGACTAAATCGTCTTAATAACGTCAGCGGAATATTTTTATGTGTGTGTAATAAAATTGTTTTTTGACGGCATTAAAGTAACACGTAATTATGTTTCGATACTACTGGAAGCAACAATTGCTTTAATAGTCTCTGCTGGCAATTTCCCCAGTTATTATGAAACAGGAATCATGGTTTATCAAATAAATACTGATTTATACAAGCCAAAGACAATGCCTTAGGAGGGTAGACCTAGTGTAAAAGACACAACTCTTAAAATCATTGTAACGTTTGTATTCAGCATTTTACATCAATGTCATAAAAGCATCAAAGTCACTTAGATTAATTTCATTCGGTATCAAATGAAAGCTTGATAGCCTTTGGTGATATTGAATATGATACAAGCATATCACTGACTTCACGAGTTATGTCCCTTACCATAGGTCTACCTCCTTAAATGGTATTTTTTATTAATAATTAATTGAGGAAACAGCAAAATACATTAAAAATGTTTTTTCAAATATGTTTTTTATTTATTTTTTTATCACTGTATTAAACGAATTCTTCAATTGTCGATTGCGACTCGAAACATGTTTCTCTCTACAAGCCCCTTGGTTTTACACAACAAAGAAACTTAAAATTTAAATTCATATAATTCGAATGTTTCTTGTTGTCTTGTTTTTCTTAGCTGGGTTTAATTTCTTTTCTCACCTTGAATTGAATCAAAATGATTAATGCCGAGGATAACGATTATACAGGTTAAATAGACACACATATCAAATAACAACTTTTAGCATTGACAAAAACCAGATGAACCGGAAGGGTAAGCTTCCTTTGCTTATCTAGAAAATCCACCGAGAAGTTGCTCATGAAATGTCATTTCCGGGTTTTGAATTCCAAAGGCAATAATCATTTTTGTTTGTGATATTTGCTTGCAAATTCATATATTCTAGATTTCAATCATTAATCATGTAATTTTGACTGATCAAGTTACGAAAGTCATTGATACTCATAAAAACTTTATTCTTTATTAACGACACACAGTCAGTAGATTACAATAAAAATATCATTATTTGTTTCGCAAAAATATAATGTAAGTCTTCCTTCGTCATTTTAAAATGCCAAACAAACATAAAATGAAAAATGAAAAAATATACAATGTCATTGTTTGAAAGATTTATATTCATATTGTCTCTTTTTATAACCTGTACGACATTACAGACAACCAATATAATAATAAAAGGTGACCAAGTATTGATGAAAAGAAATCGATGAGATCGTATAAAAACACATACACATCCACAGTAAAAAAATAAAAATGAAAGAAACAGAAATCATTTTTTGTATGCGTGGTACTAGATAGACAAGACAACTTTGGTGCTATTTGTCACCATCTGTTTATATTTATTCAATAAATAGTAACTTAGTTGTGTTGTTGTAGAATTGAGAAGCTTTTATTGGAAATTTAGCTTATGATTCTTTGGCGAATGTAGGGAAAGCAAATAAGTTTTGAAAAGAAGATGGAGGTTATACAGAATTTGTTGAGAAGTAAGATGTTATTTATCAAAGTGATTTTAAAATTAAAAATAACTAATTCCGACAAAAGGTCCTAAAGATTATCTGCGATTTCATGCATGATAATTAGAAATTCAATATTCTTTTTGTTGAGTGAAGCACACAGAAATGCTTTTTTTCTTATAAATCACAGTATTTACAATGAACAAGTTTCCTTGTCGATGTTATCAAAATCGTATTTACGTAAAACAAGTAATCTAATCATAGCCAGAAGAAAAAACCTGTGTATGTTTCCTCAGTTTGTCCAATGGCGATCTTTATAGATCATGTTCCTTTGATTTCTGGTTGAATCATGGTTCTCTTTTTACTCTTTAGAAGGAGCAGATGCATATTTTATTGACTTAATAATGAATCAATTAGAACGCCTCCTAGCTTAGTTGATATTCACATTTCCCAACATGCACCTCTTTGTATCATAACTGATTTGGATCAACATATTAAAAAGAGGGTGCACAATGTTAATATAGTATAAAGATCCTGTGAAAGTGTCATCAAATTATATGCTCTCAGTTTTTAGTGGAGTCCGAGTTGTTCATTTACTTTTGTTACTTTGTATGTATGATTTTAGTTACTTTATGTTCTTTGTTGTGTATGTCTGTTTTCCATGTCTGGTCTTTGTCCCTGGATTACATTCTTTTGATTACCCTATAACCTTGGTTCCCTTGATTACTCATTTAGTTGTGAGGAATGAGTTAGAGAAAGGTACCCTTAAATTACATTTTTATAAATTACAAAGTCCATGTTTGCTGATGTAAGACAAAAAAAAAAAAAAAAACAAAAACAAAAACTGCTCCAGATCAAAATTTCAAATAAAAGATAAAAATACTCTTTGCCAAATAAAGATTTTAGTGTGACCGTTTAATCAAACTCAAGTCAGTGGTGTAGAAGGAATAAAGGGTAAGAGATAGGTACCTCCGTTTACATGTTCATTAACGACGAAGTCCGTATATATGAATCCTTCGAAATAGATTTGGATGAAAAATCTTAAATAACGGACGGGACGGAAAGAGAAATAGAAAGATAGAAACCATATTAATACATATCCTCACTTGCCGAGTTGCTCATTTACTTTTGTTACTTTGTATGTATTATTTTATTTACTCACTTCATGTTCTTTGGTGTGTGTGTCTGTTCCTTATATCATTTAATATAATTATACTTCAAATTAGTATGGTCTGTGAAGGTGTGTAATATAGGGCATGCGATATAGGTGTTGAGTTAAGATATAGGGTAAGTGATGTAGGTATAGGGTTGTGATATATGGTCTGCGATACAGAGTAAACTTATAAACAAACACGCAAATTTAAATTTAAATAAATGATGACAATGAAATGAGAAAAAAATTAAAATAATGAAAAAAAAAAACATATACAGATTAGCTATTACTGACGAAAGAACGTATTGGAGTTGTGTATTTAACATGTTTGGTTTGTAATTTATAATTAGATAAACACATTTCCAACAAGGCAACTGAAGACAATAACCGAAATATAAAGCGGTAGTATCATATATTGTTTCCATAGCCACGTGCTCTTCTCTATTCTGGGCACGTGTTATCTCAGTTCATCTGAATGATTCTAAATCACTGTAATGTGACATTTTCTACCCTGAATACATTAATCAGACACGTAATAAATTTTAACAGAATCTAATTCAGAAATCCAATCTAATGGTACAAAGTATATTATTGGCAAAGTTCAAAAGCTATTTACGTCGCTAGACATGTTAACCGGCTTGAATATTTTGTTTTTTCCCTTTGGTGCCGAAGTGTTCGTCCTATATATAAATAACACAAATCATTCATTTACATGTATTTAAAAAGGTTGACATAAAAACAAACTTATTTCCACAGAAAAGAAGAGTAAATGAATTCAAATACAATACAGTTCAGTTTTCATCTGATCCGAAAGAAAGAATATCGTTTAGCTAGATCCTATGATCTCAGGTCCCGCTATATAGATGACATATTATCTTTAAAAAAATCCTAATTTTGAGGATTTGATACATCGCATCTATCCGAAAAAAACTTGAGATAAAGGATACTACAGACACTGTGAAGTCAGCCTCTTACTTTGACCTACACTTAGAAATCGATGATTAAGGTTAATGGTTAAGGAAAGCTATTGACCAAATTTTACGACAAACGTGATGACTTACATTTAAAATTGTCAACTTTCCTTTCATCTCTGGCAACATCCCTTCGGCACCTGCGTATGGAGTGTGCATATCACAACTCATACGTTATGCCAGAGCTTGCCGAGATTACGCAGAGTTTTTGTATCGCGATAGAATTCTAACAAACAGGCTTCTGGAGCAGGGTTATGTTGCTACAAATTTGAAGTCATCACTACAAATTTTTTATGATCGTCATCATGAATTCGTGGATCGTTATGGTGTATCCATCTGTGCCATTAAAACTGATTTGTTCAAGGTGTCATAGTTTTTCGTTCCTCCTTCGTCTACCCCGGACGTGACTTTTTATGAGCAACTCGGCGGGTGTTTCTAGAAAAGCAGAGGACGCTTACCCTATCGGTGCACCTGGTCCATGCTCCTATTTTTTAGTAGAGTCTGAGTTGATCATTTGCTTTTGTTACTTAGTATGTATGATTTTAGTTACTTTATGTTCTTTGTTGTGTATGTCTGTTTTTCATTTCTGGTCTTTGTCCCTGGATTACATTCTTTTGATTACCGCTGTAACCTTGGTTCCCTTGATTTTTCTTAAACATGAAAAGACATTAATCATCAGGGTTACCAATGTTAATAGTAACATTTAAGACATTTAAGTGATGTGTGATATTTACCAGCCAAATCTAAAAATATAATAACGCCAATGTGTCAAGTTCAAACTCTCGATTGTGGTTAGTAGAATATCAATGCTCCTTCTATTTCGATTTTATAAGCTGCTTGTTGCTTTGTTATACAATCTCTGTTATGTTTTTACCAATTGGGTCAATATGGTGTTTTGCATTTAATCCGAACCACAAAAGCTCTCCATCACCGGGAGCGTTTGGAATTTCTTTTTGAAATATTATAAAATCAATGGTCATGCGAGACTTCCATGACCCTGAAATCTTCAACTATTTCGATTATGTTTTAGTTTTTTTTACTGAAAAACATGTCGCATTTACACTGTCACAATTGTTGGCTCTTACATATTATCTTGTATCCACTACCTTAATCTGACGAATTGACAATCTTTTCAGATACATTTCGGTTTAGTTGTTTCGGTTTAATTGTAATATTGAAATTTATGGATCTCAATCATTAATAATTCTATTTGACTAAAGGCATTTATATTTGTATAGTTGATTAATATTGTATTCATGTTTCACTAATCAGCTTTACGCATTGCATCAAGTGTCATTTATTACATGATACGCACAGCAAAGGAAGGTGTTGTCCGTTCAATGTCCGGTTATAATGTTTACATCAAAAACACTCTGATAATTGAATCATACAGACGATGGATGATTAATTAAGATTAAATGCATTGTGTCTATTCTGCAATCGTATATAACTAATTTGTTTTCATACATCACGCGGTAGCACCAGGACAGATGATATTCAGATTATGCTCGGTTTTTGGATCGTTTTGTTTTCCACTTTTCGTTAAGGTAAATACGGTACATTAGGGTAAACAGTATACTGTAAATGCTTTAATGTCTTCAAAAAATAAAGAAAAAGAAAATGGTAAAAACATACATTTATACATAAGTCACTTGTAGGAGTTAGTCTATGTCTTTTGTGCATGTATCATACGAAACAGTTAAAGTTTAACACTCTAGAGCATTGCGGTCACTATCGCCAAAACAATCGTAGTTAGAGTTGTGTCCTTCGTTCTTTTGTTCTTTTGTATTCGGCTTTTGACTAATTTTCTGTGATTTCATCTTTTGGACTTTTTATATTCACTTTTTTTGACCTTGATTACTTTGGGCTCAGTTAATCATGTAAGTTTCTATACGAGTCAAAACGAGATAAGCGTACCATTTTAATAGTTTTCCAATGTTAAATTTATGATAAAAAATAAAAATGTGAAGCCACATATTAATATATACACATTCGAATGATGGTAGATTTTGACAAGAACTCAATATAAGAATGGAAACTTACTTCTTGGAAACTAAAATCATTAGCTCGAAAAAAAAATAGTCTAAATATAAAGAAAATAGTTCACATGGCAATAAATCATTTCGATTATAAATGAATACATATATAAAAATAAACATATTGAAAAAATATTTTATTGTTTTATTATCGTGATTATAAGTTGAGTTCATGAAAGAATGACTGAACTTTTATCGTGAAATTTATATATAAAATTATATTATATTTTCACAATGTTATTATTTATTTGATCAAGCATTAATATTTTAAATTCGATCATTTATACAATATTTTTAAAGTGAAGAGCTACAATGCACAAGGTGTGTTTTAGTTTCTAATTACATCTCCCGATCATATTTAGACGTAAAGAGTCATAGCTTTCCTTTCCTCGTTTGTCTACCCCGGACTTGACTTTTTATGAGCAACTCGGCGGGTGTTTCTAGAAAAGCAGAGGACGCTTACCCTACCGGTGCACCTGGTCCATGCTCCCAGTTTTTAGTGGAGTCCGAGTTGCTCATTTGCGTTTGTTTCTTTGTATGTATGATTTTAGTTACTTTATGTTCTTTGTTGTGTATGTCTGTTTTCCATGTCTGGTCTTTGTCCCTGGATTACATTCTTTTGATTACCGCTGTAACCTTGGTTCCCTTGATTACTCTTTCATTTAATTAACGAATAATTTATTTATATAATTATTGAGATGTACATATTATCTTTTGATTTTTTTATTTTTGCAAAAGTTGTTATACGCCCTACATTTTAAATTCAAATGATAAATTAGTGGAATGTAGTAGTCACTCACACATGGACTTCTTTATCGTGTATCTGTAAAATATTGCAGTAATATACCGTCAAATATTTATTCCGAATGCCATGAATAAAGCCAAGATCGATTTCCCTTGATATCAAGGTTAACCCAAATCATTATTCGATAAACGATATATAATAGGTTGGAATCGTCGATTGTCTTGAAATATTTATGTATAATTTGCGTTTCAGTTAGGCATATCTACTTACGATAGGGGAAAAGTTCATTCGCTTTATTTAAGTGACATCCTCTTATATAGCGTGTTTTGACACCCTAAGTACAATGGAGCTGAAAAGTATTTCTATGGAGTAGTTTTTTTTTATCTTCAATATATCGTTATATTGTGGTGCTTTATACTGTATTACATGGAAACTGGAGACAACATACATGCAAATTATTTATTTACTTGACTGTTATTGTATCAACTTAAAAGTTATGAACAAATTTGCTTCATGATGGGGTACAGTTTTCTACTTTCGATGGATATAGAATTACTGATTGTCATGATTTAAAAAAAAATATGATTATGTTTTAAGATCCGAAGCCGGATCTTAAAAGGATGGAAAACGGACAGAGACAACATCATAACGAACAAATTTAGCTACAACACATTAATCTTATTCAATTAACAGTTACCAATAATTGTCGCGTTCTATTTATATGAGACAGCTTTTTTTTTAGCAATTAAAACACTTTAAAATGTGGAAAAAATATATATTTCGACCTTTTGTTAATTAAGCATATTGTAAACTCACTTTTGAAAGAGATACAAAATAAAAAAAAAAAATATGTGTTCGTCGAAATTTGTTAAAAAAATTGTTATATCAAATGTCGTTAAGCACTCTCTTTCAACTTAAAGAAGAATATAACTGTCATCTTGTATATTTCCTTAAATATTTCATCTAAAAAGATGATGACTTAGCAGCATAATCATGATTAGAATCACTGTATAAGAAAGTGCAGTAAAGATTATTCAACAGCACTAATTCTAATGACAAATACACAGTGAAAACATCCACGAAGTCGTCAAATAATAGGCTGATGTCGCTTCTGTCTAAAATTGAATTCTTTGAATATTGCATAATTAGGCAAAACTTCTTTCTAAAAATGGCAGTGATACTCGTTGTAGAGAAACTGGTAAGGCAAAATTCATTGGTGGCCACACGAACGATTGGACGGACACTTAGACTACTATATTATACTCACAGATCAGGAATATAAACACGATTCGATATGTTAAGACACAGTTTAGAACAATATCCATGGTAACAGATGTGTATAACATTTAAAAAAATGAATATGAAAAGTTTCACAATACAATCTTAACGTGTCAATTATCTCAGTGAAATTTAGGTCACGAAATTGTTGGAGATTTATTATAGCATATATCCCCATGATTTTGATTTGTGTTATGCTAAATTATATTTGTTTAGAATTGAATCGTGTTGCTTAAGTTATACGCTGGTGTAAATGTTGCTTTTCTTTCACCATATCCGTTTTTTTATGATTCATTCACTCATAATTCAAAATAGACCAGTGTGGAATATCATTTCTGTTCAAATGCGGTATATTCCTCTTAACGACATTATAATAAACATAACATTTCTAACAAAATTATCATTCACGAATCGTCTGGATTTCAAAACTTTCAAGTAATTGGTATAATGAATTCGTGCTTAGACCAAATACAATGAGCTGTCTCATATACACAAAACGTTTTAAATAAGATATAGGGTCAATTACAGTTTATTCTTGGATCAATGATACATATATTATATTTAACCTTTTAAAAATCGTCAATGTATATACAACATAGCGTTCTCAGTTTTGTTGTCAATATAGTTCTGATATTTCAGTCGATGTCCTGCCCACACAAGACCATTACCTCGTGGTGTCACATCTTGCGAAAAAGACTACATGTTTTCATGGACAAACTTATTTCGTACGGTGTTCTTTCAATTTTCACGTAAATTTCAACTAAATTGATTATATCACATTTGTGAAAAAGTTCAAATAAAATTCCGGCGAATCGAGCCTCGATTCACCTGAAATGTACTTGAATAGTATTTGCCTATGTACGTGTCCTAAACTAAAGAACTGAGACAGAAATGACTGTTTTTCTTTCAAACATAATAATCTATTTTGCAGATTCATACACCTTGATGTATATTGTCACAAGGTAAATTACAGTCCATACACATTATCTTCCTTAGACAAAAACTGCATTTTAGAAGGCTGTGGTAAGACGTTGATTGGATTTCATGTTGATTCCGTATGTAGTGATTTATCCGCGAAGAGATTTGAAAATGGATTACCAAACGTACTCAAATACAAATACATAAGGAATGACTCTTTTTCGGCCTTTGAGGAAATAATCTCAATCATGTTGTGTACACTAAATTATCCTGCGTAGCAAGTTATTTTCAAGTATGCACCCCTGACATTGACGTTATTTAAATTGAAAAGGAAAATATGACATTCGTTCCTTATAATCTAATCATAGTATCAAAATTTAAGAAGTACATCAGCAAAAAAAATGTTGATAATGTAACAGTCACATTACGAAATTTGGTCTTTGAGATGATGGACAAAATTTTTCATCCATTCAGAAAGCGTGTTACATCAGAAATTAAATTATACATAACTAATGATATTTTCCATAAATAGTTTTAATATAGACATTTCTCATTTTTGCCAAGGAATATATATATATATATATACAAAACATATCTTCTACATTAAAATATATATCTTAAAGAAATAACATTTTTATGAGAATCATCTAGACGGAATGACGTTTTATTATTTTATATTTATCGAATGAACTGTTCACATGAACAATATTGCAATAAACTAAGTCCTTAACATTTGTTTTGTTAATCAATCAACATTTTACAACTTGTTAAACCATATCCTTCAAATGTTTTACCTTTCCATTTCCACCATTAAATTAAATAGAAAATCATGTTGAAGAGAGATACACACTCGTTGGCAAAATAGAACCATCGGTCATTGAAGAAAGTGAATGTTGGCCTAAATGTACGTTTTTGATCAATAAAGTTGTCCTTCTTTCTGATTTATAACAAAATATATTATTTCAGATTAAAAAAAGATTTATTTCAATAATACAGTTTGACAAAATAACAAATGAGAGACATAACTCGAGAATATAACTCAATGTTCTGCTGTGTCAAAAATACAAGCAGCAACATTTTCACAAGAACTAATTCGTCTAATACATATTTATGCTGTAATAACTGTAAATCACCTATCTATTGCAATTACCTAACAATTGTATATTTTAGTACCAAATATTTGAACAACTGTCCCAACGAAAGCCTAAATCACGTGATGTTAGCAATATATGAGTGTATGTTTAGTAGCAAAAGTTTTCTTGCAAGGACCTTTCAAGTTAAAAGATTAGAATAATTCAAAGGAAGTCGTATTCATTGTAAAAGTAGTACTTCAATACAAGTAGTTTATAGCATTTATGGTTTAAAAACGCACTTCTTAGAAATGTTCAGTCTCAATCAAAATTTCACTATTAGCGCCTTCATAAAGGGAAACTGTGCCTGTTTTAGTAAAACATTCTTTTTGCTAGCTTAAAAAAGCAGGCTATGATAGGCTCCAAAATAAATGATGTGAAACTATTCGTACAAACGAAGATTTACCTAATCAATAGACAAAAATACGTATGAGGAAAAACAATGAACATAAAAGACAACTACAATCACTGGATTACAGGTTACTTGGGACAAGCATATAAAGTATTTGACGGTGTAAATTATGTTTCTGAGAGCTCAACATACTAACATTATACGTGTAGTTTAAAATTAATATGTTTTTTTTATTCTTTTATAAACTCATAAGTGATACACAATTTTTAAATGTACATTTATGTTTTGACGTAAAATAATGTCATTTTGTATCATACGTGGTACATTGCGACATCATTTTCTACTAGTGTAAACATATTAAAAATTGATAAAGTTGAAGTAAAATATACTTTACTTAATAAATGAGTAAATAATTTTCACTAATGCGATACAACACACTTGCTCTGAATATGAAAAGAAAGTAATTTTTAGTGAATAAAATGCCCTTATTTGTTGTATATGGACCATAAAGAACACATTTTTCTTGTTCCAGGAGAATAAAAATACAAACTTTAATACAGTCCTGGTAGGTAATAAAGCATTTTTTTTACTATGATTGATGTTATACATTCTGATTCTTAGTTTCAAAGTAAAACTGATTGTGTTTTACATTTTGTAACATTTTTAATTTACATGATTTCGAATAGATATGGAAATGTTAATCTTCATCCGACAAACGAACTGTTCGTGAAACTAGTCAAGGTCCATTTCGGATGATTGTTCACAGTTTTGCTGCATTTCATTACATGCACGACGTTCAAACGTTGCACAATACACAGAGAAAGAAGTACGAAGTGTGCACACGAACGGCACACGCACACAAATCCAACGCTGCCCGTTACACGATCCCTTGACACACACACACACAAAACATAAGATTCACGCTCAAATGAAAATGTTACACGTTTCAGGAAGTGTACAGCGACTAGTCTACTAATAGTTTTATGTATATATAGAACATTGTACACAAGATAATATTTTGAATGACATGTACACGTTCTTGAAATTATGGTGTGCTGTGCAAGTACTATTACCCGTGGGGTACCATTTCTCGTTGTTTTGATAGGTAGACCAATCACGAAATTTAGTTCTCAACGAATAAGATTCCCATTGATTTGTAAACTGAAAACCACGAATTGAGAATCCACGAACTTGTGTTCTTCCCTTCGTGGAATCCACGAATCAAGGTACTTTTACCGTACATCTCATTTACTTACTTGAACTTTTTGTAATGAAAAGTATATTTGTTTTATTAAACTTTTACACCTGTACACCTTGAACCATCTTTTTGACGGATCGATGACCGATGATTGAATGATGGCGGACGGACCGATTACAGTTGAACCATCTGATCGAAGGTTGTTAAAATTTCAGAATTTCGTCTGAAATGAGTCGAATAAAGTGTCATATCAAATGTACTACAAAAATAAAATGATAGATCAACATTTTGTTTTTCATTAACAATAGTAAATTAAATAATGTCGTTCAAACAAACAGCAGGTAAAACTCATTCATGTTCTTCAATTGCAAGATAAAAGATACATTTTTTTCTATATCGGAGGCACTTGAATAGGATTGTTACTTACTTCGTGGATTTGCAAACTCTGCATTTTAAATGACGCAGGACGATTGGATATTTACATATATTATATCTAACAATACAATAGTCAAACCAACGATGTATGTGTATAATAAACAACCAATCCCTAGCACTGGTTAAATGTTTCAGCAAGATATGAAATACACATAATCAAGCAACTCTCTTATAGACAATTATATTCTCAATATGTTAGCATTGATCGGTATGATAAGATTTAATGAGGTATTAGTCAACGACTGGACGCTTCAATAGACTAAGAGAATTCTATTATACCGATCACTGCTAATTGGAATTCATTTTGGTCCGACGGACTGTTTTGAATCAATGGAATAATGACGAAAAATGTTAAGAAATATATATCTGTTCAGGAATATATATGTAAAAGTGTACAACATTGATTGGCATCTTATGAGATATATTTATAAATTGTCGAACTTTCATTTATCCGAGTGAATATGGACAGCAATATAAATATGATTCAATCACTGTCGGAGATTCAGCAAACACCTGGAAAAGTGAGTATTGTTTTATTCAACAAAATTGTTTTTATTTATTTTGCAACGGTAAATTTAATACGAAATAAATAGATATGAAAATAATGCTATATTATTAATAACAAAATAAAATGAAACAATAAAACACAAACAAAGTTCTCCCAATAGTAAAGACACAATTATACGGACAGTATATAAAAATTTAAGAAAATATAAATGAAATTAAAAATAGGTAAAATTGAAAGAAGAAGCACATAACACACCCACCCCTCAAAAAACAAACAAAATAAAAAATAAACAAACAAAAAAACAAAAACAAAAACAAAACAAGAAAACAAAACAAAACAAAACAAAAAGAAATGTTAAAAATAAAACACAATGCACACAACTTATGATAAATATAAGGCTTTGTGCAGTCAATATTATGACAAACGATAACTTTCAAAGGGTAAAAACACAAGTAGAAATGATGTGATTTACAATTTATTTTATTATCCGAATAACAAATATAAGACATCGAAATGAAATGTCAAATATGATTTATCCAAAAACAAAATAATAAATAAAATAAAATGAAATAAAAATGAAAATAAAATAAAAAACAAAAAACAAAAAACAAAAAACAAATAAACTAATAAAAAAAAAAAAAGAAAAAAACGAAAAAAATAAAGTAATCAATTTTTCGATACCTCCCATACAAACATGATACACAATCTGCAAAATTCTTCAGCCAGATATTCCAACTGAAACACCTTATTTGACAATTATTTGCATGTTACAAGAAAGCTATTGATCTGCTAATACTTGAACAAAGAATTCAGTATGGAATACATTTATATTTGTACATAAAAGGGTAAACACATAATATGTGCTTAATTGCTTATATTTTTAGTTTACTGTTACATGTGCTGTTCAACTAATGTCGAGCAAAGAGAATTTCATGTCGTTTACGTACTACTCCGTCTAAGAATCAGGCAACGTTTGTATAATGTTTAGCATATGGAGAAAAATATACTGAGATTTTATTGCATTATCCAAGTATTTACACCTCATAACCCGAAGAAATTACTGTCAAAGTGTTAGTAAAGTTTAAATATTGAAGACATTGATAGGTCAAATTTAATTGAAATGCACTTAGGAACTTTAGAAAAATGGCGGGATAATTTTCTGCACTTTCTCCTTATATAAGCAGTCAAAAATATCTAAGTCAATGATGCTTCGGAATAAATTTAAATAGCTGTTCAGCTGTTTTCTAGTATAATATATTCAAGGCAAAAAGAAAGACCAAATTTAAAATTATAGTGTGCCACCCATTGCCTGAGTCTTACACAGAATGGTACCTAATAGCTTTCCAGTTAACTGTTACACTGTCCTCCTCTATATAAACTACAAAGAAATGCCACCCTTACAATGTAAAGGATGACAAATAAGAACTTTGATTTTAATTATTTTGTTTGTGATGATATTGAAAATAGCTTTAATAATATAACTTAAAATATGATACAACATCGCAGGTTGAAGCCATATATAGAGTGCTTCTTTCGCCATTGATTTGTATAAATTATCATGTAATAATTATTCGCAATCAAAAGTGGATTTGTCACATTTTGCTTATTTCTCTCCTATTTTACGTTATTTGAATGTATATATGTTTAAATGTTGCTATTAATGAATGTACTCCTCTATGGCCCCTTTTAATCAAGAATGAAACATAATTAATTTGATTTGACATGTTTTATTTGTATTTATTTGTTGTCTTTTCTCCTGTTTTATATCTATTTATTAACTTCTGAATTTGTGATACTGCGTTTATTGTAGTTTTCCTGATTTATCAATTAAGACACAAAAATATTTTTTTCTATAATCAATAAGTAATCTAAAAATCAGGGAAAAACATACAATCTTAACAAATAATCAAATACAAAATGAAATGATAAAAACATTGTAAATATAGGTACAAACCTTAAATTTGCGAAAAATATCAATTTGTAATTCGTCGAGTTTTATTTTTGTAGGTGCATTAAAATTGTTTTATTTTCCATTATGTTTGCAGGACAATTCAACTACCAATGAATGCAGCAGTGGTGACATTTACGATTTGTTGTTTAATTTACTGAACGATCAAAACACTAGTGTTGCCCATTGTGATAACTTTCACAGCCCTGCCGTACCAATAACTTACAGAACTGGCCGACTGTTCTATGTTTACCTCACTCCAGTGATATTGATTGTGGGGATTTTCGGTAATTCCCTATCATTGAATGTATTTTTATCAAGAAATATGCGTGGAATGTCGGCAAGTGCCTACTTAGCAGCATTATCTGCATCGGATTTGTCGTCCTTGATATTCTACGTCACCATTGAGTGGCTTCGACGCGGGATTGTATACATCTACCCGGAGACTAAAATGGCATTTTTAGAATATAATGGTATCTGCCAATTGCTCATGTATTTGTCGTATATATCTAGATTTTTATCGTCATGGCTTGTAGTTGCATTTACCGTAGAAAGATACATCGGTGTTTGTCATCCGCTCCGACGACGATACATTTGTACAAAGAGCAGCACAAGGAAAATAATATGTGTGATATGCCTCTTAGCTTGTGTTCTTGTTATGTATAAACCTATACTAAGCGGCGTTTACTATAGCGCCGATGGTACCCAATATTGCACTAGTGACAAACATTATGATTTTTTCTCGTTCGTTCTCGATTCTGCCTTTGCTGTTATGATAACGCTAATCCCGTTCGCCATCATTACCGTTCTGAATATTTTGATAGTTAAACGACTTGTCCGAGCAAACAAACGCCACAAATATACTATAACTAGATCCAATAACACTGTATTAAAATCAAATGGTATTATACGCACAGAGGAGAGTATTATAAAGTTGGAATTCACCTTTATCTTATTAGCAATATCATTTTTCTTTGTTGCGTTTAATGTACCATACTTTACGATATGGTGTAGGAATTTTATATATAACCGCTTCGTGTCACAACAAAATGAAATGTCATTAGAAAATATTGAATATTGGCAAGGTGTTTTATACGTATCCAGAACCATTTTTTACCTGAACTATTGTATCAATTTCTTTCTTTATAGTATAACAGGTACATATTTCCGTAGACAGGTGAGGTACCTGTTATCAGTAAAATCTAGACAAGAATCATTGACCCTACTCAGATTGACAAGATCTTCAAACTGTAAAACAGCTCAATTATGGGTTTGATTACGAATAATATGTATGATATTGTTTCAGTTCTAATAAATATGGACTTTATTATGTTGTTTTGTGCCAACACTTTTCAAAAAAAGGACTTAAAATGAAATTTAGAAGAGAAAAAAATCTGTATATGACACAGTGTTACGACCGTAGAAGCATCTTACAATTATTGATATATAATTGTAATTTGTAAGAATAATCAAGGGAACCAAGGTTAAGAATGAAATCCAGGGACAAAGACCAGACATGGAAAACAGACATACACAACAAAGAACATAAAGTAACTAAAATTATGCATACAGAGTGCACTAAAAACTGGGTGCACGGACCAGGTGCACCGGTAGGGTAAGCGTCCCCTGTTTTTCTAGAAACACCCGCCGAGTGTAAGAGAGTAATCAAGGGAACCAAGGTTATAGCGGTAATCAAACGAATGTAATCCAGGGACAAAGACCAGACATGGAAAACAGACATACACAACAAAGAACATAAAGTAACTAAAATCATACATACAAAGTAACAAAGTAACAAAAGTAAATGAGCAACTCGGACTCCAATAAAAACTGGGAGCATGGACCAGGTGCACCGGTAGGGTAAGCGTCCTCTGCTTTTCTAGAAACACCCGCCGAGTTGCTCATAAAAAGTCAAGTCCGGGGTAGACAAACGAGGAAAGGAAAACTATGACCCGTTGAATAAATCAGTTTTCATGGTGCTGATGGATACACCATAACGATCCACGAGTTCATGATGACGACCATAAAACTTCTGTGGTGATGACTTCAATCTTGTAGCAACATAACCCTGTTCCAGATAAAAAAAAATATAATAAAGTATCGATACAATTCTATCATTTCATCATATGTCGGACTCGTGTGTCAGGATAAAAAACTATTCAATACTTGTAAAAAATTTAATTTTACAAAAGAACTTTGTAGTATTTTTAAATGTCATTTATTTCTACTCAAAAACAGTCATATTATCTGAAAAGTTTCAAGTTTCTTAAAGTTATCCACATTACCATAAGAGTTATCGATCCATTAGTTGTTGAAAATAGTTGATGATAATTGTTGTAGACAATAACTCGGATTACAATGGAAAAAGTGAATGTTCTGGAAAACGTTTTCTGCAGATGAAAATGTGTCTGACGACTTATCACTTAGACGAAAATAGGTCAGAATTGTTTGAAATTAGTTCGTTACACTGGTAACAGAAACTAATGATACTAAAACTAAAACTAAAAATATAACAACTATTGTTCCCAGGGAATAAACACAAAAAAAAAAACTCTCAGGCTCATATCGTATGATGTGCACAGACTTACATATAAATATGTTTAATTAAGATTTGGAGACATCCTTGGCTCCGTATTCTCTGATGGTAATTCAAATAACTTTGATACACAGTGTTTATGCACGCGATAAATTAATATATATAATTTTAATTGTTTTTGGCCATATTATTTCAAAAATTTAAAGCTTGTATATTTGTACGACAAAACAAAATTAAGTTATCAAGGAAACTAATCTGCACTACAATAAACACCACGATCGAAGATTTCTGACGCATTTTGGTTTATGTATCAAACGTGAAATAACGAAACATTTTTTATTTCAATTTAATATTTATTAGCAACAAAATAACCGGCGCCAATGTCAAAGTAGACGGCAAAATCGCCGGTCGCCGGCACTTATTGAGAACCCTGGCCTCGGCAGTTGTTTCTGGAAAAGCGGAGGACGCATACCCTACTTGGTCCATGCACCCAGTTTATAGTGGAGTCCGATTTGCCCATTTACTTCTGCTGCTTTGTACTATTATATTGATTATTTTATGTTCCTTGTTTGTCTGTCTGTTTTCCTGTCTGACATTGTCCTTGCATTTTCGTTCTTCGATTACTCTTTCACATCATTGGGCAAGCTGTAGATGGCCCCAAGAACCATTATTATACACAGGTTCAGCTAGTTTGTCTATATACTCCAGCAACATAAAGTAAAACTGAACGTGGAACGAAACAAGACATACATTGTTTTGTTTTTAGTTTATAATGTAATGTTGCCTGTGATGTCATTCCGAGGATTTCTCCTGGTTGGTACCTTTTGTTTTCAAGGTAATGCAGAAGTAAACAGGAATTTTCATAGTGAAATTGTGTCCACATGTGTACGTTTCAGTTGTTAAAGGCCGCATTTGGTCAATATTTTATTCATAACAATATGCCACTGTGTCCAAAACTATGTCAACTGGGTTGTTTTATGCTCACTGAAAACAAAGAAAAATATCAAAAACCGATTTTGCGACAGTTAAAAGCCATTCGCACATCGTTAATAAACCTGATTCAAATTGTACATGAGTAAATCTGAAATCACGAAAAAAATTAAAGAAGTCTCTGGTAAGTTTATGTTTGGTTGTGTGAAGAATATTTACAGTATAAAAACAAACTCCAACAACAACTGTATATAATACACAACTGGGAAAACTCAATAGAAAAAAACGAGTACACACGTGCATGAGTACCAAAAATCCCATAAAACAACAGGGATTTATTCCAGTGTTATGACTTGAAAAACAAACATACGCCATGCTAAACATTTACAAAAAGAAGACCATTCATAGCACGTAGACGTTTATTTTGTCATAATAGAAGATAAAACTCCATACGGTTAATTTTATTATATATGGTGACGATACTAGAATTTTTGTAATAGTACTATACAATGTATATCATGTGCTAATATCCAACACTAAATTAACCTTTCGGAGAGGAATAACCGGCGAGGAAAATTTCTTTTATATAAAAATAATGAAAAGGTAAACAATGGCAACTTTCAAAAGATAAAAAAGAACCACATACAAATAAAATATAAATAAAACGTAAAAACGTTAAAGAATATGACCAAAATTTTCGGTCTTACGGCCTTCGTCAAGGGTAAATAATATTGAAATGAAAACTGAAAACTGATGACCAACACTAAAGAGACAAGATGCCTTTCAAAACTGATTTTGATCTATAAAATTGTAAGTTGACGAAAGGCAATTGATAAACCGGACTATTGGAATTACATAATGCGGGTCTGAAAAAGTCATTCAAAAGAGATGGGCAGTCAAAATAAAACTTATAATACGTTGTTCTAAGACGTTTCGTTGACTTTTACCTGGACCTGTGTCTCAAAAGAGAGTTACTTTCATGACGTCGACTCTAGGTTTCCTCCAAAAAAAACATACACATGATATATTTGTGGGATTACATGACTAATACCATAATTCCATTATATCATTTCGGCGTAGCAGTACATTTTGAAACACTAAAAGTTGTTTCATATGGTATTTTGTAATATAAAATTTATGTATTTCCTGTGATGGAAATTCTTGACATTTTGAAGCCGGTTTAGAAATTTTGAACTACTAAGATCTCATATTTTAATACGATCCAGATAAGTTATAGTCGCTAATAACAAAAATATGGTCTGGTGTATATAGTCGTTTGAACCCCATTTAAATTTGATTTCTGAGTTAGATGTCTTTTTTGTAAACTTGTGTTTTGTTCCACGCACAAGTAAAATCTTCAAGCGTTCTTGGCACGATTGTTCATATCTGTGCTATATATTCACCATTGGTGACGTTATGGCGGAAAAAAGTCCCAGAGTGAAATTACCGACTTTATTCACAGTTTGAATTATCGACATTTATTACACAAAGAACATTCGATAAAACATCTCATGCTTTTAATCCCCCATCTATACAAATTTACTTAAACAAGTATCTCAAATAGGCCATGTCTTTAATGAGAGAGATCATTTAGTTACGATAATCTAGACTAATTGTTTTACTTACATATTCTTTTACAGTTAATGAAGAAACAATTAACAAACACTGCAAAACTAGAAAATGAACCATATATAACGCGGATTTTCCTCGCTAGCCGGAGTAGGAATTACGCATTAGACAATTGTCAAATTATATTTGTTTCAGATTTAGAAATAAAGAATTAAAACAGATCACAGATATATCTAGTTACGTCGTCAATAACGTTGTTTTTTTTTAATTCAGATTTAAGTTTAAACACAAATTTGACAGAGAATCCTCATCAATATTTTTTCAAAAGTTGTCTAAACACGACTACACCCATACAATCGACAAATCGTAGTTTTCAAACATAGACAACTCTATTGCAGGCTAATTATAATATAAATAGTTTACTTTTGTGTTAGTAAAGTAATTGATCAGATTACAAATCAATTGATAAATTTCTTTAAAGGCTTCTGGGCTGTCGAGTAGTACAATTTCTCAAGTTATTTATAAACATCAAAGAAATAAAAAAAAACTATAATATAAAAACAAGGTATACTTTTCAGACAAACTGTGTAGTAAAAATATGTTATGAATTGAACTGCCGATAAACAGCCTTAAAATAGGCAAAACCCGTATAAAATAGACATAAGAGGACACTTCTTGAATAAAATATAAAGAAAAAGCCAATAATAATAATAATAATAAAAAAAAAAACAACAAAAAACAAAACAAAACAAAACAAAACGAAAAACAAAAAAAACAAACAAAAAAAAAAAAAAAAAAACAAAAACAGAAAACAAATAAAAAAAAATGTTTAACTACATTGTGAATCTAAGTTGAAAGATACTTGATTTATATATATGGTTACACAGTACTAATGAAGAGTACCCGTATCATGTAATTTTTTTTATTTAAATGTTTTTTTCAAACGTCAAGGAAAGTATTTTACGTAATTTTATTTTGAAACTTTGAAATGATATGGAAATAACCCAATTGTAATTTGTTGAGTGTATAATCAACTTATCAGATTTCTGTCAATACAATTTTAATTTAAAGCAAGTAGTCATTGAAACCTTAAACAACAGGAAAGAACAAGTAATTTAGAATAATGACGTTACTTTATAGTCTACAGAAAAAAACAACTTAATTAAAAAGCACTTTACTTTGAATTTTATTTCTAAGACTGACAAGGTATACATGAATAAATGAGTTTAAGTAATAAAAGAATTGTGATGTCGGACTTAGAAGGATAAAGTATGCGACAGTTTCAGAATATTTGATGCAAAGGAGTAATTAAGTGAACAAAAATTTTAGCGGAAATCAAAATAATGTAATCCAGGGACAAAGTCCAAATTTGGAAGACAGACACACACAACAAAGAAAATAAATAACTACAATAACAAACCTACAAAGAATCAAACGAAAATGAGAAACTCGGATTCTACTATAACTTGGAGCATTGATTAGGTGCTTCAACGTTATCAATCCAAAATGTTAAGGTCTTAAGTCCACAAGTTATGCATCAATTTCTCTAACTTAAATTTGTGGAATACATATGCACAGTTAGTCAAGATATTTACATTATATGTTCTGGATACAAAAAAGGCGACTTTTTGTGTTTGAAATCTCTCGGTACGAATAAAATTGATCGTGCATTTTACAGTATCAAAGACACACGCAGCATCCGAAACTGCTAACTTAGATATACTAAAGTAGTACATGTAACTGTAGTCATAGACAAGGCTTTAACGTTGGTCAGTCTTTTGTTTGGTATATTGCTGTTTTACCTTCATTTTTTTATATAATTGTATTCTGGTCAATTCGCTACCTTGTGTATGCAGATCATCCTGATTTTCTTTGTTTATATTAAGGCCAGATACATGTACTTGGTGTTGACGTATCTAAATTGTCCTATGTTAGAAGCTTCTATATTTTTACAGATAGTGTAACGTGGTGTTTGAATTGAATATAAACTATTGTACTACTTTGCAAATCGGGATCTACTGTAATATACTCATCCTATCAGTCACAGTAACTAGTACTATTTATATCGATATAATGCTAAGAGAACCAATTTAATTACAAATTTTCGGACGATCATAAATTGCATTGTCTGTAACAAATTAAGGAATCAGTGGTATTGGCATGTGCTGTATAGATAGTATGATAGTATTTCTGTCGGTGACATGCAGTGATTTCTTTTTATTTCGTGATTGGTCAATGAAAATGGAATAACAATAATGCTAATGTGACGTCATATCAAAACATACCTACACACAAAGTAACACCAAAAATGAATAAAAACTTTGTATCGAAAATAAACATAAACTAATAAAAAGAAAAAAAATGGCAGAACAGGGGGTGGAAAATACGGAAAATAAGCAAAAAACCTATTAACGTAAAGCACACTAAATGGAGGAAAGGGGAAATACACAATTACCTTGCTTCATTCAAATCGAACTTTGTTATTGAAAATAAGCAAAACAAGCTGAAGAAAATGCTGTTTGAGAAAGTCGCAAAAAAGCAACAAGTGATCAGTTGTTAGATGAAATTCATTTCCTTTCAACTCAGAATAGACCATCTCTACGTAAAGCTTAAAGTGAATAATCTAACAAATTATTTTACATTTCATCAAATAAATAAATGACCTAAACAAAGTCAGTTAACAAAGTACTCATACAACATCGAAAAAAACATGCATCATTAGAATGAATTTATAAAGAATATGAATGTATTGGAGTAAGGAGATGGTGATACAATGAATGTAGATTAGGTAACATTGAAACGTGGTGATTGACTGTCAATAGAGGGAGATGGAAGATCTTTGAAACGTGGTGATTGACTGTCAATAGAGGGAGTTGGAAGATCATTGAAACGTGATGATTGACTGCCAATAGAAAGAGTTGGAACATCATTCAAACGTGGTGATTGACTGTCAGTGGAAGGAGATGGAAGATCATTGAAACGTGATGATTGACTGTCAATAGAGGGAGTTGGAAGATTTAAAGCTTTCAATATAGCATCTTAAAAATGTCGTTAAATATCCAAGTTCTGGGACAACATAATTCATTTTGTCCCATGTCTAAGTAAAAATCAGTCAAATCCTTTCATCCAGATGGTACAACATACATAATTTTGTTCCAGTGACTGTCCAAGTAAAAATCAGTCAAATCCTATGATATAGATGGTAGAACATAACTCATTTTGTTCCATGTACAAGTAAAAATCAGTCAATTCCTATGATACAGATAGTAGAACATAACTCATTTTGTTCCATGTCCAAGTAAAAATTAGTCAAATCCTATGATATAGATGGTAGAATATAACTCATTTTGTTCCATGTACAAGTAAAAATCAGTCAATTCCTATGGTACAGATGGTAGAAAATAACTCATTTTGTTCCATGTACAAATAAAAATCTGTCAAGTCCTATGATATAGATGGTAGAACATAACTCATTTTGTTCCATGTACAAATAAAAATCAGTCAATTCCTATGATACAGATGGTAGAACATAACTCATTTTGTTCCATGTCCAAGTAAAAATCTGTCAAGGCCTATGATATAGATGGTAGAACATTACTCATTTTGTTCCATGTCCAAGTAAAAATTAGTCAAATCCTTTGATCCAGATGGTACAACATACATAATTTTGTTCCGTTGACTGTCCAAGTAAAAATCAGTCAATTCCTATGATACAGATGGTAGAACATAACTCATTTTGTTCCATGTCCAAGTAAAAATCTGTCAGGTCCTATGATATAGATGATAGAACATAATCATTTTGTTCCAGTTACTCTCCAAGTAAAACTCAGTCAAATTATATGATATAGGTGGTAGAACATAACTCATTTTGTTTCAGTGACTCTCAAAGTAAAAATCAGTCAACTCCTAGTAAAAATCAGTCAAATCCTATGATATATATGGTAGAACATAACTCATTTTGTTCCATGTACAAGTAAAAATCAGTCAATTCCTATGATACAGATGGTAGAACATAATTCATTTTATTTCATGTCCAAGTAAAAATCTGTCAAGTCCTATAATATATATGGTAGAACATAACTCATTTTGTTCCATGTACAAGTAAAAATCTGTCAAGTCCTATAATATAGGTGGTAGAACATAACTCATTTTGTTCCAGTGACTGTCCAAGTAAAAAGCAGTCAAATCCTTTGATCCAGATGGTACAACATACATAATTTTGTTCCATGTCCAAGTAAAAATCAGTGAAATCCTATGATATAAATGGTAGAACATAACTCATTTTGTTCCAGTGACTCTCCAAGTAAACATCTGTCAAATCATATGATATATATGTTAGAACATGACTCATTTTCTTTCAGTGATAGTCCAAGAAATAAATCAGTTAATTCCTATGATATATAGATGATAGAACATTACTCATTTTGTTCCAGTGAATGTTTTGCTTTAATGTAATGTCTATATCATACAAAAGTTATGAATGTCACTGACTTCACTTGATTTTTTCCATCAAAAATGGATGGCCCAGAAAATGATTTAAAAGTTCCCTAGCAAAGCAACCAAATTTTGCACAAAATTAAGTTATTTCCCATTTTTAATGCTTTTTTTGTCTCTTATTGCATTAAATCAAAAACAAACAATCAACTATGAGAAAGACGTATTTGTGATATACATTTGTAAAAATTATTTGAAAACCAATTTTTTTATGTGCAACCCACTGCCTGCTTTTTTTTCACAGACACCCTCTTAATATTTTACTATAAAATAACTTTTTATAACAGTTCTTGAAATACATGCAATATAAATGAGATAAGTATATTCAATACTGCAAGATTACTAAACAAAGGAATATCCGACATTCCAGAGTTGGGATTCAAGTTTTTAGACATGAAACTGACGTGTAAGAGATATTTGAATTCATACCCAAATCATACTTGGGGATGTCTAAAATTTAGTTACCTACAAATTCTGAGAATGGTAATTTCTACCAACTTAATAATTAATGTTGTAGATCTTTTGCCGCCATTACGTCGCTTCATGACAAGTTTTATCTGTGTCATCACAACCTTGGCCTTTTTTTCAACTGCAATTTGGTGGGATGAAAAATAAATATTTGGCAAAAATATGAATATGTATGTTTCAATATGAAGTAAACTTTATAGAAATTAGAAGGAAGAAGTTAGTCGGAAAGTATATATTTTTTTATTTCTTCATGGATACATTATACATTGTGTGACCAGATTCAACTGTAAGTAATGGTTGAATTCATGTCACGATAGAGTACAATGCGTTTTGATATGTGTTTGTTCTATTTTTCTGGTAGACACGTAATGTAAATGTTGTCTTTCTCCTTGGAGCTATAAGCTAATTCTATTGTCTATTTCAATGAAATTTAAACAAAGCGGATGGACGGTTGTTCTAGGCAACATCCTACTATTAGGGTAGAAATATACAATTTCAAAGAAACCACCTTCATTAGCATAAACATAGCTTAAAAGTTAATAATCATTACTCGATATATACTGTTACTGTTGCAAATATTGAACAATACATTGTCCCCAGGGTATCGACAGATTACTTAATTACTGTTTTAATATATTTTCTTCTGAAGTTCATCCTGGTGTCTGATAACTATTTCGTTATTTGTTTAAAGACTTTGATTTTTTCTACTTTAAATTTATTGTTTCAGTTCAGTTGGTGACTGAACTGAATAACTGGTATTTAAGAGAAAACTTCCATTACATGTGTTCTGTTCTAATAACACTTTCCTCAGCATTGTGAACAGAAAGGATTTGATGGGGTAAGAAATTCAAATCAGAGTATCTTTGTGTTTAAACAAATGCTATAGAGTATTTTTTCTCCGAGTCCTTGGTATGTCCCTAGGTAATGAAATCCTGGTTCAAGTTCATACCATGCTTTCTATGCTCAAAGAGATTATCTCATTGCCCGGATTTTTTTCTTTCAAAATATAAAAAAATCATTACTTTTAATTCCGGATGTATGTTCCATATATCGATACAAACACTTTGTTTTCGTGCACTTTTGTTTAGAATTACCATATAACGCTTGTACAAAATTATTAAATATGAGACATGGATGCTAACTTTAAATTTAATTATTTTATTTCATGTCAATATGCTGAATTAGAATGATTCTTTATACGAGGGTAATATGTTGCCCTATCGCATGTTTCAGAGGATGATAGCTTTTTAATCTATTTCCCTGATTTCCCCGGGCAAAGCACTGCTCTATCTCCCTTCTTTCTATATGTGTTGAAATCTTTTATTTTAGACAGAAAGTACTCATTAAGGTTAAAGATGAATTTTACATGAATAATGCAGGGTGACTTTTAAAATTAAGTATACATTACTGTTTGTCCTGCGTGAGTATGTGATATTGCAAATACTGATTTTTATCAATTGTTTATATCGTCCACTTTGTTTCTATCTTTTTATTTGGATCGCACTTATAGACCTTTAATTTATATTAAAAACTAAATCAAGCTAAGTAAAGAATATATATTATTTTCTAATTTGAGGTATACGTGATATATTTGAAGAATGTTTAAACACTAATCTGATTTATATATTAACATATATTTCTGTACCTCAGAGAAACAAAGAGTATTGATCCGCACACTTGCATTTGTTCTGAACTGAATCTTAATACATTCTCGTGGACGGAGACAAATTCAATTACTTTAAGACATCTCAAAGGAGCGCTGGAAAGTAAAGAGTTTAAGAGATATAATCATAAATTTAACGAACTAAAAGTACAGAAGAAATGAAAAGGAATGCGGACCACGGATTTGGTTAGGGAAGGTAGACCGGACAAATAGTTACACATTACAATACTTTTATAGACAAAGTAAGAAAATACATAGACTCTTCCTTGATTCTCTTGGGCTCCATCATGGAATACAGAAAATATGAAATGTTATATAAAGCATCTTTAATGTGCCTTCAAAAGCTTTTAAGACGTCGTTTTAAATACATAATCGTATAAGTGAAATCCCTCATGTATTTGGTATTTAATAAGCGGAAGTCCGTTAAGTTTAAATTGTTAACGTCATTCATATTTAAGACCGTAATACAGGGCCATATGATTTTAGTGTCTCTGTCTTAATTGCCTGTTCACCACAGTGATATGACATGCGTTCAGGATAAAACTGATTTGCTTTTTCGAAATTTGTTATTATATACACATTTAAACGAGACCATCCATCATGATCATTTATAGAGGTCGATCTATGATAAGGGATATAACTCTAGAAATCAGAAATATGTTTGTATCATATTCAATTTCACGAAAGCCTATCGAATTTTAAATTGAAACAGAATGAAATAAGTCCAAGTTTTGTTGATGCTTACACGAAGTTGATGTCAAATGCTGAATACAATAGTTCCTATGATTTGTAATTGGTGTGTTCATTACCCTAAGTCTACCTCCGTAATGAAGTAGATATGTTTATCAGCTACAATGTAAATGATTATCATATGGAACAAATCTTTAAATTATGAAAACTTTTTTATTATTTCGCTTTTGGCTAGTATATCAAATTTCCCAGTAATAAGGTTTATATTGTAAAGGTTTGATGTCTTATATCAGTTATTACAGTGAAATATTTATAAAGCAATACTCATAAGTAGTTAATTATTAGTGAGTAAGCCCCTTACTGCGAAAGATGATTGCTACTGCATTGCTACTGCAACCATCGTATATATGTTTGTATTCATGGGTTTTGGATCAAATGTATATCCTTGCCGACCCTCAGAGATTATTTTCTTTAATGAAACAAAATATTCTAAATGGGGGTAAACATGTATTATATGACTAATTAAAAAGGTTCATACTGATATTTTTTTATTTTTTTCCTGTTGACAATTTCATTCTTAAAATAACGAAAGAATCATTTCTACTCGGTCACCCAAACGAACGGATTGCAATTATACCACGGTGCATTTCATTTATCAGCGCAAATTAGATATAAGGCAATAATGGAAAGAACATAAATGTCGAGATAATTACATCATTATGAAATGGTCTCCTTTGTACTTATTATGGAAATCTATTGAGTACTATTAAAATCTATGGCTCCTTTTTCTTTGTCATCTATTGAGTACAATTAAAAACTTCGTCCTTCTCTTTGTAATCTCAATCAAATAAAATAATGCAATAAAATGTAAAGGAAAGAACAAAAGAATAGAAAAAAAAAAAAAAAAAAAAAAAAAAAAAACAAACAAAAAAAAAAAAACAAACAAAACAAAACAAAAACAAATCAAAAACAAAACAAAAACAAATAAATACAAAATCAAAGGAAAACAAGTATATGTTGTTTTGGTTTGTTTTTCCACAGTCAGGTCATAAATCCTTGTAAATAATTTGGCAGATTTCGTCTACGACATGAAAGCAATGTTTTGAAAAAAAAAATCCTTATTTATGTAATTTTGTATCAAAAGAATTTCCGTTACCAGTAGATTTCAGATCTTGGCAAGCAGAGCACCTGCGTTTAATAGTTATTTTACGCTCTATTGATGTCATATTTAATAAGTTTTACCGATTCCAATCACTAACAGCTAAATTATCTGAGTGGTATTGTTAATGACCGTACCACTGAATTATTCTTTATGTTAAGTTTGTAAAGCACAGTATTTTGGAATTTTTCGAAGCACTACCCATTTTCCATTTAGTCATAAGACATTCATGTTTTATTTATAACGTCACTTTTTGCAAATAGAACTACGGAAGGGTATAGAAATATTTTCTTAATTGGGATGTTTTTTCCATCAATTTTCGAATACAGTATAAAGGAAACAAACAGTCATTACCAAAATTATTTAGCCAAACTTTAAGGCTGGTTACGCCGTCGATATTTCCTTTTTCAACTGGTACTGTTTTGAAATGCTGGATTGCTATATTTTCATTTCATCTAACATGTACAGCACACAATAGTATGATGAAGAACTATGTACATGTAGACATTCTTAAATTCTTCAGAAAATAGTATATTATGAAGCATTTTCCATGTAAATTCTTTAATCAAACTTAGTCCTCCAACAAATATATGTAGCATTTTTGCCTTTACATCGGCATTTGAAATGACTTGACTTGACTTAATCCGTTTCATCCCATGGAGGACATAGGGCGAACACTGTGGCTTTCCATCTCCTCCTATCTGTAGCCAGTACTTTAATTTCTCCTCAGGTCTTTCCAATTTTCTGGGCCTCTGTATTCAAGTTTCGCCTCCATGTGTTTTTTGGTCTACCTATTTTTCTGTGGCCTTGAGGCTTCCACTCTAGGGCGTGGCGTGTTACATTTGTACTTCCTTTTCTCAACATGTGTCCAATCCACCTCAATTTTCTTGATGTAATTGTTTGCATGACCGATTTTTGTTTTACCTTTTGTCATAAGTTGTTATTGCTAAATTTATTTGGCCACTTTAAGCCAAGGCAGTTTCTTAGGCACCTGTTTATGAACACTTGTACTATTTTGGTTGATGCAACAGTTGATCGCCATGTCTCTGATCCATATAAAAACCGATCAAAAATGTTGTGTGTTGATGTTTTAAATAAACATGTACGAATAATTTAAGCATCAACTATTACTCGGTGCATTTCCGTATCAATAATTTGTTTTCAAAATCAGCAAAATTTCAATAAGTAAAGTTTAACATTTTTAAAGTCCGTAAGTATACATAGAGTTTGAAAGGGTGTTGATTTTGTTTCTAGTTAAAGCCAAATATAAGAAAGACATAAAACAGTTTTGAAACAACCAAACAGTAATGTAGGAGAACAATTGCTTAAAGGATTAAATGGTCTGTTAAAATGAGATATCTGATAACACAGTGCAGACATTGTTTGCCTACAAGTATACTTGTTATAGTTATCGTGTTTCTTTTTGTAAATCCTCGGTTGAAAATGAAGATTTTGTATCTAAAATTAAAACAGGCATATCTAAAAAGCTACTAAATGTTAAACTACGAGAAGTGTTTGTTCTGCTCCATTAAACGTCTGTAAATTATTCAGCAATCGAAGGACTTATGAACGAATAATGGTATTAACAAAATCATTGAACAAATCGGAAAAACCTTTAGCCCAAAATCAAAAGGAATATTCATTTTTTTTTTTAAATTCGTATCCACCTTGAGTATTGTACACAAAATAAGCAATTTAATTTTATTTCAGTGAAATATGTTTCTCTTGAATGTAAAATGAACACGACACGATATGTCCGCAATAATGTACTAAGAGTAAGAAATCCTATCACCAGTTAACATTTCTACATTGCATTTACCTGGTAGAAATATTCCTTTCGTATATAAGTCATTCTTACCAATCAGCAAGAATTAAAAGTGCATTGTTATAACTTCCGGAAAAAAAATGTTCCATATCGATACAACCGATTTTTTTTTATCGTGCACTACTGTTTTACAATTATCATAAGACCCTAAGAATAAAAATAAATATAATGATGACAAAAATGGCATGCATTCATATTTCGTAAAAAAAAATGGATTATGAAACAGTTTACACAAGATGAATATGTTATAGAAAAGACTTAAAAGATAAAAAAAAGTAATTAAGACGTAGAATGTGTGTGTTTCCATTAATGTTATATTTTGACTGAGATCAGAATTTAAGTATTTCTTCGTCTAAGAGTCGGGCAAAATGTATATAAGGTGTGGTACAGGAAGGAAAAACACAGAGTTTTTGTAATATTAAGAAGTTAATTATACCTGATAACCACCAGAAATAACCATCAAAGAGTTAGAAAAATTTGCCTTTTTTAAGATATTGATACATGTACGTCAAATGCAGTTGAAATGCGCTGTGGAAAAATGGCAGAAAGATTTTCAAGCACTCTTTCCCTATATTAGCAGTAAAAAAATATCTACGTCACAGATGTTTCAGGGTAAACTTATTGTTTTTTTTGTAGATGTATTGAATGGAGAAAAATAATGTGCCACTCATAGTCTGATTCTTACACAGAATGGTACTTAAGTTGCTAACAAGGCATCTACATGTATAAATGTATGATGTAAAATATTAGATCCGTTGACTCATCTGATATCTTTAATCATAATTATGTCCTTGTTATAATTGCAATGCAGACCACTTTCAGTAAATAAATTGAATAGTATTGAATACATTGTTGGAATCCTTTATTTTGAACAATAGTTGCTCATAAAGGTTGAAGAGGAATACATATGTAATGCATAGTGATTTTTATAATATTGTATATGTTACCGTTTGTCATATGTGTTTATATGATAATGTTTTATTATAGTATTTATGTATGGCCTTTTCCATATTGGCCCTATAACATGCCCAACGTATCAATAATGACCAAGTATGACTGTAATGGATAGAGGCAACGCCAAGGGCAATCAAGCCATCCGAAGCCATTATTATTACCAAGGTATGTTACAGGGCCAATATTGGAAAGGCAATGCATTGATACTTTAATTACCTACTTTATTTCAGGACATTGTCAGAATTTATTACCAATACATATGATTTCACATTAATTCAAAATAAGTTCATATCTCGATGAATCGAATATTTATGAAAATAAATCATGACGGTTTTGTTGTCTTTTCCAATAATCCCCCCCCCAAAAAAAAAAAAAAATAAAAAAAAATAAATAAATCATAAATTTATAGACAAGAACAAGATTAAAAACACGTAATAATTCATATGGAGAAATTGCGATCACCAAAAATGAATATTCATGAGCTAATTAATCATGTGATCAGTCGCCCAATACCCTAATCTCAAACCCAGGACTTTTCAGATATCCATAATTTACGGAGTATTTGGATTGTTTCCGTCATCGTTCTTAGGTAAGTTGATACTGTCCTGGCATGTGACCTGGGAAATTAAAAAAATACAAATAAATAATTTGACCATTTGTTACGTAAAAACCGTGTTTTTTTGGTGCATTTTGATCTGGAATAAAGCTATTTTGTTTGAACTCTTTTGACAGAGCGCACAAGGTAGGTGAGTAGAAAGAGAAAAGAAATATACTTTGAAAATAATTTCAACACCTGGATTCGTGCAAAACAATGAGACTTGACTGCACATTTTGTCTTTGAAAATCAACGGGTCATAGTTTTCCTTTCCTCTTTCGTCTACCCCGGACTTGACTTTTTTATGAACAACTCGGCAGGTGTTTCTAGAAAAGCAGAGGATGCTTACCCTACCGGTGCACCTGGTCCATGTTCCCAGTTTTTAGTGGAGTCCGAGTTGAACATTTGCTTCTGTTATTTTGTATGTATGATTTAGTTACTTTATGTTCTTTGTTATGTATGTCTGTTTTCCATGTCTTATCCTTGTCCATGGATTACATTATTTTGAGTACTGCTATAACCTTGCTTCAACTGATTACTCTTTTAAATATCCTGATCTAATTCATTGAATTATTAGGTCACTCTTAATAAAAGTTGTCACTTATTTTATGGTCTCGTCTTGAAGCCCTGTTTTGAAATGTGTAATGACCGGTTGTAAGAATTTCCGGTTCATAATGACCAGTTGTCGAAATTTTCGGTTAGTAAAGGATGGGCATTTCTATATATATTGTAGTAAGTTGGTTAATAATGTTAATTAACAGCTTATATAGTGAAATATATCTATCCATCGTTTGCAATATAATCGTACTTACAGACGTATGATAAATGTATACAGGATTGAACTAGCTTACACTGCATGTATTTTGGTACACGTGATATCCTTGTATTAGGTTTCAAAACTAATCTGTTTGATATATTTAGATGTCTTGATTCCTCAGAGAAATAAAATACATTGATCCGTACAGTTTCATGAACAACTGTATAATAGTTAATTCTTTTGGACGGAGACAAATTTAATTACTTACATGACACATCAGAGGAGCGGCTGAAACTAAAGTTAACTTGACAAAGTAATAAATTTAACAAAATACAGAGGCAACTATGAAATGGGGACCATTGACCCAAGGAGTGTAGCCCAGTCTGATTCAATTTACATCAAGTTGCCATAAAGCCTTAAAAAAATATAATGACTAATTAGTGGAAGAGTAACCAAGGGAACCAAGGTTATAGCGGTAAACAAAAGACCGGACATGGAAAATAGATATACACAATAAAAACATAAAGTAACTGAAATTATACATACAACGTAACAAAAGCAAATCAGACTCCACTAAAACTGGGAGCATGGACCAGGTGCACCGGTAGGTTAAGCGTCCTCTGATTTGCTTTTCTAGAAACACCCGCCGAGTTTCAAGAAATGCAATATAATTTTTTTTTTTTGTGTTTTTTTTATAAAGCACACATTTACGTAAAAATTTTTCAAAGTAAAATGAAATTGTTTGGTGGAAAACAGTGTTCCTTTTTTAAACTGTTTATTAATAATATACACTAAAGTAAACCTTCCATCATGATCGATAACAGATAGATTCATGAAAATGATTCACCACAGCAAATACACAAGAATGTGATCATATGTTTAGTACAAGTAAGGACTCATAAACATTCGGTTATGTTATCCTAATGATAGCTTAACTTTACCCGAACAATCAATTACTTTCAGAGCTTTGTCTTAATGATTCCAGTCTGACTAGCGGATTTACCCGATGAGAAAAGGAGGATATACTTTCATTAAAGCTTCCTTATGTCTTCCAAAAATGCATGTCATTGCAATACTGTCCATATAGCAATGATCTAATGACTAACACATTTTTTTTCAGAAAAATACAAATGTGTGTTTTCTTGCACACTTCGATTGATTAAAAAAACACAACAATTTGGTTGACAGATAAGAATTTAACATTTCAAATGACATACGATTACCATACTCGCCAGTTAAAATGTTATTGAGTTTCTCCTTTACCAGATCATTAAATTATGAGCAAACTAAAGGTATTTTTAAAATTTCTTTTGATGGCTAGTACATTAAACTTCCCTGTAACTAAGATATATCGCTTTATATTGTAAACGTCATTTTCTAATACCAATTATTTCAGTCTCACCCCAGCTAAGAGTCATGCAAAATGTGATTCATGGGTTAAAAGCCTACATATTTTTATTTTGATATTATGTTTTGAATTGCCATAGTAAACAGAAATAAACATTCAATTTTTCATATAACCCGTGTTCTTAGGAGAAACAAATTATATAGAATGTACTGTAGATTTCAAAATTAAAGGAGATAACTCTGTAAATGACACTCAAATACAATCTATTGGGTTATCAATGTTGATTATCTTCTAAGAGCAGTCAAATTTGAATGAATAATTACACACTTCATAGTATAGACCCATAAACAACTTAATTACAAAAATGAAAATATGTAGCCTTTTTTGTGTGTATCACATTTTTTTCAGATTTTGCATGATTCTTACAAAGACAGCTACTTAATTATTATTAAAAAAAGTTTACATGTTTGTAATATGGTCAAAACAGGGTAAAAGAATGAGTTGACCCTTACATGTACTGAAGAAAGATGATTGTCACTGTTTTGCTTTTGCAACCTTCACATCATGAAATTTTAAACAAAAGTATATTACTTCAAACCTGTGGAGAATTATTTAGTGGAAAATACTTGTTAAAAACTACGGAAAATTTCCAAACAACTTATGTGGGTTACTGAATACGTTTATCTCAATTATTTCTTTTCTGTTGTAAATAATGAAAAATGGATTTTGCAGCACTAGCGTTTTATAGCAAAAGAGTTTTACAACTCAATTAAATAATTTTTATTGTTTACAAATGATTGAGCTGTCTTCCGTTGTCTTATTGGTCATACAAAAACTGATTGTTATTATACCACAGCCGATATTACTTATCCGTGCCAATAAGATGTTAGGGAATGCAAATGATAAAAGAACATAAATAATGGGACAATGCCTCCATGGGTTTTGTCCTTGGATTACATTCTTTTGGTTACCGCTATAACCTTGGTTCCCTTGATAACACGCAAAACAGATTTGAAAAGTATTGTACATAACACCAATTAAAACCATCAAGTAAACGATGAAGACGGTCATCATTTATAAACACTATAGAGAAGACTCATGATCTGATCCTATCATTTGTCATATCTGAACATTGTTCTCAAGCACAATATTAATCCTTAGACGTATTCAAAACATTCACAGAAATGTGCATTTTCAATTGTCTATTGTAAACACCTTTTATTTTAAAAATCAGTACAGTTTTAATTGATTTAAATTTTGATAATTGTCTAGTCTTTGCACAAAGAAGTACTATCTAATGATGCTATGTTTGACTAGTTTTATCAGTTCCAATTGGTAGAAGTTCTTAAATAGTTTACCCCCATTACTGTACTATTCAATATGTTAAGTCGGTGAAACATTGACAAAAGGGAATCTTTTGAAGCAAAACCCATTTCCCAAGCATCAAAGTAACTTGGACTAATTTCATTCTGTTTCAAATGAAAGCTTAATAGGTTTTGGTTAAATTGAAAATGATACAAACATATTACTGATTTTAAGAGTAATGTCCCTTACCCTAGGCCTACCTCCTGAAATAAATTTAGGAACTTTCTTAATCACTGTCCTTCCTTTGAATCATGTAACATCTTTTACATTACCTAAAGGTACAGAAATAAAGAATATGAAAAATCACAATTATAGAATGGGACCAGTATAAACTTTTTTATATTCTTAAACAATGTACAGTATTTGTTTTTTCAGACAAGCAGGAAAATGTTCAGTGCAATAGAGTAAAAAGCATTATATACACATTATATCAATTCTAAAATAAAACGTAGATCTTCATCATAATATCAAGCATGTTTTCGTTTGCATCGGCATTTGAAACGTGTTACAGAATAAACATTTGTCGATTAAAAAAAAGCGATATTGTGTGTACTGTGTTGTTTAACATATGCGAATGTTTAAATCACCAATTATTAGTCAGTTGTATCGGGTGTACGTATCAATGAAATGCTGAAAAGGTTTTAACTGCCACATATCCTCAAATGTATGTATGATTTTTAAGAGATATTTTTTTTTTAAATCCGTAGATATACATTATATTTGAAAGCGTATTAAATTATTATGTTTGTGGCAAATGCGTGGGAGACATAAAACAGCTTTGAATCAATCATATTCGTCATTAAGACAACAGTGGCTTAAAAGATTAAGTTGTTTGTTAAGTAAGATATTTATCAGTGCAGACATTGTTCGCCTACAATTGAGGAAGTCTTTTCTAAGTTGCCGTGTTTCTTCTAATAAATTCTTTATACTCTATTGAAAATGAATAATTTTGTATCTAATACAATGAAATCATATCTGCAATGCAACTAAATCTATCTTTATAACGTTCGTTAAGTGTTATTCTTCTCTAACGAAGGTATTTGAGTTTTTCATTCATTATAGGGACCATGATCTATAATAAACACAATGATAGAATGATGAAGTAAGTAAACAAACAAAAATAAAAAAAAACAAAAACAAAAAAACAAAAAAAAACAAAAACAAAAAAAAAAAACAAAAAACAAAACAAAAAACAAAAAAAAACAAAAAAACAAAAACAAAACAAAAACAAAAACAAAACAAAACAAAACAAAAATCAAAAATAAATAAGAATAAACAAACTCGCAATGTTCCAGATTTAGTGAGGTATTTTCGAATGAAAATGGTAGGGTTAACCATGTTTTATTACATAGAAAATGTCCCGCTCCCATCTCGAAAAAAATTAAATGTATGATATAACGTGAAATGTTTGGACTTCGACAACTTTTAATTGAATGGCGTATACATCCATATATGTTCATGCACAATTTAAAGTTGAGTTCATGATATATTACATTTTCCCGGTCTTCCAAATTTAATAGCTATAAGTTAGACTATAACCTTGGTTCCCTTGATTACTCTTAGACCTTTGATATAAGCTTTTTGGGTGTTATTGCAGTTTATCTGATTCTGATAAAAATAAGCATTTTCTGCTCTTCTGTTTCAAAACAAATTATATGATTTGCCCATTAAAACGTCGATTGTGGTAAAGGATTACTTTAATGGACTATTTCGAATTTTATTTGCTTGTGTTTCTGTTTGATTCTTCTCATCGTAAAGCATACCACTTATAAATTTAATCTGGTCTATTAACTAAAAAATGAACAAAATGTCAAGTCTTTGAAAAAGGTAATGAGTAATAAACTGGATGTATTACAGTATATAACACCTTAAGGAGTCCACTTTTCAATATTATTCAATGTTAGGGTGGTACAGTAAGGAAAATTATTCGATCTCGAGTCTAAAATTATTCGTTTGTTTTGTAGATTTGAAAGCAACTTAAGATGTTTTATAAACATGTCTCAACTGACACCATGGATTCCTGGTAGACAAAAATATCAATTGGAAATTTATTCATGTCGACAACATTATACAAATACACAGATTTGCCTATGCGCAATAAAAGCAATTCGATATTTCCATTGTTCGACAACACACCAATATTAAACATTTGGCCTAGTGTATATGAAAACTAACAACTATCTGCATAAAAAATTAAATTGTGAAAAATTGATTTTTGTACAAACACTAAATAACATTCGTGCGACTACACCTGCAATTTATAAGTTGTTTACGATAAAAAGGTTGTAGGTTGAATGGGTACAAAAGTTGTTTATATCATCATTAATATATATTATAATTGTTCACCTTGGAGAAAAGTCCCGAAAATCTGACCGAAAGCAAAGTCCGAATTATTTCTTAAAATATGTTTATGTATAATAAAATGAGTACCAACTGAGAGTTTGTACTGAATTTTGACTATTTTTATTGTGAATAAAATAAGGTAATCGATCTAAAATATTCTAATTTCTTTCAAACCGTACACATGATTAATTTGTCTAACAGATTTGATAAATATTGTGATAATTTCTCACTGTTAAAGCACGATAAAGCACATTTTCAACAAAAAAAAAAAAAAAAATAAAAAAATAAAAAATAAAAAAAAAATAAAAAAAAATATCGAATTTTAAGTTCGAGTCCAAAAAGGGAAATCAAGATACAGAGATGACATTTATGCATTTGTAGGTTAGTATAAGAAAACTGAAAAGTAAGTGTGGTTCTCTTTAAATATCAGGCGCCAATGGATGGCTCATCATATCTTAAGATTAGCAATGACTGTGTACAAATACATTTGTTTTAATATTTAAACAACTCTTCCTCTTGGGGATTTGATATATCGCATCTGCCCCAAAAGAACTTTAGATAAATGATACTACAGACACTGTGAAGTCAGCCTCATATGTTGACCTACAATTAGAAATCAATGGTAAAGGAAAACTGTTGACCAAACTATACGACAAACATGCTGACTTTTCATTCAAATTGTCAACTTTCCTTTCATCTGCGGCAACATCGCTTCAGCACCTGCGTATGGAGTGTTCATATCACGACTCATACGATATGCCAGAGCTTGCCGAGACTCCGCAGAGTTTTTGTATCGCGCTAGAATTCTAACAAATAGGTTTCTGGAGCATGTTTATGTTGCTACAAGATTGAAGTTATCACTACAAAAGTTTTATGGCCGTCATCATGAACTCCTGGATCATTACAGTGTATCCATCTACGCCATGAAAACTGATTTGTTCAACGTGTCATAGTTTTCCTTTTCTCTTTTGTCTACCCCGGACTTGATTTTTCATGAGAAACTCGGCAGGTGTTTCTAGAAAGGCAGATTACGCTTACCCTACCGGTGCACCTGGTCCATGTTCCCAGTTTTTATTTGAGTCCGAGTTGCTCATTTACTTTTGTTACTTTTGTATGATTTTAGTTACTTTATGTTCTTTGTTGTGTATGTCTGTTTTCCATGTCTGGCCTTTGTCCCTAGATTACATTTTTTATTACCGCTATAATATTGGTTCCCATGATTACGTTTTACTATGTTCACACTGCATTAAACCTGATATATAACGTGAAAATGTTTTGACAGGATATAATGGTAAAATATGGCGGGGACTTTTCTAGTACTTTTTGGAGTAGAACGTAACCGAATTGTAAGTGTTGATATCTCAAGGGTGCAACTTTCATTTGCACTTTAATTTTTAATACAGTTCATATGAGATCTATTGAGTGATTTCAAATAATGAAATATCAAGAAAAGTACAACCTCTAATCATGGGCTTGTGTCTTTGTTTAAGACAGAGTTGCACTTGAAAATTATTATTTCTTAATAAATTCAGAGGTAGCCTATCATTTGCCTCACCACATTACAGGTGCATTATATCCCTAATCGCAGCATGCGGGTGGATGCATAATTGTAGACCATTAACACTAATCTAAGTTGAAGGACAATCACCTAACTTATATTATCCTATAAATGCTGATGCCTTTCCTAATAAACATGTCATTTATCTCTAATTGTTCCTAATATTTGTTCGTGATTTTGCAATAAACAACGTCCTTTGGTATATTTTTTGCCCTTACTTGAAGTTGTAGACTTGTTATCGAGAGTCTAGATTTTCTGAATTATGTCGGTGAATTTCAAAATATATCAGAACTTTCAGCATCTAAAATTAAATTGTATATACTGTTTTTCGAGTTTTGTCCCTTTCAATAGCAATCATTTTGAATGTATCATTATTGTAATACCGTAGTTTTAATTTCGTTTCAGTGTCTTTCTAAACACAAAGATAACTTTGATATTGCAAGTAAGATCGTTCACCCCTTGTATACAACACAGGTAACATTTGATCATAAACAATCATGGTTACAGCATATGTAGTAGCATTTGGTCCTGAACAACCTTCCTTACATCACATGTAATAAAATTTGATCACGAACAATTATGGTTACACCACATGTAGTAGCATTTGTTCCTGAACAACCTTCCTTACATCACATGAAATACAATTTGATCATGAACAACGTTGCTTATAGCACATATAGTACTCCCTATGAACTACTTTGGAAAGGAAAAAAAAAAGTTATTTTATTTACTGAATTGCCTTCAAGACGGTTTTCGTGCAACCGTTTCCTAATTGTTACTTTTTAAATTACAAATTTAACCTATAATATTGGAAATTTACAATATGAACTATATAATTATTTAGTTTTCTTCCGACATTTTGACAATTGTTTTACCAATTATTTCAGTATACAGAATAAGGCCTATAAAAGTGATGCGCAAGCAAAAGAAATACTGCAAATAGAAAAATACAACTAATGATACGCGGAAGAATATTTTCGCTCATCATGTATACGTTTATTATATGATGAACAATTCAGGATAAAGATATGAAACCAATAAGGCTAATCGACGTACAACTCGACGCTCTACATACGTGTTGCATATCGTGATAGTTGAAAAGGACAATTTGTGGTTAAACAAATAATAACTGACATGTAACAGATCGATGACCGATTATCGTAGTTATAGAGGCACTGATCGCTTCGAGTACAGTATTATATTGCTTAAAAACAAACAAGGTGGAAAATTCATAATTGCAAAACAGCAAAAATAAATTCACAACACCCCCTTCTTCAACATAACTTACAACATGTCTCAATTATTGACAGTCTGGGGTTTCCGTTATAGTCAATTGTACATGCATAAGGTCACAACAAATAAATTTTATTTGCATTTCTTGAGTTTTTACTTTTATAGTAAGTACCAAAAGAAGCTATATAAGATTTATATAACAAATAATTGAAATAAGAAATAATTTAAGACTTTAAAAAGTAATTTAGTTATTTGTTTATATCATCAACTAAGATGGTAGGCTAGCTTAAGAAAAAATATCATGTTCTACATATAAATCTTCACATATTCGAAAATGGTACATGGAATTTAAAAACCGGAGCACCTTGGTCTTACTCTGACCAATTGCAAAAAGCAACCAATTTACAAAATTAAACTATGGATTGCAGAACTGTAAATCCAATGCCTTAATTTTTCATCATCTGTTCATGATTTCTATACGATTGGAGTAATAAGTCTTCAATTGCCCTTTAAGTACCAGTCGGTATAAGAACCAAGCTGTGGGAGAAACATGGTATGACTAATAAAAAAATATTTTGACAGCACCATCAGAATCAAGAAAAGAAGTCAAAATTCTTAGCAACACTTTGATTTTAAATGTGATTGAAATGCTCGATAGAATTAATCGAAATAGAAATCTTCTCATTTTGCATGATTCTTACAAAAAGTTACACTTTATAAGAGTGAGCTGAACAATATAAACACACAAAAGATGAAAATACACTTATTCTATAAATTAAGAGGGTGTCCATGAAAAAATTCAGGCAGTGTTTGGCACATGAAAAAAAAATTGTTTTCAAAATTCATACACTCATTTCATATCACACCCTTTTTCGAAGTTGAAAGTTGTTTTTTGTATCAACTTCAAGGATTAACGAGAAATAAATTACATAGAAAACATTAAATATACAATGAAGAAAGGGAGATAACCCTTTTATTTGAACAAAAGTTTGATGCATTTTTAGAGAACTTTAAAAACATTTTCTGAGCCAGCCATTGGTGTAATTTCACTTATTCTAAAAATTAAGTACCTATAGGTTACAGAAGGCATTTACCTTCTTTTCTGTCTGTCTTTCCAACTATATAATCATGAGATAAACGAACAAATTAATAAAAAGGAACATTAATAAAATAGCTATAACATGACAAAACATTAACAAAGTCATAAATCAAACTTGTCATAGTAGGGATTACTCGAATATGTCATTTCCATACACACAAGATTGCTTTCCATAAAACAAAACAAATAAAATCAGATATAAAATAATGATGCTTATTCAAGGTTTTTATACTCCCTTAACAGGTACAACTTTTAACAAATTCAAATTAGTTCTCATGTATGGGTAGTGTTAAAGGATAAGTGATTTCCCTATGGTGTTTGTTTAATAAAAATCGCAGGAATCAAAAGTAACAAATTTTGATATGATGGTGCATGAATATCGGCTTATATTCAGAGTGACACTATACATACATCAGTCGGCAAACTAAACTAGTAAATTAAAAAGAAATATATTGTTTAATAATTGAAAATTGTTGTATCGAACGTGGACTCAAACAGAAAACTTGTTATTTTTATTTCAGTTGAACAAGGATACATTCAGTGACATTTTTAAACCAAATTCTATATTATATCACTTATTTAGTCTCTACAACAAAAACACACGATTGTCATACCATTCTGTAAACTAAACCAAATAACCCAAACATGACTATTAAATCATTTTAAATATACACATTTATCAGTCCTGAAGGTATGTCATTTACAGTTACAGAGAAAATGTTTATGTTACAGTGCCCATCTATACACAGCCACAAATGCCAAACACATGATTATCATATGAATCATGCAACACATGATTATCATATGAATCATGCAACACATGATTATCATATGTTTCAAATTCCATATGATTATCACATGACTATAACAAACATATGATCATTATATGTTTCTGAGCCAAAATTAACAAATGATAATCACGTGATCATCATTTGATTATCATAACATTTGAACCAAGCACCATATGATCATACGTAGCTCATTTGGATGCGTACCAAACACCAATAAACATGAGGCTGACCTGGAAGTAAAAGATCAATTTACACTAAGTTCGGTAAATAGAACCTGTCTCTTATCAAATACAGTATCATAGGGTTCATCTCTTCAAAATGTTATTTCCCTTTTATTATATTTGATGTACTTATTCAGATGCACAGACTCTCTTCTAACAATTGAATAAAAAAAAGATAACATCTAATTCTATACATATACTATAACTAATCATTAATTTGCACCAAGCAAACAAAGCACGCATATAAAACACACATAACACATAACACGTTGCACGAAACACGATACAATGATCATGTTAGCCGGAAGTATTCAGGATTTTGGTAATTTTCGGTGTTTAACAAGAGAAACGAAATGAAAGATAATGGTATACAGTAAACGTCTGTTCAACATAATGTGTTGATTGCCGACATCGTAAATATAGTTTAACATTAATGCGTGTTATGTTTTAATGACCATATACGTCATCTACAATTTTTAGATCTCCATAAATGTCCATAAAATAAGACTATTCAATTTCATTAAGCATTAGCTATTAATACTGTATTTGAAAAAAAAGCTATGGCATCTTTTGCGATGCCATCTCATTTGTCTAAAAAGTAAATGTTCCATTTAATTATGAAAAATATCTATATGTGATATACATGAAAATATTTTCACTGGTCTGGGAGTATGAAAATATTGAAAGTTCATCAAGTTGTGGAAAAAATTACTTAATACTATTTAAATAATAAGGAAATGTAATTTTGGCTTGTGTGATACCATCTAATTGCTCTGAATATTTAATTAAAGTAATTTCTCTGTAGGTAATGTCCATATTTGATGTATATGGATCAAGGACAAAAATATCCTTGTTCCAGCAGAATAAAGATAACAAAATTTCATAAAGAATTGGTAAAGAATAAATACTATTGTTTAAACTATAAAGTTTTGGATTGATGCAATACCTTTTGGTTGGTTAAAAGATAAATCAGAATGTGTTTTTATCTCTAAAATGCCAATATTAACATACAATTGTTAAAGAGAACAGTTTTTGAATACACAATTTTATAGAACGATAAACGTCGCATTAAGTACTTTAGTTTGAGAATGGTATCAAAATTTGTTTCAATCTGAAAAGGAAATTGCAACGGTATTCCGTAAACACGATTTAATCATGGGAACTATTTTTATCATCCAATCAGAATACAGAACTGTTACACGAAGGACTATAGATGGTACGAATGTAGAACGAAGTGCGTGCGCGAATCCCCCGAATGCACGTAACAACCCTGTAGAATAATAAAACTATTCAAAATCGATGTTACACTATGGCTTAAGATATGTGGTATCAATGAGTTACAAAAAACATACTATCCATTGGTCTATGTACAAACAAGCCATCCTAGACAATTTCTAATTAAAACAAACTGTACCTAATATGATTATTTGTTGCTAAGAGATAACGTAGAAATGTATGAAGACAACAAACATTAGATACAATTAAAACGTTATTGAAGGAAAACTAAGCTTATAAGAAAACCAAAATTCGAACGGAAATCAAAAGTAAATATACCAAGGATAAAAACTAAACAAGAAAAAGACAACAAAGGGCATGGAGTGATCAAAACACTTATGCTCTGTGACAATCCATTTCATAAAAATGTTCTAGTACACATACCTTAATACCACCATATCATTGATTTTTACTCATTAAAAATTTCAGTCTTTTTTACTCTTTTTCTTGTTTAACAATATGTCTCCATATATACTTCATGTTTCAGTTCACTAACATATAATATACATGTACTTGGCTTTTTTAGATTTTCTAATAATTTGATGGCTTAAAGCAATAAAATTGTCCAATCTTATTTCAGATTTAGAAAATTACATAAAGATCGAACATAATACAAAATTGCGTCTGTGACGTTGTATAAAATCTACCATGTTATTATCCTAGAGGATTTAAGTTTATTGGTTATTTAAATAGACAACTATAAAACCATGAAACGTTTGAAACTCTTTTGATAAAGACAAAGTACATTTTAATTTCTTAGCTGTTTTCATTTCTCTTCAGTCTCAGTGTTGTTTAATATAGTCATGTCTATTTGATGTTTCAATGTGTGCCTGATTTAAAACTATATATCACATTCAAGAATATTAAAAGCAATAATTACTGGAAAATTGCATTACTCTCATATAAAACACAGTTGATTCTGTTATTCGAATTTAAAATTCAACGTGGTGCGTTTTTTACGTTTTACTTAATTCATACTTTTTCAAGTTTAAGTACTTAAATGTAAGAGGTAAGAGACATATTAACGGAAAAAAACATTAAAGTCGTAATGTTTTATAAACATAAACAAATATTAACAAAAAATATTAGACTACACCAAATACAGAACTGACATTAAGGTCAATGAAAATACAAACTATGCGTGTGTTGATTTAAAACCTGATTTAACAATTAATCCTTGACTTTTTACGTGCATGCACAATTTATCTTCCTTTCCGTTTGATAATTATTATTATTGTAATTCATGTCAATTTGCTGTATTGTTATTGGTTGAATGAAAGGGTGATATTCTTTTCTATTACATGTCCCAGAGTGTTTTTTAATTTTTAATCTATCTCTCGTGTAGATCATCAAATGGTTCCGGTAACAGTAAGTACCAATTCAATTTGGGTTATTTATGCATTTATAGGAATGTTATGAGCAACGTCAATGTAGACTGTAATAACAATGATCGATACAGCAGACGAAAATTTACAAAAAAATGATTGCCGATATCGATGAGGATGATATATTCAATCTGTTATATTCTAAAGTTTTCAAATTGACTAATTGAACAGTTATACGAAGTGTTAATAGTTTCAGAATTTCCTATGTGAAGATTCAGATTTTGAAAATTTTCAAAAGAAACTCTTCTATGCTTCTCTTCGTAAAGCTGATTGAATGTTTTTCAAGAAATCATGCCTTACAAACATGAGATATATAGATATGGCAATCCAAATATTTAAAGGAATATTGTTCAATCGATATCGGTAATAATATTGAATCCACCACTCTCTATGAACGCATTAAAAGAATAATCAAAAGAATATAATCCGGAAATAAAGACCAGACATGGAAAACAGACATACACAACAAAGAACATAAAGGAAATAGAATCATACATACAAAGCAGTTGTTGTTGATTTGAAGGAAGAGGGGTTCGCAGGAACGGATTATAGGCCGGCAATAACCCCATATGACCTAAATAATTTACTCTGTTGACAGTAACATATAAAACATAAAAACTTTTGGTCTCCAGAAAAAAGGTATTGTTTAATATTAAAATATTTAATATTTTACCTATGCAGTGGAGGACAAAAAATGTGCGCTCAATGAAAAAGAAATAATAATACAAAACAAAATGCCCTGAAATGTGTTTCAAGTAGAACAGAATTGTTTATATCAACATACTGATGAATATGACTCAAAAGCATCCCTTAACTGCCATCCACCCCTGACGACAAATGATCCACTTTGTGCAGTTTCGTCTTTTTTTATTGTACTTTTCGAACACGGCAAAGGCAAACAAAACAAAACAAAACAAACTCAGTGCATATCCCAGTCATTGAGATATAAATACGTCTAATGTCTAAAATTATAGTGAAATGATAATTTTCCACATAAACATCTGGATCCATCCCTTTTTTCAATAACCCCCTTCCCCCCCCCAAAAAAAAAAAAAAAAACAAAAAACCGGTTACATGTTTGCTTTGGATATCATTTAAATAAATTATCGAAATTATTTTTATATATTTAAAAAAAAAAATAAATAAAACATTTTTTTTTCATTCTCCAATTTAGAAATCCCATCCTAATTAACAATTCACTATCCCCCTCCACACGCTATATTCTATAAAACAGGAACGGTACCGCTTATGGAACGTTTAGTATTAAAAACGTTGCCATCATCAGGGGCGAATCCAGACACTTTGAAAATGAGGTGTGCTACTCGGGGTTCATCAGAAATGGGGTAAGGGGGCTTACGATATAATTTGCCATTTCTATAATAGTGCTCGGCTACGGCGAAATAAAAACTTTGTAAATGAGATTTCTGTAACGAGCAAGAAGTTAAAGACAATTCCAAGTGGGAGCAGAACCGAGGGACTAGATCTAAAAGGAATTGATCAAGATGTTATGATACTACATTAGACTATTTCTGTTTGTAAACTATCATTTAACATGGATCCATGAGACTACAAAGAGTAATCAAGGGAACCAATGTTATAGCGGTAATCGAAAGAATGTAATCCAGGGACAGAGACCAGACATGGAAAACAGACATACACAACAAAGAACATAAAGTAACTAAAATCATACATACAAAGTAACAAAAAAATTGAGCAACTTGGACTCCACTAAAACAACTGGGTGCATGGACCAGGTACACCGGTAGGGTAAGCGTCCTCTGCTTTTCAAGAAATACCCGCCGAGTTGCTCATAAAAATTCGTCCAGGGTTGTCGAAAGAGGAAAGGAAAACTATGACACGTTGAACAAATCAGTTTTCATAGCGCAGATGGATACACCGTAACGATCCACGAGTTCATGATGTAATGATGACTTAATCTTGTAGTAACATAACCATGTTCCAGAAGCCTATTTGTTAGAATTCTAGCACAATACAAAAACTCTGCAAAATTTCGGCAAGCTCTGGCATATCGTATGAGTTGTGATATGAACATTCCATACGCAGGCGCTGAAGCGATGTTGTCACAGATGAAAGGAAAGTTGACAATTCTGAATGAAAAGTCATCACGTTTGTCGTAAAGTTTGGTCAATAGTTTTCCTTTACCATCGATTTCTAAGTGTAGGTCAAAATATGAGGCTGACTTCACAGTGTCTGTAGTATCCTTTATTTCAAGTTCTTTGGGGTAGATGCAATGTATCACATCCCCAAAATTAGGATTGTTTAAAGATAATACGTCGTCTATATAGCGGAAACTGAGATTGAAGGATCTATCTCAACGATATTCTTTCTTTCGGATCAGATCAGCTATAAAGTCAGCCACATAAGAGTGAAAGAAAAGGTCAACAAGTAGATGAGCACCATGACAGGTTGTAAAATCCCAGTTAGATGCTATAGGACGACTGTTTTGCATCCGCTGAAACGAATGGATTTTAACAGTTCAACCCTTTAAACTTAGATCACGAAATTCCTGTCCTAAATAAAAAAAAAAACTTAATTGGTATACCACAATTAGCCGTGTTGTTTGTACCTGCCAGATGTCGATATATTTAAATATTGAATTGCGTATATCAATTGAATCATGTACAAATATTATGTTAATTTACGGACTATCCGATCTGATGTTGTATAGACATTTTCTGGTCAATTGTTATGTACATTTTGCTAAGAGTGAGTGTTATGCATTAGCTTTCATGAGAAATAGTACCAGACTTCAGAGAGCAATTTAATATAGCGATGAATTTTTACACGTTTAAAGCGTTTGATATATTGCTGATGCATTGTGCTCATTACCAAATATGTCAGCATTACTTTATATTTCACCAGAGCTCATGAAGTGGAGAGGTATTATGTGATACCCTCAAATAATTGCGAGTCTGTCCTTCTATCCGTCCGTCTGTTTGTGCGCCAATTTCCAGACGATAACTTGAGAACGGATCAATGAATCATTATGAAAATTTGCACAGTTGTTAAATACCAAAAATACTACTTTTTTTCAATTTTCAATTGCAAGGACAATCCGCAAAAGTTATCCTGTAAAACCTTTTTTGAACATTTTGCTATCCATTTTTCTGACTATAGTGAGACGGGGTATTATTTTATGTTACACTAATGCCATATTTGTGAGATAATATTCACGGACAGTGTACAAGCAGAAATTGTTATGTTCATTTTAAGATGTATAATGTAGGGGTTGGGAGGCAGTTTTAATAAATCATTTAAAAATGTAATAATCTTTTACACGTCACCAAAGAAGCAATGGCTTTGATAGAAACGGCTTACATTTTTTCAGTCTTTCAATTAAACAGACGAATCGCTTATCTAGGATTTTCGATTTCAGAAAAGGTATCAGAGGATAATGAAGAGACATGCCATAATTACATTTGATGAATGATATCATAATCATATTAATCATATTAAGCGATTTCATTATTTATTTTAATCAATAAATAATAAATTTAATTTAAAATTCAAAATTTAATTTTAATTTAAAATTTAATTTAATAATTTTTTCCTAACAGAAGAAGACTGGCTGTTTCATGACCAACCTCTTTCAAAACTTTTAACTTCTATACTCACAACTGTCAAAGAGGGTCTGCAGTCCTACCACAACACTTGTTACTCTCGTAGTGGTATTATTGCAATGTGGATCCTGAAACATTCGAAAGATCTTTTGGAGACAATCAGTTCAAGACTATTATCTGAATATAATAACATTAAAACCTATGATTTTTCAACACTGTATACTTCTATTCCCCATACTCAGTTAAACTCCCGACTTAAAAACATTATACATCGTTGTTTTTTCCAAAAAAGATGGTACACCTAGATACAAATATATAGTTCTTGGTAGAGATTTCTCATACTTTGTAAGAAATAATTCCAAATCATCTTCCAAATATACAGAGTGAGATATTTACAAAATGCTGGAATTTTTAATCGACAACATATTTGTCCAGTGTGGTGGACGTGTTTTTCAAAAAATGGTCGGCATTCCAATAGGAACAAATTCTGCTCTTTTACTTGCTGACCTATTCCTTCACTCTTATGAGGCTGACTTTATAGCTGATCTGATCAGAAAGAAGGAATATCGTTTGGCTAGATCCTTCAATCTCAGTTTCCGCTATATAGATGACGTATTATCTTTAAATAATTCTAAGTTGGGGGATTTGAAAAATCGTATATGCCCAAAAGAACTTAAGATAAAGGATACTACATACACTGTGTAAGTCTTTACCTACACTTAGAAATCGATGGTAAAGGAAAAGTATTGACCAAACTTTACGACAAACGTGATGACTTTTCATTCAGAATTGTCAACTTACATTTCATCTGTGGCAAAATCCCTTCGGCTCCCGCGTATGGAGTGTTTATATCACAACTCATGCGTTTTGTCAGAGCTTGCCGAAAATACGCAAACTTTTTGTATCGCGCTAGAACTCTAACAAATAGGCTTCTGGAACAGGGTTATATTGCTACAAGATTGAAGTCATCACTACAGACGTTTCATGGTCGTCATCTTGAACTCTTGGATCATTATGGTGTATCCATCTACGCCATGAAAACTGATTTGTTCAACGTGTCATAGTTTTCCTTTCCTCTTTCGTCTACCCCGGACTTGATTTTTCATGAGCAACTCGGCGGGTGTTTCTAGAAAGGCAGATTACGCTTACCCTACCGGTGCACCTGGTCCATGTACCCAGTTTTTAGTTGAGTCCGAGTTGCTCATTTACTTTTGTTACTTTGTATGTATGATTTTAGTTACTTTATGTTCTTTGTTGTGTATATCTGTTTTCCATGTCTGGTCTTTGTCCCTGGATTACATTCTTTTAATTACCGCTATAACCTGGGTTCCCTTGATTACTCTCTCTTTTCGATGAACTAAAACTAGTGTTCGGATTTAAGTTCCATGTCATTTATATGACTTCCTACACGAATGTACATCAAACAAGATAGTGTTTGTAAATAATGCCGATATCAAACAGTTAGAAGAAATTTTGTACACTCTGAAATTGTTATTTTTGTTTTTTTTTTCAGCAATGCAGCTTTGGTCCTGTACCGTTTATCAGTTGATCTCTTTCCTCATTTACTTGGTAACTTTACAGGAAGTTTTGTCAATAATTATATATTTCCATTTTTCCTACTCTGTGTGTATTTTTCCTACATTGCATTTTCTATATAATCAGCACTTAAAACAAGAACAAGGTAACAAAAAGTCATTTATGCTATTCAACAATTATTTCAATTCACCATACAGATGTTGACTACCGGGGTAATTTGAATGTTGCCTCGTATTTGATGAATCTGTTTTAAGGCAAAACCAGCCGTGGTTTATGACAGCAATAAAGGTGTTTTGTGTTTTTGGCGGATCCAGGGGAAGGATGCAAGGAGTTAGAAGCTCTCTTATTTATTGGCAGTCTGTCATTATATGCACAAAATTAAAAACAAAATATTTTTGAATATCATATTTAAATCTTAAATAAATTTAAAGACTACACTTTGCTTTGAATTCACTTTCCTGACCCATTTCTGTGGGCTCGTCTGATATATTTATATCATTCGAAAGTCTATCGTTAGCCTCACGTGTGATATTCAGTACAAATATTACACATTTTGATATGCAGTACACGTGTTTGCAGGGGAAATGTCTCATCAGCAGCATGAGTAACATTAAAATCAAACAGTAACTTTTGATTGAATAAGCAAGAATGACTAAAAGCCAAAACTATCAAAATAAAAAAACAAAAGCCATCGGTAAGATGTTCTAATATTGGCAATATTCTGAATGAAGCCTTATTAGTTTAGGAATTTTGAAATTTGTAACAATGTTTCTAGGAGTAATAGACAAAATACGAAGATATTAAAAAATTAACAAAAGCAAAAGCTAAATAGTAGGCCAAATCCATCACAAAAACATTCGCACTTTGATATTACATATTGCAACCTATAAAACTATGATAAATAACATATGATGTCATGAGCAACTTTTATCTCAAAATGTTTATGTCTGCTGTCATTTATTTAAGAATTGAATATCTTAATTTTGATGTTTCATTTGCGTATAAAAGTGCTGAACGTGGATATTTTTATATGTTTCTCTATTTTTTGTTCCGTTTTAGGTCTACATACAAAGTAGATAGTCCACAATGAGCAATAAAATTAGTCCACTTAATCATTGGTGTGCCCTATACATAATACTCAAAAATGTGTTTCATTGACTCATGAAATATCACGTGTCAAGCAATGTATTCAATGGGATAAGTATATTTGAATGATATGCACAGTTCAATTAAAAAGTTCAAACACATATTATTGATCATACAGCATAAATAAAGGATTAAAGGCATACATCGTCAAGAAAAAGTAAGACATCTTTTTCATGCAATTGGTTTGTACAACTTTCCCATTGCAAAGTTGTCATCATTTTTACAAAAAGTAACATTCAACAGAATTGAGCTTTAAATAAACTTGCTCAATTATTAAGAAGAAAACTTTTCAATTAAATTGGTCTGCATCAAGGCTTGTCTTTATTAATACAGGTTTCAAAAATTAACAATATATCATTGAGTTTGTAAGGATGCATATGTAATGAAAGAAAGGCAGTAAACTCCTCGAATTTAGAAGGACTAGGTAAACTTGCTTAATAGAATTGTACATAAAAATAAAACTTATCCTTTTAAACCACCTTCTTTGGATATTTGAAAATTATCCGTTTGTGTGATAATATAGCAAAGGTACCGCAATGTTATACAACATACCAAACTGTTTCTCATGGGTAACAAATAATTGATCTTTAGCCGTCTTATTGGTCGAACAAACGAACACAATACAATAAGTCGCCGACAAATTGCAGTAATCAATGTCATGTAAATGTTTTACATAGAAAAAAAACTTAACCATGGTATTCTATTTCGTCCAATTATTCCAATTATATTAACAAATAAGAACAAGAATTAGACAGATCACTACAAACACAAGGAAGTCTTTCCACTCACAATTAGTTCTGAATGATTTATATGTATTTGTACATCATTTATTTAATACTGTAGAATAGTAAACTTAAGATGGAAGTTATGTTTTTGCCTTAACAGGTAATGATATCATCACGACTTCTCTTTTTTTTTAACTCAATTTTAAACAGATGTCTTGGGAATAATTCATAAAATCCTAGAAAAAACAAAAAACTAAATAATAGTAATAAAATAATAGGAAAAAAAAATACAACAAGAAAAGGGTATAAAATCACGAAAATCCTTGGGCAATATCTTACTGAGAATGACAAAACATATCGCTTAAACAAACAGTTCACAACTACATGTAAAAAAGTCACTCAAACTATCGTGCTTTGAATTAATTTTCAGCATGTTATTTTCTAATATTGTTAAAGTAACGGTCGTTGACTTCGTAACGTGTCCATCACATTTTTATTATCTCGGCGAATCCCAACGAATTTTAATTCCCTGGAGAAAACAATGTACATGCAATTGTCTTGTCTCTTAAGTAATAATTACATTTAAAATATTTGATTATTTAGGAACAAGAACTGTAACATAAAGTTTTCAGTACATTTTTTTCCTTTTCCATCGGCCAAATACAAACAGACCTACGTTGTATTTAAAGATAAACAAGTTAAGCTTTTTGTTCTATATATACAAATGTATTCTATGTATAGTGTATTTGTTAACTCGGTTAGCTGATAAAACAATGAATTTTATTTGGGTCACAAATGAAACTCATTTCATTTCCCTTTTATTTCTATATATTTTCATATGTGTATGCATTTTTGTTTGTGCTAAGAACTGGAAACATTTTGTTTACAAACCAACAGAAGAGTGGTTAACTTAGAACAGTTGTATATACGATGTTTTGATTATCATTGGAAATACCTCAGTGGTACCTTTTTTTTAATAATTTGTCTATTCTTTTCTGTTATATGGCATTGCATGTATATCATAGACAATATGTAAAGGAGGTGAAGGTTACGGACAAATATTTCTATAATTGATTGATTGATCATTTGATGCTTGTGTGAGTCGAAAGCTAATATTACTTAAATAGTGTCTTCACAAACTTATAAAATTACAGAGGAAGTAAAAAAATAATTTGGTTATTTCTTGTTCCTACGTGTGAGTGTCTGTTTTCCCTGTCTATACATATTACTAATCCTCGGATTACATTTAATATCATCTTACTTCACTGAACTACTCTTTTGCATCAAATATACTGAAACTCTCCCTGACTTTATCCAACTTTATCTAACATCACATTCTTTTATTAATTGATCTCATTTCTTTTTGGATACCTTGTCAGAAATCAAAGTATAAAGTATGCAATAAAAAAATCAAAGTAAATTGGTCTTTAATTAAGTTGTTTATCAGAAGTCTACAAAGTAATTTCATTATTATAAATTGATTCCTGTCCTTTCCTGTTGTTTTAGGTTTTTATGACTATTTGCTTTAAATATTGATTATAAACTGTACAAATTACATTTGTGTAATTTCCATATCTTTTCAGTACGTTAGAATAAATTTATGTGAAACTTGGCGCTTGAACAAAACTATTTAAAAACATATAAAACTAAAGAACATAAAGAAAAATTTACATGAAAAATCATTTGTCATGTATGAGTATATAATAATGCTATTATTGCTTGTTTATATCATCAGATATGTTTTTCTGTCCTTATTTATTGGATCACACTTATAGACATATAACTTATAAAAAGATTTTAGTGGTTTTAGAAGAGTTGACCATTTACCTTTCAGGGGACTATGTTTTTTTTGACGAAGACTTGTTTTATTTAAAAAAACCAAGCCCCCCCCCCCCAATTTTAAATGTTGCGTCCCTAAGCATATTCATACGCCAATTAACTTTCCTGGAAAAAAATGGTTTAATCTTTGAACTCTTTGTATTGGTCCAAGATTTTATTCGACCCAGGGGTATGGGAGGAGGTGATGTTTCACGACTACGATGACGACGCCGACAAATGCGAAGTGAAGACTTTAAAAATTGATATGGCCCGTTGAGGAAAACAACTCCATTAAAGTACACTTACAATAAACAAGCTGACCCTTCTAGACATGCGTTGTGTCAATGACGTATTTTTGCAGCGGTCGACTAATTCAAGATTACCAGTCTCTACCTCTAACCTTGATGCTATTAGCTGGTTATCCTAAGGCTTCGTGCAAGTTTTCATTCCATGGCCAGTGGGCAGCAAGAGAATAACCTTGATTTTTATGTTATCAATAAATCCGCTTATCTGCACACTATAGGGGCCTTCTTGGTCTGGTTTGACACAGCAGAAGAGGCAGTAAAGCCCTGTTCCTTGATTTTAGTTATTTTGAATGTATCTTGTGTGTTTTGTCAGACGCACATTCAATCCGGGTCTGAAAAATTCCCAACGATGTTTGAACTGTCAAATTTGCGATGCAAATTTTTGATCGTTCCCTCCGCGGGACTCGAACTCGTACCGATGTGACATCATGGCAACACCGCCTGTACTAAGTCCAGCGCCCTAAACCACTCGGCCAGCTATATATATAGCCTAGCTTGTCGAGTGGTCAGACCCTTCTATAAGTTAAGTTATCTTCCCTTTAACAATTTGATCCGCTGGAGCAGTGTAGCGAATAGAGTCGTCACATTCTGAGACGTTGTACAAATATGTATGTGTGACCAATTTGGCGAGAAAAGTCAAAAGGGGACTTTCGTGCATTTTTCCTATTTTCTATCTACGAAATGTTCTGTTCATTGTCAAAGAATTACCCCCAATAATATTTTTAAGAATGTAATTAAAGTGGTGTCTGGTTAGCTTGAACATTTTTTGTTATCTAGCTCACAAATGACAAATCAAGGAAGTACATAACACTATATTTATAACTCATATTACACATATATTCAACATTATATGGTTTCAGAGGAGTTGCGGCTCAATGAAATCGGTCTCTTCCTTTAGTAGTATAGAAACCTTCCACCATGATCATTTAAAGGAGTAAATATGTTTCACTGAAGCATATGCACCAGAATGTGATCATGTTTGAAGTACAAGTAAGTTCTTCTAAACATTTGGATAATCAGTTACAATATTATTGATTATCACTTATACCATATCTTTAAGTTATGACCAAACGTTTGATCACTTCTTTCCTTTATGTATTACAATTCCTAGTAGCATAGATTTATCGTTTATATTGTTAATGTCTGAGTTCATAAATCAGTTATTAGAGTGAAATATGTAGGAAGCAATTATTATAATTGTATCTAATGTAAACATTATCCCCGAACAAAATTGACAAATATTCCATTAAAAACAAAATTTTAATGATAAAAACAAATATAAATGAGCTTTCCCTTCGTACATCTACAAAATCCTTGTCCATTTTTGCATTAATTGGTTTTTGATTAAATGTACATCAATTCCAACTCTTAGAGATTACATTACTTTAATGAAATACTTTATAAACAGATGTAAAATAGCCAAATATATATTGTATGTCCAACTGAAAAGGATAATCATAACTATTTTCGTTGTCTTTTTTTCATGATAATGTAACAAAAGTATGATTTCTACAGCGCAAGAATTAAACGGCAGAAGACTTTAATATCAGAAGAGTTTTATAACCCAATTAAAAAGGATATGTGTTATATTTTACCAACAATTGAGCTGCCATCCGTTCGCTAGCCAGTCACGGAAACGAAGAGGTTGTTAACTAATCAGCTCCAATTCGATATTAGGCAAAGGACTTATATGCTGGAACAATTACAACAGACTGAAAATGACTTCTCTGTACTTACTACTGAAATCTATCTAATGTGCAAAATGGACACTGCATGCGTGATTTAAACTGCCTAAATCATAACACAATTATAACACCAGGCAGGTAGGAATTATTTTAATCAGTCCATACCATGCACCTTCTTTCTATCAGTTTTGTTAGATGGTTTTTTTTTACTCCTGGAAAAACAAGCAAACAAATATGAAATGTATACTTTAACTTAAATTTTATACATGTATTGCAAATGTTGTAATTATTACATTTAGTACATGTACTCTTAGCTAGTATTGTGTCATTTTCTTTAATCTTATTTAGAGTGGATAGGCAGTACAAGACTGGCAAATACACAGATATACTGTGAATAAAATACACATTACCATAACAGTGATGTGCATGTAAGGCCTGGTCATTATGTTACAATGTAATATAGCTCTCTCCTTGTATCATAGATGAACATTTTATACCAATTAGATTATCCGTTTCCGGTTTTCACACCTATCAGAAAATCTTCTGGACCATAACCAATTATGCCCCATATGATGTTAGTTTTACAACTCTATTTCTGTGTAAACGACCATAGATATGATACTATTGTTTATCATATTTAAATGGCTGGTCATTCCAAATGGCTACCAATGGTCAATAACTTGCACAGCATGCTTTTGAAATTTTTAAAGAATAAGTTCATCATTAACCATAATGGTGCATTAATCTTCTTTTTGTATGTGTGAGGGAGCCAATAAAACCATTGTTGACTGAGTTAATTACTCCAGGAGTTCACAAAGTACATAATTTGGGTTCAGACATTAAGTTCACTCTCATAACCCACCTCATCAACTCTTTGCAAAAGGGGCATTACCCATCTCAGTACTCTTTTTAAAATCACTTTTTGAAATGACCAAAGCCTATGATTATTCTTTATCAAGGAAAAGTAAAATGTAAATTTGTTGTAAAATGGTGCCAGGCCCTTGTATTCACTTAACATTTGTTATTTCAATTTTATCTTTTAGTCTTATAAAGAGTTACGAATAGTGCAGTTTTAGAACAAACAAGCCAAGTTAACTTACTCTATTCTGTATGTATGAGTAGTTGATTAATGTGCACACCACACCATTCTCTGCATAGTTATATACTAATATGCCTTGTAACAATGTTATATTATTCTACAAAACCATTGGCATATGCTTATTTTAACTTCTGTTGTCTTCCTTATATATATTCAAATTTTCTCCCTTCCAGTAAAACTTAGAAAACATGTAGTTTTAATAACATATATAATTTTTGTGCAAATATAGTTTCATTTTTTTTCAGGGATATGCAATTTTCACAATGGCAGTGCTAACATCAGATGAAGGAAGCAATTATCCAGGGTAAAACATAGGTATAATGTGCCAATCAACATGTAATTAAACAATTTGCTTTTTCATATAATAATACTTACTTAGCATTAGTAACTATATTGGGGCCTATATTCAAGTAATCAGTAACATAAACTGTCTACGTATATGTATGTAAATATATTAAGCAAAGAATAGAACTGTTTCCCGACAGTCTATCAGTGTCGTGGTCAATTTTGGATATTTTTATTGCTGATGAGAAAAGGTACCTACTCGTGGCTGCTTAACGACTGTTTTTATCTGAGCAGAAACAGGAAATTTGATAAGGTTGACCTAAAATGTCATATTGGCATCGTCAGCACCTACGTGTACTTAGATATGTTTAGGTGGTCCTAATGAATTGAAAGACTATATGTACCGGTTTATAATATTGAACATGAACTACATTGATGTACCATATTATCTATGACGGATGTTTGTCATTCAAGTAATATGCGGTTTGTCTTTTCGGTATTTTTGCCGTAGGAGCGTATGCATATACTTGACTTAACGTAGTCTAAGGGTATGCAGTTTTTGCTATCAAAGACAAATTTTATGTCTATGTCCTTTGATGGCAAAGACATAGAAAAACGTAAAAGGACTGCAGATACATGTTATACTATTTGTTTTTGAAACCGGCAACAACCCTAACGAAAAGAAAAAGAGATTGGGCATCTTGTTTTGTACTACGAATCAGACGGTAATCATTTATAAACACAAGAGAAATAGTCAATGTTCTATCTTTCACGTGTACCTAAGCATAATAATTATCTATAGTCAAATACAAAAACAATCCTCTTTTAGGAAACGGAAGTGAAAATCAAATAAGTATTGGCAGATGGTTATAATTTCAAGTAAGTTTCGTTTGCAAGTTACAAATTCATGGCTTTTCCTGTCTTAAAGCTTTATAAGATATCTTACTGGTCAAAGAATAATGTGAAGATAAGTGTTGTCACTACATGTGTAGTACATGTCAATACATGTGGAGTACATGTAATTAAAATGCTTGAACTCAATATTAATTGACCTTAGCAAATTGGTTTTAAGAGACGACGAAAGTGTAAACCTTGGCACAGGACCCTTTTATCACATACCTCGAAAAATATCAACTATATTTCAGCTAATACCAACTTCCTATATCAACATTGAAATGCTTTGAAAATTTGATAGTTTTTTTCCATATCTTGCCCTACACTTTGAAATCGATGGTAAAGGAAAACTATTGACCAAACTTTACGACAAACGTGATGACTTTTCATTCAGAATTGTCAACTTTCCTTTCATCTGTGGAAACATCCCTTCGGCTCCTGCGTATAGAGTGTTCATATCACAATCATACGGTATGCCAGACCTTGCGGAAACTACGCAGACTTTTTGTATCACGCTAGAACTCTAACACATAGGCTTCTGGAACAAGGTTTTGTTGCTACAAGATTGAAGTCATCAATACAGAAGTTTTATGGTCGTTATCATGAACTCGTGGATCGTTATGGTGTATCCATCAGCACCATGAGAACTAATTTATTCAACAGGTCATAGTTTTCCTTCCCTCGTTTGTCTACCCCGGACTTGACTTTTTTATGGGCAACTCGGCGGGTGTTTCTAGAAAAGCAGAGGACGCTTACCCTACCGGTGCACCGGGTCCATGCTCCCAGTTTTTAGTGGAGTCCGAGTTGCTCATTTGCTTTTGTTACTTTGCACGTATGATTTTAATTACTTTATGTTCTTTGTTGTGTATGTCTGTTTTCCATATCTGGTCTTTGTCCCTTGATTACATTCTTTTGATTACCGCTATAATCGTGGTTCCCTTGATTACTCTTCCAGAAAATTCAAGATTTCATGCCACCCGAGAAGTATCTGAAAACAAATCTGCAAATGAAATTTATAATTGTATGTTTGTTTTCCATGTCCTTCCCTCTGAGCATTAATAAATAAAGACTTCTTATTACGGCCGTTACCCACAGATGCCAGATTCCAGTTTCGCCGAAACGAAATACACCGTTATGTAAACAACAATTTCCTTTTAAATGTTGTTTTTTGCCTAGTCTGCTTTCCTCTATATGCAATAACGTTCCGGAAAATGGATTTCGCCTGTTCGTCAGTCTCATGTTGATCGTTTATAAGACACCATTTATCATTTCGTATTTTAATCTTAAAGTTGTTGACTTGAAGAAACATTGTTTATCAACTAGGATTCTATTTATCCTAATTGCTGTTGATATAACAGATTGGGTGTACTTTTATCCCCTTAAAGTATTTATATTTTGTAGAATGGACAAAGAGTGTGTTGTATATTTCTCATCCACTTTCAATGACATAAATACCATTTTTGTAAAGTAAATCTACTTCCCTTATTCTTGTTAAAGTGTATTTGTGCAAGGAATTGTTTTACAATCTCATGATACCATATTTGAAAACTGTATTACTGTACTCTTTACTATCTTAAAGATGGTGAAATATATCTAATGACAAAATGGAATCTTTTGAAGCCAAATCCATTCCTAATTAAGATAAGCATGTATCATCTTTGATGTCACTTTAAGATATAGGAATAAGGAAGGATATAAATATTCCCATTTTTTTTCATTGTTTTGTTCTGAAACGCTGGATTAAGATCTTGAAGTATTATAAATTCTGAAATCAAACTAAGCAATGAATCATATTTATGTACACAGGCAAAATTATTTCACATGATTTTCACCAGAATTGAGCAAATAAACTTTGTGACAAGAGTTCACATGAAATTCGGGTGAATCGAGCCTTTACATGAAATTCACGTGAATTGTTCACATGAAAAGTATTTGCCAGTGTAGCATGTTTGCTTTTACATCGGTATTTGAAATGTGTTACCGGATTGAAATTTTCCAATAAAAAGTAAAGTCCGTAGATATTCATAAATGTTGTAAGCGTATTAATTTATTTGCCAGTTTATGAGAAATACAAGGAAGAAATGAAACAGATTTAAATCAACCATATTCGTCATTTACTAGAAAAGTGCTTAAAGGATTAAATGTTCTGTTAAGCAAGATATTTTACAGTGCAGCCAATGGAGGAAGCATTGCTTTCGTGTTTCTTCTGCACTTCGACAACTTCTACATGAATGGTGTACATACCCATACGTGTGTATACGAAATTAAAATTGAATTTATTATATATCTTTTCTGTCCTGTCTTTTCGATTTTATTAACATAAGTAAGACATGCATATATGGTTTTGGCTGTAGGGGTTTTATTGCCATTGGTTTGATTTTGATAGAAATAAGCATTTTCTACTTTCTGTTTCAAAACATATTAAATGATTCGCTCATTTAAAAGAAACGCGAATGCGGTAAAGGAAAAATATTGTCTTTGATGGACTTATGTTTTTTTTATTTTGCTAATCAGGTAAAGAGCAACAAACATTAGCAATAGTAAAAACTATACGAAAACTAACATTCCCTGACTTGTGTTTTCATCTGTCCTCAGGACTACATGTTTGTTTTATTACTGTTGCTCAACATTTTGTTTTGTGTTTTATCGTTTTACATTAAATGATGATCGTCAAAATTATAAAAAGTCGACCAAAATTTATTATTTGTTTACGGTAGAAAATATTTATGGGTTAATTTTGTATGAAATTCTGATATTGACGATAATATTGGAGAAACTCCCAAACCTGGAAATTAAAAATAAAATTATTGTTTAAAATGTGTTTTATAGACTTTACCGGTGCACCTGGTCCATGCTCCCAGTTTTTAGTGGAGTCCGAGTTGCTCATTTGCTTTTATTACTTTGTACGTATGATTTTAATTACTTTATGTTCTTTGTTGTGTATGTCTGTCTTCCATGTTTGGTCTTTGTCCCTGGATTACATTCTTTTGATTACCGCTATAACCTTGGTTCCCTTGATTACTCTTTTGATTACCGCTATAACCTTGGTTCCTTTGATTATTCTTTTGATTACCGCTATAACCTTGGTTCCCTTGATTACTCTTTTGATTACCGCTATAACCTTGGTTCCCTTGATTACTCTTTAAACTTGCACTATCTAACATTTTTACAATGAATACTTTTTGCAAGTTTTTTCCTTCACAACACCTTACTTCTCCTTCAATTACAATGTGAATGTATCATTATTGTAACATGTTAATTTGATCGTTTTTGGTGCCTTACTAAAAACGAAGCGAATTTCATCAAACCTAGCAAGCGAGATCTTCAACAACTTTGTTTACATTCAATAACTTTTGATCATGAACAAACTTGCTCATGGCACAAATAAATACAATTTTATCATGAAAATCCATGCTTATGGCACAAGTTATAACATTTGAATATTTCTTTAAATGATACTTGAAATGGAATGACAGAACTATATGTAAACACATGATAAAATCATTATTTTATGGTTTAATTAGAGAATCCTTTAAGTCGTTTTTTCGTGAACTTTTTATTCTTTCTGATATAGTCTAAACGCAGCGAACATGTGGAATAATCCTAAAAAAATAAGACATTTATAGTCTTCGTTTTATCATCACTTTAAATCCAAATACTAAAAGTTATCGAAAGTTCCAAATATCAATTTGTCTATAATGGAAACATCATTTTAAGTGAAAACAATCTTTATTGTTTAATTTATAATCGATTTCAGGGGAAATTAAGATCTGCTATTGGGATTTTTTTAAATAGAGGAATGACGGCAAATTGATGTTATCGACGTTTTGGTAACAAATTACCTTATATTATAACTTAAGTTGCCCAAAGAGAATACTTACTCCCAAAAAAAATTTAAAAAATAGATAATAGATAAATAAATGAGTCTGTGTTGCTTTTTGTTTAACTCTTCCTTGATGAAAAATATAGGTGTTAATAGTGTCTAATAATAGTGGTCTTCATAATAATCACACTCAAATCACTGTCTAAATAGATGATTAGTCCCCATTTAAACGAATTTAAAATTCATTAGAAATAAATGATATCTTTGTCTGGTTCTCAATGCAGCAACTGAGTTTCAGAAGAACAGATATAGATTTTGGCTAATTTGAAGACTTCAAAACACTAAGTATTCTTCATATATCTAGGACAGTTTTATTTACAACCATGTTAAATTCATTACCGATGAATTTCAGAGCGATAATTTGCCTGCTGTCAAATTATTTAAATTTCAAATGACGAAGTGTTAAGGTCCCAAATTAATCTATGTAATCATGTTGTTAAGGTAAAAGTGTGATCATTAAAAATATTCGTTATGTATGAAAACATACTCATGAAAAATGCAATAAACAAAAAAAAAAAAAAAAAAAAAAAAAAAAATAAATAATTAAAAAAAAAATAAAATAATAAAAAAAATACTGAATATAATAATAAAAATGGAATATGGTGTACAAATTCATCACACAAAGAACTTGACAAAAAAAGCAAAGGAACAGCGCTTTTATTGTTAATTATTATCTCAAAGTCACAAATCAACAAGAAATGGATACTGTTTCATACATGAAGTTCAATTATTTGTATAACTTGGTAACATTGATTCGAACTATTTATTGACTACCTTTCACTTTATTCTACACGTACATGAAATAATATCGCCTTGTCATATTCAGGATCACAACATCAAAACGAGAATTGGGGCAAAACCAGGAGATATCAGAGTTGTGACGTCAAACCAAACAGCGACTATTATTTATTTAAATTGTTTAAGTTGTATGTTGCGAAACGTCCAAAAGAACTCAGAAGTGACCCGGATTTCAGATTGTACCTCAAGCCTTTGATTCGTGTTAATAAAATATTAATGCATTTTTTATTTCTTTTTCTTCTCTCTAGCAGTTTCACGCGGGCGTTGTTGCTAATGTAAAGATCAGTCATAATAAATATATAGAACAAATTTAAGATTTTCGGTTTTTAAAATAAATTTTGTCGTTATTATTTTCTGACATTATGTAGTACATTCATGTTTGTACTTTATTTTTGTATTTTTTCTCTATTGTACAGCGCTTAGAGTTATTGTAATTATTTAATGCATTATTTAATTTAATTTCAATATGAGGCCTTCAAAATAACAGGGAACGGCCCAAACAAAATTCGTAATCAATCCATGTCTACAACACGTTACAACGCAATAGCTATTACTAAAATTATAACAGGACAAAGACACATCAGTGTCTACCAGTACCAGTTAGACAGGTACATGAAACCTGCGGTGGGATTAAACTAGTTTTATGGAGCTCTAACCGTCCCTCTTTCCTAATATCATCAAAGATGAAACTCAAAGATAAAGTCATTCATCTAAAGAATATTACCATAATTTATGATTAAACATGTATTACTATAAAATTTGTCAACAAAATTATCAATGTATATGTATGGCTTTCTTTCCATATTGGCCCTGTTACATTTCCTTTGCACATGCATTAATAATGGACTTTGAGATGTCTTGAAAAAATAGCAATGTATGGACTTTCAATATTTTCCCTGTAAAATGCCTGTGGTATTAATAATTGACTGGGATTGCTGTAATGGTCATTATTAATGCCACCGGCATGTGACAGAGCCAATATGGAAAAGGCCATACGTTAATACTATAGTTATTATAAAAATTGCGTTACTTTCCAGTAAAACGCAGTTGCTGTAGTTATGCGTTTATAACATTCAACGTGGTGCATTTGTTACGTTTTACTAAATGCGTACTTTTTCCGAGTTTAAGTACTTAAATGTGACAGAGTAATCAAGGGAATTAAGATTCTAGCAGAAATCAAAAGAATTTAATGCAGGGACAAAGACCAGACATAGAGACAGACAAACACAACATAGAACATAAAATAATCAAAATGATACATACAAAGTAACAAACGTAAATGAGTAACTTGGACTCCACTTGGAGCAGGTACACCTGTAGTGTAAGTGTCCTCTGCTTTTCTAGCACAAACCGCCCAGTTGCTCATACGAAATCGAATACGGGGTAAAGGAAAGAGGAAAGGAAACCTATGACACGTTGAACAGATCAGTTTTCATGGTGCAAATGGATACATCGTAACGATCCACGAGTTCATGATGGCGACTATAACACTTTTGTAGTGATGACTTCAATCTTGTAGCAACATAACCCTGCCCAAGATGCATATTTGTTAGAATTCTAGCGCGATACAAAAAGTATACGTAGTCTCGGCAAGCTCTCACATATTGTATGAGTTGTGATATGAACACTCCATACACAGGTGCTGAAGGGATGTTGCCACAGATGAAAGAAAAGTTGACAATTCTGAATGAAAAGTCATCACGTTTGTCGTAATGTTTGGTCAATAGTTTTCCTTTACCATCGATTTCTAAGTGTAGGTCAAGATATGAGACTGACTTCACAGGGTCTGTGGTATCCTTTATCTCAATTCTTTGGGGTAGATACGATTTATCAAATCCCCAAAATTGGGATTGCTCTACAGCGGAGACTGAAATTAAAGGATCTAGCTAAACGATATTCTTTCTTTCGGATCAGATCAGCTATAAAATCAGTTTCATAAGGGTGGAGGAATAGGTCAGCAAGTAGAGGAGCACAATTTGTTCCCATTGGAATGCCGACCGTTAATTGAAAAACGCGTCCATCACACTGGACAAATATGTTTTAAAATTTAAAAAATTCCAGCAGTTTGTAAACATGTCCTTCTGTATATTTGGAAGATGAGTTGGAATTATTTCTTACACAGAATGAGGATACTCTACCAAAAACTATGTATTTGCATCTAAGTGTACCATCTTTCTTTCTTTAAAAAAAAGCATTAAAATCTGTGATTTTTCAACTATGTATACTTCTATTCCACATATTCCACAAACAAAATGTATAATGTTTTTAAGTCGGAATTTTAACTGCGTTAGTGGAATAGAAGTATACAGAGTTAAAAAATCATACGTTTTAATGCTATTATATTCTGATAGTAGTCTTGAACTGATTGTCCCCAAAAGATCTTTCGAATTTTTCAGGATCCAAATGAATTAATAGCACTACAGGTAACAAGTGTTGTAGTAGAGAGAACAAAGGAGGATAGCACAGATTTAGGATTTTCCACAATTTCTTTTTTGGAGATTGTGGTAGAAGTATAGGTCTTATTACTACTATTATTTTCTACGTCTACCTCTATAATAAACATTGGATGTAAAACGTTTTGCCTACAAAAACAATGTTTAAAACAGATTCATCAAATGCGATGCAACATTTAAATTACCCGAGTAGTGAATAAAAAAATTGTTTAACATTTATTGGAAAAACTATGAAGAACTTTTCGTTAGCTTGTTTTTGTTTTAAATGATTGCATAAAAATGTATGAATAGTAAATACACTTCATGAGACCAGGTAAAAAAATAATATTTGAAATAAAGTAATGCGGAAATATCTAGAAATGAATACAACGAATCAATAAGATATTAAATACTTAAACGTGTAAAAATACGTTGTGTTATTTTATTGTCTTCGGATGTCTGGACTATTTCTAATGAATTCCAGAGCATAATATTCTTGACAAACTACAAACATAAAAGTTCTCCATGAAATATCTATACAACGTCAAATCGGATAGCCTATATATTTAACATAATATTTGTACCGTGAATGGATGAATCAACTGTTTCTGTGCTATTGAAAGTACTACATGCCAGTCAATATCTAGATATCCTGACCGTTTTACAGGTAAAGAGAACACGATATATTGTGGTATATCAAATATAGGGTTTAAATAGGCCAGGCATTTCTAGATCTGTGTCTCCATATAATGTTAACATAAAAATATATTCTCTACAGCGGATGCAAAATAGTCGTTCAATGGCATCTAAAAAGGATTTAACAACCTTACACGTTCTTTGAATAAAACTGTCTATGTCCGTTCTATATTGACGGACCAAAGCAATCGATATTCAATTAACATTTCTTCCTTTAATATTTAATTGGTTTCATTCAAATTCGCAGTCGTTATTAAGTTTTTTTTCATCCATTAAGACGTTTTAGCATAGTAATTATCCAATAGAACACTTGTTTGTTATCATATGGATCCATGATAAATGATAGTTCATAAGAAAAAATAGTCTGAAGTAGCAATTTCCTTCTAGCCCTAGTCCCGCGGCTTCCGTTTGGAACTGACTTGAACTTCTTGCTGTTTAAACAAATATCAATAACAAAATAACTGTATGGATGTATGTCAATCTATTTGCTTTAAATGAAGAGTTCGTTTTAATGTTGTTCAAGTCGACAAAAGGCTACATAGGGTTTGTCCCATAAGTTGTCGTCATCAACATCGATTAGAATAGAAAAGATCATCCTATAACCTTTATATAATTGGTAAACACTTACAGGTTGTAATCACATCTTCAAGAGAACTCTGAAAGGTCCCGACATCAAAGATGGTAAAATCTACGGTGAGAAAACAATGAGTCTACTTTAAAATAAACTAAACTGTTCAATAACGACACGAAGACACAATAATGACCAATATTATCAAACAATATTGACATGAAGACGAAATCATTTTCTGATATAGTGATTTAAGATTGGTATGCCAAGGAAGGTTAGGATATGGACAGTACTTATGAAAATTGTTTGACTATATGTATGGTATGTATTTACGGACCATCCTTGATCAGGAATCCACTCAATCTTTAATATCAATATTCTAATTCATCTTAATGTTATCCAAAAAAATGAAATAAAAATGGTTCTCATAAATTGCAAACTTTTGAACACCCTTCCGTCTAAAAAAATTCTAACAATAGAAAGTAAATATGACAAAGCAAAATAGGAAAGGTAGCATGGGGGGTTCACTGTCATTGAAACCTTCCTTTTTATGAGCAACTCGGCGGGTGTTTCTAGAAAAGCAGAGGACGCTTACTCTACCAGCGCACCTGGTCCATGCGCCCAGTTTTATTGGAGTCCGAGTTGCTCATTTGCTTTTGTTACTTTGTATGTATGGTTTTAGTTACTTTATGTTTTTTGTTGTGTATGTCTGTCTTCCATGTCTGGTCTTTGTACCTGGATTACATTCTTTTGATTACTGCTATAACCTTATTTTCTTGATTACTCTTTGATATAATGATTCATTGTCAGTGTCTATTAGAATCATACAGTATGTGAATCATTGTATGATAAAACAACATTTTGAAAGTTTAATTTGTCTGTTTTCACTATCCGATTCAAAGACAAAAGACATGATTTTCCATATCACTTTAATATATTAATTTATAGTTACATTGAAATGCACTTAAAATAAACATTTCAAAGGAAGATAATCTGTCGAAAACATCACATTTTAACAGTCTGTTGAAAAGCTTCTGAACAAATCAAGTGATACAGAGATAAAATAATGGTCTTTTTCAAATTGAATAAGCATCCGCGAGTGAAAATATATTGTCAGATTAATGGTGTTCTAACAGGCAAGTTTCTGATTTTCCCCGTTTTTTGCCCGCATCTTACAAAAACAATTTAGACCTTACGATCATGACCGGATTCTTAACGCAAAGTGTTGTGAATGTTTCTGTATGATCATTTCATGTAGATCGTTTCTGTCTTTTATTACCTCGTTTACTCGTTACTACAAAGTGTTATAGTTAGCAAGAACGTAACAATTCAGTTTTCCCCGAACAATGTAGAAGGGTTCACAGACACTGATTAGATTAGATTAGAAATTATTTAGGCAACATCAGTACATCAAAACAGCTTACAATACAAATAAAACCATGACAATTAATAGTCATAAAAATCCCTGTAGTATATTTTAAACACATGACTTGATAGCCTGGGATAACCCACAAGGCCTAAAATGGCTTATTTCCAATGGGGTCCCTAGTTCAAAAATACCCAAAAAAATGACTCATACATTCAGTAAATATATGTTATATAATAAAAGTAGTATATTAGGAGTTCTAGCCTTATTATTTTTCAGGAGGTGCAAGGTGGTGCACCCCTATGCGCATGTGCATGACGTCACATCCCGTGGTTACGGACTGGATGTGATCGGTGGAGGGAGGGGGACCGGAAATGGACCTTGGCTATGACCGTAAGTGGACCTTGAATGAACGGAAGTGGACTTGGATGGGACTAAATAGGGGAACATGAGGACCCACTGATATAGGAAGGGAGGGTCATAAAGGTTGAGAGGGAGGAAACGACCTCCATAGGTATCCTCATTAAGTATCCTAATTAGTGTCATTATATAGTATACTATAAACAGGTAAGTATAAAAGAGGGGATATATTTTGACAAGAGTTATCTTTCTTTGTTTATATTGCTTTTTAATTTTTACATTTTCATTATCGTTAATTGTCTTTTAATCATTTTTGTAAAGTAATTGTAATTTCATTGTCTTTGTGTAATAATGTCAAATTGATTGGGCACTTTGAATAGATTTTAAATTTTGATTTGATTTCTTTGTGTTCAATGGATTGTGTAATTCATTTGAATAGATGTTGGACGGATTAGACAGATTTTTAAAACTTTCCATTTTACTGGTGATTTCAATAGCCCATGTATTGATTTTAACCGTTTGTATTCTACTTTATGAATACATTACAGTTGTAAGAGCGTGTTGTGCAATGTATACCACTTAGAGATAAATTGTTATCATTATTTTATTTTTTTTTTGTTTTAATATTTTTTTGTATTTTGAATAACTACTGTTACTATTTTGACTAACGTCTAAAGATTATACTTACTATCGTAATGTTTACAATTGATGTTTACAATCGGAACGTTAAGTGATTTTGAATGGTGTATTGCCTTTCATTTTTATTATAATTAGATTCTTATAGTCGACTACTTCATCACCTATAACAGATGGATTCTACCATTTAATTTTTTGGGGCTCTATCTGGTAAACCGATTTCTTTTTTCATACTTTCAATGTTTACATGTCGCGTGTACTTGACCTGATGTTATGGGGGTCTATTGGGTAAACCATTGACGAATTTTAAATTTCTATCCGTATTTTCATTTGTCGTTTGTTTTCTACGCCCTTTGTTGTTAAGTTTTGAGACTTATATGATCGTTTAATGTTTGTCGTTTGTTATTATAAGGAGATTGAATTTTTTACTGCTAAAGTATGTTTTACACACAAACGTTATTTGACCCGTGTTATGGGGCTCTACAAGGTAAACGATACCATATATTACATTTGCTTCGTGTCCTTGTTAGACAAATAAGTTTTCTACACCCGACGGGACACAAGTATAATAGGGTCGACAAATTTTGATTGCCACAAAAAAAAGGAGGAATGGGTAGGGTCGGGCAATTTAGTCTTCTATGGCGGGGGTAAAAGTTCCTACTCCTATCGAATACCACAGCAAGTTCCTTTATCGTGCGAGGGACGTGACATCTTCCCCAAAACGGTGCACCACTATGGTTTGCGGTCAGGTTTTCCGTATTATAGCCTGACAATCCCAGCATGTAACACGCAAGGGTAAATCAGTACACTGAGATGTTATGATAGGTTCGATTACAAACCCTTCGTCCATAAGTGAACCACAGAGCACTACCGTATTTGTATGGATACGGACCGTTTCAGGAATATTTTTGTACACATATATAACTCAACTATTTCGATCACCTATAAACATTTGAATATTTTTGCCCGTATTTGATAATTGATGGATAATTGCTTGATATCTTGGTGTTCTTTCTATGTATAAGTAAGGACAGTGTCCTTATGGACTTCTGCGAATCAATCATGCGTAACTTACATATTGGCACCTGTATTGACATGTTCCTTCAGCCATCGGCTATAATCGTTAAATTTCACTCAATTTCTGTGCCAGTATTGTAGAATGGGAAAAGGCTTTTAACATTTAAAGTTATGGCACAACAATGTATCTGCCATTCGATACCGCAACTTCATAAGTCTTCTGTTGTATCTTCTCCCTTAAAATTTAATTTAGTTTTTTTTCACAGTTGTCACAGGGACTCTCTGGATTGCCGTCTTTCTCTTGGCACACTGTGCTAACTATTTTGTACGACACACAAGTTTGATCAATTTTCAATAGCTCCAAACGTCCTTGTAATACAGTTTATATCAGCTCCATGGGGTCGAGTCTTCTTGTATCTGCCTTCTTTTATCTGAGGAAATCCATGTTGATCAACCTTGGCTTTGGTCGTTATCAGGGAAATAAGGCTTCTCCTATGATAAAAAGTGAATTGAAAGTTTTACGATATCATCTTTTATAACTTTATTAGGGTATCTTGCATTTATGTCCTTGCTTTTAGGTCCAGCTCTTCAATTTTGGTCATAATTTTTTTTATTGAAGTCATCTTGTACAACAAATTTGATGTAGACTATACTTGTGACTATGTATAAACTTTTTTTGCGTATGTTATTTGTAATAAAAGATATGGACACATTTTTCACTGGTTTCTTAACATCATACAAACTGATTAAGAATAACAAATTGCAACATCATAACAAAATGAACAAAACCCGAAAAAAAAAAAAAAAAAAAAAAAAAAAAAAAAAAAAAAAAAAAAAAAAAAGGATACCTTTCTTTTAAAGCAGGAATATCTACAACTAGGAGAAAACATTCATTTTACTTTAAATGTTTCATGAACATCTTGATATGACACTAAACGCAGTCGGAAAACATCTCTCGAAAAATACCACAAGATACTGGAAAACCTCAATGGGCCTCGCAAATAACACACAAACTAGCAGCTTCAACAAACAGCAGCAGACTTTCGCCAATATTCGAGCAGCAGCGGATAGAAGCAGCAGCGAAGATATCCCAATATCCGAGAAACAGCAGCAGATACCTATATATAACTAGCAACACCAGAAATATCCCCATATTTGAGAAGGAGCAGCAGAAATACCTCCAAATACAAGCAGCAGCAGGAAGGATGACCCCGAATATGACCAGAAGAAGCAGCAGAAATACCTCCAAATACAAGCAGCAGCAGGAAGGATGAACCCGAATATGACCAGAAGCAGCAGCATAAATACCTCCAAATACAAGCAGCAGCAGGAAGGATGACCCCGAATATGACCAGAAGCAGCAGCAGAAATATTTCTTAACATACAAGCACAGCTGCATCAGTAGCCACTGGAAAAAGGTCTTAAACTAGACGGGTCTTGCTTTAACAATAACATTCATAACACAAAGGTCTAACACCAAGCCTTAACCAATACAAAACCTGCGATAATCGCAAATAACCCTGCACAATTCTGAAGATTCAACTCTATCCATAGCCATTTCCTCTCAACTAACTCTATTCGTAACCTAATCGACACAATTTCTCACATTTATTGGCCATAGCTGTAACCCTTACTCTTGGCAAATACCATGGCTTGGCCCCAACTTTTAATATAAACTTAAGCATAACCCTTTGCTTAATCATACCCCTAGCCCTACCCGAATCTTTATCTAACGTTTAACTCTAACTTGCTTGACACTGGACCTTATCTGCAATTCTAACCCTAACCCTAGTTCTTTGACCCGTGCGCTAAGTTTCCAACTGTTTTCCTAACTCTTATCCAAGTCATAACCCAGAACCTAAACGCGACCTGACCCTAACCCCCAAAAAAACTCTCGATCTGACTTTCTTCAAGTCTGACCTAACATAGACCTAACTCTAGATATAACCATAACCCTAGACAACAGCACCATCTGACCCCAATCTTAAACATAACCCAAGGCCTAAATCACATAATAAAACACATAACCATAAACTTTACCCTTACCATACACATGACCATAGATCTAACGGTTGACTCTATCAACTTTCTTGATACTAGACCATATATGAAATTCAGACCCTAACCCTAATTCTAACTTTATCACGACAGTTTCTTTCATTTTAAAGCAAATTCTTTATCTTTATTCCGAACACTAACCTTAAACATAACTCAGAACCGAGACAAGTACCTGTATCTCATCCTTACCCCATAGATAACTCTAGATTTAACTTTTATCAAAGCCCCAACCTAGACCATGAAGACCAACACCAGACAGAAGACCTAACACTAATATAACTTTAACCGAAACCTAACCTAGACCTATCTCTAAATCTAATCCTAACCGTAACCCTAAGGCCTGGTCTCAACCGTCCAATTAATCATAACCATAGACCTAACCCTATACCAAAGTATAGATTTAATTGTAATCAAGTGAAGACCTAACCCTAGAACTAACCGTATCCTAGACGAAGACCTAACCCAGAACTAACCGTATCCAGGACGAAGACCTAACCCAGAACTAACCGTATCCAAGACGAAGACCTAACCCAGAACTAACCGTATCCAGGACGAAGACCTAACCCAGAACTAACCGTATCCAAGACGAAGACCTAACCCTAGATCTAACCGTATCCTAGACGAAGACCTAACCCTAGATTTAACCGTATCCAAGACGAAGACCTAACCCTAGATCTAACCGCATCCAAGACGAAGACCTAACCCTAGATCTAACCGTATCCTAGACGAAGACCTAACCCTAGATCTAACCGCATCCAAGACGAAGACCTAACCCTAGATCTAACCGCATCCAAGACGAAGACCTAACCCAGAACTAACCGTATCCAGGACGAAGATCTAACCCTAGATCTAACCGTATCCAAGACGAAGACCTAACCCTAGATCTAACCGTATCCAGGACGAAGACCTAACCCTAGATCTAACCGTATCCAGGACGAAGACCTAACCCTAGATCTAACCGTATCCTAGACGAAGACCTAACCCTAGATATAACCGTATCCTAGACGAAGACCTAACCCTAGATCTAACCGTATCCAAGACGAAGACCGAACCCTAGATCTAACCGTATCCTAGACGAAGACCTAACCCTAGATCTAACCGTATCCTAGACGAAGACCTAACCCTAGATATAACCGTATCCTAGACGAAGACCTAACCCTAGATCTAACCGTATCCAAGACGAAGACCTAACCCTAGATCTAACCGTATCCAAGACGAAGATCTAACCCTAGATCTAACCGTATCCAAGACGAAGACCTAACCCTAGATCTAACCGTATCCTAGACGAAGACCTAACCCTAGATATAACCGTATCCAAGACGAAGACCTAACCCTAGATCTAACCGTATCCACGACGAAGATCTAACCCTAGATCTAACCGTATCCAGGACGAAGACCTAACCCAGAACTAACCGTATCCAAGACGAAGACCTAACCCTAGATCTAACCGTATCCTAGACGAAGACCTAACCCTAGATATAACCGTATCCAAGACGAAGACCTAACCCTAGATCTAACCGTATCCTAGACGAAGACCTAACCCTAGATCTAACTGCATCCAAGACGAAGACCTAACCCTAGATCTAACCGTATCCTAGACGAAGACCTAACCCTAGATCTAACCGTATCCTAGACGAAGACCTAACCCTAGATCTAACTGCATCCAAGACGAAGACCTTACCCTAGATATAACCGTATCTAAGACGAAAACCTAACCCATGATCTAACAGTATCCTAGACGAAGACCTAACCCTAGATCTAACCGTATCCTAGACGAAGACCTAACCCTAGATCTAACCGTATCCAAGACGAAGACCTAACCCTAGATCTAACCGTATCCAGGACGAAGACCTAACCCTAGATCTAACCGTATCCAGGACGAAGACCTAACCCTAGATCTAACCGTATCCAGGACGAAGACCTAACCCTAGATCTAACCGTATCCTAGACGAAGACCTAACCCTAGATCTAACCGTATCCAAGACGAAGACCTAACCCTAGATCTAACCGTATCCAAGACGAAGACCTAACCCTAGGTCCAATCTTTTCCAAGACGAAGACCTAATCCTAGATCTTACCGTATCCACGACGAAGACCTAACCCTAGATCTAACCGTATCCAGGACGAAGACCTAACCCTAGATCTAACCGTATCCAGGACGAAGACCTAACCCTAGATCTAACCGTATCCAAGACGAAGACCTAACCCTAGATCTAACCGTATCCAGGACGAAGACCTAACCCTAGATCTAACCGTATCCAGGACGAAGACCTATCCCTATATCTAACCGTATCCTAGAGGATGACCTAACCCCTAGATCTAACCGTATCCTAGACGAAGACCTAACCCGAAATCTAACACTAAACCTTACCCTAACCCGTGACCTATAACCCTCAATATAACACTTATCACAGCGTTTATCTTCTGTGTTCTTTTTTGTGTTTACTCAACCTTTACCGTGATCCTTTCCCAACATATTATCTAATTCAAATATTGTGACTTTGTTTAGTCTGTTTTTTTAGGTATATTCCTTACTTTTATTCTTGCCCTTGTTTTCTATAACTTTTTTGAGACTTGTCTTTTCTATATAAACCCTTACACCCTGCAACCCTAATCCTATGTCATGTGACTATGTATGGTGTGTTTGCTAGATCGATTCCGTATAATTGTGCTGACTGTTTTTTATTGTGTCAACCATTACCCCTTAACCCTATCCCGGACTTTTACCCTAACCTTTTTCTCTTTTTCTGTTTGTTTTTTTTTCTATTGTTTTAACACTAACTCTAACTTTGATTCTTACCCTAACATTAAACCTTGTTCTGGTAGTTTTTTGGTTTAACACTGACCCTAACTTTAACTCTAAACCTAATTCATAGCCAAGGTCCACTTTCGGACCCCTCCCTCTACCGGTCACTTCCGGTTCATGTGTATGCGTATTGGGGTGCACCTCCTGAAAAACACTAAGGCTAGAACTCCTAATATACTACTAATAAATAGACAATAAAACATGAAATACATATAGAGTAACTAATACTTTAAAAATTCATTATTCTCTCCATTTCTAGCAGTCTCTTGTAAATATTTTTTTGACTTGACAGAAGATTTAAAAGCATATTTGTTGGCTATAGTTTTGATATTAGCAGGTAACCTGTTCCAATCTTGAATCGCCGAATAACAAAAACTGTTGGTTGGAGTGTTGGGAATAAAATAATTAAAATTTGAGGAACTTCTTGTACTATTGGTATTTAATTAAAAATTTAAACAAAAATATTCAGCAGCCTTTCCATGAAATATATTAAAAACATGATTTATTCTTAAGTGAGACACAAACAACAAATTCACCTTTTCAAATAGTTCACAATTTACTATGCTTCTTGGACCGAGATCAATAATGAACCTCACCACCTTATTGTGTAAAACCTTTTTTTTTTAAAAAAAACATTTTAACAACTCCTTCCCTAAACTACTATACCACGACGAACATGAGTAATCAACATAGCATTGTATTAATACCGTGGTGAGGGTCAATCTCGATCTCGTGTACAAGCACTTGCTGTTTCTATATAAAAATCTCAGTTTACCATTGACTTTGTTTATAATATTAGATACAATCTGTTCACAATTTAAGTATTTATCTGTATATACACCAAGATATTTGACAGAATCTGTACCATCAATAACATGATTCTAACATTTCACTCTGAAATTTGAAACATTATATACCTCTCTAGGAGGCCCAAAAAACCATACATTCTGTTTTACTTAGCTGTGAAGAAAGTTTGTTATAAGCCAGTAACAACAGTCATATCTTGACCTATACTTAGAAATCAATGGTAAAGGAAAAATATTGACCAAACTTTACGACAAACGTGATGACTTTTCATTCAGAATTGTCAAATTTCCTTTCATCTGTGGCAACATCCCATCAGCAACTGCGTATGGAGTATTCATATCACAACTCACACGTTATGCCAGAGCTTGCCGAAACTACGCATATTTTTTTGTATCGCACCAGAACTCTAACAAATAGGCTTCTGGAACAGTGTTATGTTGCTACAAGATTGAAGTCATTACAACAGACGTTTTATGGCCGTCATCATGAACTCGTGGATTATTATGGAGTATCCATCTGCACTATCAAAACCGATATATTCAACGGGTCATAGTTTTCCGTGCATTTTTTTGTTTACCCCGGGCTTGAGTTTTTATGAGCAACTCGGCGGGTGTTTCTAGAAAAGCAGAGGACGCTTACCCTACCTGTGCACCCCCGTCCATGCTCAAAGTTTTAAGTTGAGTCGGAGTTGCTCATTTGCTTTTGTCACTTTCTATGTATTTTTTTACATACTTTGTGTTCTTTGTTGTGTATGTCTGGTCTTTGTCTCTTGATTACATTCTTTGATTACCGCTATAATATTGGTTCCCTTGATTACTCGTTCAATCATCTCTTCTTTGTTCTTGTAGTGTACCCTTCGCAAAATGCACCGTACAGTATAAATACTGACGATAAGCTTGATTTCTAATCAAATATTTTTTGTTGTTTTTTTTATTGGCAGGACTTACAAATCCTATTACAATTATTCTTAAGTATGGTATGTACACGTAATACAAATTATAAGCGCAAGAAAATTTGAACGACGTGATTAACCGTTAAGAAATACCGGTCTTCACTATGTTATGTGATCTTAATTAAACCGCTAAATGTATGTGTTTTACTTCCTACTCACGATCAAAGTCTAAAGAGACATCTAGCCCAGCAAGCATTTTCATAATCTTTTATTCTTTTATTCTATTGTATTTTATTATTTTGTTGTCTTCATCCTTTTTCGACCACTCTAAAGAATTCCAACGAAACAAGATTGTACTGTCACAAAGTTACTTATCATTTGACATTCATTTCTGGTTATCAAAACACCTCTACAATATAATATTTAGTGCTTGATAATTGATAAAAACATACATCAATTTTCAATGTATCAAAACGATATACAATCAGTCAAATCTCGCTTCTAAGACATTACCTTTATCTGCTGAGACAAAACATGTATTTAACGGTACGTCTACTATTATAGGAGACCTGACACAATTTTTTTTTTCATTTCTTGTTTTTTTTTTATTTGTTACACCTAATATACATCACAACAACGTCCCTTGTAGTCATTTCTGTCGTTTAATTGAAGATAAATTGATTCAAAATCGACAGAGACCCAAGCCATACAAATTTTAATTAGCCATGTGGTTCTCAATTCACAGATCGAGTGGTTGAAATTCGTGGGGCTTCTGCATTTTTTCATGATTTCTACAACTGAGAGTGAAAGTTTTCGGTTGCCAGTGAATATTTACTTACAGTTGTATCAATTTAAACCATTTCGAGAAGAAAATGATAAACAATTACAGAAATATTTAACTATTACACATATGAAGACTATTATTAGTATTATTCACAATATTTGTATAACGCATTCTATAATATTACAATTACTCTAAGCGCTTTACATACATTAAAATATCACACAATATAAACAATAATATGTAAATAATAATATAAATTAAATAAAAGAAGGTCAAACAACTGAAATTCAATCTAAAATTCATAGAAAACCTTAAAAGCATACATCAAAAGTTTGAATTGACAACTTTATTGAACAGGACAGGAAGCCAGTACAATTTCTTTAGAACTAGTGTGATGTCTTCATGTCTTTTAGTCCTCGTGATCAAACATTCAGCTGAGTTTTGGAGACGTTGTAGTTTTGAAATATTTACATTGTTTAAACCCTATAGTAATTAATTTCCTTAGTCAAGCCGGGATGTTATAAATGAGATGACTAGTGTTTTACAACCATCTTCCGAAAATAAAGATCTAATACGTCCAATGTTTTGAATTTGGTAGAAACAAGATTTTGAAATAGTAGATATTTGTTTATCCATAACCAAATCTCGGTCGAAGATCTGAGAATTATCTGAGTCGGTTCTTAGGCGCGAATAATATATTTTGAAGTGGCTCAAATAGAAGATACACCTGGTTGTCGTCCGCATAACTATGATAGTCCATGCCATGGCGCGTGCAGATTTGTCTTATTGGTTTTGCGAACATATAATACTTCCTGGGGTCAAGCACAGACCTTGCGGAACACCACACCTGAGCTTCATCTCGTCTGATTTGACTGATTCAATCACTATGCGCTGAGTTTTATCACTTAGGTATGATTTTACCCTAAGCAGTGTATCACCTGAGATTTCATATGAATGTTTAAAGCGTTTCAGAAGAATTTGATGGTCTATAACGTCGAATGCTGCCGATAAGTCTAGCATGATAAGGAATGTACAGTTATTGTTATCGAGTGCTGACACGATGTCGTAGTGAATCTTTAGGAAGAATAATCAAGGGAATCAAGATTATAGCGGTAATCAAAAGAATGTAATCCTGGGACAAAGACCAGATATGGAAAACAGACATCTACTACAAAGAACATAAAGTAACTAAAATCATACCTACAAAGTAACAAAAGCAAATGAGCAACTCGGACTCCACTAAAAACTGGAAGCATGGACCAGTTGCACCGGTAGGGTAAGCGTCCTCTGCTTTTCTAGAAACACCCGCCGAGTTGCTCATAAAAAGTCAAGTCCAGGGTAGACGAAAGAGGAAAGGAAAACTATGACACGTCGAACAAATCAATTTTCATGGCGCAGATAGATACATCGTTACGATCAACGAGCTCATAATGACGGCCATAAAACTTTTGTAGTGATGTCTTCAATCTTGTAGCAACAATACCATGCTCCAGAAGCCTATTCGTTAGAAGTGCTTTTTCGTTAAATGCAATGAACGAAATTTAGGATTTATGATCATCATGTAGGTGGTTCGCATCTATGTGGTTTTTAATGCACACAGAAATAACCTTCTCGAGAACTTTAGATATGAAAGGAAGGTTTGACACCGGGCGATAATCCTTAAGCTCATCTTTATTTATACCCTTCTTTTTCTACAAAGGACGCACTAAAGCCGTTCTGAAAGACGCTGATACGTATGACTCGCAAAGTGATCTATTTACGATTTCAGTAATTATTGGCAGCAGATGTTGAAAACAAGATTTGAGAAGGTAGGTCGGCACTGGGTCCAGTTCACATGATTTGACCGGAAAATCATAAAAAATAATGTCTGTTCTAAGTTTATTGGAAACAATAAATTAAGACACATTTTTCGACTGTAACAATAATAAATGTTAAATTGTATGAGTGATGGCAAAAGTAGTTGCAACTCGCCATGAAATGCTGCTTTCAACTACTGGTATGTTTGAACAGGTGAAATTAGCGCCTGTACGCGTTTGCCAAGATGATTCCAACGAAAGCCAAACGGATTCACAACAAGATGTTTTGCCGGTCAGAATACATTCTCTACAGTCTCATCCTAAAGATCAGCTTGAATTACTCTTGAACGATGCGGTCTGACATTATCATCCAAGAATTATGGTGGGCTAGTTAAAATGAGGCAAATTACTGGTTCGAGTACCTCCTGGTTTTATCATTTCTTTGTCAAGTTACTCCGAACAGATACGAGGCCCAACTTACAGTCATTGGAGATGCAACCATGCCCTTTAACAATACCACCACCGAATTGGACTTTGTTTTTCGGTGTATAGGCTAAATTTTATTTCTCTCCATACCCTAACTCGTCCATCTGTGGCGTTCAATAGGAATCCATTTTCATCAGACAAGTGTACTTTTCTACATATTCTTAACTTCCAACTTCGTCTTGCCGGGCACCATGTCAATTGTTCCTGTGGTTGTGTCGCTCAAGAAGTAAACGCTTGATGGCCCTCCTGGACCACAATCACGCTAATAACAGACTCTTTCTGAGTGTTCTGGTACAAACCCGCCAAGGACTTTTTCCACTCGATGACGTCAATTTTGGACTTCTTAATCTCGGTAGGTCCTTTATTTCATTGGTAGAGGCATGTTCTCTAACTAGTCGACTGACAACTGTGTAGTGGTAGCCAAGTTGCCGGCCCTTATTTTTGTAAAACATTCTAACAGAAAGCATTCCTATTTTGTACCATCTTTACGCTTCCCATTTCCCTCTTCGAACGGCTGTTAATGAAAATGAAATTTATCGACAGTATTTGATTTTAAAACTAAATTCTACGCCCAAAAAATGTGAAGCTTGACTTGAACGTTGAATACTTGTGTCACTCGCAGTTTAATTCTTTGTACGACTTTCTCGTCACACGAACTGCGCACATAATTTTGATCATGATTGAATGGATTGAATCACTTTATTCTAATTAAATTTGATGAACTTTTATGAGTGTCGCAAATGTGTTTAGTTTGATGGGTGCTGAACTTTTTCCATGCGTAAAGTAGATTGCGTTGAATTATACTACATTTATCCCAATTTTATTGCAGAAACAGTTCTGAAGTTCTTTTAAACAGTGAACATATGAGGCAGTCACTGACATGAATTTATACAATTCTTTAAAGCCAATGAACTAAATGTCAATATGCAGTACACGGAGGAATTTCTCATCAACGGCATAAAAAAAATACAAAAGATCTAAATCCAAAAGTATTTGTGTACAAGAAGGACTTAAAACCATAACTATCGAAATACGAAGTGTAAACAGTTATTGAGTTCGTAAAGGTAAACATGTATTTAAAGGAAGAAAGAAAACTTCTCGAATTTAGAATTGAGAAGGAATAAGAAGATATTTCTTTCTGAATATTCGCTTAATAACATTATATTTGAAAATAAAGTTTATCCTTTAAAACCACATACATTTGAAAATTTTCAGTTTATACATGTAATGAAATAAAGCAAGAATAACCACATTCAAACAGAAATAATGTACAGCATACAAAACTATAAGTCATGGGTAACATGGATAATTGCACTATCCTCAGTGTCAAGTAAATGTTAAATATGGAAGAAACTTAACTATGCTATTCTATTTTGTACAATATATATAAACCAATAAACACGAGAATTAGACAGACTACCACGAAGGCAAGGAAGTTTTCCCACTGACAATTAGACTTGAAGGATTTACATGTACTTTCGCACAATTTATTTAATTGGTAAGGAGGAAGTTATGTTCTTGCCTTACACTGTGTGAATTAATCACTTTTTTTATTGACCTCGATTTTACACAGTGTGAATTAATCACTTTTTTTTATTGACCTCGATTTTACACTGTTTTCTCAAGGGTCTTTCGTAAAAAAAAACAAAAACAAACAAAAAACAAAACAAAAAAACAAAAACAAAAACAAAAAAACAAAAAACAAAACAAAAACAAAACAAAACAAAACAAAACAAAAACAGAACAAAACAAAAACAATGCAAACAAAACCAGATCATTTCCGTAATTTGATATATCACATCTACCCAACGAACTTGAGATAAAGAATAATACAGACATTGTGAAGCCAGCCTCGTATTTTAATCTACACTTCGAGATCGATGGTAAATGAAAATTATTGTCGACATTCGTGAAGACATTTCATTCAGAATTATCAGCTTTCCTTTCATCTATGGCAACATCCTATCAGCACCTGCGTATGGAGTTTTCATGTCACCTCGCATACGTTATGCAAGAGCTTGCCATAAATACGCAGACTTTTCTTTATCGCACTTGACTTCTTGGATTTAAGCTTCTGAAACAGGGTATGGGGCTACCAGATTGAAGTTGTTTTGAGTGTCTGTTTTCCCTGTATGATCCTTAGATTATATTCTTTGGTAACCACTCGAGTCTTGGTCTCTTTAATTACATGCGATCGGAGCGATAACCTGCATAACAATTTTATCCTTGTATTTTATTTTTCTAAGATTCGCATTGTAATCATTAGGCAGGGAATTGGGCTGTATATAGTGGTTTTGGTCAAACAACCATCAACGCAAGGTCATCATGGTAACAGGAATACAGCCGATGTGACAAAGTTACTGTGATGCTGGATTTCAATGTCATCGAATTTAAACAAATCTAATTTTAGGGAGAGTTGTCCTTGGTACGATTGCACCGATTGTTATTGATAATTCAAACACCGGTAGGTTGCGGTAAATGGTCTTAATGTTATTTTATGCCGAGCATAAATTTCGCTGTATAAATTGACGACAACGAGAACGGATATAGTGAACATGTCAACCACACCACAATGAAAAATGGCAAGGCAACCCATGGTTTTTAAATAAACGAGGGAACCCTCACACCACAGACCAGCTGGCCCCAAAACAATATTATGGACAGGTACAGCAAAATAGCTGCCCTTATACCTTCAAACAACACACTAATAAACTAAAACATATTTGAACAAGTAATAAACATTTTGTTAAAATAGTATAATAAAAGAATTATTTCTTTAATCTACTGCTTGATTTTCTGAAGCTTGTGTAAGTGTGAGTCGAAAACTAATATTAACTCGTGTCTTCACAAATTGATAGATATACCAAACAAGGCAATAAATATCAGTACCCAGGTTCTTTATGTTCTTAGCCAGATTTACCAGCATTTCCAATGTCAAAGTTGATCATGATTTAAATTCGATATTTTCAGTTGGACTCTTTATATTCCTTAAAAGACGTTTAAAATCTGAAAGAAATCATTACATTATTTTCACTATCGCAGTGGAAGTACACCAACATATTTACATTGGACAGTTGACCTGTTGCTGTGATGCATGCGATTTGTACAAAGACTTTTATAGCGAGCAAAATCTGTCAGGGAAAATTTATAAACATGGGCATTTTCAGCTTCTTTTGATATCATCATAACAGAGGTTTTAGGATCTTTATTATAATTTGATTGACACATATGAAGTTATCATTTCACAAATATCTACTATTAGATTTGATTTCAACCGGATTGACAATCTGTCGACAATTACTGCCGTTGCTTTTTCTTGTCATTATTACCCTTATAGTGCACCTTTTTGTGCTAAATTTTTAGTAAGGGAGCTCAAACATTTATTGCCAGTTTTGACATTTGCACGTTATGAAACTGACATGATGGAAAAGCAGTCTAAATTATTCGAAATGCACCATTGATGATGTGTTGTAATTCCAGAAATTTAATAACCGCTGTCTGATTATATTCCAGGTTAGTTCGCTTAGACATCAATGATACTTTAACATGGTAACATAACCGATCTAGCTTACAACCGTGCATTTCATTGGACAACTGTGATAGCAACCGTGACATTTATTGCTACATTGGTGGGCGTTGGTGTCCGTAGTATTTTCGATATCTTTTATATATTGAATAATTTTTTATATTTGATAACTGGAAATAGTTTACGTGTTGTAGCAATAGAAAAAAAATGAAATACGAAACATAGTACAGTGATCACATAGATCACCAAATAGCATCTTAATCGGATTTGGGTATTAACAAAGCGTGGATATGCGTCGGCTATCGTTTTTAAAGATAGTATTTGTCTTTTTCTTGATTTCAGTAATACCTAGAAAATAAAAATCATGATGTGTTTATCAAGATGGAGAAGCTTCATAAGATGATAATATAATTAAAGGTTATTGATGAATAGTCCAAACATTTGATTGGACCAATTTTGTTGTACATGCAAGTAATCCCTTCTGAGAATATCGTTCAATTGAGGGAAAAGTAAGAACAGTTGGTCAATGTCGCCAATAATGACCTAACAGTTTCTTTTAGAAAAAAATAGTTACGTGTTCTTATAACCATGGGAAATACCATATGTAAAGACATAAAATATATTCAATTTAACACTTTCTAAAATAATCTTTAAAACAAAATTCATTTTTTAACTCAACGAGTTTTGAGTAGTGGGCACGATTTTATAATTTTGAACACGCTTCGCATTTGATATAAAAACCTCTTACATTGTTAGTTATACGAAAACAACAAATGTGTTTGAATCAAATTTGCTTATATCAAGTGCTTTAATGACTGCCATCGTTCTAATCATAACTAAATCGATCTGAGATATATTTGACAAATTGCCTTTACAAAATACTTTTTGCTGATCTTTTTTTTTAACCGAGTAGTAAACAAAATATATTTTCATGCAATCACATTGTTTTAACCCCTCGTTCGGAAATACAGTTTTCAACTACAATGACTCTCTATAAGTGTGACCTTTACACAGAAATTCCACAGATTTTCTCTTAATGCAGAAATCATATAAGTCCCTCGATATAGACAGCACTGATGGATTCAGAAAACAAGTTATTATTTCTGTTAATACCAGTATATCTTCTTTAATAGTTACATCTGTCTTTAGGATTCCACTCTCCATTTGTTAACTATTCGACCTAAAATATGTCAACTCCAATTAGTGTGATTACCTTGAAATCCTCGTTTCTACACGAATATGTATTTTTAATTTTCGTATTGCCTTACACTCAGAAACGACCTTATGTAGTATTTGTATTAACATTTGCTATTATATATCTTATACTAAAAATAGAAAAAAAATGTTATTTCAATTTAATCCAGATCTATATGCGCTGTTATACAAGTGAGATACACAACAAAGAGTAATCAAGGGAACCAAGGTTATAGCGGTAATCAAAAGAATGTAATCCAAGGACAAAGACCAGACATGGAAAACAGACATACACAACAAAGAACATAAAGAAACTAAAATCATATATACAAAGTAACAAAAGCAAATTAGCAACTCGGACTCTACTAAACACTGGGAGCATGGACCAGGTGCACCGGTAGGGTAAGCCTCCTCTGCTTTTCTGGAAACACCCTCCGAGTTGCTCATAAAAAGTCAAGTCCGGGGTAGACAAACGAGGAAAGGTGAACTTTGACCCGCTGAATAAATCTTCTCTATTTGAAATAAACATTGTTACTAACTTCTCTGCAAATTATATTATAGATAACTACAATATTCCATGAAAAATGTTATTTTTCTTCACAAAATAAGAAACTCAAAGCGTAGTCTGCTATCGCAACTAAATCGATTCTCCACACGTACATGCATCCGTCACATGTCAACGTATCTGAGGTCACCACTGCGCTTGTTTTAATGTCGCCGCTAAGTGAAAAAATATATGGTTTAGGAAATGCAAAAGTGCAGTGGCATGCGCTATGTCGATTTATACTTCATTTAAAAAAAACTTATTTCAATTTACCTGAAAACTGCTGCGGGAAGTTATCTATCGGTAGCGTTTTGTTTTAGTTTTCTTTGAAATACACGGAAACGCAAAAATATCTCATCTCAAGCAAGTTACGAGCAATGTAGATTTTTCACACTCCTGCATTTTTTTTGAAAAATATACATATTCATTGACCTACCATTGAAATTTGGAAGTACAGTTTAGTCATCTTCCCACTGCACGTTTGACATTTATGTGGTCTGACCACGGCTTGATAAACCGATCATGTGACTCATTTTTATTGAAAATTTTGACATTTTGTTGATCTTTTTGTTTTTTTTGGGTTATCTAATTTTGTATTTATGGTGCTCGTATTGACTTTTGAGTAAATCAAATGGTGTGATTACATTATATATTAAAGGGTAAAGATTAAGGACTTATAAATCCAGTTAATCTCCACCACATACATGCGGCTGTTGAAAGCCAGATAGGAAATGTCGGTCATTAATGGTTTTTTGTGTCGTAATTAACTTTGAAAAATTATCAAGATTATATGTTTTTGTATTTGTTGTGTTTCACTATATGTATATATCCCTCCATTCTTCTAATGCTACAAATAGTAAAGTTTAAGTATCCCTAAGCTACAGAAAAGCAGCGAATATCATCTGACTGAAGGAACTAACATCGTTGGGAATTTTTCAGACCCTTTCACGCTAACGTTATTTTTCCTGGATCAACTTGATCCGATAGACCAGTGTAGCGAAAAGAGTTTTGAAACGTATGTATAATATTGATTTGTTGTTACATGTATCGTTAATTTGATCCTTTGTCCTACATACCAATTGTAACATACGGGGCCAAGGAATGTTCCCAAATAGGGCTAAATATTCAGTGACATTTCCCCATATCCATATATTGTTAGCCTTGATTCGACCTCTGGATACATTTGAAGCACATGGCTTAACTTTCAATAGGCTAAATTAGCAAGCTTCAACACAAATATATTTGTTTTACAATATAACAATGGTGAATGTAAAGTTTAGTATAAAAAATAACAATATTCAACAATTATTAGCACCTTTGAAAATAAGCTTTATCAAAAATATGTCTAAAGACCTCAGAAAAACTGAATGAAGCTTCAAAAATAAGTTACTTCATTATAAATTACATGAAAATAACCCAAAAGATAAATGAAAAAAGCAAATGAAAAGAGCCAATAGTGATCCCTAAATGTCTGGAGACGGACCCTGGGATAAGTTAACAAATGGACATACCTTTTACAAACGTGGCAAGGTCACAATCTAGAACTCCTCGTGGGCCCGGTGGAAATTGGTTGGTGAGGGTGACCTGGCTCCAGGTCGGCTCTTTCTGCAACTGAGGAATACTTAAAATTGATTTTTATTTATACTCTTGAGGATAATAGAGCTAAACCTTGACCGACAGCATCGTAAAATCGGCTGTTAAACCGTGGGAAAATTATGGCTTCTTCCAACAAATAAGTAAGTACAACGAACAAACTACGCGCTAAGCTCCCTAACGATGTAATGTTCATCAAAATATTGAAAATATAACTTTTGGCTAATACCAGCCCGGCTACACAATACGTAGATGAGTAGTCCCGTTCTACCATGCATCGTGCACTAAGTCACAACCCTAGATTTATCCAGGAGGACGAATGACTTGGCCAACTATATTTCCCTAGGGCGCTGGACTTAATGCAGGCGGTATTGCCATATAATTCAGAGAGGTACGAGTTCGAGTCCCGCGGAGGGAACGACAAAACAATTATGCCAATTTGACAGTTCTGGCGTTAATATCATTGGATAGCAGAAAAAAAGATTCTTGATTTATCCACACGGGTTGAAATTGGTAATGAAAAAAAGAAATCAACTATATAAGTACAACTATATAATGTACTGTAAATTTCGAGACATAAAACAAAAGATCATTTATGGACGTAAATAAAAAAAAATATTTACTTTATATGTAGGCGTTCAATAGATTGTTGTACTGAAAGCACATCAAAGTGCTTCGATTTATTAAAAGAACAATAGTATACTTAAATACTTCTGTTTGATTGAGATTTATAACCTTATTATTAATTTATCATTTAAATGTTATATTTACCATTTTTCATGATTTAATTGCAAAACAAAGTTGTTGAACGCACTCTTGGGGATGTTAATTAATTATTCGATAACTTGATGTTGGATAATGACCGACCACTTATATATATATATATTGACCAGCACTTTCATAAGTTGATTAGTTTGAGTATAAATCTAGAGTTTTACTTAACAAGTTCTTGTATGTCATGGGTATCCTGGTTGAATATATGATTTTGTGTTGGATGATTTGTCTTTGTTTGGCAAATTATTTTAGTGTCCTTACAAATAGAACTATTGTTTCTGATAAAAGTCATTTGGATACTAAAAAAATAGTTACCATGGTTACATGCACAGGATTATGCTTTGTGAATAATAACTGCTCTGCAGCTGAATTTGACATTTCTACCGGAGATTGTAACCTATACGCGGTGTTACCAGACATACAGACAGAACAAAATGATAGATTGTCTACAATACTACCTGATAGTAAAACTGGTGAGATAAAAATAACGAAATTTTGCAATATTCGAATTTCTAAGATTCATCTAGTTTATTTGGCCGCTTGAATTTCGGCGTTTGCCATGGCGAAATTTTTCCGATTGTCCATCTATGACGTTACTACTTGTTACGGAAGAACAACGTAAGAAACATCCATTCGTCATTTTCAACCAACCAAGTTTTGTTGAAAATGACATACAACCACACTACAACCATTTGTGATATAACATCGTCTCATAATGTGATATCGCAAAATATCTAGTCGTCCAAAAATTGGGTAAAACGACCAGATCATAAAGAAAAAAGGTAACACTTCATGATTTCATTACAAAAAAAAAAACAACAACAACAACAAAGGCAAAAAAAAAAAAAAAAAACAAAAAAAAAAAAAAAAACACATAACAAATAACAAAATTAAAGGCATCTTTAAGTCACTGGACTCTGCTATGATTGATTTTAAACATTGCATTTTTTATTTACATAGGTAAATTCTTTTGTACAATTGGCAACTCAGTAAACATATAATATATTTATCGTTAAAACTATATATTTTATATCAATTATCAGTTTATGGTCTGAGTGCTCTACATTTGACCATTTTATACTTACCAAACAATGTAAAAAATATGATTGAGATTAAAAGGGATATTTTTTCTGAACTTTCTAAAGTGACCCATTATTTCCTTTTTATGACTGAAAAGATAAGAACATTAAAACAGCGATTATCCCTATTTTTATAAGGGTGATAATGATACTAATATTAATAAAACATATTGATTCGAGGCTGGTGAGTTGTTTCTTTTGGAGAAAACAATGATCTTTGTTTAATTTGGGGTGGCAACAATTGCATCCCGCAACGATTGCTTTGAGTCTCTGAACAAAATATACATCACTTATTTTGTAATTAAGGTGTTATTTGAAAATAGTTCACAGCATAAAGATGTAGTCGTTATAAGCCTGTAACTTGATCAACGATGAGGGATTCGTTGTAAGGTCAGTTGACATGTCAATCAAATCAGAGAAAACAAAAACATAATGAAAATTTGAAATAAGAAAGACTAGTATTTTTTTAATGGTATCTAATTTTTTTTTAGTGTGATGATATTCAAACGTCACACATTATTGAAAAGATTAGGGTTGAGTTTAATCTTTATTATATAGACGATCTTTCTTGTTTATTGAGATCATTGTTCTTTCCTTCCTAAATAGCCCCGTGCAGGTCCGGGTGTTAAAATAATTGGCCTGCAGCAGCGCTAAGCTTGTCGTAAAAGGCAACTAAATAGTGCTCAGAACCCTAGCCGGGGGTTAGGGCGCTCTGCCCACAGAGCAACTGGGATGTGTACCCCAGGTGGTTGAATGGGGTACACTCGGTGTGTTACATGCTGGGGTTGTCAGGCTATAACACGGAACACCTGACCGCAAACCGTAGTGGTACACCGTGTTGGGAAAGATGCCACGTTCCTCGCACGTTAAATAACCCTACTGTCGTATTCTCCCGGAGTAGGAACCATAGGGCTCCACCACAGGAGGCTAAATTGCCCGACCTTACCCACCTCTCCCTATTTCCAGTGGCAATCAAAATTTGTCGACCCCAATGTCCTTGTCTCCCATCCCTTTTTCATTTCATCATCGTTTCATGTTCATTTTGTCATCAATTTCATGTTCATCGTCTGAATATAGCTGAAATATTGTTGCTCGGACATTAAACCCCAACAAACAAACAAACAAACCTTCCTTAATGTTCGACCTCTGTCAATTCATATTCACAGTTCGCAACAGAATGACAGTAAGAAATATGATTTATACATCGTTAAATAGACGATGATTTAAGTCTTTTAGATTATATACTTTATCAATATACCAAATTATTATATCAACACCTCCAAGCCAAATATACTCCGATAATTTGTTGAACAAATTTACATAATATTTCTCCTTTGCAATAAGTCCGAGTACATCGTTATTTTAACATCGTAAAGCTTCGATCCTCTTTCGATAGTATTAGTTTTGAATACTTCTTTGATACAATTAATATTTTGTTTATGATCTTCCTACATATTTGATTTTAATGCTGATGACGAGAGGTTACTCCTTGAAACACGTGTACAGCATATAGAAATTTACAATATATTAAACTTGTATTATTTTGTATTTTAAACAATTGGTATGTTTTGTTTCAATATTAGAAGAAACAACACCTTATACAACCTTAGAACGAAGCAGAAAAAAATAACAAACAAGCCTACAACCCCCCCCCCCCCCAAAAAAAAAAAAAAAAAAAAAAACCAAAAAAAAAAAAAAAAAAAAACAACAACAAAAAAAAAACAAACAAACAAACAAAAAACAAACAAAAAACATAAAACAAAAACAAAAACAAAAACAAAACAAAAACAAAACAAAACAAACAAATATTTTATAGAGTATCAGTCAGTGTGAATGTAAACACTGAGACAAATTACGGAGCACACGATGAACGCAGCCCAAATAGGTTTTTCACCCATTTTGATAAATTTACACTACCTCTTATACTAAATCGACCATTAATACAGTTATTTGATGAGGTTTTGAACTATGCATGCAACTTTTGAAAACTGCCTGAATTATCATTAGTTCCACTTTGCTCTGTGTTTATACCTATATAAGTTGTTTACATTTGGTTATCTATTATGTTTTGACTAAGTTGAAGTTGTTCAGTTTTTGTACTTCATCATATTCTGTAAATACCGAAGTAATAAGTAGTTTATTTTTACAACAGATGTACAATGTCCTGATGGCTGGATCGAACATTTCGAAAGATGTTATTTTTTCAGCGATGTTAAAAAGACATGGCATGAAGCTAAGGTACTTTTTTACAAACTTAATTTGAATAACGTAGTAGATAATTCATTTATCTTAAGTTAAATGTGTTAATATTGCACTTCCATTCTATGTAAACCATATACAAGTTCATATGGACGAGAAAGATATGTATTATTTAAAAAAACAGTACAAATCATAAGTCTTCAATAGAATATCCGAAATTTGAGATGTTGTAATGTATTATTTGGGACATCTTGTACTTGTTGCTGTGTTTCTTCCTGTTTTCATTTTTTGTTTAAAAGACACAGTTACACGAAATACTACTACATTATTATTTGATTTTTAATCACTAAATAAAGAATAATTCAAAATTAAATGTAACTAGATTACAGATAGTCCAGCATTCATGTCAATAATTAAAGGAATAAAAAGGAAAAAAAGAAAAGTTCATGTATAGCGAAGGCAATATCCAGCCAAAATCTGAAAAATGGTAAACACCTGTAATGGTCCTAATTTGCTGCAAACTTTTCAATTGGAAATGGTGTGTTAAAATTAAAAGTAGTAAGCAACTGCAATGGTCCGATTTTGACACAGTTTAAACCAAGTTTTATAACCCATAAAACTTCCGGTTGATATTGCATTTCAATTGATTCCAGTACATTAAAACACCAGCAGGTTAAAATTATATCATGCCTGATCGCAATATCTTTAATGTTTAAATTGATACCAACTGGTAAATACAGTCGAATGTATGATTAAATGATATTTCCGTTAACATTCACAAAATAGATCTTTAGTTTGAAATCATTAATTTTCTAACAAAGAGTATACTTTACAGAATTTTTGCGAATCGATACACAACAATAGTTTCTTAGCAGAACCAAAAACCAGAGAAGAAATTGACTTCATCAAGTCTACCACAATTATCAAAGGATACTGTAAGCATTTTTATTGCACATCGATTAACTATTCTGGGAATACCAACTGATGACCCCATCTTTTGTATCTTTGGTAATGGTTCTTCTTCTCAATAGATCAAAATAGAGTCGATCCTCGTTAAGTCGAAGTCGAAGGGACCATGCAAAAATGTTCGAGTTATCCGAGGTTCGAGTAATCCGAGGTCGAGGATAAACCGGAAATACTAGTAGTTTGGTCCATGATTGTTTCTGTAGTTACATCATTTATGTGCTTGTACAACTTATAGCTGAAGTCCTTACCCTTACTATCGTCTGTTTGATGTTTCATTAAATAGTCAGATACCATTACATTTCATCTGTATTTTTCATAATATCCGATAACACTGTTAGTGTAAATTTCCACGTGTTATTAATAAAATTCGTTTCTTTTAACAACGCACGCAAGTTTAAATTAATCAAATAAACAAATCAAACCATAAAGAGTCTCAACAAATTAATCTTAAAAGCCACGCTAATTGTTGTTAAAACACACTTTGATCATGGTTTGTAATAACGCAATCAGTTTTCCGAATAATTAGTTGACTTTGACACATCAGGGTTAATTAACCTCGAAGTCCTATCGAGGGGACTAATTGATTACCTCGAGTTATCAGAGGTTTTGATTCATCCGTGTTCGAATCATTCAAAGTAAAATTGTATTGGAGTAAGGGGAGTTTTGCTGGGATTTGTAATTAGGTCGAGTTATCCGAAATTTCGACTAATTCGAGTTCGAAACATCGAGGTTCGACAGTATCAGATCTATTTTTTTATTTAGTTTATGAGAGAGTTATCAAGGGAACCAAGATTCGAGGAAATTCAAAAAAGGCATTTCAGGGATAAATATATGACATTGGAAACAGACGTATACAAAGAATAACACGTACAACGAAATAAAACTTAATAAGGGAATTGGACTCCACTTCAAAAACCTGGGAGCATGAGCCAGGTGCACCAGTAGGATAAGCGTTCTCTGCATTTCTAGGAACACCTGCCGAGTTTCTGAAAAAAAAGTAAAGTCCGATGTAAGCGCCATTGTGATCTAATTGGTTGTCATGAGAAACATATAAGAATAAACAATCGCTCATAAGCAGTTTACCGATGAACAGTATATAGAGAATTTGCTCACAAGCCTCAAATACTGATACCTTTATATGAGATTTTAAATACAATATATAAGTTGAGGTTAGCTAATTGACTTTTTCCGATTTGTCATATTTTTGCTGTTTACTATATGATTAAGGCTCTTCACATGTAAGTTTATTGTTGATAATTTCTTGACGAATGGGATAATACGAGACTTCCTAAAACACACACACTCCTTTGAGGTTACAGGTAAAACTACATGCATACGACAGAATGATAGAGCCATCTATGTTTCAAACTCCTTACATATATAGGACGTCGTCAAGGTTTCGTTCCTATACCTCTAGATCTGTTTGCGAGTTACAAAACGTGCAAAATCGAATTATTTCGATCGTGATAAAAAATATCATTGGCAATGAATTAATTTGTTCTTTCTTCAACATGTATATTTGTTTACTTGTTTAACTATTGTCCTGGCATATTTCCGTCTTGTCAAATAATTGGGGGCGTTTCCAAACAAAAAGAGCCCGAACTTGTAATCAAATATTTTTTATGGCCAACAAATTTCATTTTCAGTAAGTCCTTCACAAAAGATAAAGCGTTACATATCAATCTAAAACTGGAATGTGATTTTGTCATAACTAAAGATAATAAGTTTCAAATTAAATTTTCACATTATTGTAAGAAAGCTTCCCAAATCATTTCTTATTAAAACTTATTATATTGCCTCTATACACACTATTTCACATGTCTTTTTAGCATTCTGGATAGGAGGAACTGATGAACATAATGAATCAGATTGGATATGGGCAACAAGTAAATCACAGATTACAGACACGGATTGGGACCGCCATAATCCGAATAACGATGATTTGGACGAGCACTGTTTACAAGTTTATAAAAAACTAAATTTTAAATGGAATGATCAAAGGTGTTGGAGGGAATACAGACTCGTTTGTGAAAAGACATAATAATGTTTACCTTTGTATTAACGTTATATTATGTTTTTTTTTAAATTATGATGGCCTTATTTGACAAAAAAATTGTATATGTAACTGAAATAAGGTGGCTTTCAAATTGTTTACAATAAAATGTTTCGAAATATTGAAGGCTGGATAAATTTTGGTCCTGAAAAATAAAATCCATATCGTATTTGTTCATGAGTGCTAAATTGTATACTGAAATTATTATTATTTTTATTATTATAATTATTATTATTAATATTGCGTAGTATGCCAATATTTAACATAACTTCTTACGCTGTATAAATTGCGATTCTAAAATTAAAATGGGTCTTTAAACTACATTTTTTTGGAAAATGTTCTACCATAAAAAGCCACATACTTAAGTATCTGTATACGTTTAATAGTAAGAATGATGTGTATCATAAATCATGTTGTGTTGTACTTTCAGTCGATTTTTCACAAGATGCCTTGTAAACTTAATCTTTAATGCTAATGATATTTAGCGATTTTAATAACAGTTTGATTGTTAGGTTGTTGCTAGTAAAATTAAAATAATTCATGTATTGCGATTGATTGTTAACACGTATTCAAATCCATCATATGGACATATGGACATATGGACGAAGTATTAGTAACTCGATGGTGTTTTTAAAGCAGGAGATTTGTAATCTCACAGTGATGTGACACTAAGGAAATGCACGTAAGGAATGCTTATCCTTGCTAATGGACTAATTCCGAAATTGAACTTGCGTCCTCGTGTACAATGTTGCACGACCACAGCATACTCGCAAAACACATCTGGGCCGATCCAAAACATCAAAAATAATAGAAATTTCAGAATGTCGCACGGTTTCTGAAACGTATGTTGGGGTGTTAAGGGCCTGTGTCAGGCCAAATATTATGATAAATTTTCACAAAGGATGATTTTGTTTTTGTTCGCATTAACCTATTTCAAGAAGGATTGTTTGTTGAGCCGAAACATGTTGAAACTTAATAAAGCTCGTCGTTGTGTATTCATTCATTGATTATAAAATCGACCTCAGCATTGAAATAACAAATCCAAATTTAATCAGCAAGAGATATTTTTATAATCCACGTAAAACAGTTGTAACTCATTTAACTCCTAAATGATCAAAAATATCAAATATTTTATAAATGATGTGGAACTGAATGAATACTGTTGTGTTGTACGCCTTTACAACACACACACACACACACACACACACACACACACACACACACACACACACACACACACACACACACACACACACACACACACACACACACACACACACACACAATCGACAGTAATGCCCATATTCCGAACTTATCGGCCATTTTTTGGCCTATATTTACTCATCTCAATTTTATTACACCCACAGGGAATGCAGCTTAAGGCAGTGGCTTGTCTTAGATTCGAGACTAGCAATTACATGAGTTAACGTTTATATTAAATGATGATAAATATCATTTACAAATAATTTAATTTCAGAAGTGACATGGGTTTTGATCGGATATACAATTTCGTTCGTCATCTCATAGACCAAATTGTGTAATGAATGTGACGTCATGAAATATTTTTGATAATTACTCGTTGAGTTTTGATTCTTAATTTAAATTATAAAGAATTGCTGTTATATTTTTTATTTTTGAAATAACCTCAATATCCGTGGTGCACACTTGAAAATAACGTTCTACGCGGATCATTTAGTGTGCACCACGTGATTGAGGTTATTTCTGCAAAGACTGAGAAAATATAACAGTCATTCCTTAAATGATCGCGGGAAAATAAGATTTCTAAACAAGAGACCAAAGAACATGCATAATTAACCCGAATAATTTAGTGCATCTCTTTCTATATCTGTCGTCGAAAGTATTGTTACAACAGAACAATTCCATTTCTATTTGTATGTTTGCTATAGATGGACAATTCCGTTTACTGCATTTAATATTATGTTTTTAACATTTGAAAGGAGATAGCAATAATGATAATAAACTGAAAATAACCCAAATGTATTTGAAGATTCGTATTATTCAGTCCTAACGCATCAAATGTAATTGTAATCTCATGGCAGGATACGGAAAAATATATTGACATTTTTCGCCCCTTTTAACTGAATGACAACCTTTTCGGACTATTCTTAAAAACAGAAAAGGATTAATTGCTCCGTAAAACTCAAACGTTTAACAATAAAGTGGTCTCTAACAATATTCAATTCAATCACACTTTATATCTGAAATTAGATGCATCTATGTAAACTATTACTCCCTACAATAACTGTATCAAGGTTGCAATATCGACTTAACGGTGGAATGTTTCGATAATATAAAGTTAAGCTCCCCCCCCCACCCCAATTAAAGATATTCATGTTTTGAAATTTTAGTTTCAACCTTGCTTACCTCCATATTATGAAATAGATTTTGTTTCAAAACAGATTATCTAACTTTTTTTTCAAAATTGGTAAGTGATGATGCATTTGCATATTTACACCTATATACGCTTGTAGTAATGAACACACTGGCTAAACTGCAAGTTAGTATTGTTTTAAATTGGTCATTATGTTGAGAACCGTTGGTAAAGGATTGCCTGTCCTGTACCACTTGTATCCAGAAAAATTAAGGAGGTAGACCTAGGGTAAGGGACACATATTTTAAAAATCATTGCAACGTTTGTATTCAGCATTTTACATCAATCTTGTGTAAGGATCTAATTTACTTGGATTCATTTTATTCTGCTTCAAACGTAAGTTTGAGAAGCTTCGGTGAAATTGAATGCGATACAAACATATCACTGATTTCATGAGTTATGTCCTTTCTCCTAGGTCTACCTCCTTTAAACCAGAGGAACATCCAAAGACACGAAAATCAAAGTACATGTCCAAAACATGAAAACAGGAAACAGAGTTGATGTAATATGTTGAAACACTCTTAGAATCGGTTGAACGGGACATTTTGAAACCTAACTATACGACACTTGTAATGAATTCTCATTTTGTATTGTCAACTGATCTTTCTTCTTTGTCAACATCTTGACAATTAAATTAATTGCACAGGGTCATAATGCTAAAAATTCATTTTCATCTCATTTTGTCATGATATCATAATTTTCTTTTCCCTTTTGTTTACGCCGGACGTTTTATATTACGGATAGCTCGTAAGGTGTTTCTCGAAAAGCAGAGGACGTATACCCTACTGGTGCACGTGGTTCATGCTCCAAGTTTTCAGTTGAGACTGGAATATCCAGGACGTTGTGCAAGGCTTTCAATACCATATCTAGGACATCCCATTTTTTGTTTTTATATTATTTATGTTATTGTTCATCGATGTGTATTTTACTATCTTAAGATCAGAAATAGTTTAATCTTGATTTCAAGATACAAGATTGAATTCATCACTATAGAAGTTTTAAGGTCGTCATAATGAACTCGTGGATCGTTATGGTGTATCCATCAGCACCGTGAAAACTAATTTATTCAACGAGGCATAGTTTTCCTTTCATCGTTTGTCTACCCCAGACTTGAATTTTTATGAGCAACTCGGCGGGTGTTTCTAGAAAAGCAGAGGACGCTTACCCTACCAGTGCACCTGGTCCATACTCTCAGTTTTTAGTGGAGTCTTAGTTGCTCATTTACTTTTGTTACTTTGTATTTCTTTCAAAAATATTTACATACATCCAAAATTCTTTTGTTAAATTCAGTTTTCATTAACCTTCAGCTACCAGATGTGAAATTGTATATGTTTGATAAAATTGTGGCTCCCTTATCTTATATATATGATATATGTATTTACTTCCAAAGCAAAAAAGAGTCGTTAAAAAAGATACAATAGACTTACAAATGATACGTTCACGACGACATCTGTTATGAGTTGCAGTCTTAAATTTGGAGCTCTCTTCCTTTAATTTTCTAATATTCAGAAAAAAACTGGTTAGAAATACAACTGAAATAATGCTATTAAAAAAACAACCGACGGAACATATAAACACATATAACAAAACAAAACATAGATAAAATTAACAAGCAAATAAAACAAAAACAGCAAATACCTACATAACTATAAACATTCATACTAAGTTTACAAGCCCTCGTTGTGTCCAGGATCACAACGATGCCAGATGAATTTGAAATTTGAAAAAAATCGTTTTCAATATAGAAAGTATTTTTTTTATAATACACAATATAAAAGCATAACATCAAGGACACTTCAGGCATACTGAAGTCTGCTTCTTGTCGTGACTGCTTAGATTGACAAATGAAACATTTCAACAAAATTTCTGCTGCAACTGTGTAAAAGAAATATTCATTCTATTTATTTATATTTTTGCTAAAACTATCGGCATTCATAATTGCAAAGGAAAACATACTGTTTCGACAATAGAGGTTGCCACTCAAAATGTTATACGTTCGTCATCAATACCTGATTGACCGTTATGTTGATTGTAATTCTATTTTTCTTCTTTAACGGACTAAACACTTAAGGCAATCACGGCGGCTGTTGCGCAAGAGAGAGATATTGCTAAATTTTCAGAAACACCAGGTTTGTAATGTCTTTATCTCCATTGTATTTATATGGTTTGCATTTTGTGTGTTGCTTCTTTGAGTTGTCATCTTCAAGAATTAAGCTCGTTTGTAACTCCGATTTGCAACTTCTTCAAAATTAAGAAAGAATGAATAACAAAACTAGTATTTCAAGTTTGTTACCGGAAAATTGTCTTTTAGATAATTATTGATTTATCTAATAATAGGAATGAAGTATTCCAAACCACCACGTAATGAACTATAGTCCGAAGGGAAAAGCAAGAACGTAATCCTCAACTAAAGAAAAAAAAATTAGATAGACAAGTATGAATCTATCAAATGTTCGTTGTGTCAAAAAAAAAAAAAAATAATTCACTCTGTGAAATGAATTCGGTATTTTTATTTTTTTTCCATCAAACCGTTCAAATAGAATTCATATATTGAAAATAGCAGTACATGTAATTTATGGAGATAATCTACATTGTGTATTAGATAATCAGTTGGTTATCGTGAACGAGTAATCAAGGGAACCAAGGTTGGAGCAGTAATCAAAAGAATGTAATCCAGGGACAAGGACCAGACATGGAAAACAGATATATACAACAAAGAACATAAAGTAACTAAAATCATACATACAAAGTAACATAAGCAAATGAGCAACTCGGACTCCACTAAAAACTGGGAGCATGGACCAAATGCACCGGTGAAGTAAGCGTCCTCTGCTTTTTAAAAACCCCCACCGATTTGCTCATAAAAATGTCAAGTCCGAGGTAGACGAAAGAGGAAAAGAATACTATGACACGTTGGACAAATCAGTTTTCATGGCGTAGATGGATACAGCGTGACGATCCACGAGTTCGTGATGACGAACATAAAACTTCTGACATCAATCTTGTAGCAACATAACTCTGCTGCAGAAGCATATTTGTTAGAATTCTAAAGCGATACAAAAAGTCCGCATAGTCTCGGCGAGTTGTGACATGAACACTCCATACGCAGGTGCTGAAGGGATGTTGCCATAGATGAAAGGAAAAACTCTAGGTGTTTTTCGACACTCGGGATCATATTTCGGTTATTCACTCTTCTCTATTAGTTAATATATTATTACTCTGCAACTAAGTTTCTAGAATACAAAGAGAGAGTATCAAATCAATCATCGCTGTATACAAATGGTAGCATTGTATTGACCACTGTTTTATCAGTATGAGCAACACCTGAAGCAGAAAACATATCATGAGATTTGCTGGTAAAATATCCTATTAATTTATATTGGCATCGAAACAGTTCTATTATTATTACATTCTATTGATTCGAATATTGCTATTGTCTTTTCTTTTTGCGCCTTCATGAATATCACAGAATTGAGGAACCAGTATAACACAATGATCTATAAATACAATTACCAGTATAATACAATGATCTATATAGAGTTGATTTTCGTATATTTATCTACTCTGCTGAAAAACTATAAAGATTAAAAAACAATTTTGAATTTATATTTGTTAATTATAAATGACTGATCTAAACTTTTTATTTCTATCATACTACATATATGTGTTAAAATTCATCATTTGTAGCATTATAACAAATCATTGCGATCAGTAAATGTACAAGTGTTAATTGATATACACGTTGATAAAGCATCATATAATGCACACACCGGTAGCTTGAACCTTTGGTGATCTCTGTAAGTATTCACTATTTCTACTAATCATTTTTAAATATATTGTCTATAATAAGTAAAGCATGATGTCTCCAACGTGGAAAACTTGATAGTTGTTGTCAAACTTATTTAAAAAAGGTTACATTTTATTTGAATTCGATTCAACCGACTTGTATATATAATACCATATAGTACGTCTGTGTATCAGTACATGGACAATAAAAAAATATTTTGTTATTCTTTAGATTAAACCATATAGCATAAACATCACATGACTATGCATTATTATAAGGTATTTTGCGATTATCACCGGTTTAAATGTACATATCACTTCATGAGGAGTTCGACAGATCCCATCCCCACCAATGACCATTAAGCATAAAACATTTGTGATGCCAAACACAGTCCATTTCCACCAAAGGTAGGTAAAACAGAACACACCTCTTATCAAATACAGTATTGACAGGGTTCCTCTCTTGTGTACATTTTTTAGGTTTTATTACTTTTTGTTATACTTATTTAATTCCTCAAGCCTTCAAACAATTGTAAAAAAATAAAAGATTTTCACATTCACCATTTAAGTCAAATCTGATGGAAAGCGGTTACCGGTTTTAAAATAGAGAAAAAAAATTGAAAAAAAATCAGGAACGGAAGTGAATATGAAAATCGTCTTTATCACCTTTTTTTGTTTGGAGAGCGCTTTAGACATTAATTTCTCTATCAGCTCGCTGACATATTCGCAGGACCTGTCTCATGTCTCATAGTTCAAATCTGTCTGCGGTAATATGATAAATCTGTATAATTGTTTAACCTATGAAAACATACATATATTCAAAACCGATGTTATACTGCCCGATTTTAGTTGTGTGGTAACAGTGAGGTACATGTCATCAATGTGTCTATTTACTTCCATGGAATAATATGATGAAGGTGAAACCTTTTAACGCTCCCGAAGTAGCATTAATAAACAACATTTTTTTTGTCAGCTCTTATTTGATATGTTATACCTTCAAGTATGGTAATTGTTGTAATGATATATATTTGCCCTAAAACATTATACGAATCGTCTTTGTCATATATGTCTACTGGCCGAAATGTCCGGCATTCATAAAGAATTATTGGTTTTCGTGGTCCGAAATGTATTTGGGTCGACTTGTCCGGCACTGGTTAACATTATGGGACTTAAAATTTGCGAAACGTCTTTAAAGATTTCTTTTTATTGTATTTTGTTTCGCTGCATTCTCTTTCATTTAGTATAGTTTAATTATGTTTTTATTACAATTTGATTCATTTTATCGAATTGTTTCGTTTCAATTCTTTCTTTTATCAATAATTTTCGTTTCGTTTTGGTTCGTTTTCGTTTCGCAATTTTTATGACCCGAAAATTATGGGTAATATTGATGACGTCATTTTTGTAAAAATTCGGGGCTCATACTGCAGACTATAAGGCCAGCCCTATGTTGGAAAAACTATGATTCGATTTGTATTTAATTATCGAAACCAGCAAATATTTTCCGAGACTGGTTTGGCGCTCAATCGCACATACACAAGTATACGCAAACGAAGCTGCCATTATGCTGTTTTTCAGCTCCTGAAAATGCAGGTACAAACCGTATATTAATGCTTTTTCTTGCCATAAGTATTCAGAACCAAGTTGATAATACAACCAAAGGGAGCGTATTAGAATTTCTAACACTGACAAATACACATTATACGTATAGTAGTCGTTTAAAAGTCATGGAAACAGTATGAAGTTAAGGGAATAAATTATTAAACAAGAGGAAACTCTTATGATATATAACAATCAATTCCATACAAATGCTACAGAATACATACCATAAATACCATTGTATGTTCAAATAAAAAATAAGAACAGTTTTCGTTTCAAGTTTTCTTAATGTTTATTTTATTTTTTTTATTATTTTTTAGAATTTTTCTTTAATTTGTTTGTTTTGTTTTGTTGTGTTTTTTATTGTTGTCGTATTTTTTCTTTAAAAGTGCATAAACATGTACTTCATACTTCACATTAAAACCTATAATTTTTCAACATTGTATACTTGTATTCCCCATTCAACGTTTTCCATTCCTCTTTCATCTACCCCAGACTTGACTTTTAATGAGCAACTCGGCGGGTGTTTCTAGAAAAGCAAAGGTCACGCTACCTTACGTGGCACGCGGTCCATGATGGAGTTTCTTTATATTCTGTGTTGAGTTTGTTTGTTTTTTTTTCTTTGTTATTCAGTACTGTTATTTATACGTCTCTGAACTGTCCCGTACTACCATACATCGTGTACTAAGTTACAGTCCTAGATTAATCCTACGAGGAGGAATGACCCGGCCAGCGAAAGCTATATATTTATATAGCCTAGCTGGCCGAGTGGTCTAGGGCGCTGGACTTAGTGCAGGCGGTGTTGCCATAGATGTCACAGCGGAACGAGTTCGTGTCCCGCGGAGGGAACGACCAAAAATTTGCTTCGCAAATTTGACAGTTCTAACATCGTTGGGAATTTTTCAGACCCTCCTATAAGTTTATGTTATCTTCCCTGTATCAATTTGATCCGATGGAGCAGTGTAGCGAATAGAGTCGTCACATTCTGGGACGTTGTTTAATATTGATTTGTTGTGACATGCTTCATTAATTTGATTCTCTATCCTACATAATAACACCTAGATTACCTGTCCCGTGCTAAGTTACAGCCCTAGATTAATCCTACGAGGAGGAATGACCCGGCCAGCGAAAGCTATATTTTTTATATAGCCTAGCTGGCCGAGTGGTCTAGGGCGCTGGACTTAGTGCAGGCGGTGTTGCCGTAGTTGCAGAAAAGACAGTTTCAGATTTTCCCGTTATTTGATGAATTCAGACGTTACAATTCCCCACATTTTATTTATGATATTTAGCAAAGTACATTACAATGTCGAACTAACACAAACACTTGTTTGTGTGCAAATTCTGTTATAAAATAATCCAGAAAGGTCAAGGGATCTAATCTCTATTGTTCTTTAGATTAATCTCTAAATGATGATACTTTCCTTTCTCTTCGTTATTGCTTTTGGTGAGAAAACTTCACAATTAGTGTTGATTTAGTTCTGCAACTGATGGCCCTTGTCAAACTCTTCTGATAAGAATGAAACATATTTAATTGGGTTGCTGATTGCATGCCACATCATGATCGAGTACATGCGATTGTCATTGTCATATATTTATTTGATGTTATGATGGTTATCCAACTGGTCATAGTTTTCCGTTCCTCGTTTTTCTACCCCGGACTTGACTTTTTATGAGCAACTCGGTGGGTGTTTCTATAAAACAGAGGACGCTTACCCTACCGGTGCACCCGGTCCATGATGCCAGTTTTTAGTTGAATCCGAGTTGCTCATTTGCTTTTGTTACTTTGTATGTAAGATTTTAGTTACTTTATGTTCATTGTTGTTTATGTCTCTTTTCCAGGTCTGGTCTTTGTTCCTGAATTACATTCTTTTGATTACCGCTATAAGCTTGATTTCCTTGATTACTCTTTCTGCTATAATACAAAACAATCAAGACAAAAGTGCACTTTGACAGTTATGCACTGTTACTTTTCAACAAAATAAAAGTTGCTCTTTGTATGAGGAAAAAACTTCAACAATGTGGATGTGTTGTGTTCACAATATTGTTCTTTTTTTCATGTTATGTTAAGATACATATGTATGAGACAAATATCATATGGATAAGATAAATTTAAATCTTCACAACGATTTTTTAGAATACCCTTGATATTTGTTTATAGTCAATAAATAAAAAAAAGGTTGACCTTGGTTTAATCAACTACACTTTCTAATGCCTGTACGACATCAAGTAATTAGTATCTTGTTTAAATTTGGTTGTGTCATGCATTTGTCGATTCAATCACCTTATCCAAGTAAAATCCCATTTCTCATAAACTAGCAATTACATGTTTTCCTACAATTTTTCGAACTTATATATATTTCCTTTAAAAAAAAAATAATAATAATAATTAAAAACATGCTATTTCTTTCCTCCAATTGAAAATCACCATTCCCATTCATTTTCCTATCTTATTAAGTAATTTTCTATTTAATGTAATTGTAGTGCTTTTAAGATGTTGCATAATACAGACGCCCTAACGTCACACAAATACGTTGAAACTATCTATAACCTCTGTTCCCAATCACATTTGTAAATATTTGAATAAACTGCTTAATAAAATGTATACATTACATCGGTCACAGTTTTTCTTAAAACGGATCAAATTGGGGACAAACCTAAGTCGAACATGGATATCGATTGTATAAATTGCGTTAATAATAAGAAAAAAATATTTTTTTCTCTCGTAAAACATACACATGTCCCTTTGTTTTAAATCAGATTCATAATGTATGAGGCAACATTCAAAACTTCCCTTGCAGTCATGATCTGCATATTATTTTGCACAAATGATTTTTGCTCAACATATATCTGTGAATGTCTTAATGATTTCCCTTTAGCTCCTTCTTGTTATAAATGGTGAATGCATAGAAATTGTAGGAACACTTAATTAACAGTGGAAGCGTTTGCAAACACCCACTGTTTATTGACATAACTTTCAACTATATATATATTCAGTTAATGAAAAACACCCGCCACCGATATAGTCTTCTATTTACTTAATGCAAATTTTGGTAACATTGATTTATATTGTTATTACAACTGTTATCATTCACCCAATTGACCAACTAATATTTTGAAATACTGGCAGAGTATTTAATTGCCAGTTCATACCTTACCATCTTTGAAAAGCGGATATATGCAAATTGAATGAAAAAGTGGGTGATACTATCATTTGCCTCCATCGTAGTCATTGCCTTTTGAATTGGTACCATTCGTGATGAGGTTAATGATGGAAATTTAGCTTGAATAAAAGTGAATTTCAAAAACCAGTTAATGTTTATCACATCCAAACCCCTACTTTATACATATATGTTATATCATTTATACGGTCTTTACTTTGCCAATGATTTCTGAGTATCCAGGGTTTGACTACTGATATCTATTCTTTTCGACGTAAACAAAATAGTAGTTCATATCAATTTTATATCGATAGGCAATTAACACTTTTACCATTTATATTAAAGTTTTAATAAAATACATAGTTGTTGGTTTGGTCCTGCTTTTCCCATCCATCAATAAGTTTCAGAATACTAAAACTAAATGCAGTCTGTTTCAATCAATACAATATTTCTTATTTAAATGGATCAATGCTAAATGGTGGTCCATGAACAGAAATAGTCTTTAGCAGAATCATTACACCGTATTCACTTCTTTCCAGCAATAGTCCTTCAACCGTGCTTCCGCTTGGAATTATCTGTAAAACAGATCTCAATGACAGAGTATATATTATGTCGTAGTCGCATATTATCTTTTAATCAATATATTTTATAAAGTTTGTCGTAAGGATTCATTATTACTGTTGTCCTTTTGTCTTTTAAGAAATCATTAAAACATACAGATAGCAATTGTAGAATAGTAGAATAATAGTAGAATGTTAAATAAAGAAATAAATTAAAGAACTTGGAATTTTTTGTTTAGTCAGGAATGGTCTTGTTTCAATTTAAATTGATGAAAAATTCGATACTTCGAACTATATGAGATCAAATATATGTATAGTCAAATTTCATTAGCGTTCATATTCCCATCATACCGTCCCTGTCATTATTTACTCTATGGTATGTCAAAATAACACACGTCACTCTATAAGCTATTATCATATATAAATATTTCCTTTTCTAACAATCAATTATAATCACTAAAACAGGTGGTTATGATCAATTTGTGCAAAACATTAGTGTACATAGGACAAAACTTGTGGCTACCTTCGTTTGGCAAGTATAAGTTTTTTGTGGACACAAACAACATTTTATTCAATAAATACCGAAACCCAACAAGATTTACCTTTAAATGTAGCCGAGTAACATAGCTACAACCTACTGAACATTGAAAGTTTAACCTACGAAGGTACCACTTAAAAGTTTGAATTCGAGCAACATATCGAAAAATTACGGCAAGGAATTCATGATGCCGCTCAAAAGTATAAATAAAACTTCCATATCGTTTCACATGTTTTGATGCCTTTCTCAAAAATGATGCGATTGGATATAGTGTGAACATGGGAGACGGTTGAGTCTATAGATAAAAATAGCTTTTGTAATTGGATTTATCTATGAAAAATTGGATAGGGAGACATCAGGTGTATGCCCAAACTTTTCTTTCTATTCTATATTAATATTTGTATCTATTAATTGTATCTAATGACTTTGAGAGTAATCAATGGAACCAAGATTCTAGCGGACATCAAGGAATGTAATCCGCGGACAGAGGGGGGACAGACACTTAACAAGGAACATAAAATAACCAAAAATAACACATGCAAAGCAACAAAAGCAAGTGAGCAACTCGGACTCAATTAAAAACTGGGAGCATTGATTAGGTTCTTCGTGTTCGGTAAATCATGCTTGTATGTTTCATAGAGATTATTTACAGAATCGTCAGTTAATGATTCTAAACGGGAAGGTATCAACTTCCGTTTATTAAACCTATCGGAATTGTCCATTAATCTCCCTCTCAATTCTTCAATAAATTAATCTAGAAATGAGTAATACAACCTTTGACCTCAAAATCAATAGGGCTCCTCCTTACCCTCTTTGCCTTCAACTGTGTAATACGGAGGATCAACAAACTTTCTTCCAAGTTTCGTTCCATGTGAATTCGACTCTGCTACAACAAAAGGACTAACATTCCTTCTGCTCCTGCGTATGGAGTGTTCATATCACAACTCATACGTTATGCCAGAGCTTGCTGAAACTACGCAGACATTTTGTATCGCGCTAGAACTCTAACAAATAGTCTTCTGGAACAGGGTTATGTTGATACAAGTCATCACTAGAGAAGTTTTATGGTCGTCATCATGAACTCGTGGATCTTTATGGTGTATCCATCAGAACCATGAAAACTGATTTATTCAACGGGTCATAGTTTTCCTTTCCTCGTTTGTCTACCCCGGACTTGACTTTTTATGAGCAACTCGGCGGGTGTTTCTAAAAAAGCAGAGGACGCTTATCCTACAGGTGCACCTGGTCCATGCTCCCAGTTTTAAGTGGAGTCCGAGTTGCATTTACTTTTACTTTTGTTACTTTGTATGTAAGATTTTAGTTACTTTATGTTCTTTGTTGTGTATGTCTGTTTTCCATATCTGGTCTTTGTTCCTGGATTACATTCTTTTGATTACCGCTATAACCTTGGTTCCTTTGATTACTCTTCCATAAGTGGATGCTCCACGGTGGTACTATTGCCGTTATCGGAACCTTTCTTTCTGAAATAGAAGTCTAACTTCTTCATTTTTAAATTTTGACCCGCCATCAAACTTTATAGACTTAACCCCTTATTTACGTAACTGACAGACCATATGAAAGCAGAGAATATAACCGGGAACCAGTCAGATATTGGTATAACCCACACAACTAAGTCCGTCAATAGATGACCAAAAATCCGTTTTGTTTTTTCTTTCTTTTTTTGGCTTCTATGGGAGCTACGCGCCTTCGTCCGACGTATCTAGATGCTCATGCGAATCGTTTTATTCTCCTGTGATATTTTACCAATGTATTGATCAACACAAAATACACTTTTACGGCAAGTGGTAAAGGTTTAGGACTTAGATTTACATCCATTTTTGTTCTGTTTGGTCCCTAAAAAGAAGGAAAAATAAAGGAAATAAATCTTTATTATGTTTTATTTTTTTTTCTAAATCTATCATGAACTCCTTCAATAAGAAAGAACTTAAGAAAGACAATTTACTATCCTAATATTCTGTTTGTTTGACAACTTACGGTGATATTATACTACTTGTCTGGCTACAACAGACGCATGCGCTATTCAATTGTTTGAGTTCCGACTATTATCATCAACACTACAGTAGAACGCATTTAAGGTAATTATTTTAAACCTTATATTTACGTTATTATCGTTAAAAAATATATTGCTTTAAAATCAACTGATGTTTTTAGCTGGCATATTTTGTGCATATATACGCCGATTCTAGAGTTGGGGGGTAGTTTAGATTTGATTATTTTTTTATTTTATTTGCATGTAAAAACGCCTTCCCAAGAAATCAATAAACTAATGTACGTGTGGTGATGATATTGTAATTGTGCATCACTGCTATTAACTAACGGTAATGTAACAGCATATCGTCTAAACTCTGCTTAAAGTAAGTACCATTTGATCTCTTCCGTCAAATAGCTATATATAGTTTACACTGAAATAATGATGGTATATACACTTGAGTCTGTATATAAAGTACATGTATGTTAAGAGCAATTATTAAACTAAAAGGGATCCATTACTCTTTTTCATGTCATCATTGCCATCATGTTTCACATATCATTTTTCATTGAATGTACCATCTATACATTTTGTATTTCATTTAAATATTTTGAAATTGTTTATGTATTTTGCGGGGATAATGAACGATAAAAATATTGTACGATTAACATAAATGCGTCATAATATATACTATTTATAAATTACCGGTTCAACCTATTTCATGCAGTTTGTGGATCAAGTTGTGATAATAATACAAAATAATGAGAAGTCCTTAAACCCTATCCACTTTACTATTACATATGCAATCTGTCACTTCAGTGGGTTTTTCATTTATATGTGTATATATTCCTATGTTTGATCAAATCAACGATGTTAAATTACTACTGTTTAAACTAGGCTATCCATTGTTTACAAACATACATTACAAGATAAAAGCAAATATAGTACCACCGACCAGTTTTTAACTTTTTATTTTTTTGTTGATATTGATATTATTTTTTTTTCGTTTTCCTATCAATGATGTATTTCGGAAAAATTCTCAGAAACCGTAAGGCCCATTCATATGAAACTTTACCTTACACATACCCGGTACTATATACAATTGCAAAGTTGTACCTTACAATTTTCAAAGCACAAAAAATTTGCCTTTTGAAATAACTACAAAAGAAGGAAAAAAAGCCAAAATGTAGGCCATTGCAATATCTCGGACGCTTATTATTTTACAGTATCATGAAGAAAATTTGAAAATGATAAGTTGCCATTGGAATTGATATCTCCTGATATAATTTTGAAATATGATATGCAAAATCTCAATTTTTGATTTTTATTAATACGTTTTGAAATTACTTTAACCCGCCACATTTTTTTTGCGCCTGTCCCAAGTCAGGATTTTATGGCCTCTGTATGTCTTGTTTCGTTTTCACCTTAAGTTTATTTTATGTTACTTGATAAATTGGGGGCAACTGAATCGCTGTACCTGTGTATAAAGATGTTTTGGTGTTAGTATCAGATTTTCCTGTGGTATAAAGGAATCCTCGTCGTTCATTAAAGATCAATGTGTGACCTTGTGCTGGCATTTCCATTCCAGTGGTGTTGTCTCTTTGACATATACACCATACCTATTTTCGTTATGTTTTAAGTGTCGGTGACTTATTCTGTTTACTTCCTCTATTATTATTATTATCATCATTATTATTATTATTATTATTATTATTATTATTATTATTATTATGGTTTCCAAAAAGAAATTTGGAATCCGTATTTTTTTGCTTGTTTCTTCTTCTTCTTCTTCTTCTTCTTCTTCTTCTTCTTCTTATTATTATTATTAATATTACAGTCCTTTAACCGATCCGTGCAACAATTTGATGGATCGATGACTGTTGACTGACGGATCGATGACCGGTGACCGATCTTGTCGCACTTTGTTATGTAAAATGACCTATGATCTGATTGAAATAGAAGATATTTAAACTTTAAGTGTAAATTGATGTTTATAAATCCATTACATTTTGTAAATATGTGTAAAATTGACAAAGAAAACAACAAAAACCGTCAAATACAGTGACCGTGGTCACGTGATGCAATGACCGGTATAATGGATGGGTTTGACGGATCGATAACTGACTGGAAACTGATTGGTGATCGATGGCCGATCACAATTTTTGTTGCACGGATCGGTTCAGGTACTGTATTATTGTTATAATTATTCATCTCTCCGCGGGCGAAGTTTTGTTCAACCCTAACCTGTATCAGAAACCGTAAAGCGGAGTTTTATAAAAAAATCATATATATATATATATATTATATATATGCTGCCCATCGCCATGGCAACCGATTTTCCTGCCAAAATTTTGAATTGCTCGGATTCGGATCAAATTAAGTTTTCAGGGTTGAAATGATGTGCCGAATCCACAGTTTTAGGTGTCGACATGATTTATAAATCGATGTTGCCATGGCGCCAGAATTTAACGGCAAAATATCAAATTGTTTCGATTTGAATAAAACATGGTTTTGTGGCGATAATGACATGCCAAGTCCATATTTCCAACTTAAAAGAGGACTTAAAAACGCTGTTTTCATGGAAACCAGTATTGGCACCGAAATTTTAAAATGGTACTGAGTTAGTTTATTTTATAAAGAGCAGATGATATACCCCATTCAGATTATGCAGTTTCGAGACTTCGTGTAATCACAGATGAGGCGGGTTATCATTTTTGCACTTTCTGCTCCAAACTTTTGCCCAACAGGGATCACAGAAACCGATTAGCGGAGTCTTGTAAAATTTATCACACATCTGTTGTACCATCTTAAGTTCTGTCTAAGCGTTTAAAGATTTCGAGAAAGACAGCCATTTGAAAATGCCTGCTAAAAAAGGGAAAATGTCAAAATAGAGAACCATGAGTTTTCTTGGAAATCTAGGTGGCAAGTGACATGAAATTTGGTAAAGAATTCAACATGCCGAACAAGATTATACAAAATGCCATTACATCGTTTGTCTGCAAAACAAATGACATCGTTTGGACAAAACGTGTTACATCCAATGTTTGTTATCAGAGATAGACGTAGAAAATAATATCTGTAATATGACTAATACTGTTACATCACTCGACAAAGAAGAAATAGCGAAAAAAAACATGAATCTGTTTTTTCCTCTCTTGGTCTTTCTACTAAACATGATATGATTATGATATACCATTTAAGTACTGGATTCCTAATTAAACTCCGCAAGAATCCATACAAACACTGCTACGTGGCTGGATCTGCAAAAAGGCACCAACAAGCCTTAATCAAAAACTTTTATACACACATCTGCCAAAAAGGGCCTACCGCCACACTCTTACTCCCACAGTGGTAATAATTTAATGTGGATCCTGAAACATTCAAAAGATCCTTCGAAAATCCTAAATTCAAGATTTTATCAGAATACATCAGTATTAAAACCTATGATTTTTTAACTTTTTTATACTTCTATATGTATTCCCCTTACTCAGACAAAGTCAAGATTCAAACTTATACATCGTTGTTAATCAAAAAAAGAAAGAAAAAGACGATACACCTAGAAGTATATATGTAGCTCTTGGTAGAGATTCCTCATACTTCGTAAACGTTATTCAAAATCATCTTCCAAATATACCGAATATGTTTTCAAATGCTTGTATTTTTGATCGACATATATTTGTCTAGTGTGGAGCTCGCGTTTTTCAACAAACGGTCGACATTCAAAAAGGAAAAAAATGGTGCTCCTCTACTTGCTATTCTTCACTATTTATGGTACAGCTGATCTGATCCAAAAGAAGGAACATCGTTTGGCTAGATCTCAGTTTCCGCAATATGGATGACGTATTATCGGTAAACAATTCTAGTTGCAGGGATTTATACATAACATCTACACAAAAGAATTTGAAATAAAGGATACCACAATTAGGCCTATCGAACAGGGTTATGCTGGTACCAAATAAAAGTAATCACTACAGAAGTATCATGGTTGTCATCATGAAGTCGTTGATCGTTACGGTGTATCCATTGGCTACATGAAAACTGATTTGTTCAACGTGTCATAGTTTTCTTTCACTTTTGTGTCTATCCTAGATTTGACTTCTTTAAGCAACTCGGCGTGTGTTTCTAGAAAAGCAGAGGACGCTTTCACTACCGATCCACCTGGTCCATGCTTCCAGTTTTAGTGGAATCTGAATTGCTTATTTACTTTTGTTACTTTGTATATATTATTTGAATTATTTTATGTATGATATTAAGAAAACTAAGCTATAGGAGATAAAATGACATTGAGTCCATTTTTTTGTAATTTGAGACGATTCGAAAGTTGCTGTCACCATTGTAAATATTCCCGTTGAAAATTCAAAATGCCTCGATTTGAATGAAATTTTATTTTTATGGGGAAATGATCAACAAATGAGAATCAATATTTGACAGTTTTGACACAGGTTGGAGTCACAAATTAGGTTTTGGGAGCCTTGCATGATCATTTAGATCATAATCCTCACTTGTTATGTTCCTCAGCGAAATGGGCTATAAACTGTTTTTACTATGTTTCTCATTATTATAATTAAGGTATTTCCCATTTTAGTGGGAAGACCTTATTGTATTTCTTCCGACTTTCAATGGAAATATCTTCAAAACATTTAGTATCGTTTTGATTTTAGATTTTGAAGAATTGAGAACACGTATTCCTGTAATATTTGTGCTAAAAAAACTTTTAAGCAGACAGAAAGATTATCACGCCATAACAGACGTCACATGTAAGTAGTAGATAATAATGTATATGTAACCATTGTATTGTTTCATTTAATAGAACAGATCAATATCAACGTAAGGAACATGCACTACCTCAAACTTGCGCCTGAGCAAATTAAGACGATAGAAACTTGACAAAAGATCCTAATAATTTAAAGGTTTCGAATTGTATAGTACAGACTTTATGCTGAAGGAATTGCTTTATTTGAGAACTACAGTTTTTGAGAAGTATATACAATACTTCAAAAGATGTGATCAGACATGCCATCAAAGATCAGGACATGATGAAACGGCATCTTTCAATTAAAATGAAAGTGACCGGGTGTAACGGAGACACCTGAGCCTAATGTTCGTGGGAAATATTGGTCTGGTATAAAGTTTGAAAATATAGATGTAGGGCTAAAAAATCGACCAAGATGATAGTTAACTCATACAACGAGTATCAAAAGCAAGAAAGTGGTTGGACAGTGCATAAAGTTTTTGATTTAGCCATACACGAGTCATGCTACCGCCAACAGAATGGCTCGCGTTATTAGGGTAAAAATGCCACTCATGTGTCACTCATGTACCTTAAAACACATATGAAACAGATGTGTCACCTGTAATGCATGTAATACTTGCAAAATTTACAGTGTTACACATATGTTCTAATGCATACATGTCATTGTTTTAAGTGTAAACATATTATCATGAAATGGATGCTTAAATATTGTTGAAATAATTCTCTCAATCTGTTCTAATTACATGATAAATGCTTATTTGCATTTTGATTTTTGTCTGTAGACCACAGACTGTGGTTAGATATTAATGTTATTGGTACATGTATGTCTTAATACAGGTAAAACATACATGTACTTGTACATATACACTATATATTTGACACCTACAATGCTTTCGAACAAAAGGTCAAATTCCTGACAGTAAGTTTGTATAGGTTAATGGAAAATAAGCCTTGTACATAAAGTCATGTTTCAACTATACATGTAAATATTTTCAAAATAGTCTTATATAATGGGTACAAGTTTAAGCATAAAGTTGGTTTTATTTCACTCGTTGTGAATCTGCTTGAAAGAATCGTTATTTATTATTTGTGTGGTCATTTTAACTACATTGCGTTCATTAAACTGTAATATAAAATAATTGTATTTTTTCTTGTGGACGACGTTAGGTACATAACATATTTTAACTTATAGATTAATTGATTGATTGATTAATGGGGTTTAAGGTCCGAGCAGTAATATTTCAGTTATATTCAGGTGATGAACATGAACTGGATAAAAAAATTAATATAAAATGACGAAGAAATGAAAAATGGGATAGGAGACAAGGAGAATAGGGTCGAAGAATTTTGATTGCCACTAGAAAAATGGAGGAATGGGAAGGGTCGGGCAATTTAGTCTCCTTTGGTGGAACGCAAAGTTTCCTATTCCTATCGAAAAGCACAGCAGTGTTCTTTAACGTGAGAGGAACGTGGCATCTTTCCCAACACGGTGTACCACTATGGTTTGTGGTATGGTTTTCTGTATTATAGCCTAACAACCCCAGCATGTAACACGCCAGGAGTACCCCATCCCAACACATGGGGGATTCAACCCAGTTACTCTATAGACAGAGCACCTAGCCTCCGCCTATGTTTCTCAGCACTATTTATTCGCCTTTTACGACAAGCTTAGCGCTGCTGCAGGCCTGTTCTTTTGAAACACGGACCTGCACGCGGTAATTTGAAGATTAAAGATGGCAATATGTTTACATTGTTTCTCTGACCTTTGCCATTGAAATGTTATATGGAGACAAATCTGCAGACATTCGAAGCAAAATAGCAAGTGTGAATTCATGTATTTTCTACAAGCATATACTTCAATAAGTTGCAGAATAAGTTTTTGGGATTGATACAGCTAGTATGATATAAGTTAGACACCAAAACATGATATAATTGCACGTCTGGGTGTTGTTATGAATGATAAATACCGTTACTTGTCCACACAAATATTTTTGACTTGTTGAAAAAAAATATGTTTCTTTCAGAGAACACATTTTTGCCTGATTGAAAATTTCACGGTACGAAATTTGTACTCATAAATTAACAAAATCTTTTTCTATCATTTGGAAGCCTTAGATTTGGGATTTCATCTTGTTAAACAGTTTAAAATTTGATTAAAGGGAACCAAGGTCATAGCGGTAATCAAAAGAATGTAATCCAGGAACAAAGACCAGACATGGAAAACAGACATACACAACAAAGAACATAAAGTAACTAAAATCATACATACAAAGTAACAAAAGTAAATGAGCAACTCGGACTCCACTAAAAACTGGCAGCATAGACCAGGTGCACCGGTAGGGTAAGCGTCCTCTGCTTTTCTAAAAACACCCACTGAGTTGCTCATAAAAAGTCAAGTCCGGGGATATGCTCTGGCATAACGTATGAGTTGTGATATGAACACTCCATACGCAGGAGCCGAAGGGATTAAAACTAAGGAATTAAAACTAGTTACACCGTCACTGCTCTTAGTTCTCAGTTTTCCTGTGCCGGAAATATGAGAAGGGAAAGTAACTCAAAACATATCGGTAAATACACCCCTTCCGTAACGTTAGTCTAGTAACACGTTTTGCCAAGCTTTAAAAATGAATGACTTTGATTTTTTTTAAAATGAAATAACAAAAATGTGAAGTTAAAAATTCTAATCCTACCGAATACAAAAGAACAAGTTACAATCAATATGCACTGAAATCACTGAAAGGACAACCGAAAATGGGTCGATTTGTAGCCATTTCTCGCGCGCGTTCTGCCATTTTTCGAAAAGAGAAGTTAGAAATGCAATCCAGACAGTCTTCTACGATTTACACTTGAGCCAGTCCTATTCGTAGATAAGTATTTATGGATAATTGGAAGTGAGAAACCCACATGTTTGATACAATTGTGAATCCTTTTTGGATTCGCGTTACTTCACATATAGTACGTTCCAACTTTTCGTATGGCACATCCTTCTGACTCCAATCCGACATATCAATATCCAAATAAAAGAGAGGAGGGTTGCAGGATCAGAGGAAATTCGAACTAGTACAAAAGTAGCTAATGGGTAAAAATTTAAATTTTCTTTCAACAAATATATACATGCTGTGTTCTTCATAGGTTTTTAATTTCTCTATTGCTGTTTTGATAGATTTCCAATAAAAAATATGTTGTTTATTTACACGAGTCCTCCCAATTTGATGACATGCAGAATTCATGCAGAAATGTAAATGTAGTAATCCAAGTCTGATTTTGCCTTTCGCCGACATGATACTTTGTGGTTCATGTTTTTTTTTTATTTAAGGAGAAGAAAACCAGGACAGTTTATAGATCACAGTATGCAGCACTACACATACTGTAAATATGTACAGTTACTTGACTTGCTTAGGTTAGAGGATTCATTGATGTTTGCACTTAAAAAGGGGCATTAATATCAGAGGGATATGGAAAAGAAAGGGTTTGTACATCTCGTTCTTGTTTCAGTTTCCCTTCCGGAATTTCTAATATAGAACGTAATGAAATCCGGAGACGGATCTGCATTTTATCGTTTACTGGAAAATCGAAATGCTGCATATCAGTGCGAAATTAATCCACTATTTTATGCTTTTATTGACATTTTTGCTTTGGGCATTTTCTTGGCATTTTTATGCTGTAGAACTAGATATGTGTCATTTTTTATCTGTAGTTTTACCCAAAAAGATATTTTGCTTTTAATATTGAACCCAATGATATTTAATTACTAATCCAGAAGCATTTGAATGATAGACGAGGGTCCATTCTCATGAAACCAGGGGGTCACGTGACGAGATATACATACCTTATTTCTGAGCATATATTAACTTTGTCAGTAAGTAAACATGCACGTGTAAAGTTGCAACAGGTAAGAAAAGGAAATGGTTGGTAAACAGTGGTTGATGAATAGTGTATTATATGTATAAAGAGGTAGAGATAAAAAAAAAAAAAAAACGTAAATACTCTAACAGGCTAATTCGTCTAAACTGATTTACCTGAAGTGAAGTTTACTGCACTAATTACATTTTATGAGATGTTGAAAAGAAACTTATGTGGCCTAGCAGCAGGCAAGCATTGTTTTACTTTGTTTGTCCATTAGGAAAACTTGCCACAATCATACTGGAATGTGTAATTTTTATACCCATGCATTATTAAATATGTGCAATTTATATTACAGCAATAGTCATGGAAAAGTTATTTACATGTATGCCTGTCTTACTAGAGAGGACATGGTATACCAATGTCCATCCTTCTGTCTGTCTAATACATTTTAACTAAAAAATGCTGTTATCATTATTTGTAAAATTTTGTTGGATTGTTTTTTTTTCAAATGAGAGCCTGGCTCAGATTTTTTTTTTATGAATTCTGATTTTTCAGTTTGGAGGTATGGGATATTTTTGTTGTTTTTGGACTCTGTCTCACAATCTCTTGCAGCAATGTCCATGAAACTTTGATAATTCTTTATTTCCATCGATGTAAGTTCTTTATTGACCTTTATGTCCGTCTGTCCATACATGTTAACATGTCATATTGTAACATGGGGACCGCTCAGTTAAAAAACTTCAAACTTTACATATTTCTTTGTTATGGGAGTCTTACTAAATGTATTATACCCCCAATCCAATGAATAAGGGCTATATTGCAATCACCTTGTTTGTTAGTCTGTCAGTTTCACTTTTCTGTAGCAGATGTCTCTGCATAATGATTGTACATGTATTATGCCCCCCTTCATCAGAATCCTGTCTCATTTACTTCATGTTCATCAATTGACTTAATTATTTTAGGCGGTGCATTTTGGAGATTTCCGTAACTGATTTCTCAGCTTGTATAGGAGGGAATGTTTAGATATTCTAATTAGGTATTCTTTGTATGACATACAATGTAGCATGCAACATCTTGTTATTTTACATAATTGGATGGTAAGTTTTTGAGTTGTAAGAATTTACGTAAAAAAAGAGGGATGGTCAAGATATTACATGTATATATAACCTATAGCTAAAAGCTGCCTGTTTACACTAATTGCATTGAAAATAGCATGTGCCTTGTGAGGTTTATTTAAATACCTTGCTGTGCAACGTTGGGGGTTAGAAGGCTATGAACAAAATATAATTGGATTTCCTCTTATTTACAAAAGGTGGTTTTCATGCAAAACTCATTAAAATATTAATATAAAATATTTAGTAAGTTACAGTGACCACTTTATATGTACAAGTAAAGAAATATGATTCTCTTCCAAAAACATGCTCACTTGTGCAGATTTGGTGTCCACGTTTTCAGTATAACACATGTGCACTAAGATTTGTGTGTAGGTTTTTTTTTGCATATGATCTATAAGCTCATTTTTGAATTAGTGGTACATAATGTATGTTACCTAAAGAGATGTTTAATAACTTTTGAAGGCCTTAATAGAATTTTACCAAATTTGGACAGTTGAAGGCTTATATGATAAGAAAGAATTTAAATATGAGGACAGTAGGTGAAAGGTCAAGGGTACATGGGCTTACCAAAATCCATTTTTTGGGAGAAAATTGGTTTCCGGAGATTATCTGATCGCCATCATATAAATTCACAAAACTTAGACATTTGAAAGCTTATAGGGTAAGAAAATGATATTCCTTGAAATTTTATTTTATTGCAAGGCTGGGGACCTGGATCACTCTGGCTCTTGTTTCTTTCTGAAATGAGTAGTCTATGCAAAAATTTGGTTTTAATAGAAATGATATCAAAGGTGGGGTGATGAAAACTGCAAAGTGTGCTATCAATAAAATATGGCACGAGTGTCATTTTTTGCATCTCTTAACATTTAATTACTTGTAAAACAACATTATCTACACATTCACAATGCTATAAAGTCAACACTATCTTACATTTTATCAGTTTTTACGAAAATAAATGCTAAGCCACCCCCCTTTCTAACTCCATGCCAATACCTATGACTTTTTTCTATTTCGTCAACCAAAGACTTGTTTTGGATGATTTTCTGGTAACATTCATGTTTTCACACTAAAATACAGTGTATCACAAAAGAAATTGTTGAATAAGTATGATTTTTTTTAGAAATTTGAATTCTTATAATTCATATGGGAGCTGGACAAACATTGTAATCCGCATTTATGAAATCTCATTTTTGTTCAAATGTTCAAACGTTGTACTTGCTAAGGTTTTTCCTGACTTGGTAAAACTAGCAGATTACTACAAGCAGTTATGAACCATTATCAATGCAATGAACTAATTACTAACGGAACAAAGTACATTTCTTCACTCATCATGCCTTAAAATTGGTCAAAATCTTAGATTTTTGTATTAATCTATTAAGCCATTTTGGGGGTATCCTGCAGAGAATTGGTGTGTTTTTTTTAACAATCAAAAGACATGGAACTTTCCATTGCTCAAATGATCCTTACGATAAGGCTTACAAAAGTTCGCAGGAATCAAAGTTGTCAGACTCTTACTCGCTCTTGATAAGCAAAAAATCATGTATTTATCAGTTTTCAGCCAATATCTTAAAAAACTATAATAGATAGAATAAAACTTTTAATTGATGAAATGATCCTTATGATGCAAATTTCCTACCAAAATCTTCTTTAGTCAAAATTGTTAGACATCTCCTTGTTAGAGTTATTGCAATTGAAATGGGCAATAATTTAACCAGGTGAGCTAATTAGGCTCCTGGGAAAATTTCTTTACATCATGTGACAGATGATTGGTTTATATATTTTATGGATCAGTTAGTTATTGCAATTGAAATGGGCAATAATTTAACCAGGTGAGTTAATTAGGCTCCTTTGAAAATTTCTTTACATCATGTGACAGATGATTGGTTTATATATTTTATGGATCAGTTTGTTTTGGTTTTTCATTTTTACACTCATTATCTAAATTATATGCATTGTTAATTCAGATATTTATTGATTAACTTGTCTATCAAATGTACTACGTTATTTTGTTTTAGTGAAATACAAAATGTTGATCTATCATTTTAAGCTCTAAGTAAATTTAAAATGGTACTTTTTGTCATTATTTTTGATCAAAATTCCAATATTTACATCAACTGATTATCCATTATTGTATATAACAAAACCGCGATCAGGTAGGTCATTGATGACAGATTCATCAGTGATTACTGTGGTAAACATGTAAAACTCTATTTCTTTCCATCATCAGGTCCCTGCCACTATGTTGTCATTGGATGTAAACTTTTGATATTTGTCATGTGGGTATATCAGATGAAGCATAATGATCTTTGACCTTGAACCTTAAATTCAAGGTCAAATTATGCTACACAGATTTATGTCCAGGCTGTAACTTTGCTGTCTTTTAGTGTAGGCATATTGATACTATCATAGTCTTGAGGGTACATATATATCAGGCCAAGAGCATGTGTGGCAATCCATCAAAATCAAGCTGGAGGATAATGTTTAAGTCGGAGGTGATGACCATAACCAGGATAGAATTGGGGAAATAAAAAAAATCCTGGTTTCCGCCATTCTAGGCCATAGATAAGCATTTTCCTCATTTTTGAATGAATTGATTGTTTCTTATATTTAGTAACAAATTTTAAAGTTCTCTGACAACTTTCATTCTGGTCATAATCATATATGCTTTGTCAAACATCTAATCACCACAGAGATTTTAATTTTCCTGAGCTGAATCAAGTTTGATAATGTTTTGTCCAATAAGTATTTGCCCTTTTACAGTAATTTCAACACAGTACAGCCCTTTGTTACAGTATATCTAAATATTATGCAGCATAACTTTATGAAGACTCATTTTTGGGGTTAATTTTAACAGATTATCTTTATATATTTATACAGGGATATAGTATAATGATCAACAGGAAACAAATATGGAGTAAAATAAAGAATCCAAATGATGAAACCTGGATTCGTAAAAGCAGAAATCCAAGAATCGATGAGGAAACCATATTCTTGTTTATACATTGTTACTCATGAAGCACTTAAATCAGATAATAATGAATAAAATTGGCACTAAATTAAAAGATACAATACAAAGGCAATGTTGTTGCACTTGATAACAATTATACATGATGAACCATCATGTTAGTTGGATAAGGAGGACATTTGGAAGTATAAAGTAGATGTACAGTCCTTGCACCATGATTTTCACATGACATAATTACGCATGTGTCACATGTGTATTCTTTCACACATGATAGATGCATACGAAACGCTTGAATTACATATGTGATTCATGCGAATCACATGTGTTTTTTTTTACACATGTATCAGATGTTTGGCAAGAAACGTCTCTCACATGCTTGTGACAAACATGTGAAACACATGTGTCACGAATGTGCTCATGTGTGGCATTTTTACCAGTGTATATTCCACTATCAATCAGACTGAGATCAAAGCATGCAACCATCAATGTGAAGAATAGACAACATGTATTGTGGTCAATTCTATTTGCTTCGCATCAAGATAAATATAACTCAGCTTGGGTCAACGAATAAAAGACATATACTTCGTAGATTAGATTGACAGGTCAATCGTTTGATGATTTCAGATGGAAAAACATTCCCTTTTTGATGGATCAAAGTCTTAAACATATTTTTAGCAGAACAAAAAACATAAAACAAATACTGGATGGCCATATACCATACTGTCAAACAGGACCATAAAAAATAGAACTGCATACAGAAGATGAAAATCAATGGCTATAATATAAAGATGCACGGATACAATTACGTCATCCACACCAACTTTGTTAGCTCACAAAAACCTATGAATGATACAAAAATCATCGACCACGAACACAACAACGCACTCACTGTGTTGATTTGCTAATAAAGCGGTTGTCGGTCTGAATACAAAATCTTCAAAAAAAAATCTGTTGCCTATCACGGATTAGATGCTGTTGAAGATTTTTTGGATGGAGAAACAGGAGTACTTTGAACACAAATTCAAACTGTGTAAACCCATGACTGACGGCAACTGGCAAACCTTTACGTATGCTACACATTGTCATATTTTAACTTTGACAAAATAATTAGGCTCAAACAGAGTACGAGACCATCGTGACGTGACCGGTAGACTCAGCACTCAGAGACAATAACATTAACTTCAACCTAACCGATCGGATTTCGGAGATATATCATAATATTCGTGGTTAAGATAATCATCTAATTATGAAGGCTGATGAAAAAGTCAATAAACAATTGAAATTCATTTTACAGATATGGGTGAAGTAACAGAATTTTCTCGATTACAACAATTGGTAATTCGCAATGAAACAGACAAAAAAATTGTTTTAACATCTGCTGATATTCTCGCCACCTTTTCATTTGAAGCTACTTTCTGACACGTGACAATGTTTACTAAGGAATGGAATGAAGGGCAACATACATTTGTCTACTCGATACTGTTTGAAAACAAATAGAAAAGACTAGTCATATGGAAAATTTAAATCCAATAAAGAGCTATCAAATTTAACAATTAAATGAAATCGAGGTGATTTAAAACATTTTCTGTAGAGTACTGTGAACAACTAAATAAAACAAAGCAAGATTAAAAACTCACGAGTTCGCAATACATGAGTTTGATATGAGTTCATATGTCCACCAGCTACACCACGTTTTCTTTACCAAACTAGAAGTTTCATCATTCGACGACAACAGCTATATTCTGGGAGATGGAATTGGTAGCTTTGCCTATGGACATTGTGGTGAATATATAACCAAGCTGACATTTATTTTCTAAAAACGGGTTCAGTCGTATTTTTGGCCCGAATGTGATATGGATTTGTTACGGCAAGATGTTAAATTATGTTAAGACATTAAAGAAACAAACTCAGCACCAGTCAACCGTATCCGCAGAGCAAAAAAGAAAAAAAAGAAAAAAAAACGTATCCATCGAGCAGTCAAGCATATCCACAGCCATCCGCACACGTTATAACTGATATGGAACGACAAATGGTCACGTATCACAGAGTGAAATGCAAAGTCTAATCTCAGATTGCCAAAGATGGTCAAGGTCTTGTCGTAATACGATATAATCAGAAGAGGGAAAATTGGATAGAAGAAAATAAATAATAATTAGAAAATAAAAGAAAGTCTTCACCAATTATATTGACTGAATGCAAAGATAGAGGAACGAAAAACTAAAACACGTGGAAACAATCAGTTTTCATGGTGCAGATGGATACACCGTAACGATCCAGGAGTTCATGATAACACAATAAAACTTCTGCAGTGACAACTTCAATCATGTAGCAACATAACCCTCTTCCTTAAAGCTTACTGTAAGAAGTCTGGCGCGATACAAAAAGTCTGCGTAGTTTCGGCAAGCTCTTGCATAACGTATGAGTTGTGATATGAAAACTCCATACGCAGGTGCTGAAGGGATGTTGCCACAGATAAAAGGAAAGTTGACAATTCTGAATGAAAATTATCACGTGTGTCGTAAAAGTTGGTCAATAGTTTACCTTTACCACCAATCTCTTAGTGTAGGTCAAGATATGAGATAAGAGATAAGACTTCACAGTGTCTGCAGTATCCTTTTTTCGAAAGTTCTTTTGGGTAGATGCGATATATCAAATTCCTGAAAATAGGATCGTTTAACGATAATACGTCATCTACATGCATATAGCGGAAACTGAGATTAAAGTATCTAGCTAAACTATGTTTTTTCTATCGTATCAGATCAGCTATTAAGTCAGCCTCATAAGAGTGAACGAATAGGTCAGCAAGTACAGGAGCACAATCTGTTCCCATTGGAATGCCGACTGTTTTTTGAAAAAACGCTTCCACCACACTGGACAAGTATGTTATCGATCTAAATTCCCAGCATTTTGGAAGTATCTTCGTTTGTATATTTGGAATATTGTGTGAAATTATTTTTTACAAAGTATGAGGAATCTCTACTAAGAACCATACATTTTTATCTTGTTTGGAGAAACTACGATGAGTCGGGATTTTAACTAAGTATGGGGAATAGAAGTATGCAGTGTTGAAACATCGTAGGATTTATGGCAATTATATTCTGGTAATAATTTTGAATTAAGGGTCTCCAAGAGATCTCTCTGTATTTTTCAGGATCCACATTAAATTAATACCACTACGGTAGTAACAAGTGTTGCGGTAAGACTGAAGACCCTTTGTGGGTTGTGAGTGTAGAATTCAAAATTTTTGAAAGAGGTTTGGTGGTACATTTTGCAGATCCAGCTATGTAATACTGTTTATGTTGATTTTTGTGGAGTATAGATATCCGGTATATAGACAGTAAATCACAATTATCGTCCTTGGTAGAGAGACCAAGAGAGGATAGAATCTATAGTTATCCACGATCTCTTCTATGGAGAGTAAAGTGGCAGAATCACTGAAAATTCGGGGAAAAAATTATGATGTTACGGGACGTTATCCGATTTTAAAACGACATTTGCTTTAAATAATATCCGAGAATTTTAAATGGCATGTCCGCAGCGATGAGTAAGAGCGGAAACGAACCACTGCCGCTGCGTGGAGATTGCTAGAGAAGTGACAAAATAAATGACCCGGTGAAATATTCAAGATAGTTAAATGAATATTGGGAGGTAGAATCAAGTATACAGACTCAATGACTAAATTATTTAAGGATCCTTCTTTGGAGCTCCTGAAAATCGAAATGAGGGATAAGATCTTTGGAATGTAGGCTAAAAAGCAGAGGCAAAGTGTCGGATCAATTTTTTATACGTCAAATGGTAACATTGGCTGACGAAAGGTCATGTATATCTGCTCGTGATGTCGATAATATTTCTAATGAAGAAAATGGCCGTCCGTCTTTGTTGTATATCTCGACGCATTAAAGTCAATGATAAATATAAATGTACAAACAGTTTGGGATGGTAACCTGTCCCTACTAATCTAATGAACGATAAAATAAAAGTACTGAATATAATATATTCTTATTTCATAGCTCTGATGAAGTGTTCTTAACACAACAAAACTCACCCAAGAACAGCAAAATTTAAAAACTTAGTACTGAATTATGATCCGCCATAAAATTGTAGATGAATAGATGAAAAAAAAGCAAAATTATGAAATTTAGCCGAATGGCGTTAAAAGACTATATTTCGTAAGACATTTTTTTATGTAGAAAATATAGAGCGCATTAGTCGAACTCAATGAAAATTATACGAAAATAGCCCCTTTTGCCATCACAAGATTTTTTTGTTCATAACTTGGAAAAAAAAATATACCCAGATCCTGTAATGTTTGTGAAAATGCTTTAAAAGCTGTAGAAGTATGACTTAATTGTAGCTTGTATTTTCTGTATATTAGTATTAATATAGTATTTTAGCTTTTCAATGGGCAAATACTAAACGTCAAACAGTAAGTTTAAACTACGGCAAAAAAAAACCTGAATCTATTGTAAGTGAATTCTACTTTGAATTATGTCAATTGTGGATATAAAGCTATATTTAGGCACTCACGCAAAAATGTTCTATATATTTTCCTTCACAGAAAGTATCATATCGTACATTTTTTTCTAACTTTCAAATTCTTTGGAAAATTTAGGTTTTCTAAACATCAGACACATTATAACTGTTGTAAAATATACAAACATAAAATAAAAGTAACTTTTTTCATCTTATGTGTTCGTAATGTTCGTATGAAATAATAAAATTAGGAGTTGTGGTATGATTGCCAAAGAGATAGTCGTCCATGGAATGCACAGCAATGAACAATTAAACTTCTACAGGTCAACACACGGTCTTCAATTATGGACAAAACCCATACCATAAAATAATCTGTAAAAGGTCCAAATGAGAAAGAAGTACCATTATTCATAAATGAGGAATATTTTATAGAAAAAAAGTCATTTACAAAAAAAAACTTGCCCGGTGAAGGGAATGGCAGGTAATTTGTCTGAACATAAAACTACTTGCATAATGGTTGAAACTTTTATTCTGAATTTTGGAAAAAAAAAATGCTAGCTTCCAAAAAAGGTGAGGACCCGGTTGTTTAATAACTAAGCATGCACAATTATTGCACCCATCCCCATGAATCTATCTTTGTTCAAATGTTTTATTTGACCTTCAATCAATATTCCCCTAAGTTTTATGCGTTAGACCGGAAATTTGCAAACAGCTTTCGATTATGCATTTACTTTTATGCACCATGAGCTCGAGTTTTAATAGGACAGTCTACAGTGGGGAATTTTTTTTTTCAGTTGCAGACTATAACCATGGGAGAAGAAGACGGGAAGAGAAAAGATCTGCTGTTCTTCATGAAATGTCTGGTCAATGTTTTGGTCTTGGCCTTCAATATTTCTTTGATTCTCCTGATTCTGTGTAAACAAAAATTACGAAAACAAATGTTTTATATGAGAGTGCTAAACTTATGCTTCTCCGATCTTATTGTTGGTGTTATTGTCCTGCCCTTCAACATCAGCTACTTCCAACTGCATAATTACACTTGGCTTCATGGACACCATATGTGCCAGGCGTATCTTATTGTGGATATTACACATTTCGGCTTCTCTGGTTTAGTTATAACAACACTATGTCTGGACAGACTTCTTACGAAGGCTTTAGAACTCCATCCCGAAAAATTTAAATTCATAAAGTACTCCCAGATTTGTTTATTTGTACTACCATTTTTGTTTACACTGTGTGCCTTCTTGCCGTTGTTGATGTCAAGCATTGCAATTACAGACGTTGTGTTTCCTCAAATTTGCGCTTTAATCATTCACGACCATATGATTGTTCCAACAATCATCGTAGCATATCTTGTCCCCATTATAACAATGATTTTAACAACAGTTGGAATGTTGGTCCTTTATTGTGTAAAAAGACCAGTGTGGTACCAAATATCCGATTCAGAGGAGGCTACAGAAACAAATACAACAACTATAAGTAACTCCCGGTTCAGCTTGATTGCTACACTGATGGTTAGTTTTGTCACTATTCTATTTTGGTTTCCATATTTAGTATTTGTTTTCATAGTAGCAACATGCCGAATGAGGTCTTGTGTTCCTGGTTTGGTGGTTTTTAAGGTAACCTTGTTCTTAAGTACACTTTCATCGCTTTTCACCCCGTGTCTGTGGATTGTTGATGATCAAATCAGGTCGTCCGTCAAAGGTGTTATCAGACGGTTTCGCCTTTTTTGTCTTCCACAAATAGTGCGTGAACGCCAACACATGGAACTAAGGGATACAGATGATTTGTGATCAGAAATAAACTTTTTCATTTGTACATAGTCATGGCAAATGAAGCGATATCGGCTTAAAAACTGTTCAAATGGTTCGTTTCTGGCAAAGTCTTTGACGCTTTGTGTTAAACGAGTTAGAGGAATTTGAACATGTCGTCTGCAAGGAATTGTGTCGTCATGTATGACATATGGAGTGACCTAATATAATCTAATGTAACAATGGAAAGAGTGTTCAAGTATGGAATCATTAAAAAAACAAGAATATAAATAAAAACTTGACACTATGAAGAGGAAGTTCCTATATGTATTTGTTTTATTTGCCTTATTTATATATATATATATATATTTATATATAAAATCTAAAGGAATCTGCCAACGAGCAAACTTAATGGGTATCGGATCGTCCAGTCGAGACGATGCAGCACAAACAAAAATAATTATATATGTCTAAAGGATTGTACTACGATACCGATAAAGATGTTAACATACTATAATAAAGTGTATAATGGGCAAAATTTTCAGTCAACAAATGACCTTCTTCAGTGCCTTAAATAACCTGAGTGTGTATGAAAGTAAATGGTCTGTGAACACAACTCACTACCTAATCAGGTGAATACCTGTGACGTATAAACTTTTACCGACAGTAACAAAGGTCTTGAACATTGTGCTATAGACACACGTTGTGTGACAAAAGGTGTAAATATTGCAACCAAATGCACCACTCGTCATCATTCACCAGCACAGTCACAGGGAAACGCTACAAAATATTTTGCAACGTGCACTGCAAGAGTGCTAATGTAATATATTTGCTCCACTGTCCCATCTGTGGCCTTCAATATGTTGATGAATCTAAACAGCCTTTTCACAAGCGCTTGAACGGACACAGGAGCGACCTAACAAAAAAGCCTTTACTCCTGATGATTCAACACTTCAGATTACCTAATCACTGCCTCGATGATTTCAACAAAATGAAAATCTTCATCGTGGAACAAAATACGACCGGGAGCGATCTACAGAGAGTGAAGCGGGAGGGATTTTGGATAAAAGAACTCCGTGTTTTACACCCACACGGAATTAACAAAAAACATTAAGTTCTTCCTATGTTGTCGAGTTTCTTATAACAGTGTTTGTAAATATTTTTATTTTTATAGTTCAGTATTCAAGATCAACACAAAACGTTTGTCTATAGCACAATGTTCAAGATCTTTCAACGTCAGCAAACAGATAATGTTATGAAGTTGTTCAACAAAGTGTTATTTTAGTTAATGTGAATGTTCTTGATCAATAAAGTTATCAAGAAATATATCACTTTTTCACAACCACGTAAAATTGAAATCATTATTTATTTTAAATTTGAAGAACAGATATTCTTTTGAATCTCGAATTCTGGATTTTATTTGTGATGTCTACAACCAAAGTTACGCAGTTTTGATATTAATTTGTTACCTTATGTACCCGTTATGATTTTAAGAAGGTTGCGCCTTTGATATCTATTAAAGATTCGCGTTAGAAGGATAACTAATTGAATCAATGAATGAATTACCTTTATTTGCACACAGCATATACATGCTATTGCAACAAAATGGACCTAAATATAATGACAGAAAGCACACAGAGAACAATATCATTAAATCGAGGTATTTACACAATTATCGCATTAAATGAGTTTTAGTATACCAAGCAGCTTTACGGTAGTTACAAAGTTTAACTGTAAGAGAAGCTTGAATCAGTCCGTAAAACTTATGAACAAGAAAATGTTGGCAGAAATTGTATCGGTAGAAATCTAAAAGCAGGACAACCAAGTACAAAGTGGTATTCATCTTCTATATCTCTTATATTACATGTACAACATCGATTATCTCTATTAATATGTAAAACAAACGACCAGTGTCCACATTAAACATTCATTGTGCCATTTCATAATTTAGTTAGTAAATAAAAATTATGCTGAATGTTTGAATTGGAAAGAGTGAATAACCAAAATATTTTCACTAGTGCCAAAGAACGTATAGATTTAATGAGTGTGTAGAGCTTGTTCCGCGGAATATCTAAATCTTCAAGCGTTCTTGACACGAATGCTTATGTTTTGATTATACATGATAACCAATTTATTATCATATTCATTACATAGATTTTCTTCATACTTTATTGATATTTTCAAAGTGAATTTTGAATTATGTGATGGGCGGATTGATATCAAAGGTGTGACGTTTTGGCGGGAAGAAGTTAGAGAGAGTAATTACCGTATTAATTTAACAGTGTGAATTATGGAAATTTATTATACTGGTAACATTAAAAAAAAAAAAACGAAAACAAACAAACAAACAGACAAAATACTGTGCTATCTATTGTAATATGTATTTCTTTCCATCAAAAGACATTGTGTTTGATCTTGTCAGATAAAATATTTGAAAACAAATTAACCGGATGATAATTTTTGGCAAAATCTGCAAAAGACTATCTTATGAACAAAGCATATAACATTCAATTTTGCTAACCTCTTTAAAATTCAAGTACGTATATTCAAAAAGAACATTTGATGTATATCTATAAAGCTATTGAATTAAAAAAAAACAATCATAGAAAATATACAAATGAAAAGTTTATAAAAATCATCATGGATTTTTGTTATGTTTTCAAACAACCTGACTGTTTAGGTCATATCTAGAATATCGACAACTATCAATTGTGCTATTGCGACGTTGCAGCTGAAAATATTCATAAAAAAATGTATCACTAACAGCACATTTCACCCGTTCGGTGATACGTATCTCCCTTGATTTTTATATATCTGTGTATAATGATTGATTTTAATCTTCAGTTGCGGAGATATTGATACTTGCCCTGTCATTTATTCCTTTTTAAGGAAAATCATTTCTTGCTTCTAGAACAGTTTTAATTTCCTATTTTTCTGGTTTTGAATTTTCTGCAAATCATTGAATCTGCAAATATTGAATTTTTTTTTCAGACGATTGAATTCATCATTGGTAACTATAAACAATTAACCAATGTGTTTAACAAAAAAAAAAAAAAAAAAAAAAAAAAAAAAAAAACCTACAGTCTTACACTTTATATTCAACATTGTTTCTTTGGAGTTAAACTCCGGCATCAAGGTCATAAGTTTATGGATGCAGTCTATGACTTTGCTATGAATTGGACAAAACAAAAAGAAAGAGTAAAAGAAGAACCAGACTAAGATAACGAACAACTTCATAGAAAGATGATTTCTTTAGATAGAAAAAAGTAAGTGTTCTTTAAAGTTCGAGAAGTAGACATCGTATTTCTCTAGCATTGAAGTTGCAGAAGAACTTATTATTCTCAGTTTAAGCCTCTTGAATTCCAACATTTTCTCGATCTTTCTTGAAATAACCGTGGTTAATAATATTAAGAATTTATACTGAAAGACATGAAAGAAAAAATAAAACAAATCTTCCCAAATCTTGAGATAAAATGTGATCTTTAGTGTCATTCATACTTTTGTGGTCGTCTGCACAGGAATTGCATAAAAGTTCAGGTTCATCACAATCCATACAAAAAGCCACTGCTTCTTCCTCAGGTTCAAGCTGTTCACATATGTCATACATATACTTTTTGACTTCCAATTAACAAACATATTGTGCTTTGTGATGCTTTGATCTCTTACAAACGCGATGTTTCCTTACACAGTTGTCACAGAAGTACACTTTCGGCTCGCATGTGACGCAAACGTGCGCAGCAATCTCATCACGCCCATTTTTGTTTTTGCAAAGTTGACATATAGAAAACGAAATATCTAGATTAAAAAATACAAAAATTGATAACGAATCTTCAGATTTTGAATTAATGAACCATGCGACTCGATTTCAGACCATTTGTTAAATAGAGGGTTAATACGTCTTTTTTTTTAAATTCCATCAAAGTTACTCGGTATTTTTTATAAAAGCTTTATATAAGTGTGCCATATCGTAGACTGGGTGATATAATACATCTACATCAACTTCGTATTTGAGAGGAATATTTTACCTGAGCTTTGCGCGCAGTTTTTCTGATGAAATTTTCAGGTTATGATATTTAAAAACAAATGAATCAATATAAATTAGATTAACAATGTGATAGTACTTTAAACATTCACATACTGTTAACAACAGATCACAAAAAAACAACATCAAGTCATAAAAGTGATAAATAACTAACAATTAAAGACCCAGCTCTTGATTTACTGAAAAATTAAGCTATGTCTTTTAATTTTACATATATATATATTATCGATTTCCTACTCTTCGATAAACCTTACATTGGTGAATGGATTCCGTTCACAAATCTCAAGAATTTGAAGTTAAAGGTACAATAGACAAATCTTTCGCCGACTCAATTTAAGACTTTGTTAAATTTTGACAATTTTATTATTACCGTTATTTAGATATATGGGTAGGGTAGCGTTAGAAGGGATATTATAATGAGTTAATATCATTTTTTATCTAATTTTAACCGTTTTTTTTAATTTATGTGATCGTTTATGAAAGCGGACAAACAAACACTGTAATTAACCCATTTTGTCGCAGTTATAAAAAGTCCCTTCCAGAGACTCTCCTGAATAAAAACGAAAATACTGCATTAAAGCATAGCAGCGCATATTGACGGTTTTGATGACGTACGTGTTTCTTGTCCGGAGAATGCCTCCAAATTATTCCTGAAAGTAATTTAACTTGCAGCAATATCTTTATTCAAATTTCTGAGAAAAAATAAGTATTGAAAACATAAAACGGTCGTATAATAATGAGTAATATGTATGGATTTATCTTAAGTTTATTTGAATTCTTGTATTGTTTTATCATGAAACTCTAAAGGTATGTTTTAATCTTAATCATTTATTATTTCGTTCCATGTCAATGTGTATTCTTATTTTTCGGCAAATACTTTCTGTTCTTTGCTATAGTCAGTTCAAACAAATGATTTTAATTTGAGAACAATACAAAACATACAAAACTAGTTTGTTTACACCAAACATTTTTCTTAGCAACTTTGATATTTTAACATTTCAAAGAGTTATTTCAACCCGATCCATTCAACTGCTGGTCACATCTCGTGACCACAGCGCAATCAATGTATTTTACGTTTTTTTCTTTTTTTTCTTTGTAAATTGTACATATATTAAAATAATGTAATAGATTTAAACATCAATGTATAATATTATATTACATTTCTTTTATTTGAAACATACATTACGTCATTTTACATAACAAAACTGCGGTCAGATCGGTCACCGGTCAACGGTAATTGATACGTCAAATCGTTGCGCGGATCGGTTCAAGGACTGTACCTAAGAGTAATAAAGGCAACCAAGGTTATAGCAGTAATCAAAAGAATGCAATCTAGGGACACAAACCAGATATACTCAAGAAAGAACATACAGTAACTAAAATCATACATACAAAGTAACAAAAGCAAATGAGCAAGTCGGACTCCACTAAAAACTGGGAGCATGGACCAGGTTGACCGGTAGGGTAAGCGTCCTCTGCTTTTCTAGAAACACCTGTCGAGTTGCTCATAAAAAGTCAAGTCCGGGATAGACAAACGAGGAATGGTAAACTATGACCCGTTGAATAAATCAGTTTTCATGGTGCAAACGAATACACCATAACGATCCATGAGTTCATGATGACGACCATAAAACTTTGGTAGTGATGACTTTAATCTTGTAACAACATTATCCTGTTCCAGAAGCCTATTTGTTAGAGTTGTAGTGCGATACAAAAAGTCTGCGTAGTTTCGGCAGGCTCTGACATTACTTATGAGTTGTGATATGAACACTCCATACGCAGGTGCTGAAGGAATGTTGGGATGAAAGGGAAGTTGACAATTTTTAATGAAGTCATCACGTTTGTCGTGAAGTTCGATCAATAGTTTTCCCTTACAATCGATTTCTAAATGTAGGTCTAGATATGAGACTGACTTAACAGTGCCTGTATTATTCTTTATCTCAAGTTCATTGGGGTAGATGCGATGTAACAAATTCTGCAAATTAGGATTGTTTAAAGATAATAGGTCATCAACAGAGCGGAAAGTGAGATTAAAGGATCTGGCAAAACGGCATTTTTTCTTTCGGATCAGATCAGCTATTAAGCAAGTAAAGGAGCACAATTTGTTCCGCCACACTGGACAAATATGTTGTCGATTAAAAATTCCAGTATTTTATAAACATCTTCCTCTGTATATTTGGAAGATGATTTGGAATTATTTCTTACAAAGTACGAGTAATCTCTACCAAGAACTACATATTTGTATCCAGGTGTACCATCGTTTTTTGGAATAACAACGATGTATAATGTTTTTAAGTCGGGATTTTAACTGAGTATGGGGAATAGCAGTACATGTATACAGTGTTGAAAAACTATAGGTTTTAATGCTATTATATTCAGATAATAGTCTTGAACTGATTGTCTCCAAAAGATATGGAAAGTTTCTCTTTTACTTTTTTGAATATAAACTGCACAATATTGATAATGCAATATAATACAAAATAGAACTAATATCTACATGTCTTCTATATTCAAAGAAACCTTCGGGGCAAGTAGTTAATTTTCTTTTTTTGTATGTAATTATTTTTTTCATTTTTGCCGTTTGTGCAATATGTTTTCAATTGTTTAAGTGTTTTACTAACAGTTTTTTTCACAAATAAAGACAAATTTTAACAAAACATTTCAGATCGAATCTACGTGCATTTGCAATATACATGATTGATATTTGTATAAAAATGTCCCCGAGGGTGTTCAGAAATCAAATAGTCAAATTTGTCTTACCCCGAATTATATTAAATAATATTTATTATATTTATCAACAAATGCTCTATTATATATTTCAGAATGTATGTTAGTAATTTTCAAACAAGGATGATACTTATTTATTCTTTAAACCATCATAAATATACAAACATTTCAACAGACACCAAGTGAATTTGAAAATATGAACAACCGTCTTTTCGTCGATAAATATAAAAACAATATATAATCCTATTATTTCACCTTAATACGTGTCTTGAAGCATTCATCTGCTAAAACGTTAATACCTTTGTACGATAAAATATGATTTGTTTAGTTATTATTTCTAATGTGCAGTCATTACTTTTCTTTACAAAGGACAATATATCGGGAATTGCATCTTTTCGGAAAACATGAAATTATATACTCATTCATTTAAGTTAGGTCATGATCTTGCTTTGCTCATCATTCATGGTTAGAACATATGTGCAACATGATATATACGCTCTCTCTCTCTCTCTCTCAAAAAAAAAAAGAAAAAGAAAGAAAAAGAAAAGAAAAAAAGAAAAAAAGAAACGCAACACTAGAACAAAAATTCCATCGACTCCACAAATACCAATCAGCATTTATCACAGAAAAAAAGATTCCTTGAAATCTGCAATTTGTCAAAGTGTCACTGTCACTTAAGATAAAACAATATCGCAGTTTTATTTCAATTAACACAACTTAAATATCAATATTTGTTATATCATTTATTTGCCTGTAGTATTCTTTGCCATACCTTCTGTAGTGCCTGTTCAAGTTGTCGCAGAATTTGTTGTTGTGGCTGGCGTTGGCGAACGCGCCTATCAAATTCAGCCAACAGATGGTCAATGTGGGTGAGATCCAGTCATCGTGATAGCCAGCGCATAATATTTACATTTCATATCATGACACTGCCCCCGCCGAAATTGTCGACTACTACGACACAATCTTGTGCGAAACGTTCATTCCGGTGCTTGTAGACACGTAATCTGCCGTCTCCTTTATGAAGTTGAAAACGAGATTCATCACTTAACCAGACGCGTCTCCAGTTCTGTAGGTTCCAGGCACGAACTGTATTACACCATCGAACCGTCGCTTGGCGGTGTTGGTGCTTCAAAGGGGCCTCCAAAGTACGGTCTTCTGGCGCAAAACCCGTGGTTACCTAAACGATATCGTATGGTCTGTGCGGCGATTCTGCGTATACCAGGAAGGTAATTGGCTGTTGTTGTTGCAACAGTCACTTTCCTCAGATGGAACAGCCGGATATATTATTTTTTTAGAGAGTAAAATTTAAATTCACATTAAATTTGATCGTTCAGCACAATATCGACATTTGCAAACATCTGGAAATGACCTTCATGAACATAGATATTGAGACATCAGATAACCTAAAATGACATAGACATCACATAAGCCAACTTACATTTTAGTATATCTTATTTGTGTTTACTCGTTTTTGTTCTGGTAACAGGTTTATATCAAACGAATATACAAATACCGGGTGCCGAAACCATTGCTGTTTTTGTCGAATATGATCAGCACCTAATACAGAAACCACGCAACTCGATAAAGATTCTTCCTTTTTCGAGGAATGGCATAAAATGATACGACTTACACATATCATCTTTTCCCTGGATATGCTTGATTTCGTTTACTATAAAATGAAGTTGCAGTATAAAACAGTACGTGGTAATTTATCGATAACATTCATTGATAAATTGTTAATCTGATAAATTAGAATTTGTCGATAGTTTTTATGTGTAATATTCTCCTTGATCTTCCCATCTTACCATTCTTGCACTTCCACATGATAGGAAGGTCCACATAACACCCCAATTTACTTATAAATGTCATTATGATTTTCAAAACCTCCTATATACGAATCATTCTGTCGCTAATCATTATTCTCATTTTTGTCAGTATTACCAAATACGTTTTACCGACTTTAGCAAAAAAATAAACATGCTTTCAAACTTTTAAACTACATGTATCTTGAAGTTTTATTATTGAATGGGAACTACAAACTACGGTTATTCTAAAGTCAAAGATCTTTTTTGTTGCAGGCATTTAATTTCCTTTTTTTATGTAAGGGTTTATAATAGAAAAATCTACCGTTATATATTTACAATAATTGAAATCCGTTATTAACATACAAAGTTTTCGTAACTTTTCCATGATAAACTAAGAAAGAAAAAAGTGGGCAAATAATTCACACGTATAAAATAATTTAATCGGAAAAAAGTAACTAAATTTAATGAATCAACCAATAAATTCGTTTATTGCATTAATACAGTTTGTTATCGTTTATATGTTATCATTTAGGTGAAATTTGTAAATACCTAAGCGATATTCAAAAGAATTTTTAAGCGATTGTTCGTTTTTGAACCCGTGGAAAGGTATATACTTTTCCGCTTTCAAAGGAATTATTGAATGTTGTTAGTTCATCATTCACAGTTTGATATTGGAAGGAATACAATCGAAATCCCTCCCACCCAAAACCCTTTATTTCGATACCTTTTTCTGCTGTTTGGTTTCTTTTTCAGATAGAACAGTATCATCAGTAGCCATAAAGCGTCCCGACTTTTCATAAAATGTGTGCCTAGAAACAAAATTGTGCATTGGCGGAATTTATCAATCGTTCTACTGGTCGCCATGTGGTGACTTTACAAACTTTATGATGGTTGCCCGTCAGTGAACATCAATATATTTAGTTCATTCCTGTGTCAACATACAATTTGTTTGTCGACAAGTTGATTTTGTTGAGTTAATTAATGGCAAGACAATTTTCGCAAAAACCTGTAGTTGAGTTGTTTATTTTAATATAAGCATAACCAAAATCAATCGAATTGTATTATTAGGTCATAAAATGATTCAGTTGATCATATTTCAAGAAAAGTAAATGAACAATTCTGTATTTATGGTAATGGTTTTATTTAATATATTCAATTATAGATACTTAATGAAAAAAAAAAGATTATACTCTTATCTTTGGTACTGTAATGTTTACAATAATATACAAATGCATCAATAACAACCAAGTAATATTTGGAAGTAGACGTAGTCAAATATTGCAACAGTCTATAATCCTAAAATAGTTACTTTCAAGGGATTCCGAATACGTGTTTGCCTGCTCAATTTTTTATGTTATAAAACCTTATTTGATTGGTTGATATTTTTAATGCACAGTCATAACTTTTCGAGGAACACAATTTATCGGGATTTGTGTTTTTGTAAATACAGTCCTCTATATATAGAAAAAACTATATATCATTTACATTTATATTGATTTTTATTGATACTGGAAACCATAGAACATGACCTTTGCATACATATATTGAAACAAAATCACGAGGCACAAAAAGTCTTTATATTTGCAGCGCATGTAACCAGCAAAATGAAAAATCACCTTAAGCTCTCAGGAATAAAATAATAAAGATAAAACCACGAGAGATTGTTGGAACTGTAATCAAGGGGACCAAGGTTAATAGAATTTAATCCAGGAACAAAGGCCAGACATGGAAAACCGACACACACAACAAAGAACATAAAATAACTAAAATCATACATACTAAGTAACAAAAGCAAATGAGCAATGACTTCACTAAAAACTGGGAGTATGGGACAGTTGCACCAGTAGGTTAATCGTCCTCTGCCTTTCTCGAAACACCGCCGAGTTGCTCATAAAAAGTCAAGTCCGGGGTAGAAAAAGAGGAAAAGAAAACTATGATAAGTTGAACAAATCAGTTCTCCTGGTGCAAATGGATACACCAAAGAAGCATTGAAGAGATTTCTAAAGAAATATGATGTGTTGCAAAATGACGTTGGCTTCACCATTTCAACATATTAGCTGCTTTATGAGAAATATAAATTAGGTGGATACTTCTTGATAATATCATGAACTACTACCATATATATATATATATATATATATATATGGTAGTATATATATATATATATATATATATATATATATATATACCATATATATATATATGGTATATATATATATATATATATGTGATTCTTTGTATGCATATTAATTACTTTCTTGTATATCATTTCATCAATAAACGCAACAATGATAATAAAATGGCATGTGTCTACTTCTTGATTGATGAAACACTCAAATATTTCTGGTAGTATGGACTATCATAAAAAATGAATTATGTGTATTTACATTTACACATCAGAATAATGAAACGTCAATCACGCGGGGAACCTTAGATACAAATGAACAACAAATGACATACAGATAATTACAAATCAAAAGAATCAGCAAAAATACTTCTGTGAAAACCCAAATTTTCTGGAAAGGTTTAAAATATATATAATCTTCCTAATTGCAAAGCTAACCGGTGTGCCTTCCGTTAAAGATAATAGCATACAGTCGGTTTAACCGTCAGTTATTTTAATATTGGTTGTTTGATCCAGTAGTATTTACAAAAACATTTGCCTTCTTTCAGATTTTAGTCTAAACATATGTGTTTCCTTTGTCTTCTTTATAAAACATTGTATATGCAACATACACTGGGATATTGAACTTTTAGAAGTTCATTTATATACTCATAGTAACAAGATATAAAGAAGTTCTGCAAACTTCGGTTGGCAACTTTCATTTGCACTTGTATTTCTGAGTGTAGTTTTTATAAGACCTACTAAAGGATTTCCAAGCATAAATATTTGGGATTAATAAATGCATGAATACTCGTTATAAGCTTTTTCTTAGTTTTAAGGAAGAGATGCACTTAAACAATACATCCATTATACATAGATGTAAGTTGGTACTTAAATTTACATTATATATAAAATCGCAAATTCTTAAGCGCTCTTAGATATCAAAGTTCTAATTCTGGTATTGCTCTTAAAATTAAGCTTTCTTTATAAGTGAATGAAATGTAGAAAACCAGTGTACACTAATTATTTTTGAACGATATTTCTCATGTAATTCTTTTAAACACAATTGTTTATGCATTATTACTATAAACATCGTCCAACAACCACTGGTGATGAGTCCAAAGAGGTCCTCAATAAGTGTAATCACACATATAAGTAAGATCTGGAAGGCTCGGACAGGAACTAATAAAATCCACGGTAACTGAATGATGCCATTTTTTTCAAAATCAAAATAAAGTAATAAACTACACGGACGGACATCAATGCCCAACATCTCCTGGTTGTTGACACACGCAAGAATTCTGCCTTGGAGTTATATGCTATACAAACCGAGGTGCCCTTTAATCACTATGCCTATTGTGTAACCCCTTCGAAAAGCAACATTAAATATGTAATTCAGGGATGACACTATGCGCAAAGGATATAAACATATAATAGTTTACCTCCATAGATCCTTTCAATGACACTTTGGGTCCCCCCTACATGCTACAGTAACCGAGGTGCCCTGTATGCATTATACCTATTTTGTAGCCCCTTCGAAAACCAACATTTAAGATGAATATGCATGGAACTACGTGCAAAGTGTTCAAAGTTACAATGGTTTACCTCAATAGATTCCATGTATTGGGTCCCCCGTACATGCTATACCAACCGAGATATCCTCTATTCACTATGGTGTAGCCCCTTCGAAAAGAGATTCTGAATTAAATGATTTAATATGCAACCGCGGTAAAATGTTGAAACCATGTATAGCTTACGTTAAAGATAGCTCCAAAAGAAATATAACTTGCATGTGATTCCTTATGAAGTAAACACAATGTTGTCAAATAAATTCTGAAGTGCCATCAATCATGCGGGGGTCCTTAGACATATACAAAAATCCGCAGACGAAAAACAACTGGCATTCAAACAAATTAAAACAATACGAACAAACTGTATTAAAAATGTGTTCTGGAAAAGATTATGATCTTGCTAATAGCAAAAGATAACATTTTTATTGTTTCTAAAAGATCACACCATAGAGTCTGTTTAAACTTCTTTTTGTACGTAACAAACAATGGGGAATTGGAGTCATTGAAGTATTCATTAATTCATTTATAGACTCATGTTTACAAGATAAATTTTGAAAAGTACTATAATAGCACCGAAGTTTATGGTTTTGAATCATATTCGGTACAGTTGATATAAAGGAGTCGTATGAAGTATCGAATAATAGAAGGTTTTAATACTGTTTACTAAGATAATATTCACAAATCGAGTTTTCCTCTCACAGACCAATCGTCATTGCAAGAAAGAAAAACTGTGAAGTCCGATGTTAATCCAATGTTATTTTGTTTGCATTGGAAACATGCATATCGGCATTTATGGAAAATTCTGCATTTCAAATATCAAAATGAAAGGAGGTTTGATGTCCATTGCTATTAAATTCAATGAATAAAATCTTAAAAGACTAATCAAGATTCTAGCATATATTAAAAATACAATCTACGGATAAAAACAGGTCTACACAATAAAGAACATGAAAGAGTAAAATGGCACGTACAAAGAAACAAAAGCAAATGAGATAATCGGACACCTTAAAAAACTGGAAACATGAAACAAATGCACCGGTTGGGTAAGCATCTTCTGTTTTCCGAGAAACACCCGCCCAGTTTTTCATAAAAGTTTAGGTCCGTTGGAGACGAACGAGGAAAGGAAAATTTTGACGCGGTGAACAAATCAGTTATGTTGGTACCTATGGTTACAACTTTGAGATCCGCCTCGACCTCTTCCCCACTCTTTTAACATATACCTCTATCTAATATCCAAATAAAGACTTTTCCTTTCCTAATTGTCAATATTCAAACAATTCCTTATTTGACTTATTCATATAGTATATACACTGACTTTGATAGTAGAGAGAAGAAACCACCTTTGCTAGACAGGAGTGTTTGCAGCCTTTATTGAAATTATCACGACAGAAGTTTTATGGAATTATCACAATTTGTTTGGCCGATATTCTCTTTAGCAACTTGTGCCGCAGACGGGGCAGGCCGTATATGGTTACTCTTTCAGATCACCCAAGTTTTTTTCCTGTAATATCTGCCTCAAACTATTCTTATTTTCACTTATAATATATATAGAGAACAGAAAACCTTTCCCCTGATTTAGTTTTTATTTCGTGTTGATTCTTTTGTTTGTCTTGTTTTTGTTTTTGTCGTTGTTTTTTTTTTCAAATTATTGAATTTGAAGCTGAATATCACCACCTTGAGTTTTGGTAAACATAAAGCTCTGTCTGCATATAAATACAATAAACACCGATTAACTTAATTCAACACCTCAAACAGGAACGCTTATAGGATATCTGCAATGATCGTGTTCATCCAAATGAATTAATTTTGGTAAGGTGTGTTTAACAGTCAAGCTGACAGAACAACTGAGTTTTTTATCGACATATGGAATGAAATTATTCAAAGGATTAAATAATATAAAACGAAATACTTCCATTCCCATTTTATTAAGGCTACATACAATTTGCAACTTATTTCTTTTGTATTGTTGAACGGATTTGTTTGATAAATTACAATTAATCAATAAAACAATGTTTAGACAACATGCAATGACGTTACTACTTTTGCGATATTTTCAAGACCATACTTTTTTCTTCCCTTGCTGAATTTTTTCATTACTGACAAACCGAACGTATACAGTCGAAAGATTCATTAGGGCGAAACAAAAATGCTATGCTTAATTGTTAATATATTGAATAACGGTAAGTCATAGAAAACTCTTATTCCTTATTCAATTTGTATACGAACTAATGCCAGACATCAAAATGTAAAGTGCACACCGTTTACAAATAGTATCGATCCGGACTGACATAATGTCCTTTCTTACATGTGAGAATTTAGTTATCTTGCCAATGAAACATCCAAAATTTTCCAATTTCAAACATTAATTGTTAAGCGTTTTTAATGGTGAGAATATTGACGGGGAAATGGTGTATAGAAATGTAATGTGAATTTTAGGGTTTATTTATTAATATTACAAGAAAAAAAAATCGATCATCATAACTTTTAATAATGTACATATTCAAACCTAACTCAAAGCACACTAACACACACTATTTAGAGTTAAAAAAAAAAAAACAAAAAAAACAAAAAAAACAAACAAAAAAAAAACAAACAAACAAACCAAAAAAAAAAAACAAAATAAACACACACACACACACACACACACACACACACACACACACACAAATTCTAAAACTTGCATTTCTTTTACATATTCATGTCATATATGCTTTTTCTTATATTATTATTGATAGTTATAACTATGACAAAATGCTTTGCTTGCACTCAGTAAATAACGTGTAAATATCCAGACACTTTACATTTTAAAAACTAGATGTCATCTTCCCATACTTTCCCTAAATATAGTCTGTATTGTTTTGCGTTAAGCTAAAAAAAGCAAAGGTACATGTAGACGTTTATTCATCAGAAAGTATTCTATCTATCATATGGTAACGAAAACCAATGCTTTCCAGTGTACAAGACAAGTTTGATTAACTAATTTGTTTTCTTCTTAAACCTTAAAACCTACGCAAGCGATTCTAGCAAATAGATATACAATGTGATAATTTTACCAGAGTGAACACAAGCGCAAAAAGTAATACAATTCTTCATATATTGCAATTCGGATTAATAACAAATAAAAATACAGACGAAAAAATTAAAAATATATAATTGCACGGTTGATATCTTGAAGTTAAGAAGAATACTACATTGTGTAGAACAACTTCAAAATCAAATATAATTATTCCACATTTTATTATAGTTCTGATTTTTAGTTTCCGAACACAAGATTTTTGAACTGCTTGAGGAGACTTGTTTTCTTCTTGGGGTCTTCATTTTCTTCAGTTGTCTCTTCATCTAGTGTTGCAAAGGTAGCTTGCAGCCTGGTTGCGAAAACGTTTACCGTTTTACCGATTTCTGCTCTCTTTTTGCATTGCTCCAATGTCTCTATTCGAGCGTTAAAGCCAGATTTCTTTTCACGCTTTTCGCTTTCGATCATCAATTCTATATACTGCGCTGTGCTTAACGGATCGGGTCTTAATGCGATATCCTTCAATTTGTTGGTAAATTTAGTGACCTCTTCAACTTTGAATTGGATTCCAACTTCTAAGATTTTTATTTCTTCACTCATCTCCTGTAAAACTTGTTCTTGAGACATTTTTTCCTTTCTTGCTTTTTGGTACTTATCTCGCATTTCTGCGTATGTTTTTTTGACGCGCTGGGTATACCATTTAAAGATGTATGGAACATTTGAGTGATTTTGCCAATTACATTTGTTTGGACATTCCGTACAATTACCATCTCCGTCCATTGCACAACAGCCTCGCTTTTCATTGTCGTTAACAAATGCACAACTGTTGTGGCACGTAAAATGACACGTTAGGCAGGTTGTCGTATGAATACCTTTTCCACTGATATCGACTTTTTCCAATTTTTTTTCTTCTACCATATATTCAAAATTTTCATTATTTCGAATTTCTGTCTTGAAGTTTGTGAAGATCTGAATCTCTTGTTCGATCAAATTAACCTTAGATAATCCAAGATCTATTTCTTCTTGTAAATGTAAGACTGTATTTTCGAGTTTTTGACGATTTACAAGCACCTCTGATGTAAGAAGTAGACTTTTCGTGGGCAGTGAAAGTATTCCGTCAAAAAAGTCTTTGCAACTTTTCATTCCTAAATCCCAAAAGAATGGGGAAAGATTTGACCTTGACGATATTGTATTATCAACAAAAAGTGCAGAATTGTTAAAAGAGTAAAATGTTTCATACGGGAGGGGCTGTTCATCAAGGGCTGCCAGTCCTGCCAATACTGGGGGTTTCTGACCATCAGCGAACGTGATCAAGGTACAAATGTTTCCCTTAATGTCTTTTCCAAAAAGAGCCAATATTGATTCAAATATATACTTCTGTGTTGTCGTGAGTCTTGCATCTGGTGCTTTTAGTATAAAACAAACTGCATCAATAGTAGCAACACCTTTGTTTCCTTTGGCATTGAACAATTCTCGGATCTGTGATACAATCTTTGTATCCTGTTTAATCCCACGTGTATCACCAAACCCTGGAGTATCAATCAAATTGATGGTATATCCCAAGCGATTGGCGACGTCACTACATATGGTGTAGCGTGTAATCCATTCGGTTTGTGAAAGTGCCTATAAATAATGTATTTATTACAAAAACATCATTTAATGATTTAGACAAAATTTTAAATGTTTTGGATATTTCAACCATGTAAAATGATCTCAAGATATGAATGAGAATATGAAAAACATTATTTCATCAGAACAATTTCGCATAAATCAGAAGAGGAAATGAGTCTTTTTTTATTTTCTAGTGGAATTAGGAATGTTCAAAAACAAAATTCAAAATCCATAAATCAACTATAATACGGATCAAATAAATTCCACCTAAAATCGTTTTCTTGTTGCTGGCTTAATGCGTTATTTTTTTAATAATTATTACGAATTGTTTTGCTATTATGTCTTTGTTCTTTTCGACTGAAATTTGAATTATGGTTTTATTTTTTTGACAATATTTCATTTAAACATATTAAATTCACAACATCTACCTCATTCCCCATTCGCTCGACTTCGCATGGCTCCAATCGTATCAGGGTGAATCGGAAAGAATCCTCCCATGTTACACCAACAATATAGTTCGCCATGGCATTAATCAACGTTGACTTGCCAGATCCGGTGGAACCAACAACTAGTATGGTCTTCTCTGTCGTTGAGCTTCTAGGCGATCCTGTATAAATATGTAATAAGTTTAAACTCAAAAATATTTGAGCATAATAAAATAATGAATTAAAGAATAAACTAAGAGTTTCCATATGCTCATATCCCAAATCATATCACTCGCATTTAATCAAGTGCACACTTGTATTCAATTAACTGTACGATTAAAATCCGAAACAAATACGTGAACCTAAATAGTAAAGCAATACTTATCGAGACATACTAAACAGGAACCTGTTGAATCTATCATGAATATCTTAGGATTTTAAAAACTAATCCTACTTACAACATGTCAAAATAGAATAAATTCATCTTTCAAATGGCCCAAATCTTCAAGGAACAATATATGTGCTAAAAACCTACCAAGAATAAATTGTCTTGTCATCGCTAATTCATTTCTAGCAGATGTGTTTTCTTGTACTGGCAGTCTAAATACGAGTGGATATTCTCCTTCTTTTGAAATTTTTTCTGACGCTCTCATAATCTGTTTTGCGGGTGATTCACCTGTCTTGATAGGATCGCTTTCTTCACTAAGCTGGCCTTCTACTCCTGTCTTGTCATTTACTACCTTCACCTTGAAGACATATCGTGAATCTGCCTTTAGACCATATATTGTCACGAAATGGGTCATACAACGACTCGTTGATGAATATCGGCACCAATCTCCACCAGGATACTGTTTGAATATCGTGATAAAATGTTCATTTTGCTCTAACTCTGAGTCGTAAGACCACATAAGATTAATGTGATCTGATGGATATTTCTCTCCAGTCGTATATGGTTTCCCAGGATGTTTGCTTTTTGTGCCCTGTTTAAAACATATCCGTTTTTAATTTAACTTACGAATGTGAGACTAACATATATGGCTTGAAACTAATTGATCGACATAGAAAGATAGTATAAATCTCCAAACTGCATTGACAAACACTATTTAGGGGTCGACATGTATATGTCAATGTCCTTTTACAGTACTTAGAGGTATTATTGAAATAATGTTGTGATAATATTGTGATGTGTTTGGTTGTTATTTCATTTCATTTTTTTCTTTAACCGGGGGTGTAAAAGCCTACATAAAACTAGTTAAACCCACCGCAGAGTTCACGCGCCTGTTCACAGTCAAAATATGTTAGTCATTAATGTTGGATTGTGGATTGTATTAATTATTTTACTGGTAGGGTTTTCCACAACTTACTCTTATGGGTGCGTTCACACTTATTGAATACATTTTCGTGATTTCTGAAGGTGTTGAATGTTTTGTGGGATCAAACATTAGCCTCAGCTTTAATAGTCATCTTGGCAAGAATACATATGTAAATTGTGGTTCCCAGTTTATTTGTCCACTCACGGACCTCCCATACTTATTTTAATTTTAATTTTAATTCATATTTTGATTTTGCTTATTGGACAGAATGTTTCTCTCCACCTTCGCCAATCTGTCATTTGATATTACTTAATTTATATTTCTATATGCAGAATTAACTCTGCATAATATTATTTTTTAATAAATGACCATTTTCCGTCAATTTTCGTTCTTATTTGTAGCTCGGGCTCTTAGGTTTGTGTACCTAAGAGTGTGATATCAATGTCTGTCAGTCTGTCTTTAATAATATCACCGAAAATAATTGCAAAGATATAACCAACAAAAACGTTAGCGAACAGATAAATCAAAGAAAAAGTTTTGCAGTAAATGTAAATGTTCCTGTAAGATAATATTATCAAGAAAATATGCCAATCTTTTTTACGAAAATATTACAACTGAAATGATTGATTTCTTAAAAAGTTCAAGATTAGACATTTGTTAACCTCGAGAATATTTGAATTCTGGATTCTAAATGTAATATTTAAAACCATAGATACCAGCTTATGATAATAATTTGGTTCCTTTAGTATTTTTTTTATTTACAACTAATAGAAAGGGTTGTGCCGTCAATATTTATTGCAGATTCATGAAAAATTATGAAGTTCTCTCCATGAAGAAAATTTGTGTCTGAACTTGTCGGATAAGATATTTGAAAACATTTTACTCGGTTGATTTTTGCAAAATCTGCAAAAAAGTTCTCACGAATGACCAAATTATATAAAAGTCAGTTCTGTTAACCTCATTAAATTTCAAATATGAATATCCAAAAATACTAATGAAGAATATTTACAAAGCTATTGAATTTATTAAATGATATACATATAAACACAAATCATCATATATATGTGTAAACTTGGCTACTTTGGTCATATCGAACTAATCGACATCAATTACGCTACTGTGATGTCACATATAAAAAAACAACGTCGTAATACAATGTATCACTGGGAGCACATTGGTGATACGTATCTACCTTTATTTTCATACATTTGTATAAAATGGTTGATTTTAATTTTAACTTCTATAGACATTTATACTTGCCTTGTCATTTACTTCTTTTTTAGGAAAATCATTTCTTGCCTCTAGAACAGTTTTAATTTCCTCTTTTTCTGGTGTTGATTTTTTCTGCAAATCATTGAATCTGCAAGTATTAAATAAAAGAAAAATATATTTTTGACCCGATTAAAATTATCATTAGTTAACTATAAAAATTAAATTAGATTTATAAAAAACTTACATGTATGTCAATGCGAAACAATGTGAAAACCTACAGTCTTACACTTTATATTCAACATTTTTTCTTTAGAGTTACACTAAGGCATGAAGGTCACAAGTTTTTGGTTGCATTCAATGAGTGTGTTACAAATGGACAAAACAAAAAGTAGAACCAGACTAAGAAAAAGGACAACTTCATAGAACGATGATTTGTTTAGATAGAAAAAAAGTAAGTTTTCCTTGAAGTTCGAGAAGTAGACATCATATTTCTCTAATATTAAAATTGCAGAAGAACTTATTATTCTCAGTTTAAGCCTCTTGAATTCCAACATTTTCTCGATCTTTATTAAAATAACCGTGGTTAATAATACTAAGAATTTAAACTGAAAGACAAAAAGGAAAAAATAAAACAAACCTTCCCAAATCTTGAGATAAAGTGTGATCTTTAGTGTCATTCATACTTTTGTGGTCACCTGCACAGGACTTGCACAAAAGTTCAGGTTCATCACAATCCATACAAAAAGCCACTGCTTCTTCCTCAGATTCAAGCTGTTCACATATTTCACACATATACTTTTTGAATTCCAATTCACGAACGTCTTGTACTTTGTGATCCTTCGATCTCTTAGATACGCGATGTTTCCTTACACAGTTGTCACAGAAGTACGCTTTCGGCTCGCACGTGACGCAAACGTGCGCAGCAATCTCATCACGCCCATTTTTGTTTTTGCAAAGTTGACATGCAGGAAACGAAATATCTAGAATGAAAAAATACAAAATTGATAACGAATCTTCATATTTTGAATTAATAAACCATGGGACTCGATTTCAGACAACTTGTTAAATAGAGGGTTTAATACGTAGTTTTTAAAAACAATTTGGACTGAAACTCCATCAAAGTTACTCGGTATATTTTATAAAAGCTTTATATTAATGTGCCATATCGTAGACTGGGTAATATGATACATCTACATCAACTTAGTATTTGACATGAATATTTTAACTGAGCTTTGCGCTTTGCGCTTTGCGTACTGTTTTTCTGATGAAATTTTCAGGTTACGCTATTTAAAAACGAATGAATCAATATAAATTAGATTAGCAATGTGATAATAGTACTTAAAACATTCACGTATTGTTAAAAAAAGATGACAGACAAAATATCAAGTCACAAAAGTGGAAAATAACTAACAGTAAAGTGCCAACAACCAAAAACCCAGCTCTTGATTGACTGAAGAATGAAATGAAGCTATGTCTTTTAATTTCACATACAGATATATAATCGATTTTGTATTCTTCAATAAACCTAACTTTACTGAATGGATTCCGTTCACAAATCTCAAGAAATTGAAGTTTATATCATTTTTATTTAATTTTAACGTTTTTTTTTTTTTTTTTTTTTTTTTTTTTTATTTATTTGATCGTTTATGAAAGCGGAGAAACAAACACTTTAGTTAACCCATGTTGTCCCATTTATAAAAAGTTCCTTCAAGAGACTCCCCTGAATAACAACGAAAATACTGCATTAAAAAATAGCAGCGCATATTAACGGTTTCCGATGACGGTGTTTGTTGTCCGGAGAATGCCTCCAAATTATTCCTTAAAGTTATTTAACTTGCAGCAATATCTGTATTCAAATTTCTGAGAAAAAAGTATTTAATACCAAAAACAAAAATTAATAATAATAATAATAATAATAAAACGCTCGAATAATAATGAGTAATATGTATGGCTTTATGCGTTAGCATGTATTAGAATACATTATAATTACCTTATTGTTTAAATGTTTTAAGGTTATTTTAATTCTTGTATTATTTTATCATAAGAGTCTAAAGATATGTTTAATCTTAATCATTTATTATTGCTTCCCATGCAAATGTGTATGCTTACTTTTCAGTAAATACTTTCTTTTCATTACTAAAGTCAGTTCAAACAAATAAGATTTGAGAAAGATACAAAACATTCAAAACTAGTTTGTTGACACCAAACATTTTTCTCCGCAAAATTCACAGGGTTATTTCACACTGTCATATCATTGAGCTTTGAAAAGTTCCAGTTATCATACATGTTTTTTATAGATCATTTTGTTCGTGATTTTTTATAACGTCTGTTTAGCAATTTTTACTGTCATTTGTATTAGTATATGGCCTACTTAAAGTAATTGTTTCAAGAGGACGAAGCTTGCAAATAAGGGTAACAACAAAATTATCGAACATTAATCCGATTCATATTGAAATCCAAAATAAATTTGGCAAAATAGATATTACTCCACCGCAGCAGCTGGTACCGCAATGGTCTATACTTGGTACAGGTAATTCGGACGAAATGGTGGGTTACATCTAGGTTTTACAACGCTCTTATCGTCTCTCATTCATTATGGCGTGACTATACCAGTGATTGAAAAGTATCTGCATGCGATTGTCATAATTGGTAAATGGGCGGTCACATCAGCACAAAGAACATTTTACAAAGAAAAAAAAACAACAATCAAGAAGCTGAGAATTTTCTACTAAGGACTGATATCTAAAAACGAATTTTGTAAGATACCTTTTAAGACGCATTTCCTCATATCCCTGTTTCTGGAGTCTATTGCACAGATATTTATGGCGTTCAAGGAAATCAGAGTAGTTATTATTTGCTCCAGCATAGAGAATCAATTGCAAAATACAAACACCATATGCAAGGGATGAAGGGTTGTTTTTGCACAAGTCCGAAAATATTATGATATCAAAATTAAAGTCGTCTCTTTTATCATAAATCTTAGTGCTGAGATGACCACTGTTGTCACATTCGAGATGTAAGTCCAACAGAAAAAGATGCAGGACAAGCTGTTTCTACATTCTCCTTTATCTTTCTTTCTGTATTCTGTATGGATGTATTGACAGTGACCATTTACAAAATAAAGGGTTGTAAATAGGCAATACATCATCAATATATCTGTATGTAAAGTTAAAAAAATTGACATCTTTTAGATTTTAGTTTTTTACGAGGTTCTGAAGAAATTCAGTCTCGAATGAATATAACAACAAATCGGCTAGGAGAGGAGCACAGTTAATGCCCATTGGAATGCAAACTTGTTGTCGAAGAAAAGCTTCTCCAAATGTGACAAATATGTTATCAATGAGGAAATCAACCATATTGCAAACCTGCTTTTCTGTATAGCACACTTTGCCCTTTTGTAATGTTTTAGAAAAACATGTGGATTTGTAACCAAAAACAACATAATTTTGAAAAGCAAAGGATTTACGGAAAATTCCTTTCAAATGAGATTTCAATTTATCATGTGGTAATGTAATGTACAGATTTGAGAATCAAAAGTTTGGAGAGAGCTAAGTATTTCCGAAATTGAAATATTTTTTTCAGAAAAAAAAATCACAATTTACTTTCATATTATAAGAGATGTGGTAAGGATGCCAATGAGACAGTCATTTACTAAAGGTCAAGCAACGAACAATTAAACTTCTTTAGGTCACCACATGGTCTTCAAAGACTGGTAAACCCCATCTACAAAGAGCTAGATTTTCCAATTTTGGTAAGTTAGTGTTTTTCTTTGCTGTTTCAAAGATATTTTTTTTACATTTGTAGCAGAACCGGGTCGTTTGAAAGTCCTAGCACGGCTGAAAATGATACATTGTTATTGCTTAGCTGGCTCTAGGAGAAATGTTTTTGCTGTGTTAGAATTGTCCGAGAGCTAACTTTTCTGGCGATTTTCTGAGAGGTCAGACAATTACTTATCTGTACTGAAATATCAATTAAATTCGTAGGTGTTAGATGCCATTGAACATTTACTACTATCATTGGGTTAACTCAACCACATAAAACTGCCCAAAAACGTTTTGGAATACTTGTTTGAGCATCAAGTAATTTAATTTCAGAAGTAACTCGGATTCTGATTGGATACAAAATTGTATCCATCATCTCATAGATCAAATTTTGTAGTGATTATGACGTCATCGAACATGTTTATGATTTACTCTTTGAATTTGGATATTGAAATTAAAATATAAGGAAGGACTGTTATATCTTTTCGGTCTATTTGAAAGAGCTTCAATGCCCGTATTGCCATCTTGAAAATAAACTTATATCTATATAATAATTTGAAGTTACCTTGTTTATCTTCTGCTTTTTCCATTTGATTTATATAATCAAAATACCTCTCGAAAATGATGGCAGTGTTAACTTCTGAAGATGTGACTTAAATACATCAGCAGCATTATATTTCTGAAACATAAGATTGATTGAATTTAAATGAGTTTTTACTATTGAATACGTTAAATGGGTTTTCAATTGATATATTCAATAAGATTTTATCAATAAATTCTTTAAAACACAGAAAAATTAAGTTTTTTTTTTCAAAAATGTTGCGGTTCTTTTTTTTTTAGAGAGTAAAATTCAAATTCACACTGAATTTGATCGTTCAGCACAATATCGACATTTGAAAACATCTGGAAATTACCTTCATGTACACAGACATTGCCACATCAGATAAAAAAAAAATAACCTAGAATATAGACATGACATAAGCCAAGTAACATTTTAGTATATCTTATTTGTGTTTACTCTATTTGTTCAGGTAACAGGTTTAAACCAAACAAATATACAAATACCGGGTGCCGAAAACTATTGTCGTCTACGTCAAATATGAGCAGCAACTAATGCAGATAACATGGTACTAGATACGGATGCGTCCTTGTTCGAGGGATGGCATAAAATTATACGACTTACACGTATCAACGTTTCCCGGGACACGCTTGGTTCCGTTTACTATAAAATGAAGTTGCAGGATGGAAAAAGGCTTGAACATTTATTGATAACACTTATTGATAAGTTGTTAAATGGAAAAATGAGAATTTGTCAATAGTTTTTTATGTGTAATATTCTCCTTGATTTACCCATCATTTACATTTATATTGATTGTTATAGACAATTTATGAAACTGTTCAATTACAGTTTTACGTCATAAAAACAACTCTGTATATGTTCATTTCCTTGGATCTGCTACAACTTGAAATAATTTTGACTTGCTATGATGTAAAAATTATGGCGGGGTATTTTCCCGTAGTGTTAATATCTCTCGTGGGCAACTCTCATTTGCAGTTTTATGAGACTTACTGAAAGATTTTAAATAAAAATATTTGGGATTCAGAAATGTATAAATCATTTATAATGTGCCTCTGCCTGGTTTTAAGGCAGAGCTGCACTTAAACAATGCAGCCGTTATACGTACAATCAAATTGGAACTTCAATTATACTCGACGTCACATACAACACATTTTCGAATTGAAGCTCTACTTTTTAAACCGTCGGGACTTACCGCTAGAGTTGTCTCCCTTTTTTTTAATATGAAGATAGTGCGCATATATGCATGACGTGTTAGAACCAACGAGTCGCTTATTAGCTTAAATCATGCGTATAAAATCCTTACGGGAAAATCCCATACTAATATCCGCCATGTTGGTTTCTACGGGACGATTTGTTTAGAAACGAAGTTCGTAAGTTCCCGTCGAACTCCGGTGACAATCGTTTGCTTGATCAACTTCTCGGTATTGTACGTTGTTGGCGTAAAATAAATCCGAGATATCCGAAATAACGCCGACATGCATTCTGGGTTCTTCCGTTTGTGGACAAACAATTTAAACGTAAACAACATCTTCTAGCAACCCGATCACTGTAAACATGGCCGACTTTTTACAATGTAAATATTGGCACCGAGAATTAAAATATAATCGGAATTTATCGATTCAATGTTTAGGGAGAAGCAGTTTGGCTAAACGAATGAGCAAGTCATTTAAGACAATTTAAAAGACGGTAGGTGTCAATAAAGTCATAGAAAATATTTTTATTCAAATTTTAACAGTATGTTATTTATGTGACGCCGAGTATAGTATCATGCATAATCAGCAAAATATTTAGCTCTTTTTGATATCATAGTTCTAATACTTGTATTATTTGTAAATAAAAGTGATGTAGAAAGGCTGTGTACAATTTATTACTTTGAATAATATTTCTCATGTAATTCTTTTGAACACGATTTTTTAATGCATGATTACTTTAAATATCGTCCAAAAACCACAAATTATAAGTCGAAAGAGGTCCTCCATAAATCTAAGCACACTTTTAAGTAAACTCTGGAAGGTTCCGACAAGAACTAATTAAATCCACGGTAACTGAACTATGATATTTCTTTAAAATCAAAATAAGAAGTAATATAACGACACAACTACACATCAATGCCCAACATCTCCTGATTGTGGACAGATGTATGAATACTTTACTTGGGGTTAAACTAGATTTATTACTCAGAACCTATTAAAAAATGCAAATACCATCAAAACTACCAAATTAGAAATAATCAATCATGATAATGCCAATGGCTGATTTGGAAAAAGTAACGTCAAGTATTAAATAGGCAAGCTTTGCTGTACTGCGGTACTCTAAGATAGCCTAGTTAGGAATTCGATATATTGAAAAGCGCAATATAGCATATCTTTATATAGATAAGACTGTGACGAATAAGTTGTAGATTGTCAAAGCGAAGGACAAACTGACAGAAGAACACATTTCCAGAATATATCTTCCACAAAGCGGAAGGAATACTTGGAGTCTATAAGTTCTCAGGTCAAGTTATTGTAATTTCCAATTTGTATTCTCACGTCAGTTTTTGTTGTACAAGTGTAAACATATGATCCTGGACACGATTTCTCGATGTTTTCTAGTTAAGTCAAGCCAAAGAACCTTGTATTTTGAAGTCATGACTGAACACTCTTTTTAAGAATAATTTGGTTCATCGGGAGAGCGTCTGGTTGGTACAACACACATTTTATATTGAAAAATTAATTTTGACATTTCAAGTTAATCTATTCACCCAAAACTTTGGTACTTAAATAATGATGCCATACCAGATATCTGCTATGATGTGGGGGGTGGTCGATTCCATGAATTCGCAGAACAGTTAAGGCCGTTTTAAGTGAAATTTAAAAAAAAAACTCACGTTCAACAGTAAAGCTGTTTTGAAATGACTAAAATAGCTATTTTACGTTTCTATGAGGTTTGTTTTATAAAACAGGTTTTAAAATATGCGGGGTTTTTTTTAATTGTCGATTTATTGGGATTTTCCGCTGTGAATCACGTGGTTATTTTCTGACATCTTTCAACTACCCATGTGGCACAAACCTTTCTAAAAAACATTATTTTAATGGTATATTAGTGGTGTGTAAAAAAGAGTTCAAATATTATTTTAACATATTTAAAACATTTTCTGGAATGAAAAAAAAAAAAAACTTTATAGAAACATTTCAAAAACATTTGTTAGAACGTAAAGAGAAAGCTGTACTCATATTGCAAATATGTATTAAATATGTTATTTAAACATTCTAAACGTATTTATCAAAATCCTTTTTGGAACATTTTTTTCAAATTGTTTTTGTAACATTTTTGAAATGAACCATTAAGATGTTAGACAAAAACTTTTTAGTCGCATTTATATCGAAACGTTTGTAAAATGTTTATATGTATATATATATGCACAAAGTCCAGCGCCCTAGACCACTCGGCAAGTCAGGCTATATAAAATATAGCTTTCGCTGACCGGGTCATTCCTCCTCGTAGGATTAATCTAGGGTTGTAACTTAGTACACGATGTGTGGTGGTACGGGACAGTAGCGAATAGCGAATAGAGTCATCACATTCTGAGATGTTTGTATAATAATGATTTGTTGTGACATGCATCATTAATTTGATCCTCTATCCTACATAATAACACCTAAATGAACTGTTGCACAAATGTACAAAGATCGGGATCAAAAACCGTTACTTAAAAGTGGTATACTCTGTTTGTACAACATGTGTGCTTTGGAAGAAGAATATATTGAAATATTTTCAAACTTAATGATCTTTTTGGAAATGTACTAGCAATTTCCTTGTAATATCATAGTTAAAAAGTTCCTCTCGAAATCAGAATAAAATGACATCGATGATTCTTACACGCTATGGATAATTTGTTATCATCTTTTTTAACATATTTTCACAGTTGTAGGTATCAATAAGTTAACACAAAAACTGTTGTTAAGACCTCTATTAGTTTAAATATGAATGAAAAGTGCAACAATACATTTTATCACCATTTTTTGTTTTTGTTTTTGTTTTTGTTTTTTGTTTTTGTTATCTGTTCTGGAATTTTATTTCTAGTGATAGGATCTCTTTCAATTTTATGTTTATATGCACAATATGACCTTTGATTATGTCTTTTTTTTTCCTACAAATTCTATTATCCCCTGTTAAGAGTTACTCGTTTATTTTGTAGAGGTAGAAATTTGAAAGGAACAGAATGCCGTATGTACAAAAAGATTATTAAAGATATAGAAATACTAGCTGCAATACCCATGTTTTTAATCAGGAAGATATGAATCATCTGAATAGACAAAAGCGGAAAACCAGTCAGTCGAACATTACTGTAAAATGGACTATATTAATGAACACTTTCACATAACATATGGACAAAAATGTTTCAAACACAGGCCAAAACACTATTGAGGTCACATGCAGAAAAAAAAACATTAAAACACAGGAGAATAAAACGCTTCAAAAATGTTTTAAAGACATGTTTTTGAAACAGTTTGATTACACATATTTTGAAAACGTTATTCAAATATCTATGAAAAAAATGTTTTAAAGGAACATTTTTAAAATATTTCTGAGACCATACATAATCTTGTAAGAAGTACATTTTGGAACAAATATTTTAAAACATTTAAAAAAAATTAAAATTTCAAAACATTCTTGTGCTACCTGGGCATAAAATGTTTTTGCCCGACCTGTTAATCGCAACCAAATTTGTTCAAATTTCGCAGGATAATTTGTCCTGAATTTTGCAGGAAAAGAGTTGAATCGTCAGATTTGTCAAGAAATATGTTGTGCGGTGAAATTCGTTAATCTGTCAAACTCGACGAAATATTTTTTGTTCCACTATCCCGCACGATTTTTTGCCCGATACAGATAGATTCTTTATTTCACTCCGTTTCTATGAATTTGAACAGGTCGGGCGAGATGAAAAACCGGCATAGTACGTGTCCTATTTTCGATTCTATTTTGTTTACAAACGCTCAAATGATCTTTTTTTACATTCAAGATTAAGTGACATAGCGGGTAATACGATTAGGAGATCTGATGTGTCTATCACTAATTTGATTTATCATAAACGTGCACATTCGTACTTTTTCCACTTTATCAGAGTAAATCATACATACAGAGTAACAAAGGCAAATGAAAAACTCGGACTCCACTAAAAACTGGGAGCATGGACCAGGTGCACCGGTAGGGTAAGCGTCCTCTGCTATTCTAGAAACACCCCCCGAGTTGCTCATAAAAAGTCAAGTCCGGGGTGGACAAACGAGGAAAGGAAAACTATGACCCGTTGAATAAATCAGTTTTCATGGTGCAGATGGAAACAACGAAAATTACTGTTCTAAATATCATCTAGTTGAGTTGGTTAATAAAATTGACAATAAATATGTCATTTCATATTGGCCCTGTTTTAGGTTTCGGTCAATTATATTGGCCTCTGGACCAATAAAACCGCCTCGACCAATGTGTAGAACCTCAAACCTATAACAGGGCGAATACGAAATTACATATTTACTAAAATATTTTATTTCTGGTTGTATGGAATCAGATAAATTATTCAGAAAAGATAATATCTAGAGTTTTGGTTATGCCATTTAAATATAAAAAAGCATCAATAGCAACCAAGAAATATTTGAAAGTATCAATAACCGTCTTGATATTTTCAAAAATGCAACAGTTTAAAGACATATCATATTTACCTTAAAGTAATTCCCTAAATTCAGAATACGTGTCGTGAAGTATTCAGCCTGTTCAAGCTTTTATATGATAATGCATGATTCGATTGGTTAATATTTTTAATGCACAGTCGCAATTCGTTGAGAAACACGATGTATCGGGAAGTGTAGATTTCCGAAAATACAGTCCTCTATATTTAGAACAACCTTGCACATTGTCCAGTTATATTGATTTAAGCACATCTGACTTTAATCTTCATATACATATATATTGATACACATCTAGCGGCGAGATAAACAAGTGTTTGTATTTGCAGTGGGTGTAACCGAATAAATGAGAAATGGCCTTTTTAGAATTAAAAGAGATTTCCTAAAGAAATAGAACGCGTATGTCCTTCTTTTTGAAGTTAGTTTTACCTTTTCACTATAGCAGCTAATGTATGAAAAACTGTACTTATCTGAATATTTTTTTGATAACATCATGAACAACTGCAATATCTACAACGTCCATTTTATGTATGCATATTTTAAATTACTCCTTTGTATATCATTTCATCAATAAAGACAGTAATGATGATACTGGAATGCCATATGGGTACTCTTTGATTGATAAAGAGTAATCAAGGGAACCAAGGGTATATCTGTAATCAAAAGAATGTAATCCAGGGACAAAGACCAGACATGAAAAACAGACATACACTATAAAGAACATAAAGTAACTAAAATCATACAAACAAAGTAACAAAAGCAAACGAGCAACTCGGACTCCACTAAAAACTGGGAGCATGGACCAGGTGCACCGGTAGGGTAAACGTCCTCTGCTTTTCAAGAAACACCCCCACCCCCCAAGTTGCTCATAAAAAGTCAAGTCCGGGGTAGACAAACGAGGAGAGGAAAACTATGACCCGTTGAATAAATCAGTTTTCATGGTGCAGATGGATACACCATAACGATCCACGAGTTCATGATGACGACCATAAAACTTCTGTAGTGATGACTTCAATTTTGTAGCAAAGTAGCCTTTTCCAGAAGCCTATTTGTTAGAGTTCTAGCGCGATACAAAAAATATGCGTAGTTTCGGCAAGCTCTGGCATAACGTATGAGTTGTGATATGAACAATCATACCCAGGTGCCAAAGGGATGTTGCCACAGATGAAAGGAAAGTTGACATTGACAATTCTGAACGAAAAGTCATCACGTTTGTCGTAAAGTTTATAAACACTCAAATATTCCTGCTTATATGGATGAATCCTTCACAAGAATGTATTTAACACATCAGGGGTCTGTCGTTCAACTTGTCATTAATCTTAATTAGTAATTAAAATACCTTAAGCAGTTGATTAAAATTAATGATGTAATTAACTTGTTCAACTTGTCATTAATTAAAATGAATCATCAAAAATGCTAATCATGTCATTAAATTTAATTCACCCACTGGACCTGAATTAAAACTTTAACCACATAATTAAAACACCATTTACAGTTTGTGATAATGAATCAGGGGCAAAATCATGTTTTTAGTGGCAGAAAAGAGTTATCTCCCATTGACCTTGAAACAATGTAAACAAAGTTTGAAAAGTTTTACTTTGTGTAAGTTAAAGTGAATATAATCTCAATAACATGTACTTAGCTACCACAATATGAAATACTGTTGTTTTGAATGCAAGACTAATCAAAAAGTGTAAATTTTGACAAAACCATTCAGAGAAGAGTCTTGGTACATTTTTAACTTCATTTAACTTGATTACTTGCTTTTGGAACAGAAAATGTAATATTTAAAAACGATATCATTATTTAGTTATATTAAAGTAACAGGAAGTGCCAGAATTTGATATTTTAAGTGCATTATGGGATACACTTGCATTTCAATCATGCAATTAAAATTGAATACAATGATTAACAAATGCAATGATTAAATTGAGTTGAACAACAAAATTTAATCATTTGATTTACTAATCACTAAATTAAGTTTTAATTACTCATTAAAATTAATTACACAATAATTTTAATAACAAAATGAACAACAGACCCCAGAATCAAATGCAAGACACATACAAATGAAGAACATGTAACATACATGCATAATGAAACTTATAATTGTAATTCAAAACAATAAAGACAAACTGTACTGGAAAAGCAACTGTTCTGGAAGAAAGATATTTGTGATCTGGCTAATTGCAAATCAAACTCAATGCAATCCCCGTTAAAAATAATAGCATATAGTCTGTTTAACCGTCAGACATTGTAATAATGGTCGGTACATTCAGTAGTGTTTACCAAAACAAATATATTTGCCAGATTACACTCTAAATCAATCTTTTGCTTCCTGTTTTGCATATATATATGCAACACACATTAGGATATTGAACAATTATTAAATTGCATTTAAAGACTCATAATTACAAGATCAAAGACATTCGATTGATGAAATATTTTGCTAAGAGAATACATAAATTAATAACTTTCATGTTGTAGTAGAAAATAATACCGCATATAACTTTATGTAATGATAGCTTCAATGTATGGTCAGAAACTTGTATCCACCATTTCTCAATTGAGCCCGGAAAAGGTTTTAATTTTACGAAATCAAAGTTATTGTGCTCAATAGTTTCTACTTTGTTACATTTTTCAAGCTTATTATCGGTGACATATCCGAAGTTCTGTCATAAAAATACTTATGTGCAGGTACTCCAGGTGAAATACATTGTACTGAAAAAGATTGAAGACGACTTTCGACCGAGCAATTCATACATTATCAGCCATTTATGTCACATTGAAAATTGAAATTTTTTTCCCAATTTGTCTCATGTCTTTGCCAATATATCTATTGGCAATATAGCGCGTTTGATCAGAATTGATATTCTCAGGAAGTTGAGGCAATTACTCAGCAATTACTTTTGCGAGTATCTTATAGTCAAAATTTAAGAGAGAGAGGATACAAGTTCGCTAAAAGGGTGCGATCTTTTTCCTTTTTTTTTTTGGTATAATTATCAAAATATCAAGTCTCCGATCAATAGAAAGTTGCCCCCTATAATGGAATATTCAAAGCTATCTATGATGCACTTAATTTTGTATGGTTGTCGTTATCATCCATTACGCAACAACGTCACTTGTTTTTGCATTTGGCAAACACACTGACGTGACAAGTACAAGAACAATTTAAGCAGGTTTCAGTGTAAATTCAGAAACCACTGAAAACTTTTTCTCTTTAGATTCCTTTACTATGTATTCAAATGTTTCATCAATGTTATGTTTGCATTTTGTTTTACATTTTTTATTTTGATAATCTGTTCTTGTGAGTGAAAAAGCGTATTTTCGAGGATTCGATGCATAAATTTGTAAATTGTTCTACATTAGGACACTTAACTAATGTCCCCCTAATGTGTAACCCTTATCGAATAAGATTTGTCTCCAATTAATAATTTTCCTCTCTTCTAATTGTTAGTAGGTACAATTACATTTTGAAAAAAAAATACCTTGGTTTTTCCAAATGCGCTTTAAACCAATATGAGAAAATAATCCGTTTAGTTTATGACATTAACTTTCTTTGAGTAATGACATAATAAACAATATTACAGTATTTAACTTTGAGAGTATAAATCCAGTTTCTAACGGAGGTTTTAAATGCAGTAATGGAAAGTGGGAATTATCTTAATTCAGCTATTACTGTAATGTGAGTAGCTGCCCTATGAAAATCAAACATATGTTTAGCATATTTTATGCGCCCCTCATGAGGTAAAAAAGAATCATACTTCTTTACGAAATCAACATTATCCTTAACTAAAGTAAATAAAGTTCAAAGCTCACTACAGTATAAAAGTATTGTTAAACACAGGGAGTTTAATATGTCCATAGACATTCATGTTATCTAAAAATAAGGTTTAAAGAATTTATATGAATTATTTGTCTCGGTTTCATGGGAATATATAACTAATGCAAAAATCGATATCTTCATTTCAAATAAAGATTGAGTATACATTGGGCATTGTCAAGTATAAATTTAAAAGTTTGAGAAAGAAAAAATTGTACTTGTAAATAGTAGAAATAACTCTATCGCAAAAAAAAAAACAAAAAAAAAACGAGAGTAGATTTTTTTGACTCAACAATACCAATAAAATCGAACGACTAACATATGGACACAATATAAAAAAAAGATAATAAAACAAAATAAAGTACACATAGAAAACTAACATCGTAAGAAGTCATATTATCTGATACTTTTCCGGTGAAATGTATTAAACAGGAGTACGAGGGACGCATAAAAATGTTTTCTTCATAAATACATTTTGATGGGGAAAAGAAAAATTGTTTATATCATACAATCTATACGCAAAAGACATTTTGCTCCAAATGGTGAAATAGAATTTTTATTGTATTGAATACCCGATATTTCTTATTTTTTGGTAAATTGTACCTTTTTTTACCTAAAAAACAAGTTTCTTTACAAAACCATGTTTGATATCCTGTATCAAGACTGACATTTGTGCTTGTTTGTTAAAACCGAGCAGGTAACATCTGTACCTTTGCTATTAAAAACAAAAGCAACTTCATAGAATCACCAATGTTCTAATGGGAAACAAACGTGAAGTGATACTACCATCTTGTCAAAACGAAAAACAGCTAGGTAATTCCATTGGTGACTTTTTCATGGGAAAGATCTAGACAATCCGTAGCAATTTGTGGTCATCAGGTGAGTGAGATAATGTCAACATAGCACATTACGAGGTGATGTAAAATTTGAAGGTTTAACACTCACAACTTTTCATTCTTCTTCGACTGATGAAATCCGTAAGGTCATACAGAAGACCAAATCAAAATCATGCGAGCTAGACCCAATGCCAACATACTATCTAAAATTGTGTTTGGATAGCGTTGTCCATTTCATGACAGATATTGTCAATACATCTTCTACCGAAAAACATGTTCCGCAGATATTTAAGGAAGCCATTGTACGACCGCTCCTTAAATATTCTTGGATAAAGATGTGTTTAAAATTACCGTCCTGTGTCTTACATATCATTCCTGTCAAAGATCTTCGAAAACGTAGTTGCGGCACGTCTTGAAAGTCACCTGCAGTCCAATTCACTCCTTGATAACTTGCAATCAGCTTCCTGGACTGGACATTCTATGGAGACAGCTCTTTTACGAGTTCACCATGACAATACATCTGCACTAGATAAATACTCGTGTGCGTTTTAGTTATGCTGGTTCTGTCAACTGCGTTTGACCACAAAACACTATTCGAACATTTAGAATATCCCTATGGAATACGTAGGCCTTCTTTAGCATGGATTAAATCATATCTAACAAACCGAACTCGGAAAATCGCAATTGGATCAGTTTATTGAGATGTAATGCATCTCAAATACGGTGTACCTCAGGGATCGGTGTTGGGACCGAGGCTTTATTGCCTATTTCCTAACTGATTGGACAGATATGTCAACAACACGGCATGGCATGTGACTGTTATGCAGATGATACCTAGGTATATCTTGTCATTAAACCATTAGACATTTCAAGTCGCATTGAAGATTGCCTAGCAGACATTAGCAATCGGATGCGATCAAATCTCCTTAAATTGAACCATGATAAGACCGCATTGATGGTTTTCACACCAAAAAAAAAAAACACGGATTAAAAACTTTTCCAATTGTAATTTTTCGTTCGACGGAACAGTTGTCAGTGATGTCTCCTATGTTTGAAATCTTGGTGTAATTTTCGATAAGACACTCAGAGAAACAGATCAGATCAGTGCAACGGCTAAATCATACCTTTTTCCATATCCAAAACATCGGAAGAATGCGATCTTACATTACAACCGATGCTTATAAAACCTTAATAAACTCTCTAGTAACTTCGAGATTGGATAATGGAAATGTTATGCTATATGGACTGCCTACTAACATTACAAACAAATTACAACGAGTCCAGAACGCAGCAGCTCGTGTGATAACAAAAAAAAAACTAAGAAACATAGTCATATCACTCCGACTCTCATTTCTCTACATTGGCTACCTGTGCGTTACCGTTGCCAGTATAAACTTTTAATAAACATTTTTAAATGTCTTTGTGGCAGTGCTCCATCCTATCTACGAGACTTGGTCCATGTCAATCCATGCCTACACGGTCACTACGATCAGAGAACTGTTCATTACTCACTGAACCTCGCATCCGCACCTAAAATTATGGCGAGAGAGGCTTCGATAAAGCAGCTGCTAGTCTGTTGAAAAACATACCTGGTACTCTCAGGAATGAACGGTCGCTCTGCTGTTTCATGTTTGTTTGTTTGTTGGGGTTTAACGTCCGAGCAGCAATATTCTGCTGTTTTAAGAGAAGTCTAAAGACACACCTTTTTAGATTTGCATATCAAGATTTTTACTGTCGTTTAGTTATTGAGTCTCAGATTATTATTATTATTATTATTATTTAATTTTGAGAATTTATTAAGTGACTTTTACTTTGAGATATATATTTATTGTCTATTTATATTGTTATGCATTTTTACAGTATATTTTATTGCTTTTTTGCATTGTTCAATAATTCATTATTTTTACTTCACATTTTTCATCGCTACATGATTTTCTTTCTTTCAATTAATTTTTAATTTCTGTTCGTTTCATTATTTTAAGTTTGATAACAGGTAATTTTTAACCTTCCATAAAACACCATTTTGAGTTTGTGTAAGTACTTTTATCTCAAGTTCTTTGGGGAAGAAAGAAACTGACAGAAGTACATGTTTTGTTTTTTCATCAGCAAAATCAACAAATGCTAAAAGGTAAGAATCCCGTGATATCTAAAAGATTATCCTTCCATAGAATCGATAAGATCACAACTAGAAGATCAGAAAAAGGAAGGTTTAGTAGTCTTAAGAATATATCATCTATGTCACAATGTTTCTCTGCAGTTATGAGTAAACTAAGAGATTTTGAAAAAAAATGTATATAAAGATTGGCAAACAAGACCGAACTTAGTATAGAAGTTTATTAAGGCATCATTCAGTACTCAAAATATGACGGCACTTAAGTAACAACACAATTCATAATACAAACGAAAATTGATAGATCAGTTATATTTATTCAACTGTAAAAGAAATATTTAAAACATGAAAGTGGGGTTTATGTTAAGTGTTAATATTTACTAGACTACTTTGTATTAGTTTAGTTTCAGATAGTTAAGATTTTATTCGATTAAAGTTTCCTAACTAATGACAGTGGATTTTTCTCCAATTAAAGTTTACTCGAATATCCAACAATTTAAAAGGAGTAGTAAAGGACAGAACGTTTTCATTTGTATATATGAATATAAACCGATGTGTATATCTCAGCAAATGAATTTTGTCGTGACTGATTCAGCATGTCTACAGAAACAGAACAAAAAAAATTAGAAAGCAAAATTTGAAATTGCCCTCTTATTATAGTTTAAGGGTTTTATAATCTGTGGTTTATGCATTATGGTATGTCATAAGAATGAATGAAACAAAATACTTTCGTTAACCACTAAATCCACGAAAATCGGTTTACTTGATAAACAGCACAACCACAGCAGACCGATTTATAAAAAACAAAAACAAAAAAGTGTAAAATGACTCTTTCGTTTATTGTTGGTCACACCTACATATATGTATACGTCAATAATTGTTGACTTCTTTGATGTAAAAATAAACGAAAAATAGTTCGCAACTAATATAATTTATTTTATTAAAATCATGATACAGAATTAAGCTACAACAATAAACATTCGTACCGATATTCACTAACAACACTCAAACTCTACTGCTGAAGGACTATAACCTTTCAAAAACATGTTTTGAATTACAGAAAGAAGCAATCTTCATACCCAAATAATTTATTAACGGTAAATCTTGTCTTTGATCAGGGCAAAGTCCTTTTGCTTTTCCAGAAGTGAACAACAAAGGTTAAATAATATAAAAATTGTTACATTTAAAATATTGTCTCGTAAAATGATATGATGTGACTTCTAAATAGCACAATTTGTACTACAAATCGTTTCACCTAACGCAGTAACAATCATTTAACTTGACACAATAATAATCGCTTCACATAAACACATTTATAGTCATTACAAACGACAGGTTTAAAGTATCTTAAAAAATAAAAAAATAAACAAAAAAGAATGTCATTGCAATATGAAATATTGGTCACATTTAAGAAAACAGTCCGACACCTGCCTAATTACTTACAAAAATGAGGTACATGTTGAAATATAACCTTACAAATCGTGCTATAAATTTCAGTTGTTGCTATAGGATGTTTCTAATTAGTGAAATCACATACACTTATTTATGTATCACTAAATGTAAAATTGGTTGGCAAAGAAACAACAAATCAAACAAACAAACAAACAAACAATTTGAAGACAATAATCTCAATTTTCGAAACCAGATAATGTTGTTGTTTTACTGTAAAATGTTTCTTTCACATTAAAAAAGTCATTTTCTATCTCCGAGTTAATAAATTATGTTACTTTAAAAATCAGTTTGTAGTGATATATAAAAGTTAACCTCTACTTTCCCCTTTTCCTTGTTGTTAATTTTTTTTTACAAAAAAAAAAACAAAAACAAACACAGGAACCAAATTTCAACATGAACGTATCCATACATACATTGCAAATCCAATTCATAGAAAATTCCCTTGTTGGTTTCACAGAAGGTCCAGAAGACCTATATAAAGTAAGCGGTATAAACATGAACATAATATAAACCTGAACTCCTTGCACAAATGAAATAAAAACTGTTCAACTGAAAACTACGAAGTAATTTAGGAGTGTACCATGCTTTGGTTTTAAACATAGTGTATTTGTGGTCTGACCCATGGGAAGTTTACCTTTTTTCCTATTTGTCCTCTGCATTTTTAATAACAAAACTGTTTTTATAATAATTTTCTCTTTCATATAAAATATCAGTTTTTTTTTCAATTTTATTCTGCATGACCACTATTAGTATAATGTATAGTCATTTCATGAATTATCAAAAATTAAACAAAACAAGTAAAGCTCATCACTAATAATTTCAAAAGTTAATCTCATGGGATACATAAAAATCACTGGTTATCAAGCCTTCTTACAAAAATATACATGTACATGTAAAAAGAGGGTGTCAAGCAAACAATATGATATAAAGTTAATTATAGTACCAGGAGCAAATAGCGTTGATACTTAAGCAAGCATTACTCAACCCAACAAATTAACTCACAATTAAATATGAGTTATCTTAAGTCATATAACAAGCTTAAGAATGACAAAACAGTAAACCTGAAATAACAAATGGTATTTGTTGAAGGGACAATACCTGGATAGATCCCTATTAATGTTCTGGTCATGTGATAAAATCTTTTTTTGTTTTGTTTAATGTGTAACTTTGTAACATAGCTTCCTTACATATTATTTGAGACATATTTATTAAATCATATTTGAAAACATGCTTTGTACAATCTTCATAAAGGAAAACAAAAATACCTGTTTTTTTCATTGATCGTTTATTCAAAAACTAATCTGTAAACAACGATTGTGGATAGAATCTGTCCACTGGTATTCAGATTAGTTTATTGGCATAATTCAAAATGTTTGAGGAATGTTAATAATTTGTCATACAAAATTCTGTTCCAAAATTCGAAACATTCCTTATAATTTAATTTCATATGGATTCAAACCCAAATATTAAGAATTGATTTACAATCAAAACTTTTTGGTTGTGGTAATTTATGTCAGAGTGCAGATTAATTTATGTTAATGATGTCATAGTACCACAGCAGGTTATACAAAATAACTTGGTTTGCGCAAATTAAACCAATCAACCAGAAAGCATGTTACAAATCTAATCAAATAATATAATAATTCAACATCATTTCATTCCTAACAACCATGTACATCATTACCTGTAAATAACCAAATAGATGCACTGACATTTTGAAATTTGATTTAAAATTTAAGAAACTTATTATTAAAAAAAAAAAACAGTAAAAATACACAATTTTTTCTTCTAATTTTGCAATTATAACTGTCATGTTTTGCAAATCAACTTCATTTATATCATCTTGTACAAAACATAGTACATAACTATGAAAGCTAGGAATAATAATTAACCAGGATATTGGTATAAAAAAAATAGATATGAAGCTCGAAATAAATATAAATATGTATGTAACAATTACAAAAAAAAAGTTCAATTCTTGCACTGATCTATGATCAATGATCCATCCTTGATCTATTAAGTAGCAGTCTTAAAATCAGACAAGAGGTGATTCATGCATCCTAAAAACCCACAGAATTCACTTTAATTATTTGATCATAATCATTTACAGACCAAAAAACCAGTCTAAGTTTATCATTTTGGTGTTGTCTTTTAAAGATTGTACGTGAAGCCCTTCCAAAGAGACATCGTTCTTGATTTGGTGTGCTTTTTCTCAAAAGTACAGGTCTGAATATAGTAAAAATACTGATATGTGAAAATATAGCATATTTAGATAAAAGCATTGTTTATTCAGTGGCTTTTATCTACATCATGAAACACCTGTACCATAGACAGTGTATGAATTTTATATGGACTGGTACTTAAATAACAGCATGGATATATCCAAGGCTGCAATCATAATCATATGAAAGTACATTTTATTAATAGTTCAGATGTATTTCTGGCATAAAAAGTAACATTCTGTGTAAGAATCAGGCAATGGGTGACACATTTTGATAAACTTACTGTAAAAGATATGTAAAACTACCAGTAACAGCACTTTTCGGAGAAAAGTATGGATGCCCATTTGTGACATATTTGTTGTTTTAACGGCACTTGAACTATTAGCAACATCCTTTCTTTTCTACTAAAGGAGAGTCTTTATGTCCATTAATGATAATTCTGTCAGTTTCTGCTTCATCTTTAGCTATTGCTTCATCATTCTGTAAAATCTGGAAAATAAAGATTTCCTTATATGCCACTTATTCACTACAGTGCATGAAATGCTCACATACTGTTTAGTTTTAATATCCTTACTCTGAAATGAACAGAAAACATCAAGAACATGAAAATTTCCTTCCTAAAGACAAACTCAATTATATAATATTATCAAAATACTTCAAAAGGTATATGAGTTTTTGTATAATTTGTAGACAAATGTAAAGAAAGACCATCTGGAGTATATAATAACAGGTTGGACAAAAGAACAGTGTATAGAATCTTTAATAAGGTAGATAAGACTAACAAAGAGATACTCACACTTCAACTGTTGAACCCTTAAACTAAATTATTTGCTTCCATAAAAATAGAAGACATTTCTCTTTTTTTAACATCCATATGAAGCCTATCCTTCAATTAAATCTTCCCAAAAATCCCTTAATTCTTTGGTTACAAGGTTTTATATTGTAAGTAGGATTATCTCCCTTTACATGTATTTAACAATGATTTTACTCCTTTAAGTGCATATGATGCCAAAGTTTCATTACAATGTACACATAATGTAAGTGAAAACTGAATTCCAACCCCCTCCCCACACACAAAAGGAAATTCCTATTTACCCTCAAACACTGCATTAGTTTTGAGATTATAAAATGAAATAATTTAACATGTTAAAGATATAGCAATTAAAAACATCTAGGTAATGTTTAGCCACAGACAATGCTTACAGCAGTACTGTAATATCTAAGTGAGATTTTTGAAAATTCCAGTGACATATATTCCTTTAAATAACAGAATGCCAAACAGAACAATTTTTTTTAAATGTCCCTTTAAAACTGTGTAGATTTTTTCAACCTATCATGGAAGTCATGGTAAGCAATTGCTTGGGATTTTACTTGTATATTTTAATGAGTATTTGTTTTTTCACAGTTTTAGCATTGCCCTGTAAATAGTATTCATTGCAGTGACCAAATATTGTACCATCTTAGGTTTCATCAATTTTTCAGTAAATTTTACTTTGAACTTTTTTTAAATGAGCATCAAAAAGAATAAAAAATTTCAAGAATCCAGAAACTCTCTGATCCATCATCCAATGGATAACAAAAATGTTTTGTATCATATTTTTAAAAGAAATTGTCATCATTGCAGGAGTGCATAGATTACATGTCGTATTAGTATTTTAAGATAACAAGATACCAGAATAAACCCTATGGAATTTCTATTAATTATTATGACCATCTCTTTAAATCAAACAAAAATGCTCAACATATCTATTATATTTACAAATGTCACAACTTATGGTTCAAATAAAAATGGAAAACTGGCTATGAGTTTTTTTAATAGCCCATATTCCACAAGCTTAATTTATATATTACATAGTACTGTTAATGTATGTAGGTTTTAAAATGGTAACTTTTAACATTAAATAATGTTAATCAACTTGATGAAATAAATTAACACAATTTGTATGGGTGCAATTTTCAAGAAAACTTTACATGTGCCTTTCTTGATTAGTGATTTTATCAAACAGGGAGCAAAAAAAATAAATCTTACCAGCTTAAATTATATCTATATTGTCATTCAACTGAAAATGCATGTACAGACAGTGAACATTGTCTTCATTTCATGCTCATCATACATGTAACAACACATTAAAGTGGGACTGTTAAATTTTTATACAGTCAGTATTCACCAACCTTAAATAAAAATTATTCTGGTACATTCACTCTGTTAGTTTATCCTCATGCATTGGAAGTTCAATCTTCTCTTAGCAACAACTTCAAACGAAACTTTTTTTTATTGTATGCAGAAATACATGTATGTATGTAAACTCCAAAAATCCAAGTTTTATTTTATTCATTCAAAGGCAGATAACTTAACATTTCACTAGCTTTCTTGTATGGGATGATAGCCAAACTTTGGAGTTATCTTCATATTGTGCAAAACTTCTAAGTGCAATGAAACTTTATCATTATCACACAGATGTGTGAAGGATTTTTTTAAATTATTATCACTTCCTACTTCTACATAGATATCAATATAAAATTTGCTGGCAAATACTACACATGTCCTAGTACTAACACAAAAAGCAAATGTACATTTTACTATAAATACAATCTGTGACCAAAGTTTCTGTGAATTACAGATGTATCATGGTAGGAAAACATACATGTTAAAAATGTGCAAGAAGGAAGTTAAATTTACATAAGTAATTATCAGTCAGCCAGTGACTTTAACCCATAATTATATACATTTGTATATATTGTCACCATATTAAAAAAACTTTCTATTTGTACTACCCAATATAGAATTATGTTCACTTGACCCATGAATTCAAAACTAAAGCCAAAGCTCTTAAAATTGTTAATCAAATCAAGACATATATTACATTTCATACTTTGTTTTGTTGTCTTCATTTTTTGTTGTGATAAAAACGTTCCAAAATTCTTAAGTTTTAATGATGGTAAATCTATCAACACATGACATTCCACTGAGAGTTTGAAGGTGTAGCTAAATCAAATCCTTAAAAAGTCGGTAATTTATTATATGCCTCTTCCATTGTAACTCCCAACCCAGCTAACATTCAGGAGTTTGGACCGTGTTATTTGGACAAAATTTTCCAACAATAATAATTCTATACCAATATCAAGCTCATTTCTAAGTTTTAAACTAGTTTTATGCTACCAAAGGTGAGAGGTGGGGGTCTCTATAGTGCCAAATCCCTGCCTATGGATATGAACTCTAACTTACTCTAGTCACAAGGAATCTAGCAGCTTCATCGATGTTAATGTTTTCCTTTGCTGATGTTTCAAACCAGCCAATAAAACCTTTCTCTTTACAAAACTCATCCATTTGTGAGGCATTATTAACCAAACCTTCTTTTGCCTGATCACACTGTCAAATAGATATATGTATTATCATATATTAACCAATGGTTTATTGAATTTTTCCAGTGTAATTCATTTCAAAATTTCACAGAAAAAAAGTGACAAAAAAATTGTTTGTTACAACTCACTAAAAAAACAAAATTTAATCCAATTGGTCCAAAACAGATGGGCACATTTATAATATATATGAAGTTTAAATAATATTGGTTAAATACTTTTTGAGCTACAAAATATTCAAATAGGTAACCCCTAAGTATGACAGACTGACAGACACAGTCAAGCAGCTACTACACTTACTTTCAATTTTCAGATGACACTGGTAAAAATATAGCAAAATTATTTGTTTAGGTTTAAGATAATACTATATAAATACAAGAACAAATATAATTTTTTTTTGATAAGTTGAGAGATATAGGTGTGAAAGCACTTAGCATGGAAGCCTAGTATTTCAAACTCCCTGTGTCACAATGCTGCAGGAGACAAACATTAAACTAGTTGGAAATCCTCATATCAGCTTATATAATAAACTCTTACTTTATTAGCTAATAGAACACAAGGAACCGGTGATGAATCTGATAGTTGTACTTTACTGTCTAAGTCTGCTTTCCACTTTGTTACAGCTTCAAATGTTGATGCCCTTGTCACATCAAATACTATAAAACAACCTACGGCCTCCTTATAGTAAACTCTTGTCATGTTTCCAAATCTCTCCTGACCTGTAAAAATGGCAAAACAAATATATACAACAATTCTAGCTGAGCTTTTAAAAATGTATCAGTAGCGATCAGATATTAAGAAGTGATTTACTGTCCCTGTTATAAACCTATTTTTTATAAAACCTACAAAATGTAGAATTATTGCTACACTGTTTAGAAGTATGGTCACGATGTCACTTTCCTCAGTTCATGCCAAAGTATTTTTTTTTGTTTATTTTGCTGAAAAAAAAACACCATTTTTCTAAAATTCTGTGTGGCAGTACAAAACACTGACAGGAATTCAGCTGTAATCCCTCAAAAAGTCTAGCTTAATATACTGTAAGGCAGTTCTTTTTCTGTATTACATTGTATCTATAAATTTGCAAAAGAAGCTCAGACATTCCTCTGTGCCTTGATTAATTCAAATAAATCACATACATGTAAAATATAAATGAACCCATTACAAAGCAAATCTAAGTTGTTACTTTTAAAACTATATTTTCACAATGATGTCACAGTAAAAACTTAGAATATAGTTCAGTGGTCAACATTGACAAAAAATGTAAGAGTGACATTTCTTGCATGCTTGATTGATTTCACATTATTTCATTTTTGATCATGATACCATTAGATACTGGTAAAACCTTTTTTTTTAAATTTTGTCCCCTGAGATCAGCTTCAGAGATCTCCTGGTACAAACATGAATTTTCAGAAAGCCTGGATTAATTTTGGATTTTCACACTTGCTTTTTCCCTAATTTCATTGTGCATGTATTTGACATTTTGGACTGGTTGAAATATTGACAAGATTTTAAATCCTTGACATGTTATCATCACATATCAACTAACAGTTTATTCATCCAAGTCCCATGGTCACTAACTTATCAAAGGACACAGCTTAATCACAAGTGTAAATTGAGGTGATCTGGGTATATAGCCACTTAATTCATTTCTTTAAATTGACATCATAGATTTGCACATACATGTAGGTTTACCAAATTTTTAATCATTGCAGTATTGGACTAGTGAATCTTAAAATTTGAATTTGCCTATATGGTACAGTGCACATGCACTTACCTGCAATATCCCATAACTGCAGTCTGACTATGGTATCAGCATCCCAATTCAATACTTTAAGTGCAAAATCTACTCCTATCTGAGAATAAAGTTAAGGTGATATTGACATTTCATAACATTTACAATGACATTATTAGTCATCTGAGATCATACCAATAAGATGGAGTTATTTGAATGTACTGGTATTTAGGATGGAGAGAGGTAAAAGTAGACTGTTGCACAGAATGTCAAACCCTCAAGTTGGATTATCTCCCTTCCAATTCATCCAGCAATAAGCACACTTCTCTATGATGTTCAAACTCACTATAAAGTTGAACCAATTTCATTGGACAGTTTAAGAGGAATGACAATAACAAAGTACATTGACAGACAGACAAACAGAAATCCTATGTACATTTACCCCAATACTTCCTTAAAAATGAAGATAATATAATCTGATGATCTACTACTGCATTTTAGTAATCTAAACATTTGAGCTACGTCAGGAATGTGCTCCATGGTTATTGTCTTGACCCCTTCCCACCTTTCCCTCCTTTGTAATTTCCTGACTATAAACTAATGTTAGTTGGTTTTGTACAATTTTTTTCAAGTGAAGGTCATACTTCGTCATGGCTTTTTATTTCCATTTGTATATGGATGCTTTATATGTGGTTGTCTCATGATACCCTGAATCTTAGCTTTGCTTACATGTAAAATTATTACTCCTAATATGAAAAATATTGTTTCACTGACATTAAATTTGAACAGGTCATATGTTTTTTAAGCTTTTAATCATTCATCTGACTAACCTGAGGAAGGAAATTATCAAAATGTATCAAATATCAAAGAAAAAAATCATAAAATACGAATACATTGTAATTATGTTTTAACACATAAAATAACCTTAAAAATACATGTACATTTTTTGTATCATCTTGATATTTAGAAATTTTCTTTTTGAATTTAAGTCAAGGTACATTTCTGATTATGTAAACGTCAAAGTTACATACAAATGTGTCTAAAATCAGTTTTGATATGAGGTATTCCTGCTTGTCAAAAAAACAGTGTTATCCATGCATGATGTACAAAATAAACAATAGTAAACACAATTAACAAAACAATCAAATGTACTTTAATTGTAACAAAGATTTTTCCTAAGACATATTGGCTCTATAATTGTATATGGTCCATGACATTACACAATAGCATTCTACAAAGATAACAATTCCAATAAAATATTAAATTAGCCAAAATAGTCTTAGAACATCATAAATCATTTAAATATCCATTCACTCAACATAATTTAAACTTTATGATATTCAAATTAAGTCTTTTGGAGTTAGATAATATTTCATTTTATATTTATTGTTTAAAAGCCTATAATATACATGTACATGTACACTGTACATGAAATATAGGACATCTAATTGGACATTACATGATGCTGCACCATGTTACAAATAACAATTAAAAAGTGGCCATAACATGTGAAAATAAACCAATGAAACTGAAATTCAAACTTGATCAGTATTTTATGATACTCAATAACTAAAAGTTAGAAAATGATCTGTCAATCTTTAAGAAAGTATATACCATCAGGAAATTGATAGGGGACAGACAGACAGAGAGTATCACATAGTACCATGCCACATTGTGTGGCAGATATAAAACTCTGCAAAACTAAAACTCCAGTACATTGATTTTCATGTATGCATGTCAAAAATTGATTGACAAGGTAAACTAAAACACAAACTTGATAGAGGCCTAGCTTTTATAATGAAAACCATATAAACTCTGTTAAACTTAGGGGAAAAAAGTATATATTAATTTCAGGAAGTTGACAGTACTTGGAGCTTGATTATCTTTGCATATGTCTGACATGTATGAACTGAAAATTTCTGGAATTAAACTTATGCTACAGACAAGTATTTTTCAAATTCAACATGTCTGAATGTCAATTTCACTTTGCTTGAAAAATAGAACAGCTCCTACATTTAACAATTTTTCAATCATTTTTAATTAAAACAATACAAATCCTTTGAAAGCAAAAACTGACTACTTGAGACTCTTGAGGGCCTAAATCACTCATCTTGTCAAAAATGACCTTTTTAGCCTTCTAAAGTAAACACTAACTATGCAAGGCTCTAGCTATACAGAAAGCCTGAACTGCTTACCATGTCAAAAAATAGTCCTTTTAGCCTTATAAAGCAAGAACTCAAAATAATACTCTTGACCTTACTGTACTGTTGCCATGAAAATTATTAAATCTAAAGAAAGCATCTTAGTTTTCCAACATATTTTCAAATTATAGAAAAAATCTTTTACAGCCATTTTATGGCTCTTCAAGGGCAATAACTCAAACATCAGTCAACAGACCTTTATAAAGTTTTTGGTATACCTGTAGGTGTGTCTGACACAACGCTGATCAATTTTATCCCATAAGATTTTAGCTTAACCCATTGGTTCTTGAGTTTTTGTTATAAAATCTTCAATATGTCTATGTTAAGTAAAAGTGAAAGACATTAAAAATCCCAATGCACAAATTTTTTCAGATATCCCTAAGAACATTCATACCAAATTTGGTTACAATACAATCTAATAGTTCCAGAGAAGTTTGAAAAGTAAAATTCAGAAATAGAATTTATTTCAGGATCCATAAATCATCAATCCATCTACAGCTCTTTCTGAAAATTGTGTCAAATGTCCATCTCATCAAGCTGAACAATTCTACTCATGCCAGATTTTAGCTAAACCAAACTGTTTTTGAGTTATTTGCAAAATTCTGCAACTTGACTGCACTGGTCTGTTTTTAATAATGGTGTCCATGTTTTTCAACAGTTCATAAATCCCAACATAAGTACTTTTAAAGATATCCTACAGAACACTCAAGCAAAGTTTTGTTATAATTTGTACAGTAGTTTCAGATAAATAGATGTTTGAATAAATTTACAGAGAATGACATACAATGATTTACACATACATTCTGTAGTGATAGTTATAGCTAACAGGGCCCTTTTAGCTTAGGGGTAAATCAAAAGGTGGGTTTAATTTTCTGACTGTATTACAAGTAGATTCCAAACTATAATAGGGTTTCATAATGTACATTGTATATATATGGTAAAAATATGCTACAAATGTACATGTACTAATACATATACAAATGTATACTAATCAAAATGTCTAGGGTTGTCTCAAATAAGCCACATACATGTTCAAAATGTATAATTAAGTTGTCTTAAGCACAAAACAGGATTATAGATGAATGTAAGGACAGATTTTTGACTGAGCCTTAAAATAGGCAATTTTTTATGACATTTTAAATGGATTCTGTAGAGAATGATCACTATTTTGCATACTATTAAAATTACAAAAAATTAAAACCAATCTGACCATTGTGGCTTAGAATATTGTGGAACAATATCAGACACAATCATAGGATTTTACTGGAGTTATATATAGTTAAAATCTATGAAATTCTTACTTTTTGCCCCTAAGTGGCCCTTGTAATTCTAAAACAGTTGGGACTATAACCTTCTTAATCAATACAAACCTTGCTTTTGTGGTTTGGAGCCTTGTTATAAAATTTTATGAAGATCAACCTGTTAACGTTCAAGTTATATGAACAAAATTAAGTGTCTACAGATAATGAATTGATGACAATGACGACAAGGTTGACAAAGATGACAGGGAAGGTAGCACCATACCATTATAGGACTGGAATTTTTTTGCAGTTGTTTAAAAAAGACGATGACAAAGTGATCAAAATGTCCTCCTTCAAAACAACACATTGGATTTAGCTGAAAATTACCTTCTACTTCTTGGTACCAAACAACTATGTAAAGTTACAAAATAATTCATCCATCAGTTCTCAAGTTATTATCTAGAAACCAAAGGGATGAGAAACAGACTGGTCCCTGGACAGACACATTACTTTTTGGACAGTATCACATAACACATGGCTACTCCACGTTCTTGGGGTATCAAAATTGTAACCTATGCCTTAATTGGGAAGATTTCTTGGGTACTTTTGAAAAATATCTGAACCTTGAGTTATAAAGGATACAGTAGCTCTGTAATGTTGTGAGAAGAACTGATGAACATATCTTTTGATGATGCTGGTCTTTCCTGTGCCAAGTTCTCCTATGACAAGGATTTTATACAAATGTTCTTTTTTCTCTACAGCAGCAGCCTACAAAATAGATAGGAGTATTTCAGAGGAAGTTTACATGGGAGTACATGTAGAAGAGAAGAAATTCGAAAGGGGCATAACCCTACCATGAAAGAGTAAAACAAACAGCCAATGAACAACGTGTGTGACCACTTCATATGAATTATACACATGTACTTCTTCAGGTACCTATTAAATTTACTGGCTCCACTAATGACTTCCTAAAAATGGGCAAATGACATTTCTGGCAGCTTACAGGTGCGTAGCTGCCGTTAGGCAAAAAAGCTTTTGCCTGCATTTAATTTTGCCATTTTTTTTTAGATAAAATACATCCAGGACAGGCATAAATGATGCTCTAAAACACTATCTCAGCAGAGCTTTGAGGGGCCTTCGCCCCCCTGGACCTGCCGTGGGCCTTAAGCGGCCCCCAGACCCCCTGCTGTAATTTTGCCTACACTTCAATTTGGCCTCAGCTACGTGCCTGGCTTAATTTAATTAGGTTAGGATAGTACCTAATGACCTAACTTTTTTAAATTCTAAATCTCTTTACATACACTGAACATTACAAAGACTAGCAAATAGTTAAACTGAACAATATGCACTTAACTGAATGAGTGACATAATCAGAAGCCAAATAAATGAATAATTAACTTTAATGCATCTGGCTTCATGAGTAAAAATGTTTAAAGGTAAAATTTTCCTCTCAGTTTATTATAATTAATCAAATGTTCATCCATATAAAATCTTGAATAAAAGTCTATGGGCTTTCAATGAGGGACAGTAAGGCACGCCAGCAAGAATTTAAAGGTAGAATCATTCAATGATGTTCTTTAAAAAGTTAAAATAACAAATGTGTTTCATTTTTATATTCAATTTTTATCAAATTATACTTGTAGGTACCTTTTGGGTATATATAAAGAAAATTAACTCCATAACTACATTTTGTATGCATAGAGAATATAAAACTGATATAAACAAGACGTATGCTACATCATGCTAAGAATACCCCCGTTCAAACATATGAGTCAAAGCTAGGAAAGGGAGACAATTTGTCATGTAGACAGCATATACTAATTTATAAAGCATATTCCTTTCAGTTGAATTTGTGACAGAAAACACCTGAAAAAACTAGTAAGTCGACCGTTAAACAGGGAGTAAATGAATACTTGAATTGGGGAGACACAGTACAAGTCACCATGTAGATGCTGAGAAATCAGCTTATAGGGGTATAATATAATAAAAAAAATCATACATAACAAAACTTGACCTGTATTCAGAGACCACCTGTCTTATGTAACCATATTCCTAAGTTTCCTTGGAAGGTCATACAAGACAGGTATGACTGTAATTATAAAAGCATAAAATCAACCAAATATATATACATGTATCTACAGTAATACAAAAATATCAAGGGAGCAACAATTTAGTTATTTAGAAAAAAAATTAGAATGATTTTGGTTCTTAACAATAGTTCAGCCTATATCTTATACACTACATGTAGTGTCACTAGTTTAAAAAGTTGCCTGAATCTTATTAAAAAATGTCAACACCATCCATCAATAATATCGAATGGATGAACTGTAAGTAAACTTTAGAAAAAGTACTTTCAAGTAACTCTTGAAAAACATAAATTCCCTTTTTTTTCCATACATTGTACTTAAGGATATAGTAGTTGTTGGACTCAATCCATTCTATTCTTTGCAGCTCTTTTGATCCATCTGATAAATCCTTGTTATTAAATATACCCATAGCTCTGTTGGAATCTATTCTACTTCTAATGAGTAAATCAGAAGCCCAGTTATAAAAATTATAACGGAGTTGACACTTAAATATTGATACTAGAATGATGTTACACGGTTATATTGT